>CM060906.1:615809198-617059198 GCA_030737815.1 Allium fistulosum
AACAGAGGGTCACAGATAACAGGCATACACATATATCCATACATCCATATATATAAACTCACATATATATACACACAAAAACATACTTTCTTTCAGAAGTTAACATGCAAATAGATTTCTTATTTTTAAGCTCTTAAAAAATGTTACTCACCTTTATAAAGATGAACAGAGCCTAATCTTTGAAACTGCTTTTGAATTTTAAAAACTTTGAGTTGCTGGAAAGATACTTTTGCTTTTAAAACTTGAAACTGAGAAACTTGCATTCCTTATCTTCTTTGATTTTAAACTTGAGTTGTTGAAGCTTTTAATTGCTTTGAACCACATGCACGCTGTTCCCAGATTACAATTGAATGCAGACAGTTTGAATTTGTGAAAATGAGATTACAGATTGAAAAGAGTGTTGCAGGTTGATCTTTGATTTAGAAGATGAATTATAGGTTATTGAATTTTGGTTTGAGGCATGTTGATTACTGACTGTGTTTTGAAAATTGTACAGAGTGAAGTTTTCTTAACTTTGAATTAAAGAGAATAGGAAAAAGAATGAAGAGAATGAAATATATGTTTATATAAGCTGAAAATATGATTTAAATAAAAATATAAGAAAATTAAATCTAAAAATGCCACTTGTTACTTTGAGTTATTAGAATGTTTACAAGTGTATTTTCAAGAGTTAAATGCCTTACACATGTTATACAAAGCTTTAGGATAATGACATATGTCTCTTAAGTAATTTTTACTTATTTTTATATATTTTAAAAGTAGATAAAATGCCTTTTTCTTAATTTATTAAATACTTATCTATATATAAATTACTTTTTAAAGAAACAAAACCAATTATATTTATAATTAAAAGTTATACAAATATTATAATATCCAACCAATTTAAATATTTGTTCTCTTGAATTTCAAAGCTTAAATTCAAATTCAATTAAATTAAATCCTAAGATTCAATTTAAAAAGTCAAGTTATATATATATATACATATATAACTATTTATTCAATTAAATTAAATCTAAATTCCCAATTTACCCAAAGCTTCTATTTACAATATATATAAATAAATATATATATTCAAATAGAAAATATCTTATTAACTTTTAAAAGATAAAATCACCAATTAATACTAATTTAATCAGATTATTAAATTAAATTCAAATCTTATTATCAAAGATCATCAATATCAATTTAATTATTTAACAGATTATTAAATTGATATTGTTAAAATTTCCGGGATATTACATTTTGTCACCTTGTATTATTTTCCACCGAGTCTTTGTTTTGAAAAAAAGAAGAAGGAAATGAAAAAAAATTGCCTTTTTGTCACTTTTGTATTTTTAGGTCACAGCCTATATTTCCTCCGAACCTTTAAAATCTTGGATCTAGTGAATAGTCGAGCTATGTGACTATGGGTTGCGTCGTATGGTGAAGTGGTCGAGCTATTTCTTTCTATATTTTTCAACTTGTTCCTGTCTGCTTCATTTGAAAAAAATTGTTATTCGTATCCGTACTTAGATTTGTTTCTTTATTTTGTTTCAAGATTAGAATCTCGTTGGCGCTTTCTCTAACAACTGATCGTGCTTTCTGGGTGCTTTTCGATAGATAGCGTATTTCCTTTTGAATCGAATCTCCAGCTCCGTAGAGGTGAGTAAATCTCACACGAATATTTATACTTATATGATTGTGAAACGACCACAACTAAACGTGTAGAAAATAAATAAATAAATAAAAATAGATGTTATAATTACCTGTGATTATTTATATGATGTAAACTTGTTAAAATTGCATAACATATCATCTGTTATATTTTATTCTTATTTTACTGTTATTCTATTCTGTTAAATCACACTGCAAGTTCCTTGTAGAATAGAATCACTATGGGTTGAAATGATACATACCCGAACGGACTTTAGAATAAGGGAAGATCGTTATGGGCTGAAATGATAGACCTGAGCGATTTTAGATTAAATTTTATTTACTTGGGATTGCGGGTTTGAAATGATAAAACCCGGATTTTTCTTTGTAAACTACGGATTGAAATGATATATTATCCGTATCACTTTACTTAGGCTAGAAAATATTATACAGACCCGTGGTTATTTTCTGTATTTTTTTCTGGATACTATTAAATATTTGAAAATTGATTTAAATTAAGTTTTTAAAATGATTTATTTAGAGTAGAAATGATTTTCTATATGATAAATGTAAATAAATGGATAAAAAAATATTGACTTTAAAGTGTAACTTAAAATTGAAAATTTGACTAAAAAGAAAAGATGGAAACTTAACATTAATTAAATTAAAATGAAATTTAAGTTTTAAAATGGTGTAAAATGGAGATTTAAGTTTAAGTGTTGAAATGAATTATTTAAATGAAAATGGGAATTGACACACTTGAATTTAATAAGTGAACTTTGTAAATTTTTGGTTTTTTTTTATTTGCAAAATTTCTCTTTAGAAAAATCATAAGTTAAAGGATTTAAATGAACATTTTTAATGTGAAAATTTATGATTTTATAAGTTTAAATGATTTAAATGGAAGTTTATTTATGGCTGGAATTGCCCTTAAAACCTGGAAATTTAATTTATAGCACTCCAGAAATGCTACCATTTCTGGAAATGAACCAATTCTGAACTAAGTAGAATCTGCAGCACTTGTTAAGTGCTGTGGTTATATAAATGAACCAAAAGACTAAAATGAACTAAGGCTATGATAGCACTTGGTAAGTGCTGTTGTAGCAGGAACTAAAATTTAACCTGAAACTAATAAAGGGGCTACTGTAGCACTTGTTAAGAGCTGTAGTAGGCTGAAATATGATTTTGTTTAAAACTAAACTGTTATAGCAGTTTATAAATTTTGCCTTTGCTGAATTAAATTGTTTTCAAATATAACTTACCGCAACACTATTTAAATGCTGTGAAAGCTGAAATTTTAATGTTTTATTGTTTTTAAGTGAATAAATGAATTCAGAAAGGCTAAAATTTAGGGAATTTAATATTTGATTTAAAGAATAATGACTTTGTTTTAAATGGTTTTAAATTGCAGTATTTTGATATAAACTGTTTTATATTTATAACCACGGGTTATAATAACGTTTGGTTGTTAAAGAGACCGGGATCGGATATGGACATACTCTCTGTCGATACCGAAAACCACTTTGACAACTGTGTACACGGTGGAGTTTCCAGAATGAAGTAGGATGGTGGCGACGATCCTAAGGTATATATGTGGACCCAACTCCCGTGAGTTGGCATAAGGTGGCTAAAATAGGAGCGATCTCGGACCAGTGAGGTAGCACCTCTTATCGGACGCACTTCTTCGATACCATTCTATTACTTTGTGATTGTTTGGGTGCACCCCTTGATTTGGGATTGTTGTTCGAGGTGGACGGTAGTGGCTGCTATGCGCTCCATCAGTCCGTGTGCGTAATTGGTATATCTACCCTGGCATTGCCTAGTTGTGCCGTGTCACCTACCATATCGAGCTTTACTACGATTTGTGATTTCTCCCGTAGCCTGTGGAGTATCGAGGGTAGCCCCCATTTTGGGAGTATGCTAATACTGGATAGACTACTGGGACTATTACGTGTTAAGGACTATATGGGTAACCCCTTGATGCTATTAAAAAGTATGTTTATTTTATATTAGACATTATTATAATAGCGAATATTGCTACATAGTAGATAGTTTAACGGATCCTTAAAAGAATGGGCGATCCCAAGCATTCTTTAAGTTACTTGTACCCTTATTACAGTTCACTTGAGTTGGTTTACATTGTATAAGTATGTATGTCCTGACTCGAGTGTTTATGTTTTATTTTTACGCTCGGGTAAGCCTAAGTATCAGTTTGGACTTCATCTTCCCGGAGCTAGGACTACTGGAGATCATCTTTATCAAGCTGCTTTCTGTTTTGCTATTCAGTCTTTTATTTTAGCTTATGTAATTGAGACAAATGAATTTAGGATTTTCTGTGGTTGTTCAAACTGTATTGGTTTTAGACTATGTAATTTGTACTTGTTTTGAGACTATGTATTTTAGTGGCTTCATGAACCACTATGGTTATTTTTAAATTCCGCTGCGAGTTATTCTGATATTTCTGTGTTTGTGATTCTGTGAATGATTTTATTTGCTCCAAATTTTATTACAATCTGTTATTTTGCATCATTCAAGTCTGACATGTGTGGATTATTGTCGATTTGAATGGTCCAAAATACCGGGTCATTACAAATAGTAATTAAAATGATAAATGTTTTGTGGAAAAAATGCAAGTTTTAACTAATGTAAAATGGTATCATTTGAGAAATAAAAATGATAAAATGTTATTTACTGAAAGGAAATAAAGGGTAAGTTAAAATACTTTTAACTTAGCATAAGGATTTCTGCTTTAAAATTTGATATTTTAGTAAAAAGGTTATTTTACTAAGGGTGTGGTTTCTTTAATGACCAAATAGCTAAAATTTGAGTAATATAATAGGGTGATATAATGACTTTGATAAAAACTGGAAATATATGTACTCTTTGATTATATAAACTATTGTAGTAGGAAGTATTTCGGTAACAATTCAAAACTGCTGCGATTTCTTACGGTAACAATTCAAAACTGCTGCGATTTTTTACAGTAATAATTCAAAACTGCTGCGGTTTCCTTATTGTAACAATTCTGCACTACTGCGGATTCTTATAGTAACAATTTTGCACCGTTGCGAATTCTTACAGTAGCAATTCTGCAATGCTGCGAATTCTTATAGTAGCATTTATGTACTGCTGCGCTTTCTGAAAAGTGACATTTCCTGAATGCTACAAAATTCTCTAAAGGGTATAGTTCCGAATGTTATGGTTCTAAAGGTTACATTTTTAAGGTGCTATGATTTCTAAATTTTTATGTTTCAAAGGGGTTATAATTAAATGAATTTAGAAGTGTTACTACCTTGGAAAATTGAATATATTTTAAAGAATAATGATATGGAATTTATATGGTTTCGAAATGAATATGTTTGATATGAAATATAAACCATTTGAAATTTATATAACCACGGGTTATAATAAAGATTGGTTGTTAAAGAGACCAGGATCGGATATGGGCATACTCTTTATCGATACCAAAAACCACTTTGACAACTGTGTGCGCGGTGGAGATTCCAGAATGAAGTAGGATGGTGGCGACGATGCTAAAGGTATATTTACGTGGACCTAACTCCCATGAGTTAGCATAAGGTGACTAAAACAGGAGCAATCGACGGGCCAAGGAGGTAGCTCCTCTAATCGGACACACTTCATCGTTAGCCATTATATTACTTTGTGATTGATTTGGTGCGCACCTTTGATTCGGGAGTGTGGATCGAGTTGGGCGGTAGTTGCGGCTATGCGTTACCAATAGTCCGGAAGTGTAATTGGTATATCTACCCTGGCATTGCCTAGTTGTGCCGTGTCACCTACCCTAGCGCTCCTTCTACGAGTTTGTTTTATGTCGTACCTATGTGGTATCCTCTGGCGGCTCCAGTTTACGGGGAGTTACGGTACTGTATAGACTATTGGCATACCCAAAAATGTGTTAAGGTGGAAAATGTAAAGCCTTAACGCTATTTTTAAATAGTATGTTTTACTTTAGACCCTATTATAATAGCGTATATTACTACATAGTAGATAGTTTAACGGATCCTTAGAGGATGGGCGATCCCAAGCATCCTTTAAGTTACTGATGCATTTCTTTACAGTTCACTTGAGTTGATTTACATTTTATAAGTATGTATGTCCTGACTCGAGTGTTTTGTGTTTTGCTTTACGCTCGGGTCAGCCTGAGTTTCACAGCTTTGGTTTCATCTTTTCGGAGCTAGAGATCCGCCGGAGATTTAGCTGTCTACATGATATTTCCATTCCAGTTATTTCTACTCAGTTTTTGCTTTTGTAGTAGAGAACTTATGTACCTTGAATTTCCATATGTAAGTGTTTCAGATTTTGGTATTATGTATTAGTTTTGAGACTTTGTATCTAGTAGCTTCATGAACTACTATAGTTATTTTATTCCGCTGTGAGTTATTCTGATATTTTGTATCTGTAATTCTGTGATTGATTTTATTTGCCCCAAATTTTATTAACAATCTTTTGTTTTGAATTATTCAAGTCTGACATGCGTGGTTTTATTGTTGATTTGAATGGTCCAAAATGGCGGGATGTTACAGTTGGTATTGGAGCCAGGTTTTAGGCAAACCTTAGCCTATGAGGCAAAACTCATTGGAGATAGGGTAGAAATACCCTAGAATGAGTAAAATCAATCTTAGAATCATTCTTTGTGAGATAACGTATTTACAAGTATAAAATGATTTTAAATGATTTTTAAAAGATTATTTTGGATATAAAAATTTTCTTGTTTTAAAATACCTTTTCTTAGAATTCTTCCTTCCTTTCGAATCCACCTTGTTTTATAGAATTCTTTGATTAGGATTTCCAGTCTAGTTGGATCTTTTCTTCTATCTTTTCCTTTACTTTGTCCTAAAATTCAATTTTGAATTTCCAGGATGAATCGTAGGAATGCTAGAGGTCGGGGTCGTGGTGTTGCCCTAGTCCAGAACCCGTTGCACCCATTATTTTATCTTTCTTTGTAGTTCTTATTCTCCCTATTCTATTTTAGAATTGGGAAACTCCTAGGACTCCATCTGATATCCGTAGTTTTCTGGGCCTTGCCGGTTATTATCGGAGATTCATTGAGAATTTTACTCGGATTGCTGCACCTCTCACCGCTCTAACTCGTAAGAATACTAAGTTTAGATGGAATGATAAGTTTGAAGCTGCATTCAATGAGTTGAAGCGCACGCTTACTTCCGCACCAGTTCTTACCATTCCAAATGGAAATGAGGGATTAACGGTATACTCTAATGCCAGTCGTGAAGGTTTGGGAGCCGTTCTGATGCAGGATGGGAAGGTTATCACTTATGCTAATCATCAGTTGAAGACTCATGAAGCCAATTATGCAGCCCATGATTTGGAATTGCTTGCCGTAGTTTTTGCTTTGAAGCTTTGGAGACATTATCTATTGGGAACTAAGTTTGAGCTCTTTACGGATCATAAGTCTTTGAAATATATTTTCACCAAGAAGGACGTGAATCTGAGGAAAGTTAGGTGGATTGAGTTTCTAGCTTCTTATGACCTCGACATCAACTATACCCCCGGGAAAGCTAATGTTGTAGCCGATGCTCTGAGTAGGAAGAAGGCGATGTTGTGTCAGCTTGTTGTTTCTTCTCCTCTTATGGATCGTATTGTTGCTAAGCGGGATGAGGATAGGATAATTAGGCTTATTAAGGAAAATGTTCGTAGCAGGATTGGTGGTAGTAGCCTAGATGGAAGTGGAGCTTAGATAGATGATAAAGGGATTTTGAGGATTAATAATAGGATTTGTGTCCCGAATGTCGATGGATTGAGGCAAGAGTTACTTCGGGAAAATCATCGGTCTAGACTTTCTATTCATCCAGGTGTGACGAAGATGTACCATGATATGAAGAAGCTATATTGGTGGAGTGGTATGAAGCGTGATATCTCCCTTTTTGTTAGTAGATGTGCGACTTGTCAGCAGGTTAAGGTTAATCATCAGAAGACCGCTAGATTGTTGCAACCTCTTGAGATTCCCAATTGGAAATGGGAACAAGTTTCTATGGATTTTATTGATGGATTACCGAGGACTAGGAGAGGCAATGAAAGTATTTGGGTAGTTGTGGATAGATTGACCAAGTCAGCTTATTTCAATCCGGTTAGGTCCAACCGTTCTACTTCTAGTTTGGCTAAGATTTATATGAGAGAGATAGTTCGTCTTCATGGTGTTCCTGTTAGTATTGTCTGTGATAGATATCCCATCTTTACCAGTCAGTTTTGGAAAGCTTTTCAGGAATCTTTAGGTACTCGTCTGAATCTGAGCACTGCTTACCATCCGCAGACCGATGGTCAAACGGAAAGAGTGAATCAGATTTTAGAAGATCTTCCTCGTGCCTGTGTCCTTGATTATGAAGGATCTTGGGAAGATCATCTCCATCTCGTTGAATTCACCTATAACAATAGTTATCAGGTATAATCTCAAATATCTGTTTAAGGTTGTCTTAAACATTTATTTATCTTATTCCATCTCTTAAAATTCAGGCTAGTATCGAAATGGCTCCATTTGCTGCTCTTTTTGGACGACCTTGCAAATCTCCATCTTGCTGGATTGAATCCAGTAATCGTTTGGTTCTTGGTCCGGATATGATTCTAGACGCTTCCGAGAAGGTTGAGGAGATTAGGAGGAAGATGAGGATTTCTCAAGATAGACAGAAGAAGTACGCTGACAGGCGTAGGAGGAGTTTGGAGTTTTCTGTTGGTGATCAAGTTTTCCTTAAGGTCTCTCCATTAAGGAATGTGATTCGTTTTGGACGGAAAGGGAAGCTCGCTCCTAGGTTCATTGGTCCTTTTCGCATCTTAGAGAGAGTTGGTTCCTTAGCTTATCGCTTGGAATTGCCTGAGAAACTTTCTAGAGTGCATAATGTATTCCATGTCCACATCTTCGTCGGTATCTTCATAATCCATCTTTGATTGTCTAGCCTTCTACTCTCGAGAGTTTGGATATTGAGACGAACCTTACTGTCGAGAGGAAGCCACTTCGTATTATCGATAGAGGTACGAAGCAGCTTCGGAGAAAATCTGTCAACCTAGTCAAAGTGCAATGGAGCACTGATGATCGGGATTGTACTTGGGAAACGGAAGAGAGCATTCGTGCTTTGAATCTGGAATTGTTTGTTCTAGGTATTATTCGTTATCCTACCTTATCTTTCTTTGTTTTCTTGGTCTCGTTCCTTTTCGGGGATGAAAAGTTTTGAGTGGGGGAGAGTGTAACAACCTGCAAATTTTGAAAATATTTTAAATGAAAATTTATTTGAAAAGTTTTGAGTTTTGATGTGAAATGTTTTTCCAAATTTAATAAAATAAAGATTTTTCTTAAAATGCAAATTTTGGTCAACTTTGGTCAAAGTTTGACTTTCTGTGAAATTTTTTAAAATTTGAATTTTTAACTTTTTTTTATGAAGATGAATTTAATTTTAACATTTTCCCAGTTTTTCGTTTTGTTAAATTTTGATGTTTACTTCTCAAATTTTGCAACTTTTGGCGTATTACACGCAGTTATTTTCCCTACTACTTCTCTTTTATTTTTATTGTGATTTGTTTGGGCTTAGACCATTTTGGCTAGAAAACCTTTAGTTAGATGAGTAGCCTATATATAATCTCCTAGGGTTTTGGCTAGCCTCCACATTCATTCATTTGTGCCTCCATAGAAAAATGTAAGTCTCTTTCTCCTTCTCTTCCTCCTCTTTGCAAAACCCTAGATCTTCTTCTTCCATAATTTGACATCGCCTTCACCACCTCCTCTCACCTTCTTCTCTTCTCTTCTATTGTCCACCTCTTCCCAAAACCCTAGACCTTTCTCTTCCAAACCCTAGCTCTGACCTTTTCCCTACCCAAAACCGACCAGCATCACCAAATAGCATCCTCATAGCCGAGCACAACCCTTTGCCTCCCCTTCCTTTTGCCTTCCTAGCCGTGAGCCTTGCCCTAGAGATGATAGCCAATCCCATCTCCACCAAAACCTAGCCTAGACCCAACCAAAACCACCTCTAGACCAAGCCTATGCAAACCCTAGACAAGCCTCTTATGTATTTTGCAAATATATATTTTTCTATTTTATTTTTCTATGTAAAATTATTTGTTTACATATGGAATTTATTTTTATTTTTCAAGCGTCTGATTTGGATTCTCCTCTCACTCAAACTGGTCCGTGGTTTGTTGATTTTTGTGTTGCGCTTTGAATCACTCTTCCAACCAAAGAAAGGTGAGTAATCACTCTTGACAACGTACTTATATTTTGGTGAATTGATGACAATGGAATTGTATGGATTTGTATATGCAAGTTAAGAAATTTCACTATTGAATATTATTATGTTATTTCATATCATATTTTACCTGTTATGATCATATGCCATGATATATTGAATATTATTATGTTATTTCATACCATATTTTACCTGTTATGATCATATGCCATGATATATTGAATATTATTATGTTACTTCATACCATATTTTACCTGTTATGATCATATGCCATTATATATTGAATATTATTATGTTATTCCATACCATATTTTACCTGTTATGATCATATGCCATGATATATTGGATATTGTTATGTTTATTTCATATTCTGTAACCACACTGCAAGTTCCTTCACTATGGGTTGAAACTATACATACCCGAACAATCTTTAGATTAAGGGAAATTGTTATGGGCTGAAATGATAGGCCTGAGATATTTTATTTGACTTAGGATTGCGGGTTTGAAATGACATAAAACCCGGAAAATTAATAAATTGAGGATTGAAATGATATATGTCCTTATTACTTGACCCTAGGGTAGAGAATTTTATACATACTCCGTGGTTGATTTTAAAATGATTTTCAAAAAATTATTAAGTATTTTGGATTTCTATATATGAATCTCAACTAAAATTTACTGTAAGGATTTCTGTAAAATTGTTTACATGTGTTAAATTTTTTATAAGAAATAAATAGTTGGAAATGTAAAGTTTTGGAATCTAATTTACAGTATGAAGGTTAATCAAAAATTTAATAATCCGATTTGATCTAATAATGGTATTTTATTCTAACCTATAAATTGTAAGTTTTAATTTATGTAATAGTAATTAAAATGATAAATGTTTTGTGGAAAAAATGTAAGTTTTAACTAATGTAAATTGTATCATTTGAGAAATAAAAATGATAAAATGTTATTTACTGAAAGGAAATAATGGGTAAGTTAAAATACTTTTAACTTAGCATAAGGATTTCTGCTTTAAAATTTGATATTTTAGTAACAAAGTTATTTGACTAAGGGTGTGGTTTCTTTAATGACCAAATAGCTAAATTTTGAGTAATATAAAAGGGTGATATAATGACTTTGATAAAAACTGGAAATATATGTACTCTTTGATTATATAAACTATTGCAGTAGGAAGTATTACGGTAACAATTCAAAACTACTGCGATTTCTTACGGTAACAATTCAAAACTGCTGCGATTTCTTACGATAACAATTCAAAACTGCTGCGGTTTTCTTACTGTAACAATTCTGCACTGCTGCGGATTCTTACAGTAACAATTCTGCACCGTTGTGAATTCTTACAGTAGCATTTCTGCACTGCTGTGAATTCTTACAGTAGCATTTCTGTACTGCTGCGTTTTCTGAAAAGTGGCAATTCCTGAATGCTACAAAATTCTCTAAAGGGTATAGTTCCAAATGTTATGGTTCTAAAAGAACATTTTTAAGGTGCTATGATTTCTAAATTTTAACGTTTCAAAGGGGTTATAATTAAATGAATTTAGAAGTGTTACTACCTTGGAAAAATGAATATATTTTAAAGAATAATGATATGGAATTTATATGGTTTTGAAATGAATATGTTTGATATGAAATATAAACCATTTGAAATTTATATAACCACGGGTTATAATAACGATTGGTTGTTAAAGAAACGGGGATCGGATATGGGCATACTCTTTGTCGATACCGAAAACCACTTTGACAACTGTGTACGCGGTGGAGATTCCAGAATGAAGTAGGATGGTGGTGACGATCCTAAAGGTATATTTACGTGGATCTAACTTCCGTGAGTTAGCATAAGGTGGCTAAAACAGGAGCAATCGACGGGCCAAGGAGGTAGCTCCTCTAATCGGACACACTTCATCGTTAGCCATTCTATTACTTTGTGATTGATTTGATGCACACCTTTGATTCGGGAGTGTGGATCGAGTTGGGCGGTAGTTGCGGCTATGCGTTACCAATAGTCCGGAAGTGTAATTGGTATATCTACCCTGGCATTGCCTAGTTGTGCTGTGTCACCTACCCTAGCATGCCTTCTACGAGTTTGTTTTATGTCGTACCTATGTGGTATCCTCTGGCGGCTCCAGTTTACGGGGAGTTACGGTACTGTATAGACTATTGGCATACCCAAAAATGTGTTAAGGTGGAAAATGTAAAGCCTTAACGCTATTTTTAAATAGTATATTTTACTTTAGACCTTATTATAATAGCGTATATTACTACATAGTAGATAGTTTAACGGATCCTTAGAGGATGGGCGATCCCAAGCATCCTTTAAGTTACTGATGCATTTCTTTTACAGTTCACTTGAGTTGATTTACATTTTATAAGTATGTATGTCCCGACTCAAGTGTTTTGTGTTTTGCTTTACGCTCGGGTCAGCCTGAGTTTCACAGCTTTGGTTTCATCTTTTCGGAGCTAGAGATCCGCCGGAGATTTAGCTGTCTACATGATATTTTCATTCCAGTTATTTCCACTCAGTTTTTGCTTTTGTAGTAGAGAACTTATGTACCTTGAATTTCCAAATGTATTGGTTTCGGATTTGGGTATTATGTATTAGTTTTGAGAGTTTGTATCTAGTAGCTTCATGAACTACTATAGTTATGTTATTCCACTGCGAGTTATTCTGATATTCTGTATCTGTGATTCTGTGATTGATTTTATTTGCCCCAAATTTTTTTAACAATCTGTTGTTTTGAATTATTCAAGTCTGACATGTGTGGTTTTATTGTCGATTTGAATGGTCCAAAATGGCGGGATGTTACATCAACATTGCAGAAGTTTCCTTAAGTTTCCAAAGTTCCATTATAAGATTTTCTCTTATAAAAATCATGTCCATTAAACAAACCCCGTTTAAAAAACTCGAGAGGATTTATAAATAAATTACAATCATTTCAAAACTCTTTATATATGATAAGTAAATTTTTAAAGAAAAATAATTTATTTTCGAAACATGTTTAAGTAATTATTTAAAAGATTAAAACACTTTAAATGAAACATCGATAATTCATTCCAACTCATTTTTAAATAAAACTAATCAATTTACAAATCTTATTTTAAAAATTAGAATTTATTTCAATTAATATTAGATATTTGAAAATCCACTTTCCGAAGTATTTCAACACTAAAACAGCTTTAAATTACATAGTTTAATAAATAAAATTTTCCTTTTTAAACAAAACTTAAGTTTTTGATAAAAATATATTTTTAAAATTTTAATAACCAATTCCAATTTATAAATCCCTCTCGATTCATAACACATCGATTTCATTCCGATTCCCTAACCGTTCTCACATTTCAAAAACAGAATCTACTATTTTTCCCAAAACTGTAACATCCTGTTATTTTCAACCATTCGCATCCACACATGTCAGACTTGAATTGCTCAAAATATCAGATTGTTTATTTATATTTGGCAAAACTCAACATATACAGTAAATAAATAAATCACAGACACAGAGTAATAGAACAATAAGCAACGGAAACAAAAGAATAGTAGTTCATGAAGCTACTATATTAAAATAAGATACAACAGAAGTTTCGAATACATAGAAGTCTCAATATAGTAGTCAATAACAAAATCTGAATACATCACTGGAATCAACTGAATAACTAAAAGTTGGATCGATATATGGATCTCCAAACGAAGCTCTAACTCCAAAGGTGAGTCGAATACTGTGACTCTCAGTCTGACCCGATCGTAAAGCAAAACACAAAACACTCGAGTCGGGATTAACATTCTTATATCAATAAATCCAACTCAAGTTAAATATCAACTTAAATATAAATAACTCAAAGGATGTTTGGGATAACCATCCTCTAAGGATCCGTTGAACTATCTACTATGTAGTAATATATGCTATTATAATAATGTCTATAGTAAAGTAAAAGTACTAAAATAGAGTTAAGGCATTACCCATATCCCTATTAACCCATTTATATATTTCCATACTATACAGTACCGTAATCTCCACCGTACACGGTTGTTAAAGTGGTTTTCGGTATTGGCAGAGAGTATGACAATATCCAATCCCGATCTCTTTAATAACCAATCGTTATTATAACACTGCAGTCATTTCAAAATAGTTTAGACTTCAAAACCATATCAATACTATATCATTTTTCACTTCAAATATATCCATTTCCAAAATCATAGCACTTCAATGTTATAACACTTTCGAAATTATAAAGCTTAGAAATTATAACACTTTGGAAATCATAGCACTTGATAACATAATACTTTGAAATTCATAACTTTGAAATCATAACTTCCCACTTGAACAATTTAGATATTAATAGTAGTATATATAATAAAATAGTTTATAAAATAAAAAAAATAGTATATATAAAAATAGTTATAAGTTAAAATAGTTTATATTAAAAATAATTTATAAAGTAAAATATATAAATAGTTTTAATTATAATTTAAAAATACTTTATATAAAAATATCTTCCTCAAATTTCGCAATCGATTCAAATCAACTTGAATTCCAAAATTCAAATTTAATAAAATCTCAATTCATAAATTTCAACTCAATTCAGTTTCTCAATAAACCATTCAAATTATATCAAGTTCACAAACAGATTTGAACCACAATTAAACCATTTCAATTTCAATATATTTCAAAGCTTTAAATATTCCACATTTTCAAAACTAAATTTGATAAATTCATTTTTATCTTAAATTCACTTTACTATTATTTAGTTTTGAAATATTTACTTAATCATTTCAATAACATTTAAATAAAATAAATATCCCATTTCAATTTATGTAAATTTGAAAATATCCATTTAAATCACTTTTAATCAAAATCAAGTTAAAAAAATCATATCTTTAAAATCTCAAATTTAATAAATTCCAAATCAAACTTATTTGAGCAAAATTCTTAAATAAATACAATTTCAAACCAATTTCTATTTCTCTTTCCAACCTTAATTTATTAAAATTATTATAAAAATCTATTTTTAAAAATATAAACTTTTAAATAATACTTAAACACAATATATACAAATTAAATTAAATTTTATTAAATTAAATGTTATTATTAAATTAAATTTATATTAAACTCATTTATACATATTTTAAAATAGTAAATTTATAAGTAAGTTATTAAAATTTATAATTTCAAAACTAACTTATAATTTTTTTTAAATTTTCGAAACATATAATTTTAAAAATCAAGAATTTAACTATATATAAAATAACATATATATATATATAATATTTAAAAATCAATATTCAATATAAAACCATATATATCTTTTTAAACCTTGAAAATCATTTCAAAATATATATATATATACCAACGGTGTCTGTATAGAGTTTTCTATCCTATGGTCAAGTGATACAGATATTTATTATTTCAATCCGCAATTTAAATATCTACGGGTATATATCTTTTCAACGTATCAGAGCTCTGGTTTTAGGAAAAACTTAACATATAGAGTAAATTTAATTACAGAATTACTTTTGTTCGAGCTTGAATCTCTTCCTCTTTGATTCAGATCTCCTTTGAATTCTAGGACTCCCCTTTTGTTCTAGAATCCATCTTTGTATTCCTATTCATGTTCATTTGAATTTGGAGTATCCCATAACTCCACTCTTGTTGATCTCTATAATGAATCGGCGGTCCCGCCAATCTTGGAATGATTTATAAAGGTGTGAAACTCCTTTACAACGGGCATTGATTCACCGAAGATTTCTGTATCCTCGGTTTAGATGCTGCTATCTTTTGCTATGCCTGAATTCTATCTCTTGCGATCGAATGCCGATTTGCCTCAGAAATTCTACATCGATCTTATCCTCGAAGTAACGGTTGACCCGGTTAAGGTGACCCGCGATTAATATAAGGCTATCCATCTTCATCTTTTGTAATTTAATTATCATATCTTGCTACCGAGTCTGTTTTCTTGATTTGAGTTCTCTTCGATTAGGACTCCTCTAATTTTGAATCCCATATGGCTTTTCATACAGCGAAATTGATTTTGGAAATTTTTTGATTCTTGTATAAGATGGACTTTATGTAAGTACAAGTGATTTTGAAACTGTTGATTTTGGAAGGTATTCGATCTGAAGAGATAAATCTTATATATAACGTAATTTATATAAGAATGATTTGATATGTTCGAAATTATTGATTTTGGAAAGTACTTTATCTGAAAATGAAATCTTATATATAATGGAATTTATATAAGTGCGATATTTGAAGCTATGATTTTGAAAGGGTACTATATATGGTATGCTATATTTTGAAGTAAGAGGTATGAGGAAGTACCCTCCGCGAAGAAGTATAGTATGATATGCTCCGACCCAGATGGACTTGGGGAATTTAGGAATGGATTCGACCGATAAACCCTAATGGACTTGGGTGAATTCGGAAATGGATTCAAACTGATATGGTTATCTAGACTTAAACTCATGAGTTCCTCGATTTTTTCACGGTAGATGGTTCTTTAGTTTACTCAATGGAGGCGTTGTCGATCCTGTGATCTGTTGTTTATGGATCTTCCGGAAAGGAAGTGCATCCATTGCGTAAATCATTGAAGCAGCAGCGTACCACTGCCTCAAGGGTCGATGGTCCCTTGTTTACGATCTAGCTACGATATTTTTTTGGGATCCGGAAGGTGGAAGGATCTTATGGAAAGTTTTGTGTCCATTGCGTAAATACTGGATCAGCAGCGGGCCACTACTATCGTATCATCATCATCATTTTACATTGGATTTTGAGCGGTACTTCTCATACCTATTTTTAAGTATTTTTCACTGGGTGTTGAAACAGGTCTACTAAGTACTTGGAGAATTCTAGCCTTGCGCCTGATCAACGCATGGCCAGAGTCTGCAAGAACGGGGATAAACCTATTAAGACATCGAGTTATAAAAGTATTTTGATAAAGTATTATATAAAGGATATTTTGATCATTTTTTTTCTTTCTAAATAATTTAAAATGTTTAAATATATTGTTTATTTATATACTACATGGTTTAATAGTAAATTATTAGTGTTGTAAATATTTTAAAAGTTAATAATTAAAAAAAAATTAAAAGTAAATGATTATAGATTTATTAATAATGTTTGAAAAGTATCTTGAGATAAAATTAATAAATTTATGAATTATGGATTTAATGTTTTCAATAGCTTCTTTGTAAATATAAGTAATGATGTAAATAATTGTTTTCAAATAGTTTACATTATTTATAAATGTGTTATTTAAATATTTAAATGGTATTTATAAATAAAGCAAGAAATTTTACAAATGAGTTTTGAAAAGTATTAAAGATAATTGATTTGCAAATGAAGCTTTCAAATGAATATTTCATGTAAAATTTATATAAGTTTCTTTGAATGTATAATTTAAAGATATTATATAAATGGAAAAAAAATTTGATTTGTGAAGTTTATTTATAGTAATATACTTGACAAATAAATTTGAATCTCTATTTTGGAAGTATAGTTTGGAATATTTACTTGATTTTGAAGTACTAATAGTAAATTTATTGGTTTATTTACTGTTTGAAATTTTGTATTAAACAATGAGAAATGTTTTTCCATGATTTGAATATTCATTTTAAACAAGTGTGTAAAATTAATTATGAAGATATGAAATTTTATACTTTGATTTAGAAATTTAATGTAAGATTTGAAGTATACTATTAGTTTCTGTTTAATAATCTCTAGTTTATAATTATTTTAAAAATAACGAGTCTAATAAATTATCGGATTTAAGGAACTTTATTTTAAAGCTTATTATGATGTTTTGATATAAATTTCTAACATTGTTTTAGACTTTTGAAAAATCTTTGCATAATGCTATGAGGATATTTTAAATATATCTTATATTTTTACTAAGTGAATGAGGTTAAATGTTTTAATTGAATTTTTTTTTGATATATTGAAATATTCCTTTTCTCTTCAAGGGCGAATACCAAAAACTTAAAAAAAATTATTCAATAACCGAATTAGGTTATAAACTTAAGTAAGGCAATAGAAGCTTAAGTAATATTTTATGAAATGATTCATTAATGACTTAAATCTTTAATGGAAAACAAATTATGTAAGTGATTGATCTTTATATAAATAAGTGAATGGAAATCAATTTAAAACTAAATGAAATTTTTATGATCTGAATTGACAGTTTGAACTAACAAATTTGAATCGAATGACTATTTATGGATATAATAAAATGGGTTTAACCAAATTATTGAATATTAATTAGTTTAAATTGAAATTTATATAGTTTTAAATTAATGGTTTTATTTTGTTTTTCAATCTATTTTCTTCTGGTTTTTTCTATTCTCCAACCTCGTTCCTTTTCGGGGACGAAAAGTTTTGAGTGGGGGAGAGTGTAACGACCCATAAATTTAATGGTTTTAATAATATAATTTAAACTGAGATTTTGTGAAATTTTTCAATAATTGAATTTAGAAATAAAAATTTGATATTTGGAATACGTATTTTTAAACATAGCTAATGGTAAATTTTCATCAGGTAATATAGAAGTTTATTTTATTGTGTAATTTTATTTCAATTCAAATCAGTTAATATTTGATGATAATAAAATGTTTTCCAAACTTGGATATTTTTATATAATAAATTTATAAATCATCTTCTGAGTGAGACGTCATCTTCCGTTTTATCAAATTAGGACTGCTATTGCTCCGTCTATCTTATTTTCGGAAAATTAGCAGCATTTTCGTTACCGATTATCGAATTTTGATAGGATGATCATACCACTAATATCTGTATACCATTTTGATCGTCTCGTTGTGCTGATCCCTGCGGTATATTCAATTTTGTGTTTTGAAGTTCGATACGCGATGGAATCTACGAAACAGTCAGTCGTATCGGTTCAGTATCTGGACCAGTGCCTTTTCGTTGTTCTTTGAGACAACGAATAGCCATCAGCTTTTATTCTTCCTGGTAGTCAGTGTACAACCTTTGATATTCTTACCATTTTAATATATATTGGTGGGTTATTTCATTTTCTTTCTGAAAAAAATATATACAAAACTCATAACCATTCATATTTTGGTTGAAGCCTGTGCAAAGTGTTTCATACCTGTTCATTTCCAAACTCATGCAACCTTCCAGCCATCTTCTTTTTTCCCATCTCCCGAGCTTTCCCCACCAAGCCTCTGACTTGACTTGTCTCTCCCCTCTCGGCCGAGCCCAGCTTGTACGCCTCCCCTCTCTCCATGGCCACACATCCTCGGCCACGTCATAGCCGTGCAAACCATCAGCAACCCCACCGTTCCAGGCCTTGCAAGCCGTGAGTTGCTCGCCCCTTCACCATATACATAACCACCACGTTCCAACCCAAGACCCACGTGACAGCGTTCCGCCATTACTGTTTGTTCCTCCTCCCCTTCAAGGCAAGCCGAGCCTCTCTGTTTTTAAAAGTAAGTTATATATATATAGTATAATAATTTGTATATAAAGGTATCTGTAGGTGTGTTATATCAGACTACATATACATATAATCTGTAAATTTATATGATCTGTGCTATAATATGCAAGTTATAAATCTCTGCTTGAGTTTGTTATAATATATATGTATATATATACATTGGTTATTTATGTTTGATCTATTTTGTGTAAAAGTATATTTGTGTGGACTGTAGAGCTATTTGTATATATATATTATATACTGTTGTATATTTTATTTGTATATGAAGTATATATCTGTTATGAATTATATTATATATATGTTATGTATTTTATAATTTATAAAGTTGATAGTTGAATGTGTAAATATATGATATATGTATATATTGTTTTAGTTTATGTTGTTAGTCACCGTTTATTATGAAAAGGTTTTGTTGTTTATATGAAGTATAATATAACTGTAAATATTTATATATATATATATATATATTGATTTTATATATTAGATCTAGTTCTACCTTCTACTGTTTCCTTTTTTCCACTGCTTTTGAGAACTCTACTTCTGTTTATATAAGGTATGTTCTTCTGGAACTTTAAAAAGAAGTATCAAATGTAATTTTGTATATCAGTTATATATTTGTTATATATATGAGCTTATATATATAAGTTTATTTAGGTATTGATTTAGGGAATTGTTATATATTTGGATTTTGCATATGTATGTTTCAATAAGCAGTTACTTTTATATCTTTCTGAAGCCTATATATATGTAAAGCTGGTAATTGTATATACTTTAGTTCAGTGAATCATGGTGATGATTTTTGCTGTCCTGTTACATATATGTTTGATTTAAAATATATATATTTAGATAATTGCAAATGAACATACTTTATATATATATAAGTATTTTGGTTTTTTTAAGTGTATATATATATGTATTTATTTCAAATTATATTATGTAAAAATGGTTTTTTAATGTGTTTTATTTAAAATAATGATTTTGAATTACATATATATTTAAATCTAAAATGTGTTTGAATTGAGAATATGATTTCATAAATAGTTATATATAGTTATATATATGTGTGTGTGTGTATATATATATATAAGTTCACTTATATCAATTATCTTCATCGATCCAGTTCTGATTTGATTTCGTTTGTCTATTTATCAGCTTCGTTCGTCGATTCGTGCCAATTTAGCTTTGCTTTGGAATTCATGCTTGGATTCGTAACTCGTTTCATTTGTCGAACCTCTCTAGCCTCGAAAGGTGAGCAATCACTCACGATTAACGTTTTTATATTTATCAAATTTGATTTCAATTGAAATGACAATTGAAATACGTTGTTGTTAGTTATTTACATTGCTGTATATATATGCTCTTATTTGTATCTATTCACCTGTGACATCTGACACCATTATATGTTATTTATATTGATGATATATGCCTGTTATATTGTTATCATATCTGTTCTCACTCTGTAAGTTCCATGTTAGTATAGGATCCCTATGGGTTGAAATGATACATACCCGAACGATCCTGTAGAATATGAGAAAATCGTTATGGGTTGAAATGATAAACCCAAGCGATTTTCATTGAATTGAATTTGGGATTGCGGGTTGAAAAGAGATATACCCGTAGATATTTAAATTGCGGATTGAAATGATAAATATCTGTATCACTTGACCATAGGATAAAATTTTTTATACAGACACTGTTGGTTTATATATATATATATATATATATATATATATATTGAAATGATTTTCAAGGTTTCAAAAGATATATATGGTTTTATATCAAATATTGATTTTTAAATATTATATATATAAATGTTATTTTATATATAGTTAAATTCTTGATTTTTAAAATTATATGTTTCGAAAATTTTAAAAAAATTATAAGTTAGTTTTGAAATTATAAATTTTAAGAATTTACTTATAAATTTACTACTTTAAAATATGTATAAATGAGTTTAATATAAATTTAATTTAATAATAACATTTAATTTAATAAAATTTAATTTAATTTGTATATATTGTGTTTAAGTATTATTGAAAAGTTTATATTTTTAAAAATAGTTTTTTATAATAATTTTAATAAATTAAGGTTGGAAAGAGAAATAGAAATTGGTTTGAAATTGTATTTATTTAAGAATTTTGCTCAAAAAAGTTTGATTTGGAATTTATTAAATTTGAGATTTTAAAGATATGATTCTTTTAACTTGATTTTGATTAAAAGTGATCTAAATGGATATTTTCAAATTTACATAAATTGAAATGGGATATTTAGTTTATTTAAATGTTATTGAAATGATTAAGTAAATATTTCAAAACAAAATAATATTAAAGTGAATTTGAGATAAAAATGAATTTATCAAATTTAGTTTTGAAAATGTGGAATATTTAAAGCTTTGAAATATATTAAAATTGAAATGGTTTAATTGTGGTTCAAATCTGTTTGTGAAATCGATATAATTTGAATGGTTTATTGAGAAACTGAATTGAGTTGAAATTTATGAATTGAGATGTTATTAAATTTGAATTTTGGAATTCAAATTGATTTGAATCGATTGCGAAATTTGAGGAAGCTATTTTTATATAAATTATTTTTAAATTATAATTAAAACAATTTATATATTCTACTTTAGAAATTATTTTTAATATAAACTATTTTAACTTATAACTATTTTTATATATACTTTTTTTTATTTTATAAACTATTTTATTATATATACTATTATTAATATCTAAACTGTTCAAGTGGGAAGTTATGATTTCAAAGTTATGAATTTCAAAGTATTATGTTATCAAGTGCTATGATTTCCAAAGTGTTATAATTTCTAAGCTTTATAATTTCGAAAGTGTTATAACTTTGAAGTGCTATAATTTTGGAAATGGATATATTTGAAGTGAAAAATGATGTAGTATTGATATGGTTTTGAAGTTTAAACTATTTTGAAATGACCGTAGTGTTATAATAACGATTGGTTGTTAAAGAGACCGGGATCGGATATTGTCATACTCTCTGCCAATACCGAAAACTACTTTAACAAATGTGTACGGTGGAGATTACGGTACTATATAGTATGGAAATATATAAATGGGTTAAGAGAGATATGGGTAACGCCTTAACTCTATTTTAATACTTTTACTTTACTATAGACAATATTATAATAGTGTATATTAATACATAGTATATAGTTCCATGGATCCTTAGAGGATGGTTATCCCAAACATCCTTTGAGTTACTTGTATTTTAGTTGATATTTCACTTGAGTTGGATTTATTGATATAAGAATGTTAATCCTGATTCGAGTGTTTTGTATTTTGCTTTACGCTCGGGTCAGACTGAGAGTCACAGTATTCGACTCACCTTTGGAGTTAGAGCTTCACTTGGAGATCCATGTATCGATCCAGCTTTCAATTATTCAGTTGATTTCAGTGATGTATTCAGATTTTGTTATTGACTACTGTATTGAGACTTCTATGTATACGAAACTTCTGTGGTATCTTATTTTAATATAGTAGCTTCATGAACTACTATTCTTTTGTTTTCGCTGCTTATTGTTCTATAACTCTGTGTCTGTGATTTATTTATTTACTGTATATGTTGAGTTTTGCCAAATATAAATAAACAATCTGATATTTTGAGCAATTCAAGTCTGACATGTGTGGATGCGAATGGTTGAAAATACCAGGATGTTACAAAAACCGATTTCCATATCTCGATATAAATTCCCACTGTGAATTTATATTCCCAATTTATCAACCGATATCATTTTCCCTTATTTATAAACATTGTTTATAAATTTATAAACTCCTTTGAGTTTCACTTGTTTATAAAACTAATCTCATTTAAAAAATCTCATTTTATGAATCCATTCCTTAATAAATCCAATTTATTGGTCAAATATATTTTAAATATCGATTTCAACTTCCTTTCCATTTTTTTTCAGACATATCATTTAAAAATTTCATTGTTAAAAATCCTTTATATAAATTATTTTAAAATCACTATTTAAAACATTTTATGAATAGTTAAGTACAACCCAAAATCAAATCATTGTTATATCCTAATCAATTTCTTTTAAAATAATCCAAATTTCGATATAAATATTTTTATATCCAAAATCTCCTTTAAATTCCTTCAAATTCAAAAATAATATTTATGGTATTTAAAATACCAAATTTTAGGCCAATGCTACTATAGCATCCAATAAATCAAATCACACAACAATTCATAACAGATTATCCCATCACATCATATATCACTATATATGAAAAACAATCAATATATTTGAAGAATCCAGTTGGATCCCTCCAACCTGTTTCCATGCATCTGTAGATGTTATATAAAAGAAAATACCAATCCCGCTTTGAGGCGAGATATCCCGGTAATATAGGGTCATCCGCTATTATGCGCGGCGCATGGTGTCTCATCCGCTCCAATCGGCAGGAAATATATCCAACGACTAATATATATACTATTATATATAATATAACATCCAACTAATAATAAAAAAAATTTAACCATTCATCCAATAAAAAATTTAACACTTTAAAATAAAACTAGTTATCTAAATGAGTGAGATTTAATCACCTTGATTTATAATTGTCGTCCCAACGTTCCGAATTAATTCTATTGCGTAGATTCTGTAGCTACGAATCCCACACGACTGATTCTGTTTGATAGAACCTCGTATAAGAAAATTTTGAATTATATAAATTAATGATTTCAATTTTAATTATAATTAATCAACTAATTACTTAATTTAAACTAATTACATATTAACAAATTTAATTAAACTTGAATGATTAATTTATAATTAACTCAACTAAAATAAATTTTTTTTAAACTAATCCCTTACCTACATTTATGCTATCACCCAGGCACGAACAAAAATAAATAGCACCTAACAAAAACGCAACCTCGCCTTCAACCTACCACCACCGTTCGTGACCCACCCAATGCTTGTGCCGCCTCCTCCCTCCACCAGGCTCCACCGCAAACCCAGCCTTGGCTCGCCGACCCCAAAATAAATCACGTCCCCCTGCCTTCACTCGTCTCTACAACCCAGGCTCCCAAACTCGAGATCAAGTTCGTCGACAACGAACTCCGACAGTCGCCCTTTTGAAAACGCGACACCCAGCAATCGCGATCTTGTCGAACACGATGCCTCTCCTCACATCCATCTCTGTGCTACCGCTCAACCACCCTTCACCGCGCCCGTGTTCGGCGGCTTCGGCCAAAGAATCGTGACTCGTTGCGATTAATTTTTCTTTCCTTCGGTCGTTTTTTTTTACGATTTCGTTTGAAGGAAGAGGGAGAGAGATACGTGATTTTTAAATTGGGGAAAGTTCGTAGGGGAGGGACGGCTTCACAGGATAGGGTGCTGATGGAGACATTATAGAGTATGACTTTTATAATATATTTTATTTTATATCCAAAATATCTCGTATAACATAACCCGAAATCCCGAACTCCTATCGAAGCATGCCGCCTGACGTTTCTAATGTTATATCCCTATTTTGAACGCGATGGAATAAGTTTCGGGACCTAATTCGATTGTATGTGGAAGATAGCCTTTTGAATCCAATTATTATATTAAATTTTCAATATTAATTTCAACGCGTTTCTATCCCGTACGACCAAACGGTAACTCTAAATGCTTCAAAATTTGAAATCCAATAATAATACATTATTACGGATCCAATGGAACTAGTTTCATCGAATTCTGAGACTGTGCCCCGGATCGCTATTTTAACGTGTCGATTAAATCGACGATTTTCAAAATCGACGAAATTACTTGAAATTTCAGTTTTAAAATTTTATTAACTCAATTCTAATTCAAATAGAATTTACATCAACATTAGAAGTTGTTTCAATTCATATTCTACCCAAATTTCAATTATTTACCATTTTCGTATTACGATAAATCGCTATATTTGAAATTTAAATTCATTCTATAATTTCAACTAAAATCTTCATATTCAAAAATCAATTTATATTCCAAATGAATATTTAAAACCATTTAAATATTCAAAATCAAAAGACGGAAAATCTGGGTCGTTAATGTTTCAATTCATATTCTACCCAAATTTCAATTATTTACCATTTCCGTATTACGATAAATCGCTATATTTGAAATTTAAATTCGTTCTATAATTGCAACTAAAATCTTCATATTCAAAAATCAATTTATATTCTAAATCAATATTTAAAACCATTTAAATATTCAAAATCAAACGACGGAAAATCTGGGTCGTTACAAATGTATTAAGCCTCTTGGCTATATAAGAATGACTAAATAAGGAAAAGACAGTGGATGTAGGGACTTTGGGCCTGAACCACTATATAAGTCTTGGTGTTATTTACCTTTCATACTTTACCTCCTCTACATATGCTATTATTACCCTACGATGCAACATCTCATGCTTAAAGTTTAATTACATCATGTCTCGGTAACCTTTTAGCCGGGTCCAATATTCCTGTGATAACCCTGATTTTTGAAACATCTGTTAATTGATAATTAACTGAGTTAATTAATAGAAATACTAATTTTGTTTGGATTAATAAATGAAATTCTGATAATTAGAATATATCTGGATATGTATATAGATGAATTTGAATTATAATAAATGTTGAATTATAAATATGTGAATAAATATCTATTTGATAATCTCTTAATATAATTATTCAATTGGCAAGATTATTATTTTCAAGGTTTATTTAAAGATTTTAGACACTAAAATAGTACCTATGCATATACTTATGAATTTAAAAAGTATTATAGTTTAAAGTAAAATTTGGTAAAGGTACATGTATTTCTTTAAAAGGTTATACTTGAAATAAATGTAGTTTGTAAATATATAAAAGATTGAAAACACACATGTATAAATGTATTACATAGATTTAAGTAATAAATAAATACATAAGACATTAACAAAAATAAAATATATATTGAAATTTAATATATATAAACATTTTCTCATGAAAATGTACAAATGTAAATCAACTAATACATGCTAGTGACAAATGTTAGATTATTAGACAAGTGTCAATTGATTTAATTTAAGATTAATAAAAATTAAACGACGTGTATTAAAGAAGAAACCAGTTTCATATTTGTTCTTTTTCTTAATCTTTATTTTCAAATCTGAAGACCAGTAAACAAAATCAGGGAGAAAGCAAACAATAATCTCTTCCAAAATTCCAAAACTCAAGCCTTTCAAAACATCAACAACATTTTAAACCTGAAGATCAGTTCCAGTTGCAACTCAAAAATAAAAGCAAGCAGATCATCTCAACTAAAAATCCAGATTTTAAAACAACTCTAGGTTTTGCTCTGTTCAAACAAATCCCTGTGAGTAAAGTCTTACTTTGTTTCCAAGTTATCGTATATAAGCATATAGATATCCTTATAACTGGGTTTTTGTAATGGATCTCTGATCTATACATATGTATCAATATAACTGTGAGTTAACACTTTATTAGCTACCATTTCCTTTTGTACACTCTTAAGAAATGAGTTATTTTGCTCAATCTTTGACCTGGAAGGAGATATATGCATTTAGAATGTGGAAATGTATGTATATATGGGTATTGTTAACCTGTAACTTACCAAAACATCTCAGAACACCCCTATTCAAAGAAAAGTGAGTAACTCCTCTTTTAAAAAAAACTTAAGTAGGTAAAAGTTGATTGCATGCTTTTAATTTGAAGTGAATATAATTTATGAAATTTGCAGAGAATATTTATTTATATATAAGAATATATATATGTGCATATTTGTTTCATGTACAATTCTGTTTCTTTAATTTCAAGCTGTTGTTTGATTTTAAAAACCATTATCTCTTGATTAAATCTGGGTTTAGATATAAGGCTTACACAAGATATGTTTATTTCATTCATAAAACTATAGCTTGAAATTTTACTCAAGTTAAAACAACTCTGTATCATCTCTAGAGATTATAAACAGATGAACAAAACATTAATTAGTGAAATTTCAAATACATTGAATCAATGTTTCAGGATTGTAATCTGAAACATCATACAAAATTATGACTTTAAAAAAAAAAAAGAGACAAGATTACAATTTTTAGTGTTAAACCCAGAGGGTAGTTTTTTGTTTGAACTGGGAAGGGAAAAGGGGAAGGTTCTGTTGATCTATGGCTTCGAATCGGTTGAATCCTCTTCTGGAGGTAGATGAGTGATCGGATAGGCGAAGAAAATTATCAGATTTGGTGTATTTCATTTTGGAGGTGATGGATTGTGATTTGAAGATTTGAACCCTAGTTTTTCTGGGTTGGGAAGGATCGATCATTTCGACCATTTTAGTTGATCGAGTTCAATAATTTCTTGGGCACTGGAAGATGATGGGTTGTCGAAGACGTCGCCGGAGTTTCAAAGGCGATGGTGGTCGGAGTTTTGAGGGGGAGACGTTGACAGGTTGGAGTGTAGGGGGTATTGTCAGTTATTCCAGGTTTGGGAATGTGATCTAAATTTTGAATTAGAGCAAGTGTCGATTTGATTGTTGTTTGGATGGCCTGAGGAGTTGAATGTCGACTGTGGGGTGGTTCCGTAGTTGGTCAGCGATGGCAGGAGGCGCCGTACATGTGCACAGAGGGTCGTGGTGATGCTGGTGTAATGTTGGTGGTTACAGATTTGATGACACCAGGTTGGACTCGAGAAATTCGAGTCTTGGCTCGAAGCAGATAAGGATGTGGCTCGAAGTTAATGTGGGGGAGGCTCGAGTTAATTTGTTGTTTCAGGTTTTACAAATCAAAACAGAACCTGTTCTGTTTAAGGGTTTAAAAATAAAGTTTAAATGCAATTGAAAATTTTAAACTAAGTTTAAACTAAATTTGAATCTGAATTCAAAAAAAAAAATATAAAATTAAATAAAATTGAATTTGATTTTTAAATTGGGTTTTAAAACTTTTTAGTATAAAGTATATGGGGTTTGAATTTAAACTGTATGTTTTAAATTGGTAAATTAGAAATTTTAAATCAGTTTAAAACTGAGTTTTTGAAATCTGGAATTGGGTTTAAACTTCAGTTTTAAAAATAAAATAAGTTTAAATTTAAATTGTTAGTTACTTTAAAATGGTTAAATGATTTGAATTTAAAATGGAGTTTAAATGGAATTTAAAGTAAATTTAAAACCAAATGGTTTTAAATGCTTAATTAAGTAAGAAATGTTTATCTTAAAGATAAATAAAATTTAATAAATTTGGATTCATTAAATTATCAAGTTAATTTAAAATAGACAATTAATTAATAATATGGATGATTAATTAAGTAATTGCGAGTTTTTAAATTAATTAATTAAAGACTTAAGATTAATTAATTAAGGTTAATTAATCTGTAATTAAGGATTATTAATTAAATTTTAATTAATAATTAAGAATCGATCAATCAAGTAATTAGGGATTAATTAAGATTGCAGTTAACACTTAATTAATTAAATAATTAGAGATTAATTAATTGGTAATTAAATATTAATTAATTTGTAATTAATGATGGGTAATTTGAGTTAATTTCTTAAGAAAGAATTAAAGAATAGTTTATGAAGGTCATTAACTTAAGATTATTTAACAATTAATTAATGTGATAAATTTTTAATTAGATTAATTAATTGATAATAATCAATTGAGAAATTGTTTAAGTTTAAATTACTTAATAAAAGTGACTAAGAAATTAATTACTTAATGTAATTAATTGGGTTTAAATGTGATTAGTTTAGGTTAATTAATTAAGTTTAATCAATTTAAACACTTGATGATTGGTGAATAATTACTTAATGTAATTAATGGAAGTGTAATTACTTAAGGAAGCAGTTAAGGGTAATTACTGGATGTTATTAATCAAGGGTGATTAATAATTATGGTTAATAATTAATTAATGAAGTAATTAAAGGTTAATTACTGTATTAGGTTAAGGATAAATTAATTTGTGAAATTAATTAAGGGATAAATAGAATGATATTGGAAGCCTTTGATTAATTGTTATCCTTAATAGGTGGTTCGTGATACTATGAGGTAAGATATGTTTGATTGAAACTGTGATGATGTGGTTGTCTATTGATGATGAATTACTGTGACATCCTGTATTTAAAGTTGAATTGTATTTCACTTAAATAATTTAAGATGAGATGACATTAGATTCGAAGAGACCGGAGTCGGATATTAGTAAATACCCGAAACCACTCCGATTCTTTATAAATTGATGTGTGAAATAAGTAATGTCTACAACAACTTGTGAAGTGGAAATTTATATAAGTTACCCGGGTTTATATGAGTTGTATACTTTTGTATTCCATGTTAGATGGGTTTACTCACGCTGGTTTCCAGCCTGACTCGGGTGTTACTTTGATGTAATGCTCGGGTCAGACCGAGTATTACAGATTTCAGGTAAGGACGTTCTGGAGCTCAAGAGGTGAGCTGGATGGCAGGAACGTATGGAGTATATTCCGCTGTGATATATTATAGTTGTTAGAGACATGTTAATTCTAACTGTCTAGTATAATTGTGAATGTTGTTACTCTGATGTATAAAAATGTAATTAACAAATACAGTTTTCTTTGTATAACTGATATTATTATTTGATATTGTATTTTGATCCGCTGCGAATGTGAGAATCTGTGTCTTGTTCTATTTCTTTCTTCTATCTCTTTTCTTTTTCTTCTAACTATTTGGAATTTTCGGGTTCGAAATTTTCGGGTCGTTACATTTGGTATCAGAGCGAAGGTTAAGCGAGAACCTTGGCTCTGTTGGGATTACTCGTTAAGGATAGGGTCAATGGTACCCTAGAACGAGTTGAGTGTAAATATATATGAGAGCGTAATTGTTATTTTCTTATATAAGGATTTTAAATGATTTTATATAAAAATATATTTTGATATATAAAATGATATTTCCTTCTAATAAATATTAAGGTAATTGGTTGTTAAAATATTGGAATTAAATTAAGTGGTAATAGAAATACAACCAAATTAAAATTGAATGAAGATAAGTTTGAAATGAATCCAAACTAAAATTAAAATCTTGAATTTGTAGAAATAAAGATAATAATGAATTGGTTTCCAGATATGATAATCTTGGTTATTATCATAGATGGTTGATAATCAAATGTTTTAGGGAAGTAAACTTTTAGGTGAATATGACTTATAAATGGAAATTGAAGATAATTTGAAACTGTGAAATTTTAAATCTAAATCCAGAAAACTTGAAATTGTTTTAAAGGAATTTGTTTTGAAATTAAAAACCAAGAATGGTTTAAAATTTTAAGTATGACTTGAAGTGTAAAGGAAATAAATATGTATAGATGAGGGATATACATAGTATCAAAGATAATTTTAAAATGGAATTTTGCAATTTGGATTTAGAATTAAATGGTTTAAAGATTTAAGTTGTTAAAAAAAAAACAAATAAAGGTTGATTTGATTTTAAAGTAAGGGTTAATTTGATTTAAAGGATTAAATCAACATTTAAAATTTAACTCGAAATTATATAATTCGAGATGGTTTTAAGTTGAGATTTGAATAAAATTTGTTCAAATTGGATTTGATTTGAAATAATTTGGAATTATGATTAAAGTTAAATAAGTTTAAAAATCAAATGGATTTTGATTTGAATTTGGAAAGGAATTAAGGTTAATTCAACTTAAATTGAGGTTAAATCAATTTCAATAGAAATTGAAGTTATTTAAAATTGGAATTGAGTTAATTTAAATGGAGGTGGAAATTTAAATTGAATTGATAAGAATTGAACAGTTTGACTCTGGTTTATTTTCAAAATAAATTGTTTTAATACAAATATATTTTCCCAAACTATTTACTATACAATCTTTCTTCTTAAACCCAAACTATTTTATACTTATTTTACAATTATTTTGGAGCTATTTAACTATTTTGAAACTGTCTTATAAACTAATTAATATTTTTTAGTTACTTATATCTAATCACTATTTTAAAAACTATTTTGCAATTATCTAACTATTTTATACCTACTTAACTATTATACAGCTATTTTACAAACTAATAACTATTTTTCAACTACTTATCTATTTTAAACTTTTTCAAGCTATTTTTAAATTTAAATTGGTCAGAGTTCAAACTGTTTGTAATTGAAGTAATAACTCAATTGGAAATGGAAGCAATTGAGAATAAGTGAATCGAATCAAAGGAAATGTGAATAGAAAAGAGAATTGATTTGGCTAATAACCAATAAAGGTAAATACGTAGGATATACGTATATTATTCTATTCGCATAGTGATTTGATCCAGATTCGAACACAGAATTTCGAGATAGTATTATCGATCCGAGTTGGGATTTTTCACTCGATTTTCGACGGCGAACCTGGATATGGGTTTTTGATTGGTTCTGGATATTCTCTATCATAGCTACGACTATGCAAGGAGAATGACGGTTTTTGGTCAAGAAACCAGATCTGAGTTCGCACTAGGAAGTCGGGTGGACGATACTAGTTCGGAAGAGAAATTGTGTGATCGAGTAAGCGATCAGATTGGTATTGCGTACGAATGATATGAGTACATCGTACGAGTTTGAATTAAATTGATATTGAAAATTTGTGGATAAGAACTGTAAAAGGGTTTTTGAAATGAAAAGTAATATGGTAAATAACTTTATAAAAGAATTATCAAATTTAAATATTTGATTTGGAATAAAATAAAGTTATATATCCTTGTTATATAAAGTAAATCTTCCGTTGTTAAATCTATTGCCAGAAGAAAAGAGTTTTGAAAATATTTGAAGTATAAAAGAGGTTTTATACAAGTTTGAAATGATCCAAAGATTTTCAAAGTTATATATATCTATATATGTATATATATAAAGGATCTTATGAGAATGATTTTGGAAAAGGTTCTGGGAACCTATGAATTTGGAAAAGGTTTTGATTTTTGAGAAAATCAATTTTGGATTTTGGAAAGCCAAATTTGGAACTATCGATTTTGGATATCGATTTTGTATAAAGGAGATTTTGATAAAAATCATAAAGGATATGATTTGAAGATACTATAAGTGTATAGTATAAAGTGTTTTGTGAATAGCTCTGGGGAAAAAGGTGCTTCCTTGAAATGAACTTCTCAGGAGTGCCACTGGGTGGTACTGCCTTGAACCCCAAGGGGGGTTTCTAAAGTTAATCCTGTGAGGAGTCCGGAATAAACTAGTTCCTGAGGATTATTTGTGTAGCGAAAGTCGAGGGGCTGGTGCCCACAGAGGCATTTGGGTTATGCTGTGACGACAGTGTAACTCGATGTCACTGCGATCTACTGCAGACCATAGCGAAAGTCGTGTGTGCCGCTGAGAGCCATCAGTCTACGTTTGATTTTACATCGGTAGACTGCGACACTATGGTAACATAGCGAAAGTTTTGTGTGCCGCTGAGAGCCAATAGTCTGCGTTTGATTCTATATCGGTAGACTGAGACCTATGTAGAGTGGAGAAGTTTCATTTTGACAGCGAAATCGTGTGTGCTGCTGAGAGCCAACAGTTACATGGACTTTTGCTGCGACGGCAACGTAACCCTGGAATGTAACTGCGATCTGTTGTGGGTTCCATGCTGTCATCAGTTACATGGACTTTTGCTACGATGGCAACGTAACCCGTGATGTAACTGTGACCATGGATGGGGGTGATGATTTCCAGAGCATTCTTACCAAAGATATTTCCTCGATTTCAAAAACGTTTTTGATATTTTCAATAAAATTATTTTTCAAATATTTTCACTGGGTGTTGAAAACGAGTTTACCGAGTACTTATAGATTTTCAGTCTTACGCCTGATCAACGTATGACCGAATTTCTGTGAGAACGAGGATGGATTTGTTAAGACATCGAGTTATAAAAAGGTATTTTTATAAAACTATTTTGGTAATATTATATAGATTTTTTTTTAAAAAGTGTTTTAAAAATAATCAAAGAATAATTTATCTGATCTTAAGTATTGATTAAATTTTGGATTCGTTTCTTTTCGAGGACGAAAAGATTCTAAGGGGGGAGGAATGTGATAACCCTGATTTTTGAAACATCTGTTAATTGATAATTAACTGAGTTAATTAATAGAAATACTAATTTTGTTTGGATTAATAAATGAAATTCTGATAATTAGAATATATCTGGATATGTATATAGATGAATTTGAATTATAATAAATGTTGAATTATAAATATGTGAATAAATATCTATTTGATAATCTCTTAATATAATTATTCAATTGGCAAGATTATTATTTTCAAGGTTTATTTAAAGATTTTAGACACTAAAATAGTACCTATGCATATACTTATGAATTTAAAAAGTATTATAGTTTAAAGTAAAATTTGGTAAAGGTACATGTATTTCTTTAAAAGGTTATACTTGAAATAAATGTAGTTTGTAAATATATAAAAGATTGAAAACACACATGTATAAATGTATTACATAGATTTAAGTAATAAATAAATACATAAGACATTAACAAAAATAAAATATATATTGAAATTTAATATATATAAACATTTTCTCATGAAAATGTACAAATGTAAATCAACTAATACATGCTAGTGACAAATGTTAGATTATTAGACAAGTGTCAATTGATTTAATTTAAGATTAATAAAAATTAAACGACGTGTATTAAAGAAGAAACCAGTTTCATATTTGTTCTTTTTCTTAATCTTTATTTTCAAATCTGAAGACCAGTAAACAAAATCAGGGAGAAAGCAAACAATAATCTCTTCCAAAATTCCAAAACTCAAGCCTTTCAAAACATCAACAACATTTTAAACCTGAAGATCAGTTCCAGTTGCAACTCAAAAATAAAAGCAAGCAGATCATCTCAACTAAAAATCCAGATTTTAAAACAACTCTAGGTTTTGCTCTGTTCAAACAAATCCCTGTGAGTAAAGTCTTACTTTGTTTCCAAGTTATCGTATATAAGCATATAGATATCCTTATAACTGGGTTTTTGTAATGGATCTCTGATCTATACATATGTATCAATATAACTGTGAGTTAACACTTTATTAGCTACCATTTCCTTTTGTACACTCTTAAGAAATGAGTTATTTTGCTCAATCTTTGACCTGGAAGGAGATATATGCATTTAGAATGTGGAAATGTATGTATATATGGGTATTGTTAACCTGTAACTTACCAAAACATCTCAGAACACCCCTATTCAAAGAAAAGTGAGTAACTCCTCTTTTAAAAAAAACTTAAGTAGGTAAAAGTTGATTGCATGCTTTTAATTTGAAGTGAATATAATTTATGAAATTTGCAGAGAATATTTATTTATATATAAGAATATATATATGTGCATATTTGTTTCATGTACAATTCTGTTTCTTTAATTTCAAGCTGTTGTTTGATTTTAAAAACCATTATCTCTTGATTAAATCTGGGTTTAGATATAAGGCTTACACAAGATATGTTTATTTCATTCATAAAACTATAGCTTGAAATTTTACTCAAGTTAAAACAACTCTGTATCATCTCTAGAGATTATAAACAGATGAACAAAACATTAATTAGTGAAATTTCAAATACATTGAATCAATGTTTCAGGATTGTAATCTGAAACATCATACAAAATTATGACTTTAAAAAAAAAAAGAGACAAGATTACAATTTTTAGTGTTAAACCCAGAGGGTAGTTTTTTGTTTGAACTGGGAAGGGAAAAGGGGAAGGTTCTGTTGATCTATGGCTTCGAATCGGTTGAATCCTCTTCTGGAGGTAGATGAGTGATCGGATAGGCGAAGAAAATTATCAGATTTGGTGTATTTCATTTTGGAGGTGATGGATTGTGATTTGAAGATTTGAACCCTAGTTTTTCTGGGTTGGGAAGGATCGATCATTTCGACCATTTTAGTTGATCGAGTTCAATAATTTCTTGGGCACTGGAAGATGATGGGTTGTCGAAGACGTCGCCGGAGTTTCAAAGGCGATGGTGGTCGGAGTTTTGAGGGGGAGACGTTGACAGGTTGGAGTGTAGGGGGTATTGTCAGTTATTCCAGGTTTGGGAATGTGATCTAAATTTTGAATTAGAGCAAGTGTCGATTTGATTGTTGTTTGGATGGCCTGAGGAGTTGAATGTCGACTGTGGGGTGGTTCCGTAGTTGGTCAGCGATGGCAGGAGGCGCCGTACATGTGCACAGAGGGTCGTGGTGATGCTGGTGTAATGTTGGTGGTTACAGATTTGATGACACCAGGTTGGACTCGAGAAATTCGAGTCTTGGCTCGAAGCAGATAAGGATGTGGCTCGAAGTTAATGTGGGGGAGGCTCGAGTTAATTTGTTGTTTCAGGTTTTACAAATCAAAACAGAACCTGTTCTGTTTAAGGGTTTAAAAATAAAGTTTAAATGCAATTGAAAATTTTAAACTAAGTTTAAACTAAATTTGAATCTGAATTCAAAAAAAAAATATAAAATTAAATAAAATTGAATTTGATTTTTAAATTGGGTTTTAAAACTTTTTAGTATAAAGTATATGGGGTTTGAATTTAAACTGTATGTTTTAAATTGGTAAATTAGAAATTTTAAATCAGTTTAAAACTGAGTTTTTGAAATCTGGAATTGGGTTTAAACTTCAGTTTTAAAAATAAAATAAGTTTAAATTTAAATTGTTAGTTACTTTAAAATGGTTAAATGATTTGAATTTAAAATGGAGTTTAAATGGAATTTAAAGTAAATTTAAAACCAAATGGTTTTAAATGCTTAATTAAGTAAGAAATGTTTATCTTAAAGATAAATAAAATTTAATAAATTTGGATTCATTAAATTATCAAGTTAATTTAAAATAGACAATTAATTAATAATATGGATGATTAATTAAGTAATTGCGAGTTTTTAAATTAATTAATTAAAGACTTAAGATTAATTAATTAAGGTTAATTAATCTGTAATTAAGGATTATTAATTAAATTTTAATTAATAATTAAGAATCGATCAATCAAGTAATTAGGGATTAATTAAGATTGCAGTTAACACTTAATTAATTAAATAATTAGAGATTAATTAATTGGTAATTAAATATTAATTAATTTGTAATTAATGATGGGTAATTTGAGTTAATTTCTTAAGAAAGAATTAAAGAATAGTTTATGAAGGTCATTAACTTAAGATTATTTAACAATTAATTAATGTGATAAATTTTTAATTAGATTAATTAATTGATAATAATCAATTGAGAAATTGTTTAAGTTTAAATTACTTAATAAAAGTGACTAAGAAATTAATTACTTAATGTAATTAATTGGGTTTAAATGTGATTAGTTTAGGTTAATTAATTAAGTTTAATCAATTTAAACACTTGATGATTGGTGAATAATTACTTAATGTAATTAATGGAAGTGTAATTACTTAAGGAAGTAGTTAAGGGTAATTACTGGATGTTATTAATCAAGGGTGATTAATAATTATGGTTAATAATTAATTAATGAAGTAATTAAAGGTTAATTACTGTATTAGGTTAAGGATAAATTAATTTGTGAAATTAATTAAGGGATAAATAGAATGATATTGGAAGCCTTTGATTAATTGTTATCCTTAATAGGTGGTTCGTGATACTATGAGGTAAGATATGTTTGATTGAAACTGTGATGATGTGGTTGTCTATTGATGATGAATTACTGTGACATCCTGTATTTAAAGTTGAATTGTATTTCACTTAAATAATTTAAGATGAGATGACATTAGATTCGAAGAGACCGGAGTCGGATATTAGTAAATACCCGAAACCACTCCGATTCTTTATAAATTGATGTGTGAAATAAGTAATGTCTACAACAACTTGTGAAGTGGAAATTTATATAAGTTACCCGGGTTTATATGAGTTGTATACTTTTGTATTCCATGTTAGATGGGTTTACTCACGCTGGTTTCCAGCCTGACTCGGGTGTTACTTTGATGTAATGCTCGGGTCAGACCGAGTATTACAGATTTCAGGTAAGGACGTTCTGGAGCTCAAGAGGTGAGCTGGATGGCAGGAACGTATGGAGTATATTCCGCTGTGATATATTATAGTTGTTAGAGACATGTTAATTCTAACTGTCTAGTATAATTGTGAATGTTGTTACTCTGATGTATAAAAATGTAATTAACAAATACAGTTTTCTTTGTATAACTGATATTATTATTTGATATTGTATTTTGATCCGCTGCGAATGTGAGAATCTGTGTCTTGTTCTATTTCTTTCTTCTATCTCTTTTCTTTTTCTTCTAACTATTTGGAATTTTCGGGTTCGAAATTTTCGGGTCGTTACAATTCCAATCAGCTTCCAGAGATACACCGTAAGATCTCGAGGTGTTGGTGTAGACGAAAATTTACACTAACAACACTATGGGTTGGGTAGATAGTAATTTTAGGGAACATTAAGATGAACACCTTGTGAATTCAGTTTAATAATTTGACCATAAGGCGTTGGATGTTAATGTTAGGGTAAAAATTAATTTTAATAAGAGTTGTTTATTATAATAAACAAGGATATAGAATTTAGAAATAATTTTATATAAGGAAGTGGAATTATATAAGTATGGTTTATAAATAAAAATGGATTTAAGTGAGAATTTGAGAACTTATATCCCGATGCTTTTTAAAATTGTTTTTTAGAGTTTTAAGAAGGTAATTATGGTATAATTTGACAGTATTTATGAATATAAATATTATAAAGGATTTAAAAAGAGATGAAGGAGCACTGAACTCACTTTGGTCGTTGGAATATAATTCCGGTGATGACTGTGGCAAAATGGATCTTGATTTAAATTCCAAAAATATGATTTGATATGCAAAGAGATATTTGAATATTATTATTATTTCAAATAATTTGAAATCAAACCAGGTGTTTAGTTCTAAAATTTCCTGTAAAGTGATATTATAAACTCATGTATCCTATCCATTAGGATAGTTTGGTTTGTGTAACTCATTTTGATATGTTGATTGATAATTTTCATTTATTGAAATAAAATGGAATTTTCAACAATTTTGGACAGTCGGAAACTTCCAAGTTTGTTGAGAAATTTAAGCTAAGTGTTTTGTGAAATTATAAGCAGATAAGTTTTTATAACTTATAAATTTGAGAAATAGTAAGTTAGAACAAATTAAATTTGTTAAACATTCTAGTTTAGTAAAACAAATCTAATATTGTTTATATACCCTAAGGATATTGTAGAGTATTATATAAGTTAAAACTTAAGTTAAGTTTCTATGAAATATTTTCATAAATAATTTTAGAAGAAAAAAAAATGGTATAAGTAAGAACCAATAAGAATAAGTACATAAGATGTACTAGATCATTTTGTTCGTGTTAGCACCAAAATTGGTCACTAACCTCGTTGAGAAAGATTGTGTAGAGAGATAAATGAGGAAAGTAAATTTAAACAGAGAACAATATGCTAAATTGAATGCAAAGACAGGAACACCAGGTTTATAGTGGTTCGGCGTAACTGCCTATGTCCACTTTGAGGTTAACCTTTTATCGCTTTACTTGATAATTGATTACAGATACAATCCGTACACCAACTACTCGAATACAATTGCTAAGTAAAAAGAAAGAGTCTTGAAAGCGGCAGAGTCTCCCCAGTGTTCTCCAAAAAAAGGTCCTTTTCACTGTGCCCCTGCCTCTCTATTTATAAACAAAGATAGGTTGGACTTCCCTGGTGGGCCTGGCAGCTAAATACCTCGGCCCAAAAAGAGTGAGCTCTGTGTGCCGAACCATAGATGCTGAATGAAGTGATGCCGAACGATATCGTCATGCCGAACGAAGTGATGTGCTGAGTGGAGAGTGTAGGCCGAGCAATAGTCGAAGCCGGTCGAGATTGGATGAATGCCGAACACCTCTGGATGTCGAACATCTCCAGATGCCGAACAACTCTGAATGCCGAACACCTCTGGATGCCGAACGATCTCGAATGCCGATCGAGATTTATGCCGAACGAGGTTGAGTGTCGAACGAGGTGTGGATGCCGAGCAGTATGGAGTGCCGAATGAGGTGTGGATGCCGAGCAGCATGAAGTGCCGAATGACTCTGCCATGCCGAACGGTTCATGTATGCCGAATGCTCTATGTATGCCGAACACTCGCAAATGCCGAACGATCCATGTATGCCGAACACTCTCGAATGCCAAACGTTCTTGAATACCGAACGCTCTTCGAATGCCGAACGTTCCCGAATGCCAAACAGGGTCTGATGCTGAACACTCTCGAATGCCGAACGGCCATAGATGCCGAACGTAACTTAATGCCGGACGATATACAATACCGAACGACTCTTAATGCCGAACGGTATGCAAGTACCGAGTGCCTAGTTTTCTGGTCAAATCTTCAGGTAACACTTGCCCCCCAAAGTGCATCATGTGGTTAAACGTGATGTGCTTTGAGTCATGAATCTACCGTGCTTTGCTTCAAGCTGTGGCTTAGTCTTCACGATAGTATCTTCTCTCGAATTCCAAGTGAGGCGATGTGTGCCAAACGATAAGCAAATACTGAACAACATAGCCGAAGCCGAGCACCCTGGATGCCGAACGACATAGCCGATGCCGAACAATGTCGTTTTGACCGGTTCTACCGGTTATTGCCTCTTCGACTTCCTCTCCTTTCCTATAAAGGCCGGCATTCTCCTTCTTCTTCTCTTTTTCACTTTTTACCTCCGTGATTCTTCAAGAATACGTAACTTACCTCCCTTAAGTTTTATTCACCTCTTACGATCTTTCCTTCCTACTTTGAATCCAACAAGCCCTTCCCAAATTAAGCTCGAACAACTTTCAATCTTAAATTCACAGACCCCCAAGCTCTCGTTGTTCTCTTCGGTAAGAACCTTTCGGTCGTTTTCTCAAATTAGGAAGCATAACACAAAACTCAAACTCGTGAATCCTCCGTAGATTAAAGGGAATAAGAGGCGTGTGGGTGATGAACTGTTGTGGCTCGGCACGATCTTTTAAAGCCGAGTGAGTATAAGGGTGCACAGAATTTGAGATACGGCCTAGTGATGTGGATCGACATGGTTGTGGTTTGGCACGGCTTGCCGAAAGACTCGGCCATGCCGGTCGGGAGAAATGGAGGAAAAGAAGAGAAGTGATGTTAAGGGCAGAAGGCCCAGCGAATCGGCTCGGCATGATTTGCCGCATGCACTTTTATTTAAGCTGAACAGAAGGGAGGCCGAACAGAACGAAGGCCGAACTAAACAAAGGCCGAGCAGAACGAAGGCCGAATTGCATTTACACCGAACACCTATTCACCTTGCCTAATTATATAACAAAAACAAGGACAAGGACCTAAGCATACTAGCATATCGAACTAATCTGGACTGATAACTTCCTAGTTTCAATAATCACAAGCCTGAACTTAAATCGATAAAAACAGATAAAAGCTTTTAACATGCAATGCCAATGTCCGAGTCCGAAATTGAAAACATTGCAAGGCTGGCTTTTGGAGACGGTCAGCGATGACGGTCTTCGAAGACGACAGTTCAAAGCTCAACTTTATACCATCAATTCTGTGACTTATAATTTCTCAGCGTTTACACCTGAATGATCGCACTAGTTCACACACCACATGGTGGGGAATATTCGTATTGTTAAGTCTAACGTCGATTATTTTTCAAGTATAGTTCGAACAGGTGCTCTGCTAGATTCAATCTTTATCAGAGATGTCTAGGAAATCTAGTTCCGCCACGATTTCAAACAGACCTGGGCCGTCCTCCCGACGAGAAGTCGCAGATACTTCAAACCCGTCAACTTCCCATGCACATGACTTAGCTCCCGATCCTCTAAAGGCAGCAATTCTCTTGGACAACCCTGTCGATTCACATGCTTCGAAGATTAATGAAAGTACACTCCGTTGGATATGCTCTGTCCACGGAATCCCCTTTGATGACGTGCTAGTTCCATCGGGGCATGATCGTCCACAGTTGCCCTAGTCGGATACAGAGCTTGTAATAAATTCATGTGCTGGGTTGGCAGTATGCCACCGTTCAACTCGTTTCTTCGGGATGTGCTGTAATATATTGACATTGCCCTATCGCAACTGCACCCGAACGGCCATGCATTCCTCTACGGTACTTGCATCCCCTTCATGAATGTCCTCTCTAGGCTTCCAACTCCGGGCGATATCAGATACATATATTGCATCAAGAAGTGGAAGGATAGCCCATCATTCATGATTCTCGAGCCGCATAACAAATGTCAAATCTTAACTGGGGCGTGGACCAAGTTCGCCTTGTATAAACAGGAATGGTTTTATGTGCGTTGTCCTCCCGGCTTTGCGAGGAGATGGGTTGAAGGAAGTAAGCCTTTTTCTTGGACCGTTACTCATGTTTAGTCGAAGCCGTACCTTTTCTAACTTTTACCCATCTTTTCAGGTATCAATCCACGTCCTGAAGGCCGTGGATTCTCTGATGCCGTCGAAGCTATTCAAGCCCTTCCTACCGAAGAACGGGACATTAGAACTCTCATTTCGAATGAGTCACTTACAAGGCTTGGACTGTTGGCAGAAGGCTGTCGGATAAGCCTTCCTCAAGGCGTCACCATTCCTAGGCCTGCCTCTAGCAAAGGGAAAAAACAAGCTGAGTCTTCAGCATGCAATGCTCCTGATGCACTAGAAGAGGGGGAAATTAAAGAAGCAGAAACGCCCGAAGTACAGGGCGAAAATATTAGTCCGTCTCGGGGCCCGATAGTTGAAGTTCATGACATTGAAACGTCGTCTTCCCCTTCGAAGAGGAAGAAGAAACTGACGTGCAAGCTGGGGAAGGATACAGTGGGCGGAACTTCTAAAGTTACTCTTATTCCAACGGAAAAAGAAACTTCCTCGCGGCACTTAGAAAGCTCTCTGAAGGGTTACTCAACTACGGTTTCGACGATCGAGAGGCCCTCAAGCTTCATTCGCCCGCTAGAGGCGATACGGGAGTTCAAGCCCAAGTCTAGGGAGATAAAACTCCAATTAGTAAAGAAACTGGTCCGTCGGGGGGAAACACTAGGACACACACGGACACGTGCACTTCACCCTGCACTTCAATCTTAGCCGTCACCCTGATCTTTTCTAACTTGTCATTATTCCCATTTTATGCAGGTGACATGGGACGCTCCCACGGATTCGATCGTCTCCACGACTCATCCATCTTTCACCATTCTGGCTGGGATTCGGGCTCCGGCAAGTGCCGCAATAGAGACGACTTCGGAGACCGAGACAACCGTCCCCGAGAGTCGACTTATCGAAAGAAATCTCACAGTCAGTCTTCATACTCTCGCGATCCTCCTCCACAAACAGAGCATGGCAGAGAAAAGTCTTCGCAGAAGGGGTCTCAGCCCGATGTTTCCCGAGATCAACATTCTGGTTCATCAAGCACACGGCAATCTCGGGAACATCGTAAGAGAACAGAACTTTCAAAACCTCCTCCCCCTATTCCTGCGGTAGACCCAACGATATCGGAGAAGCTGGCCGAGCTTAAAGCTAAATTTCCCAAAATCTGCTTTGACGGTCTGAAGTTCCTTCAAGCAATTCATCATATTCCGGGGCATGTCAAGCAGAGTGCCATCGCTTGCAACAACGACATCTATGTTCAACATGACGCGTTTGTTCATTTAGTCGAAAAAGTCTCGGAAATCTCCGTTGAGCGTCAACGGGAAATCAACCGCTTGAAGCTTGAAGCTATCTTCGATAAAGACATTATCAAAAATCAAGATGAAGAGCTCGCTTCGTACAAGTCCAAGCTCGAGGCCGCCGAACAAAGTGCTAAAGACACTGCCGAGGTCGTCACTCGTCTAGAGATGACTCATAAAAAGGAACTTGACAAAGCGGTCCAACGCAGTGGGGCCCTGGCTTTAGAAAAAGATTCTATTCAGAAAGAAAGGGATGCACTCGCCCTGCAAGTCAAAGAGTTGAAAGAGCTATTCTCTAAGGAGAAGGAAGAGAAGATAGCCACTCAAGAGGAGTCTCAACGATATTGCAACGAGATTGTTGCTACACGACTCTTGAAGGCGAAGCTCGACGATGAGCTTTCTAAGGTCGGGATGATGAAGGACAAAGCCCAGGAGGAGGGCAAGAGAATAGCTTCCGCGAAGATCGATTCCCGCCTTGAAGCGGCTGCAGAGGCCGGCAGAGAAGAGGTCAAGTGTATGTTTGACCCGCTGATCGCCGAATACTACTCCCATGTCCTCATGCACCGGGACTTGACTTTCTTAGGCGAGGGCTACCTTGAATCTTTAGCCGAAGCTTGGGAGACTTTAATAAAGATTAGAAAGGTGGAGTCGGGCACCGAGGAGGTCGACGAGGATGCTTTAGTGAAAGAGTTTCTCAGGGGGAACGAGCCATCGGGCTTGTCTGCAGCTATGGCTCTCTTTAGTAAAGGCTCTCCTCCATCAAAGGAGAAAAATGACATAGCTGGTTCGTCTGGAACTGGGCCTTCAGCTCCCCTTCCTACTCAATCGGTCAATCGGCCAGTACTTGACCCGTTCGAACAACACGCCGGCTATGATCCGAAAGACCCTGGTCTCGGCATTCATGTGCTATCCCTCATTCTAGAGGGTGAAACTCCTCGCATGGCTGAAATCCAGCAAGAAACCGGTATAAAACTCTTCTTCTTGAAGTTCAAAGATCTGTCGCTTTCTGCGAGAGGTTATTGATTCTAACGTTCGTTCTTTGTGTTTTCATGCAGGCCGCTATGATCCTGAACCGACTCCAAGGAGCGATGATGCAAAGGAGGAGACGGGGAAAATGAGCGAAGCTACTCACGCGGGAGTAACTCCCGACCCTGATGCTCAGGTGATTAGGGCGCTCGACGATGATAAGTCTGAAACTTCGTCCCCCGTTGAAGGGAGTTATGAAATTGAAATCACGGGCGCCTCAGAACACACTTCGAAGGTGAGTATGAAGGAGCAACTCGCGGAAGAGAAGAGGAAGAAAGTTGAGATCAAGGTTGATTCTCAAGTAATAGAACTTAACGACCCGCTGAAAGTCATCCTTCCTGGCAAATCTAAACCACTAGATGTTCCTCCTACCACTCCTGATACTACTTCTCTGGCGAGCAAATCGTCCAAGAGAAAGCGCATGGGGGAGGAGTCGTCCGAAAAAACGAAGGAAGACAAGAAGCTAAAGAAACCGAAGAAGTAGCTACTGCACTCGTTCAATGAGGGTTAGCTTAGATAATGTAGCTACTTTTTACTTATTTATTTTTGTAGTCAACGTAGACATATTTTTGACTCCGAGTTTTGGAGGAGTAGTTGTATAACCCCATTTTGGATTAGTGAATAAAGTTTAGTTTCTTTGCCTTTCAAATGATTCCTGCTTTTAGCTTTTTGTATAACTGTGGACGAAACTCAAATTCTCATGAGTTACATAAATTCCCAATCCATTTTCGCATTACTCGGATATTCTTTGGAATTAGACATCTCTTGTTTCACATTTTTGGGTACTTAGAACACTTTTTAATCCGCGTTCTGGGGACTTAGAGTAATCCGGTCTGCATCAGGGGACTCGGAGTTTGAAGCTATTTATATTCTAGTCCGCGCTCCGGGGACTTAGAGTACTCCGGTCCGCATTCAGGGGACTCGGAGATTCAAGTCGTTTATACTCTAGTCTGCGCTCCGGGGACTCGGAGATTCAAGTCGTTTATACTCTAGTCCGCGCTCCGGGGACTCAGAGTACTCCGGTCCGCGCTCCGGGGACTCGGAGATTCAAGTCGTTTATACTCTAGTCCGCGCTTCGGGGACTCAGAGTACTCCGATCCGCATTCGGGGGACTCGGAGATTCAAGTCGTTTATACTCTAATCCGCGCTCCGGGGACTCAGAGTACTTCGGTCCGCGCTTCGGGGACTCGGAGATTCAAGTCGTTTATACTCTAGTCCGCGCTCCGGGGACTCAAAGTACTCCGGTCCGCGCTCCGGGGACTCAAAGTACTCCGGTTCGCGCTCCGGGGACTCAGAGATTCAAGTCGTTTATACTCTAGTCCGCGCTATGGGGACTCGGAGATTCAAGTCGTTTATATTCTAGTCCGCGCTACGGGGACTCAGAGTACTCCGGTCCGCATTCAGGGGACTCGAAGATTCAAGTCGTTTATGCAAGTTCGTACGTCAGGTAGAATAATGCAACTCCAGTTGTTCATCACCAGACTATAAGGTTCGGAAACATCAATAATTCATAGAAATGATGGCTTTAAGCCTTTATTAATGAAAACAAACTAAATCTTCTGATTACATGCTAAAAAGGGAACTAAGTATCAATGGAATAAAAACACACGAAAAATGATTGCACCTAAAACATGAAAGAAACATGCTAAATATAATAACGTCGCAAATGTTGACTATTCCATGCTCGGGGGAGTGTCACGCCATCAACAGTCGCTAGCTTGAAAGTTCCTTCTCCAAGCTTTCGTTCAACGACATATGGACCTTCCCAGTTGGGATTCATACGTGATGGTACGGGGAAAACTCGTATCAAAACGAGATCACCCACATCAAAGACTCTTGGGCGGACTTTTTCATTGTAATATCGCTTGACTCGGTGCCTATATGCTGCCGCCCTTAATTCAGCTTCTTCACGTTTTTCATCAACGCAGTCCAGTGATTCCAACAAGAGATCCTGATTCGTCTTAGGATCATAATATGTCACTCGATGCGATGGAACTTCAAGCTCCACCGGTATAACAGCTTCCGAGCCGTATGCCAATGCGAATGGAGTGTGGCCAGTCGCGGACTTGTGGGTAGTTCTATAAGCCCATAGCGCTTTTGGGAGTTCATCTATCCACTAGCCTCCAGCCTTTTCCAAATGCTTCTTCAATATGGACTTGATTATTTTGTTCACGGCCTCAACTTGTCCGTTAGCCTTCGGATGAGCAACGACAGCAAACTTTTTCTCAATGCGGTACTTTAAACAGAAATCTTTGAATTCTCTACAAACTGAGTTCCGTTGTCTGTAATGATGGTTCGCGGGAGGCCAAAGCGGCATATAATGTTTCATACAATGAAATTAATGACCTTCTTGGAGGTGATTGTGGCCAAAGGCTCTGCCTCGGCCCATTTCGTGAAGTAGTCGACCGCAACTATCGCGTATTTTGCACCACCTTTGGATATAGGCAAAGAACCGATTATGTCGATTCCCCAGATTGCAAACGGCCATGGACTAACCATTTGCGTGAGTTCCGTTGGTGGAGCTCTTGGGATTTTTGCGTATCTTTGACACTTGTCACATTTTCTTATATAGTCTGCAGCATCTCGATTCACAGTTGGCCAATAGTATCCATAGCGGAGGATATTTTTTGCTAGTGTCTGCCCCCCAGTATGATCGCCACACTCTCCTTCGTGAACTTCCTCCAAGACTCGCTTTGTTTCATCACGGGCGATGCACCGTAGTAAGGGAACCGAGAACCCCCTCCGATACATTACTTCTCCCTGCATCACATATCGCGCGGCTTTTCGAATGACCTGTCGCCTTTCGCTTCTTTTTTCGGGCAAAGTCCCGTTTAGCAGGTATTGTTTGAACGGAATTATCCACGACTCCTTCTCGATTTCCGTTTCCAACACAAAATCGACTTCCATCACATCTATGCTTGGAGCATGTATGGTTTCGACGGGAACCAATCCCATTTGCTGTGCATCGCCAGTGCTTGCGAATTTGGCCAACGAGTCGGCTTTCTTGTTCTGTTCACGCGGGACATGCGAAATGTCATAATGTTCGAAGTTCGCCAATAGTTCCTGAACCAGAGCAAGGTACGGAGCAAGCTTTTGTCCCTTTGCTTGGTAATCTCCTCGCACTTGGTACACCACCAACTGTGAGTCATAGAATATTTCAACTGACTTTACCCCGAGTTCTCCAACGAGGTTTAAACCAGCAATCAATGCTTCATATTCTGCTTCATTATTCGTAGCCGGGAAATTGAGCTTCAAAGCATAACAAATCGATCGATTTTCTGGAGTCACAAGAACTACACCAGCCCCAGAGGAACGGTCGTTTGATGCCCCATCAGTGTACAATTTCCACTGAATGGGAGGAATGACACTGTAACCATCTGGTTCGTCCGATACAGTAAACTCAGCGATGAAATCTGCTAATGCTTGCCCTTGTATGGCTCTTCATGGTAGGTAGGTAATATCGAACTGACTCAATTCGATATTCCATTTTAACATCCTTCCAGAAGTTTCTGGTCATTGGAGTACCTGTCGCAAGGGCTGATCGGTATAAATACTGACTGAGTGTGCTTGAAAGTATGGACGCAGCTTGCGTGATGCAATCACCAAGCAATAGGCCAATTTCTCAATTTTAGGATAATTCCTCTCTGCCCCCGTTAAACGTTTACTAACGTAATACACCGGCTTTTGAACCCGGTCCTCCTCGCGGACCAAAGCCGCACTTATATCATGCGGGGACACGGCCAAGTATACGTATAGCATCTCGTGGTCTACTGGTTTCGACAGCACTGGAGGACTCTCCAAATGCCTCACCAGATCTCGGAACGCTTCCTCCCAGCTGGATGTCCATTCGAAATTCCTCTTTCCTTTCTTTATTATATCGAAGAAGGGAATGCACTTGTCTGTGGCTCTGGATATAAATCGACTCAGCGCAGCCAACTTTCCATTCAAGTTTTGTACCTGTTTTATAGTTCTGGGCACTTGTACATCTCGAATAGCTTGAATCGTTTCCGGGTTAGCTTCAATTCCCCTGGCATTAACAATGAATCCCAAAAACTTCCCTGACGCAACGCCGAAGGAACACTTCAGAGGGTTGATCTTCATCCCATAATATCTGAGTATACCGAACATCTCTGCTAAGTCTCGAATGTGGTCGTTTGACTGTCGTGACTTCACGAGCATGTCATTCACATAGACTCCCATCGTTCTACCAATCTGATCTTTGAACATTCGATTCACCAAACGCTGATAAGTCGCTCCCGCGTTTTTCAATCCAAAAGGCATTACTACATAACAATATAGCCCAACAACTGTGACGAAACTGGTGTGCTCCTGGTCCGGAATGTGCATCGGGATCTGATTGTATCCCGAGTACGCATCCATGAATGACAACAACTCGTGTCCCGCAGTGGAGTCGACCAACTGATCAATTCTAGGTAATGGGAAACTGTCCTTAGGGCACGCTTTGTTCAAGTCGGAATAATCCACGCAAGTTCTCCACTTCCCATTCGCTTTTTTTACCAGCACGGAGTTCGATACCCATTCAAGGTAAAGGGCATCGCGGACGAACCTGTTCGTTTTGAGCTTGTCCACCTCCTCTCTGAGAGCAGCGTACCTCTCTGGGTCCATCTCTCTCCTTTTCTACTTAACTGGGACGTACTTTGGGTCTATGTTCAACATATGACTCGTAATAGCGGGAAAGATCCCGCACATGTCGGAATGTGTCCAAGCGAAAACATCGAAATTTGCTCGGAGGAAATCACTAAGGTCTTCGGTCATCGAGGGGCTGAGTTGTGATCCAATCTTCATCACTCGCGATGGATCATCTCGGCTGACTGGAATGTCAATCGTCAGTTCAGTCGGTGCCGCATTTTCTTCCCTGGGTTCCTCGTCGTCGTCTCTCGGATCTATGTCTCTGAAGATCCGAGAATCATGCCCGAGCCAGGGCTCGGGCATTACTTGTCAATTGTCAGTATGTTGAATACGGACGGAATTGTCCGCAACCTTTCCTTTCTCCCGCCGTTGGGCCTCTAGGAGCTCAGCCACATAGCATGCACGACTGGTTGCCTGGTCGCCATGAACAACACCTACTCCTTTGTCAGTTGGAAATTTTAAAGTCAAACACCACGGGGCAAATGCTGCCCTAAACTCAGCCAGGGCCGGTCGGCCCAAAAACACATTGTATGGAGAATCCACATCCAAAACTACGAAAGGTAGGATTTCCACCCTCCTACGCTCACCTTGTGCCAGTTCAACTGGCAACTCAACATATCCCACTGCATCGGTCGCTGCGCCATTAAAGCCACGTATACGAGCTTTAGATGGCTTTAAATCCTTCGTCTCCATCTTCATCTGGTCATAAGCCTTCTTGAAGATGATATTGACAGAACTTCCACAATCAATCAAAATTCCCTTCACAAAAGCCGACCCGGTTGTCGTAGATATGACCATCAGGTCAATGGTAGGAGCCTCCACCTGGTCGGCATCTCTGCTCCTGAATACTATATCGTATGTCATCATGCGCAGCTGTTTAGCAGGGGTCCCATCCTCTACATTGGAACAACACTTAAAGTCTGCATGCCTCAGAGAATTAGCATACCGCTCCATTTCTTGCCAGTTCTTATCTGCAGGGTGAGGTTCACCGATGATCGTGTTTATGACTAGTCTGCCCACGGTTCGAGCAGGATCCTCGGGGTGACGTGGAGCTGATGCACGACCAGGATTAGACGTTCCCTGTCCGCCTTCTTGCAGATTCTTTACAAACTCCTGTAAATTTTTCTGCCTGATCAACTTCTCTATAGCGTCGTGTAGGTGTCTGCACTCTTCGGTATTGTGCCCATAAGTCTCATGAAAGTGGCAATACTTCCCGGTCCGCTTTTGTTCTTCGGTTGACTCCTTTGAGCGTGGCTTTTTGTACTGAAAGGTATTGCAAGTTGATAGGTAGATGTTTTCAAGAGATGCATTCAGTGGGGTGTACTCGTTGTAGGTTGGAATTCTCGGCTTCCATTTCCCCGCTTCTCTTTTTTTCCCCTGATTTCTTCCTCCGGGGTCCTTTGCCTGTCCGGGCTTGTTCTGGACATTGACCTGAATCTTCCCCGAGTTGTCTCCGGATTGCTTCACAGCAACGTTGCTTTTCACGGATTCCTAAACAGGCCCCGGTGCCTTATCTCGCCTTATCCACCTGGCTTCCTCTCTTCTTATGAACTGATGTGCCTTTGAGTAAAAACGCTTTAGCGTAGTTGGAGGTTTTCCTGCCAGCTAATCTCCAAACTCTGAATCCGGATCCACACCTCGCATCACAGCCATAAGAATTGCATGATCATTGGGATTACTGACTTCAGTAGCCGTAACATGGAATCTCTGTAAATACTCCTTCAACGACTCCCCAGGAGCTTGGATTACACTTGATAGTGACATCAAGGACGAGTAGTATGTATTCTGAATTGTTCTATAAATTTCTTCGCTAACTCCTCGAAACTGGATACGGACCACGGAGGAAGTCGGGTGAACCACATAGTAGCGATCCCAGATAGAGTTATTGGAAAGCACCTGCACTTGGTTGCATCATTTGCTCTAGCTGAATCCATCATCCATTCGTACCTCATCACATGATGCCTGGGATCAGTCTTTCCTTCGTAAGCCAGGATAGTTGGCATGCTAAACTTCCTGGGGTACTCAGCCCATAGGACAGTGTCTGTGAATGAAGTATGACTCCTGGATACCCCCCAATCATCATTCGACAAGCCTTGATTCTCTTTTATCTACTGTCTGATCATAGCTGTTAGGTCTAGGGTTTGTATGGAAGATGGAAGGTTGGAGTCTGTCCTACGGGATTGATCAGGTTGATGCCTCCTCTGCTGGCGTTCTACCAAACGCGCATCTTGAGGTTCGGCATCATCGGCGTCTTGGTGAGCCGGGCGTACAGCCTCCACCTGCACTCCAGCTCCTAAGTTTCCAGTTCCTGCTCGGTCACGGTCTTCGAGGTGTAAATGGTCCCCAGTTGTTCGAACAGCAGCACCTGCCTGCGTAGTTTCAGTCTTGCGGCGTCTACGCCTGGGAGGTTCATCGGACGAAGTCGAGCTGTCAAATGAAGAGTAAGAAGCTGGACTGCCCCCGGCATTCTGACGCTATTGTTGAGTGAGTTGTGCCATAAGGTTGGAGTTAGCTTGCATCTGCTCTCCAAGTTGTCTCCTGCTTTCCCTGAGCTCTCTCATCAAGTCGTTGAACTCTATTCTGGTGACAACTTGCATTTGGTCCTGGGCGGTAGTCCCTGCACCTAGATTTGCTTGCTGATTGCTAGAACCTGCTTGTTGTACGCTAGCAGTCTCATGGGCATCCGCATTATGAGAGGCTGATCGGGTATGTGGTCTTCCCATTGTAGAGTTATTGATAGGAACTCTGAGTAGAATCAATGGACATCTTATGAATGACTCGGATCTCCTTCAGGGAATTTATTCAATCCAGTAGCTTCAAAGCAGATCCTTGTGGCCTGAGAATTTGGTTCTCAGTGAAAGCACCAAAGTGTTGGCACCAAAATTGGTCACTAACCGCGTTGAGAAAGATTGTGTAGAGAGATAAATGAGGAAAGTAAATTTAAACAGAGAACAATATGCTAAATTGAATGCAAAGACAAGAACACCAGGTTTATAGTGGTTCGGTGTAACTACCTACATCCACTTTGAGGTTAATCTTTTATTGCTTTACTTGATAATTGATTACAGATACAATATGTACACCAACTACTCGAATACAATTGCTAAGTAAAAAGAAAGAGTCTTGAAAGTGGCAGAGTCTCCCAGTGTTCTCCAAAAAAGGTCCTTTTCATTGTGCCCCTGCCTCTCTATTTATAGACAAAGATGGGTTCGACTTCCATGGTGGGCCTGGCAGCTAAATACCTCAGCCCAAAAAGAGTGAGCTCTATGTGCCGAACCATAGATGCCGAACGATATCGTCATGCCGAACAAAGTGATGTGCTGAGTGGAGAGTGCATGCCGAGGAATAGTCGAAGCCGATCGAGATTGGATGAATGCCGAACACCTCTGGATGTCGAACATCTCTAGATGCCGAACAACTCTGAATGCCGAACACCTCTGGATGCTGAACGATCTCGAATGCCGATCGAGATTTATGCCGAACGAGGTGTGGATGCCGAGCAGTATGGAGTGCCGAATGAGGTGTGGATGCCGAGCAGTATGGAGTGCCGAATGAGGTGTGGATGTCGAGCAGTATGGAGTGCCGAATGAGGTGTGGATGCCGAGCAGCATGAAGTGTCGAATGACTCTGCCATGCCGAACGGTCCATGTATGCCGAACGCTCTATGTATGCCGAACACTCTCGAATGCCGAACGATCTATGTATGCCGAACACTCTCGAATGCCGAACGTTCCTGAATATCGAACGCTCTTCGAATGCCGAACGTTCCCGAATGCCGAACAGGGTCAGATGTCGAACACTCTCGAAGGTCGAACGGCCATAGATGCCGAACGTCACTTAATGTCGGACGATATACAATACCAAACGACTCTTAATGCCGAACGGTATGCAAGCGCCGAGTGCCTAGTTGCCTGGTCAAATCTTCAGGTAACACTTCGCATAACTATTCTCGATCTGAGACTCGAGTACCCAACTTTGAGGTGTTTCATGTTGACCCGAATAAGGATTTATCACTTGATTCTTGTAACGACCCACCTTTTTGGATGGTTTAAATCGACAATAAACCACACATGTCAAACTCAAACCATTCGAAAGGGGGGATTGTTAATGGGGTAATTAGAAAATAAGAGAAAGGAAAGAAAAACAAAATACAGAATCTCACAGCGGAATGACAAAATATAATAATCAAATAAACAGTTCATGAAGTTGTTTTACAAACACATTTGATTACATTTTTACAATACAATCAAAGTTATACATACAGCATGTGTAATAGGATAATGCAGCGGAACAACATGATGCAGTGGGATAAATATAATAAATAGTAATAATATGCTAAATCTTCGTCTTCATCCTCCGAAAAGATAGTCTTCAATATTGAAAAGCTCAGACTGACCTGAGCGTAATAAAAAGACAAAACACTCGAGTCAGAAATAAAAGATCTTATGCAAGTTAAATCAACAGTAAATAAATATGAGTGTAATGGCTTCAGAGATGTTTACGGGATTTCACATCTCCTATCCAGTGTATAACGTGCGTGCAATAACTTAAGAGATGTTCGGGATTTCCATCTCCTAAGGATCCGTTAAACTATTTATATGTAGTAATATACGCTATTTATATATAGTGTCTATCAATAAAGCAAAGTATTAAAATAGCATTAAGGCATTACCCATATCCCACTTAACACATTTTATAAATGTTGTAGTCTATACAGTACTATAAACTCCACCAAACCGGTGGGCTATCATGGAGCATTCCATAGGTACGACACAAACCAAAATCATAGTGGGCTGGATAAGGCATATGACAAGGCACGCGAGACAATGCCCAAGGTAGGATTCTACCGTTTTGCATGCCCGGACTGGTGGTAACGCATAGCAGCTACTACCGCCCACCGCGGAACACACTCCCATAATCAAATCGAGGGTGGCCACTAAATCAATCACAAAGTAACAGATATGGTATCGAAGAAGCCTATCTGATAGGAGGAGCGACCTAACTTGGCGCGGGATAGCTCCTGTTTTAGTCATATCAAGCTGACCCAGGGGGGTCATGTTAGAACCTCAATTTTTAGTGTTTTGATTGTGACAACTATATAAGTCAATATTCCAATATTCTTATGTACTAACCATTTATGCAGGAGATTTATTGAAGATTAGGATTCACAAAGTTATGAATTTGTTATACATCTGCTTAGAGTCTGTATATTATATTAGAATTATGTTAAAATCTCTCTGATATGATATATATACACTAACACATGCACTAAACCATGCAAATGCATAAAGCAGGCTAAAATAAGAAGGCTGAATGTCCCCATTCAGACGGATGACTGCTGAAACAAAGCATAAATTATTATGCAGGTTCAGCCGGCTGAATTGGACCAAAAATAGCCTATTTACATGCTGCATCGAATTTAAAACAAATCAGATGGCTGAATTGAAAAATTCAGACGGCTGGTTATTGATAATAGCTATTTTTTTGAAGGGATGCTTCTCTTCAACAAAGAGAAACATCTTCTAATTTAAGGGTTGCATCCATTCCTTTTCATCGCTCCTTTTCATCAAAGATTGCAACTCTTAAAACTATATAAATAGAGTTTAGAATCCAACAAACATTTCACAACAACTGATTATTAGTTCTCTTGATTTCTTAACTCTAATTCCCTATTTACCGTTTGCACTCAAAATACATACAATCTCTGATCGTTGATCGCTCTATCTTCCACATTCTTCAAGCACATTACACTATATATCATAAAGGAGAAGATTATAGGAAGATTGTACTTTATTGACTTATGAGTCTTATTTAAAGAGCATATTATAGTCAGATACTTTTGTTTATTTGCAAAGAAGTCTTATTCGGTTGGTCAGGCGGTAGAAGTCCTATTCAGTTGCCTAGGTGGTAGAAGTCATGTTCGGTTGCTCAGGCGGTGTAAAGCTATTTCACCGGGTTAAGTGAGGGTTGCTAGTTTAATTCCAGAAGGAGTCTGGGACTAGATGTAGAACGGGAAGTTCGAACCAGTAAAAAAATCTCTGGTGTTATTTACTTTACTACTTTATTTATTTACTTACTTATTTTATATTCCGCACAAGTAGTTTATAGATACATCCATATTACACGATCCTATAGCACAGTAACTTTAATTTGGTAACGAAGCAAGGTCATCTTTTAACCGTAACACAGTTATATGATATTTTGGTGATATGGAAAACAACACTAGCACAAGTTTCTTTGAAGGCCAATCTATTGCACGACCACCACTATTTAATGGATTAAACTATAACTATTGGGCTACTAGGATGAGTATTTATATACAAGCTAATAGTTATGAAACCTAGAATATTACTCAGGCTGAATATCACATACCTACTACTGAATGTTCACAATGGTCTAACACAGAAAAACTAGATGCTACTGCAAATGCTAAAGCCATGAATTTGTTATATTGTGCATTAGACAAAAATGAATTTAATAGAGTGAGCATGTGTAAAACAACTTATGAAATTTGGCGTACACTTAAAATTACACATGAAGGTACTAACAAAGTAAAGCAGAGTAAAATTTCTATGCTCAAGAATCAGTTCCATAATTTCAAAATAAAGCAAGACGAAACAATATATGAGCTGTATTCTAGATTTCAAGACATATATCACTCTCTCTTAGGATTAGGAGAAAAATATACTTACTTTGATATTGTTTTGAAAATCCTCAACTCCTTAATGGATGAGTGGGAACGAAAGGTCTTAGCAATCGAAGAAGCTAACGACATTTCAACCATCAAACCAGAGGAGTTGATAGGAAATCTAATGTCTTATGAAGTTAATCTCCAGGCTAAACTAGTATAGGCACAAGACAAGAAGAATATAGAATTCCAAGAAGAAAAGGATGAATCAGATTCAGATGAAGAAGATATGGCTTTCATTGCTAAGAATTTCAAAACGTTTTTGAAATTCAAAAAAAGCAATAAATTTAGAAACAACAAGAACAGCTCCAGCAACAATAACAACAACAACAACAAACCAACATCTTCTACTTTAGAATGTTATGAGTGTCACAAGAAAGGTCACATCACGAAAGACTGTTATGATCGAAAGAGAGACAAATTTAAGCACAAGAAAGACAGATTCAAAAAGAAAGCTTTCTTTGTCACTTGGGACGATTCAGAATCATCTTCATCATTAGATAGTGACTCGGACAATGATTCTGAACAAGCCAATGTCTATTTTATGGCCATAAATGACGAGGTGAGTGATCTAACTTTTGATGATTTAATGGAAATAAACTCTGAATTACTTGACAAGCTAAGAAACATCAAAAAAAGTATAAAGAAACTCTAGAATAATTAAATAGGACTGAATTGAGGTAGACATCTTAAGAGATGAGAAACAAATTTTAGAAGAAGAACTTGAAACTACTCAAGAAACTTGTTCTAATACAGCATCTCTACTCTCTATGTTAAGTCAAGAAATAGAAACTCAGAAAGAAAAGAATGATGCTCTTTTAGTTAAAAATCATGATCTTAAAGCTAATATTAGAATTAGATATTTCTAGTCTTAAAAAAAAATTAAATGATATTACTGAGAATGTCTCTAATTTTAACAAGGAAGAGAGAATCTTTCTAAAATTATAGAAAATTCTCAGATAGTTTCAAATAAAAGGGGACTAGGATATAAGCAAGAATTAAAAGGTATTCCTAAGAAAAGGAATTCTTTATATAGTAATTTTAAAAAGAAAAATGATAATATTGCCAAACCGGTTTCAATAACCTCAAAATATTCTAAAACAATTAAGATATGGGTTCCTAAAACCGATAATTCTTTAATTAGAAATAAGTATATAAAATCTTTTTTAGAAACTGTTCACAAAAATAAAGATTTTGTTTTCAAAAGGAATTCTGAACCCTCTTGGGTTTGGTTTCCAAAGACCTAACTTTTTTAGAACCTAAACAAAAAGGTGGGTACCAACGTTAATTCTATATTTTGCATGTACCACTTAAAAAGAGAGGAAAATGGATATTAGATAGTGGTTGCTCAAAACACATGACAGGAAACAAAGAAATGTTAACAAACATTACCGACTCAGATGGAGGCTCTATCACTTTTGGAGACAATTCCAAATGGTACATCATCGGCAAAGGCGATGTGAGCAATGACGGTATATCTAATTTACCACTTATCACTAATGTTCTGTTAGTTAAAAGTTTAAAACACAATTTACTTAGCATCAGCCAACTGTGTGACAAAGGATTCAATATATCTTTTTCTGAAAATAAGTGTAGCATTTTTTATCAAAATAAAAGGTAAACAATATTTGTGATGCTTGTCAATTAGGAAAATTATCAAAATCATCTTTTAAGTCAAAGAAAAATATTTCTACTTTACAACCACTTGAACTTTTGCATTTGGATCTTTTTGGCCCAACTCAAGTTCAATCCATAAACCATAGCAAATATGTGCTTGTTATAGTAGATGATTTTTCAAGATATACTTGGACTATTTTTCTGAAAAATAAAAGTGACACCTTTGAAAATATGAAAATCTTTGCTAAAAGAACTCAAAATCTTAAAAATTAAAAAATTAAAAAAATTAGAAGTGACCATGGAGGTGAATTCGAAAATGAAGCTTTTGAACAATTTTGTAATAAAAAGGGGATTCACCATAATTTTTCCTTTCCTAGAACACCACAACAAAATGGAGTTGTAGAAAGGAAAAATAGAACATTACAAGAATGTGCAAGAACTTTATTAAATGGAAGCACTTTATTATATGCTTTTATGGACTCTTATGCTATTTCTTTTTAAACATTTGGTTTGTAATATTTTATGACCACTATGGTTCTCTGTGTTGTTGTGACTATTCTGTGCTTTATTTAATTATGTTTATGTTATCTATGTGTTGTTATCTCTATTATTTTTACGTATCTCTACCTTTTGTCGATGACAAAGTGGGAGGAATTTGTTAAAAATTGTGCGTATCGACAGGGGGAATTTTCAGACAATTACCGTATAAATTATTTATAGTATATACACTTATGTAGTTGTCATCATTAAAAAGGGGGAGAATGTTAGAACCTCAATTTTCAGTGTTTTGATTGTGACAACTATATAAATTAATATTCTTGTATTCTTGTGTACTAACCATTTATGTAGGAGATTTATTGAAGATTTGGATTCACAAAGCTATGAAGTTGTTATACATCTATTTAGAGTCTGTATATTATATTAGAATTATGTTAAAATCTCTCCGTTATGATATATATACACTAACACATGCACAGAACCATGCAAATGCACAAAGCAGGCTAAATTCAGCCAGCTGAATGTCCCCATTTAGATGCCTGACTGCTGAAACAAAGCATAAATTTTTATGCAGGTTTAGCCGGCTAAATGGAGACATTCAGACGACTGAATTAGACCAAAAATAGCCTATTTACTTGCTGCATCAAATTTAAAACAAATCAGATGGCTGAATTGAAAAATTCAGACGGCTGGTTATCGATAACGGCTATTTTTTTGAAGGGATGCTTCTATTCAACAAAGAGAAACATCTTTTAATTTAGGGGTTGCATCCATTCCTTTTCATCGCTCCTTTTCATCAAAGATTGCAACTCTTAAAACTATATAAATAAAGTCTAGAATCCAACAAACATTTCACAACAACTGATTATTAGTTTTCTTAATTTCTTAACTCTAATTCTCTATTTACCATTTGCACTCAAAATACATACAATCTCTGATCGTTAATCACTCTATCTTCCACATTCTTCAAGCACATTACACTATATATCATAAAGGAGAATATTATAGGAAGATTGTACTATATTGACTTATGAGTGCTATTTAAAGAGCATATTACAGTCAGATACTTTTGTTTATTTGTAAAGTAGTCCTGTTCGGTTGCTCAGGCGGTAGAAGTCCTATTCGACTACTTAGACGGTAGAAGTCCTGTTCGGTTGCTCGGGCGGTGTAAAACTACGGGTTAATTGAGGGTCACTAGTTTAATTCTAGAAGGAGTCTGGGACAGGATGTAGAACGGGAAGTTCGAACAAGTATAAAAATCTCTGGTGTCATTTACTTTACTACTTTATTTATTTACTTACTTATTTTATATTCCGCACAAGTAGTTTATAGATACATCCATATTACACGATCCTATAGCACAGTAACTTTCAGGTCAGGGCTACGTTCATACCTCATACAGTAGCGTTCGCCAAACCATCCTACTTCGTTCTGGATTCTCCACCACGTGCACAGTTGTTAAAGTGGTTTCAGAATTGGCAGAGAGTTTGATAATATCCGACCTCGGTCTCTTTAACAACCAATCGTATATTTTTCACACCGTAGTCATTTTATAAAAACATACTTAAATAAATCCAGAAAAGAATTTATACCTTCATATCAAGATATCCATATACTTATTCCAAAAGTATAAATATATTCATAAATACCGAGGAAGATTTCTTCCAATCAATTTCAAAAATAATTTATAAATCTTTCTTAAACCATTTATAAATTATTTATATGCTTTAAAACCATTTATAAAGCTATTAAATAAATTCCAAAATAGTTTACAACTCTTCCCCTTTAAACAAGTTCCTTTTATAAACCCTTTTATAAAAAAATCCTTTAAAACCTTTATAAACTCCTTTATAAAGCCATTATAAATCTTTTATAAAAATCTTTTATGAAATCTTCTTATAAAATCCATTATAAAATCTCTTACAAAACTTTTATAAATTCCATACGAACCTTTACAAAATATAATTTTAAATTAAATCATTAAATTAAATTTAAAGATCAAATTTATAAATAAAATATACTTTACTATTTAGAAAATAATTTAAAACTGACCAACTGTGTCCGTATATAGTTTTCTACCCTATGGTCAAGTGATAGGATATGTATCATTTCAACCCAAAATAGTTAAATTTTCTGGGTATATATCATTTCAACCAGTATCCCGAATCAAAAATTTCCAAATCAATAAAATCGCTCGGGTTTATCATTTCAACCCATAACGATTTTCCCTAATCTATAAGATCGTTCGGGTATGTATCATTTCAACCCATGGTGATAACAGGGATACAAACATCCAATTATCCAAAATGTCAACAAATAAACATCCATCATAATCAACATCCAAATCAGTCAATAAATCACAATAATTGACTAGTTATCGTTATCGGGTGTTTAACTAACAATTTAAATTCAATATTAATTTAAATGGCAATTTAATTCAATATAAATTCAAATTAAATTTAAATGACAATTTAAAATACTAAACAACAATCAATAAAATTTTAATCCCATCATAAATTTAATTTAACTAACATAAGATGGTTTAGTATTTGTGAGTGGGTTAAATCACTCACCTTTATACGAATCTGAAAATAATAGACTTCTAATCAATAGCTCCTCTCTATTTTTCCTTAGTCTCCTTCTTCATTGCTAGCTTTGTTCCTTAATTTTGCTTTGGTTTGATTTACTTTAATTTTCCTCCTTATTATATTAACATATACATACATATGAATGTACGTATTTTTAGAAGGTTTGAAAAAAAGAAGAAGATTTGAAAAAGAAGAATTGAAAAAAAGAGAAGGATTAAAACAAGAAGAACTGAAAATGAAAGAGAAGATCAAGTTTTGAAAAGAAAGAAGAAAGTTTGAAATAGAAGAATGTTTGAAATAGAAGAAGATTTCAAGAAGAAGAATATTTAAAGAGGAAAGAAAAAATAAAATGAGAGAGAATAAGAAGATTTGAAGAAGAAAAATGTGACGCCCCACCTATATGCCCACGCTAGCCAAGAACACTACGGTGTAATGCTGTCAACTAGCACGGAGAATAAGGCTGTTGAGGAGCGACCATCTATGTAATTGCTTTGTGCGAGCACTTATATGTCAGATGGTATAACATGCATTTTTATTTCAGGAGGAAATCCGACATACCGATACAAACTCAAAGCTACTACACAGTGGCTATAATAGTTTTGGACAATAAATATAATAATAACACAGATAATATAATTGCGAAACACAGATAAAATAGAAAGTCTCATATATATAATAACTGATGTCAGTTACAATACATTTGACACAATACATATGATACAACTACAACTGTCGACTCTGGAAGTTATATATACAAATACATTATCAACTAATGTACATGAATACATATCAACCTAATCAGTACTCAGGCTACAACACAAAGACGCAGACCACTTCAAAAGATATAAAAAGACTTCGTAGCTCAAACAGCAACTCAAAGCAGGAAATCTACAACCTGAAATAACTCGGGTCTGACCCGAGTATTAAATTCAAAAGAAAATAATACATGGGTCAGTCTAATTCAAACTCAGTCATTAATGCACGAAAGCAATAATAATCGATATCAAAAAGACGACAGTCATAGAAATCTCGTATATCCGACTCCTCGGTAAGAGAATCGGATAACGACAGATATAACACTAAACAGTGTTAAACAATAAATCAGCTAATCCAAATCACCAACAAAGATAGATAAAAGATTACCAATGCAGATAATTCAGAAAACAACAGAATTGTCTAAACGACAATTAATAACAAAATCTTATTATTAAATAAATATTTTGAAACTCATAATCTAATTATCTAGAAGATAATTAGACAACACAAAATAATCAATTTAAAACATCAATCATGGTAGGGCTGCAGTATACGCACGCGTATACTGCCTCGCCACTACAACCCGAAATACACAAAAGATCAACGAACCAAAATCAAATGAAGATTCAAATCTCAATGCCACGGCCTCAAATGTCAAAGCAGGCAGACATGGACAATGTGCACACATGTACACATTAAAAATTCACAAATGTTCACAAGATCAAATCCAAATCAGATTCAACTCAAGTGCAAATGGTCTCGACCAAAATATCAATGATCACTGCAACAATAAAACTGTGCATGTACACAGTGAAGTCAAAGAAGTGCAAATTGAAACAGCAATTTGGAAACAACCCAAAGTCAAGAACAACAATGCAGGCTCAACTAATCAAGTGGAACAGTATGCAAGTGAAGATAACAAAAACAACAAGATTCAACCCAAATGCCACAAATAAACAAGACTGCAAATTTGTGAACTAGAAAAACACTTCACAGTACAGTGAAATCAGAATCAACTACAAGCATGAATGCTACTGTGGAGACCAGAGTACAGGTGAGGACAAGATCAACCAATGTACACTGGTGAAGGCAACAGACTCAAGTAAAATCACCAAATCAATACAATTGAACAAGTGACAGTGTAAAGACAAATGAAAACTATAAGGTCAAGACTAGGGTATGAAATGGCAATAACATGTTACAAGAGGCTGGAACGAATGACTCAAATGACCAAGCTACAATGGCTACTAACAAATGCAACATTGTCTAACAAAAATATGGAAGTACACATGCCCAGTCACAATAGTAATGCAAAAATGTACAAAGGCTACAGAGACCAGAACATAAGGTGGACAAGCATTGTCAAAACAGGGGACTATCTACAAGTCAATGAAGCAGTGCAGTTCAACAGAGATGTACAACTCATGAAGAACATGTACAAGTGAACAAGAAATGGCCAAAAAATCTCAATCGAAGAAGATACCCAGTCGAAGATAACCAGAAAATCCCAGTCGGAGATGACCAGAACAAGTCAAAAGTCAGAGAAGTGATAATATCACAGTTACAAAATAAAGTTAAGAAATTATTGAAACAGTCAAAGATTTATAAGAGGAAAGTTTCAGATATAAAATCAAAAGGTTCGACTGTATTAATTCAAAGTTGATCGAACGTTCAAAAGTCAAAGCCGTGCATACAATGATCTTTCCCAAAATATCAAAGCGTAAAAACGGAAAGTATAAACAACATGGTGATCAAGACAATCAAGTCAGGCAAGTGTAAGGGATTAGAAAACCCTATAAATACAGAAACCGATATCATCATCGATGGGGTGAAGCACAGAGAAAACCCAAATTAAGTTCGCATAGCAATCGGAGGCCGAAGCCGAAATACATTCAAAGAAATCAAAGTGGCCAAAGTCACAGTACTCGAGAATTCAAAGCCGAAGTATCAATGAATCAAACCAACTCAGAAATTACCAACAACCAAACCAAAAATCGAACTACCGTAACGAAGTATTGGATTAGATGTGAGTAAACTCACCTTCTTCTACGAGCAAGCAAATCAATCATCGCGAAGCAACAGAGATTCAAGGAGCCGAAGCTCAGAAATCCAAAATCGTCAGAGAAGGCAAAGCCCTAAATCCAGACTCGAGGCAAGGAGCATCGAATACAATATAACAAAGCATCGAGGCTGAAGCCATAAATAATCTCACATACCAAAGGCTAAAGGATTACTTCAAAGCAACAGAGAATCGAAAGGAAGACGAGCCGAAGCCCTAGTTTCTTTAATCGCCATTTTCTTTCATACGTTTATTCTTAGGGTTTTGAAAAAAAATGAGAAAAAGAATTGGGGGAACGGGTTTAATTATATTACGCCATCAAAATAAACAAGGGATGGGCTCCATTTCAAAAGCCCATCAACATTTAACCAATCTTTTATTAAAGAATTTTACAAATCTAAAGAGATTTTAAATCGATTAAAAACTTCCATTAGCAATTAACAACCAGATTTAATCGTCTAGAGACGATAATTAATTGGTACGAAATCTCGGGTTGTTACAAAAAAGAAAAAGAAAAAAAGAAGAAGATTATAATGGAGGCTCAGGTTTCATTTGCATCATATCTTATTTATAAGGTTAGAGTTAGGTTTAGGGCCAATGATATTTGAAAAGAGAGGCTGCTATTAAATAGAAATGAATGAAATGAGGTTTCAGGAAATGATGTTGGAAAATGAACGAAAAAATAAAGTAAATATGAACAAAATAGGTATTGAAATAAAGTAAATATGAACAGCCTTTTTAAAAGTAACATGTATTAAAAAGAGGTAAAGAAAGAATTAAAAATATGAAAAGTAGTTCATGTTTGCAAAATGGAAAAGCTTCAGACAATGTAAATGGAAAGGAGTAATGAAACAAATGAGGAAATAATGAAAAGAATGCGGTAATTATTAATTAGAAAGGGAATGAATAGACCAATTCTATACTGTAAACAAACTTTTGGAATTCAAATTTCAAAAACAATTGTTCACTTAATTAATTTTGTTAACCCCAAACATACCAAAATTGACATCCATTAAAGATTTAATTAACACACAATAAATGAAAATAAATTCTCTACATAAATTTGTGTCATAAATTAAAAGAATATACCGCATTATGAAATTTCTCTCTTTCTTTGTGATTAGATTGGGAATTTAAACAAACATGTTAACAATTTGATTGAATGGTTTTACTAGGAATGCATTAACATACATTAAAAAATATGATAGCATAAATAAGGTAATATAAACAGGTGTATAATATATATATGTACATCTTTATCGCCACTTATAGTTTACATTCATAAAAAAAGGTATGAAAATAATCCACATAAGGAGGCAATGAATGTAAGAGTAAAGCAGAAGAGTGAAGATGGAAAGGTAAATTATGTTGCAATTAAAATCTAATCAAGTCTAATTGAAAAGGAAATTGTCAAGTGTAAATTTATTTTGCCCCCTTTATCATCTCCTATTAATATTTAATTTAATACCGTATGAGATTTCAAACCTAAATAATCCTTTTTTTTATGATCTAATTGGATCTAGTTGGATCTAAAACATGGGTTTAAATTTAGGTATAAACATATATGTAGTAAACTAGCATTATATTTTGAAACATGAACTAAATTAATTGGAAATAAAGCACCTAATATAAATTTATTTCAGTATATGTTTACAATTAACGTCTTCCCTCTTTTTAATTAAAATATTCCAATCACATTAATTGTCATTGATTTCTAAGTTAAAAAGAAACGAGACAATTCAATTCCTTTTTATAATAATTTAACGTATTTACGGAATTATTGTATACAAATGAAAAGTTATTAATTTCTTTTTAAATAATTGATTTCTTATTCCCGTAATAAATTTTTCAGCTACCAACATTTCAAGTAAATAAACATATGATTTTTTGTTTAGTAAAGAAACATATATTATTCTTTTTTTTAACATTTATTATTCCAATCAATTAGAATTTACATTCATACAGTCATTTGTTTTCTACCTTATTAAACTCTACAATTGTTTCCAATTTAAGATCTACAATTACATTCCCAATTAGCTTTACCATTACAATTCATTGAATCACATTAACAATTGTCAATTTCATTCAATCAACATTATTAAATTACATTTTTTCCCATTTATAAATCATAAATTTTAATTTCTCATAATATTAAATTCTAAAATCTTATTTAATCTAATAGTTTTAATTATCAAAAAATACGGGTCGTTACACTCTCCCCCACTCAAAACTTTTCGTCCTCGAAAAGGAACAAGAAGGAATTAAGAAATTTGATATAATTTAATTCAAATTATTCAATTTATAAACACTTTAAATTTACATTATTAAGTTTTAATATAACTTTGAAAATAACCACGTTTGCACAAAATTTTCTATGTCCTAAATTTATGAAAAATTTCGGCAGTCTCCTTTGCGCGGCTAGGTCCAAAAAATAATAATATCAATAATTACATTATATATATCCTATTTCAATAATAAACATCCCAAACCATGGGAAAACAATAAAATATCCCTATAAAACCGTAACCCGAAAACGTACCTATTTGTTGGACAAACAACTTTATTTATGAAACCAAAAGCAACAGCTATTGCTTCCATAAACCTATATTCCACTTATATAATCCAAAATAGTGAGAATTATGTACAAGAGAAATATTTAGTTGTTTCAATTAGTAACAAAAGAAAATTAACACAAAACATATGCAAACAAAACAGTACGACCATCATATGCAACAGAAGAATCCATCACACATCCATAGCAACCAAAACTAATGGTTTGTTTAGTTCAGAAACCTTTCATCGTACAAGGGTGATAAATAAACTAATAAGTGTACCTTACGCTCAACGGCCTTAGATAATAACTTAATAGATTATTCATACAACCTTAAACAATTTAAAGTATCCTCTCTCAAATTTCCCATAAGCCAAACAATACAGAATTTAAATGTTATTTAAGTTTATTCAATCGGTTTCCCCTTTACACATTATTTACTTTCATTTATTTCAGTTCCCATTCATACCAGGTCATCTTTTATAAATTTTCATTCAGTTACTTACATAACATATTTCCCATTCAATATTTGAAATCATCATTGAATACATTGTTAAAGCATTTCATACATTTCATTTATTTTCAATTTATTCATACAAGGTTATCTCTTATTAATTTACATTCATTTATTCACATAGATTATTTCAAACTCAAGTATTTAGAACATCAATAAATCAATTCTTAAAATATTATATAAGTTTCTTGCAGTTTAATTCACATTTATTGTTTATATAGCTTGATTTCAATTGAATATTAATATTCATTAATGAATCATTTCAACTATTTCTTAACTTTATAATCATTTTCTTAAATAATATTCACTTTTACTATTCAATATAACTACCAACCATTTCAAAGCATAGCTTAAGTTTATAATATTTCTTGTACTCTTAATTCTTCATTTATAAACATAGGTTCATTTGAAGCATTTTTGTTATTAAGCTTTTACTGTATAATATTTTATTACATATTCATTTTGCATTTCAACTTTTTAAATATTTCCGGTAAGTTTTATATATAAGCTTTTAGAATGTAATTGAGTGTTATAAAAATTATCTTATTCATTTTAGTTAGCAAAAATGTTCAATAATTTACATCTTCTAAATTTTTCATTATCTTTTAATTTACAAGTTCCAAATCTACAATTTCTTTTTTTTATTTTCATTAAACAATTACCTTTTAATTCAGGTTTCAATTTTTTGAAGTTTCCAACTTATTAAAATAGTCAAGATTCCATTCTATTACGATAACTAAAAATCATTGATTAACAGAAAACTTAAGAGCTAAATACCGGATTTCATTGCAAACCATCTCAAAGTAATATATACTTATATCTTTTGTATAGCAAAACATACTTGGAAATTAATATTAAATTTTTTTATCAAAAGAAATGTGTAGCAAAGCTGCTACAGTGGTCTTCCCACTTTGAATCTCAAAAATGAATGTCGATGATGCCGCGGTCATCACCGAAATTATTTTCCAGCGACAGAAGAGGGGAGTACAGAACTTATTTCCTTTTTAAAATTCCTTTACAACATTTCTTTCAAATCGCATTCAAAATATTTCTATCAGAAAATACTTCCAAATAATACTAATATTATATTCCAAAATCTTTGAAAACCAATTTCAGAACTCCGGAACTTAAGTTCTCAAATTTCCAATTCATATTCACTTTGTTTGTAAATCCTATTTTGCAACCAATATATATGAAATTTCAATTCCTACCAAACAAACATATCACATATGACTATATCTATTTATAAAAAATATTCTTTTATATACAAAATATAATACCAAGTAAAATTATTTCATTTACCTATTTTTAAATAATATTGTGTCGATTTATCCTGTTCAAATGTTTAGAAATCCCTATCGATGCCATAGAGTCCTATGTACCAACCAAAATTTATAAATAACCAACAGAACAAATTAACACAATACAAAACATTTTTATATAACACTAACAAATACGCTCCCTCGTATATACACACTTAGACTCATTCTAGGGTATTAATAACCCTATCTCTAATGAGTTAAACCCCAATAGGTTAAGGTATCTCTAAACCAAAGCTCTAGTACCAACGGTAACGACCCACCTTTTTGGAAGGTTTAAATCGACAATAACCGTTCAAAAGAGAGGATTGTTAATGGGGTAAATAAGAAAATAAGAGAAAGGAAAGAAAAACAAAATGTTAGCACCAAAATTGGTCACTAACCTCATTCAGAAAGATTGTGTAGAGATATGAGTGATGAAAGTAAATTAAACAGAGAAGGCAATGCTAATTTAAATGCAGAAAGTAAGAACACCAAATTTATAGTGGTTCAGCGTAATTGCCTACGTCCACTTTGAGGTTAAACTTTATTGATCTTCTTTATAGTTGATTACAAATACAATTCGTGAATCAAATGCTTGAATGAAGTTGTTTAAGTAGAGAGGATGAGTCTTGAAAATGGCAGAGTCTCCCTGTATTCTCTCTCCAAAAAAGGATCCATTTCACAGTGACCCTGCCCCTCTATTTATAGACAAAGATGGGCTGGACTTCCCAAGTGGGCTGATGGCCGAACACTCCAGCCCGAGTACAGTGATCGCTGTATGCCGAACCAAGTGTGCCGAACGCTCTGATGCCGAACAGTCCCTTCTATGCCGAACGATGTGGTTGATGTTTCGGAAGTGCAGGATGTTAGTCAGTCGAAGCCGAATGCTCTTCTAGACGCCGAGTACTCCTGTATGCCGAACCACAGATGCTGCCGAGTTCTCCTTGATGTCTAGTGCTCTCATATGCCGAGCAGTCTTGTATGCCGAGTAGTTTTGATGCCGAGCAGTCTTGATGCCGAGCATTGGTTGACGCCGAGTGCCAATTGACGCCGAACACTGCTGGGTACTTCGCCGAACATTACTGGATGCCGGACACTATGGATGCTGTGTACTTCGCCAAACACTCCTAGATGCCGAGTACTCTCTGACGCCGAGCACTGGTTGCCGAGTACTACGCCGAACACTCCTGGATGCCGGTCACTCTCTGATGCCGAGCACTGGTTGCCGAGTACTGGTTGCCGAGTACTAGTTGCCTGGTCAAATCCCCAGGAAACACTTGCCCCCCAAAGTGCATCGCGTGGCCGAATGTGATGCGCTTTGAATCTGGTACAATTTACCTCGGAGGTACCTTCTCGAGATTGTTAGCGAAGGAGGTGCAAGACGAACAAGGTTAGGATGCCGAACGATACGTTCGAAGCCGAACGTACCTCGCGTGCCGAACGTCTCTCCGCTACGATGTCGAACACTCCGGTATTGACCGGTTCTACCGGGTATAGCCTCTTCGACTTCTGCCTCCCTCTATATAACCAGGCGCCCTTCCACCATTTTTCTTTTACGCCTTCTTTTCTATCATTCCTAGAGATTTGCAACTCTTGCCATCCTATCAGATATAAAGTCTAATTAATCCATCCTCAACTTCGATCGTCGAATTAGGTATCATTCCTTCCACAATTGCATTACTTCCACTTTAGGTTCATCACATGGAAACGGGGTATTTCCTTAGTTGTAAATGCGTGGCTAGTGGAAGTGGTTCGCTCGTTTGGATTCGCCGAACGGTGTATGGTAGTTAAGCCTGGCTCCTTTGTGCTGATCAAGATTGGAAGAAAAAAGGAAGATGGGGAGTCGAACGGCGTAACCTGCGCCGGGCGATCTGTCTCTGTCGTTCGGCGTAAATGGAGAGGGAGCTGGGTGGAGTTATGATCGAAGGCGGAGCGCTACTCTAGCCGAACGAACTTAGGCCGAACTCTACCCTAATGCCGAACAGACACATACGCCGAATATCATTTAGACCAAACGACATAATCGCCGAACAACTGTCGTGCCGAACAGTACTTAGACATGCCGAACACACATATATGCCGAACACACATATATGCCGAACAGGACTTAGACATGCCGAACACACATATATGCCGAACAGAACTTAGACATGCCGAACACACATATATGCCGAACAGAACTTAGGTCGAACAATTTCAATGCCGAACAACATTCAAATGCCGGACAGTAACTTAGGTCGAACAATTTCAATGCCGAACAGTATAAATGTCAGACTACACTTAGGCCGGTCACTTTATAAATCATATGCTCTCTGAATCTGGAACTGTAATCGCCTCAAGGCAAGCTTTTTGAGATGGTCAGCGATGACGGTCTTCGAAGGCGATGATTCGAAGCTAATTATTATATCTTTAAAAACCTTTAGATTCTTATCGCTTGTACACAATTGCTTGCACTAGTTCACACACCACATGGGGGGAAAACTCGTGTTGCTAATTCTAACGTTCAATGTTTTTTGAGTATAGTTCTCTCAAGCACTTAGTTATTTATTTGGGATGTCAAGAAAATCTAGCTCTGCCACCATATCTGACAGGCCTGGGCCGTCAGCAAGGCAAGGAGCCACTGATACTTCTAACCCGTCAACTTCTCGCGCTCATAACTTGGCGCCTGATGCTCTGGAGGCAACCATCTTACTAGACAATCCGATCGATTCTCAAGCTTCGAAGATCAACGAAGCTGCTCTGAGGCAGATATGCTCTATTCACGGGATTCCTTTCGCCGACGTGTTAGTCCCTTCGAGACACGATCGCCCTCATCTGCCCCCAGTCGGGTACACTACCTGCAACAAGTTCATGTGTTGGATGGGCAGCGTGCCTCCATTCAACTTATTTCTCCGGGATGTTCTGCAGTACATAGACATGGCTCCATCGCAACTGCACCCGAACGGTCATGCGTTTCTATATGGGACTTACTTACTTTTCATGGCTGTCTGCTCCAGACCTCCAACCCCCGGTGATATCAGATACATTTATATGTTCAAGAGACGGAAAGACAGCCCTTCCTTTATGTTCCTCGAGCCATACCACAAGTGCCAGATCCTGACAGGGGCATGTAGCAAATTCGCCCTGTACAAACAGGAATGGTTCTATGTGCGCTGCCACTACGCCATAAATGACCTTCTGCAACATTTTTGCAAGGTGTTGCCAGCTAAAACGTTGCGACAGCTATAAAATTTTGGTCCTACTGCAACGTTGTATTTTTGGTGTTACCTTAGCCATAAAAATGTGTTGCTCTAGCTAAACAAGTGTAACAGGATGCAACATTTTTATATAGTGTTGATATAGATGTATTCAAATTAAAAAATTAATAAAATTAGCAATCCGCGTGAATACGATCCAACGGCCTATATTTAATCTGATTGTTAAAATGGATCACCAGTACAATTTGTCCCCAAATTTCGTTTTCCCGCTTTACTTTTCATAACATTTCGTTCTCACCCCCAATTTCCAAATCCCTAATTTTCAAATCATATTTTCGTTCCTCATCCCCAGCTACCCCCTGACCCATCGCCCCCAGCTACCCCCTGACCCATCGCCACCAAATTGTCACCCTCACCCCAGCTACCCCCTGACCCATCGCGACCATCTAGCTCCAACCAGAGCCCTGTCACGACACCAAAACCCGAAGCCAAACAAAGTTTTCCATTCAAACCCCTTTTGCCACCGCTATCGTCGCCATCAGCTCTTCTTTCTCGTTCCTCTCTATGTGAAAATTAGGGCACGCGATTTTTCTTTCTCGTTCCTCTCTGTGAAAACTAGGGCACGCGATTTTTCTTTCTCGTTCCTCTCTGTGAAAACTAGGGCACGCGATTTCAGTTGCTTTGATGCTCTGATTGATCGAATCTAGTGTGAGAAACGTTCCTGGTAGCTTGCTCCTTCATTCTCCTTGATTGATTGCTCGAATTGCTTTGACTTCGTCGTCGGCTGCGATGTGATATTATTTGGTATGTTTTATGCCTTCTGGTTTACTTGATTATTCTCGATTTTGGTTACACTCGCATGCTTTTGCCGATGATGAATTGGGATTTATTTATATGCTTTATTTCCTATAATCTCGAGTTTGATCTTTCTGTTGGACTTTGATAAATCTGGTATGTTGGATTGCGATGATGTATTGGTATGTTGGATTTTGGTTCACTGGCTTGATTTTGCTTTGCCGATGATGAATTGCGATGTGATATTATTTGGTATGTTGGATTTTGGTTCACTGGCTTGTTTTTGATTTCTGATTTGAGCTTGTTAGCTCCTTTCTGCTACATTTGTTAAACCAGAACATGAACTGATGCTCCAAGTCCTCTGTATATCATATTACTGCCTATGTTTCTCTTGTACATGCCTAATGCATTCACTGTTTTTGCTTGATGGGCTGTCTATGTGTACTGCTGTGTTTCTTGCACTGGCTTGTCTATATTTTGCTGAACCTGGTTCTTGTTTGTTTTGTTGGTTGCTTGGCCCTGAGTTGAATCCAGTCGATGACTCGGGTTTGACCTTGTGTCGTGTCCTTGTATCCATGTGTTGCATTCATGTTTGGCTTATGCACTTATGAAAAGAAACAACCCAAATACCTGAGGCAAATATTATAACAAAAATATTTTCATTTTCTGTTTGAGTTAAATATTATTTTCCAGATTACTGCTTTTGAATTATATGTGATAGGTATTGAAGACTGGACAGCTGGATACAAGCTTGAAGACAGAGTCAAATCAAATGTGCATGAGTGTATGAATGCTGAGCTTGAAGACAGGTTTCAAAGAAGGCTCGATCTTCCGAAATCGGATGAATCGGTCGATCCCCGCCGGGACTGCGGTGCCCCGGACCCCCGCCGGCGCTGCGCCCGGACCCGCTTCTCGGCTCGCCTTCGGCTCGGCACTCGGCTCGTCATATATTTGGTTAGTGTCGGTGTCTGTATAAATTGAAACTGCATATGTAATGAGTGAACTGAGTGATGTAGTGAGAAATATCTGTATATGTGAATATCAGTGTTATATATCATTGAATTGTAAAATAGTGGAGTCAGGAATTTGTACTATTTCAAATGTTGAAATAAAATATTTATTTAAATAAATTACTGTTTAAATATTAAATTCTGTGCAATAGCATTTTATTAAATAAATATTTATTTTTATTAAAAAAATCAAATATGCTCTACATTGTGGGCCCCACAAATTCAGAAAGTTAATATCTATAGCAACATTTTGGAATGTTGCTACAGGTACCTATGGGTGTTGCCATAGACCCAAATAGGGTTCTATTGCAACAATATTACTTATGTTGCCTTAGATAGTCAAAATGTTGCCTTTGAGGTCTAAGGCAACGGCAAAAATTGCATCACCCTAAAAGTGTTGCCATAGACCTATGGTAACATTTTTCGGGCCTGAGCCAACATTTTTTTTGTGTTGCAGAAGGCCATTTATGGCGTAGTGTGCCCTTCTGGTTTTGCTAGGAGATGGGTTGAAGGCAGTAAGTCTCTCTGCTGAGTCACTATTTGTATTTAATCGGAGTCATGCTTTTCCTAACTCCTCCTTTCATCTTTTCAGGTATCAACCCACGTCCGGAAGGCCGAGGATATTCTGAGGCTGTTGAAGCCATTAGAGCTCTCCCTGTTGGGGATCGAGACATCCGGACTATCATTTCGAATGAATCGCTGTCGGGGTTTGGCTTGCTAGCCCCTGGTCGTCGGATCAGCCTTCCAGAAGGTGTTACCATTCCCAAACCTCCGTCCGGTAAAGGGAAAAAACTTGCCGGATCGTCGTCGCGCCGCGCTCCCGACATGCACGAAGAAGGCGAGCGCAAAGAGGATGATGCCCCTGAAACTCAGGGTGAGAACGTGGGTCCCGCTTGGAATCCGGCAATCGAGGTTCAAGATATTGAGACGTCATCCTCCCCTTCGAAGGGGAAGAAGAAGTTGAAATATACAGTTCAAAAGGAGAAAGTTGGTGGTACCTCAAAAGTTACGCCTATCCCTCCTGAGAAAGAGGCTTCTTCGCAGCACCTGGAAAGTTCTCTGAGGGGTCTGTCCAACCTGTCCATCCCCGATGATTTACTTAATTACGGGTTCGATGATCCTGAAGCTCTCAAATTCTCTTCGCCCGCTAGAGGCAATGTAAGAATTCAACTCCCGGCTCAAGGAGACAACACTCCGATTAGCAAAGATAAACGAACGGGTCCGTCGGGGGGAACACTAGGACACACACGCACATGCGCATTCCATAATATACTTCAAGTCTTTTTAATTCGTGAATTCTCCTTAACTCGTTGTTATCTCCATTCTTTGCAGGTGATATGGGCCGCTCTCACGGACTTGATCGCCTTCAGGGGTCTTCTATATTCCATCACTCTGGACGGGATTCCGGTTCAGGCAGACGCAGGGACCGAGGTGATTATGAAGATAGGGACAATCGTCCTCACGAGTCGTCTCACCGCAAGAAAGCACATTCTCAATCTTCTCAGTCCCGCGATCTTCCTCCTCCAACTGGGCCGGATAAAGAGAAGTCTTCGCAGAAGGGTTATCAGTCTGATGCTGCTCGAGAACAACACTCCAGTTCATCGAGTACGAGGCAAGTTCGAGAGCAACGTAAAAGAACGGAATTCTCAAAGCCTCCTCCTCCTACTCCTACAGTGGACCCGACTGTTGCGGAAAAGATGGTCGACCTTAAGGCCAAGTTTCCGAAAATCTGTTTTGACGGCTTGAAATTCCTCCCAGCTATCCATCACATTCCAGGGCACGTGAAGCAAAGTGCCATTGCCTGCAACAACGACGTCTATGTTCAACATGACGCGTTCGTGCACTTGGTGGAGAAGATCTCGGAAGTGTCCATCGAGCGTCAACACGAGATTGATCGCCTGAACCTAGAGGCTGGCAGCGATAAGAAAATCATCAAGCTCCAAGACGAAGAGCTTGCCTCGTATAAGTCGAAGCTAGAAGCCGCTGAACAAAGCGCAAAAGATACTGCCGAGGCAGTTACTCGTTTAGAGGCGGCTCACAAAAAAGAGCTTGACGAAGCAGTCCAGCGCAGCGGTGTCCCCGGACCTATCCTGGAGGGTGAAACCCCACGTGCCACCGATAGCCAACCGGAACCTGGTAGGAAATTCTTCTTTCTCTAGAAGTTGAAAGATCCCGTCTTTTTTCGGCAGTGGCTACTCGTTCTTACGCTCATTCTTTATGTTTTCGTGCAGGTTGTTCTGACGCCGAGCAAACTCCGAGGAGCGATGATGCCAAGGAGGAGGCAAGGAAAACAAGTGATGCTGTCCACGTGGGAGTACTCCCTGGTCCCGATGCTCAGGTGATCGGGGCGCTGGATGATGATAAGCTCGATGCTTCATCTCCTGCCGAAGGGGACGATGAAATTGAAATCACCGGCGCCACTGAGCATACCTCGCATATGAGCATGAACGACCGTCTTGCCGAAGAGGAGAAGAAAAAGGTCGAGGTCAAAATTGAACCTGAAATTCTGGAACTCACCGATCCTCGGAACAGACCTTTGAAAATCATTCTCCCGGGCAGGTCCAAACCGCTAGATGTTCCGTCTCCTACTCCTGACTCCGTTTCTCTAGCAAGCAAAAAGTCCAAGAAAAAGCGTGAGGGAGAGGAGTCATCGGAAAAGACGAAGGAAGACAAGAAGAAGAAATCGAAGAAATGATCGATATACTCGTTCAACGAGCTTCTTGCTTAAGTCTTGTGATTGCTTTTATCCTCCACAACTTGTAGTTTGTATAGAGAGGTCTGAATTTTGTAGGAGTGATCATGTATCCCCATTTTGGACTTATTGAATAAAGTTTTAGTTTCTTTTTGTTTGAATGATTCTCTTGTCTTTATTTGGTTTGTTGACTAATTGTAGCCATAACTCAAGTTCTTATGAGTTGCATTATCTCCCGGTCCAGTCTTGTGCTGTTCAAACATTTTTGGACATGGCGTACCTCTCGTCCCACATCTTTTGAGTACTTGGACTTCTTGCTGACTCTGTGCCCCGGGGACTTGGAGGCTTGAAATAGTTTATACTCTAGTCCGTGCTCCGGGGAATTAGAGTACTTCGCTCCGCACTTCGGGGATTCGGAGTTTTAAAATCGTTTATACTCTAGTCCGCGCCCTGGGGACTTAGAGTACTCCGATCCGCGCTCTGGGGATTCGGAGATTTGGAATCGTTTATACTCTAGTCCGCGCTCCGGGGACTTAGAGTACTCCGATCCGCGCTCTGGGGATTCGGAGATTTGGAATCGTTTATACTCTAGTCCGCGCTCTGGGGACTTAGAGTACTCCGATCCGCGCTCTGGGGATTCGGAGATTTGGAATCGTTTATACTCTAGTCCGCGCTCCGGGGACTTAGAGTACTCCGATCCGTGCTCTGGGGATTCGGAGATTTGGAATCGTTTATACTCTAGTCCGCGCTCTGGAGACTTAGAGTACTCCGATCCACGCTCTGGGGATTCGGAGATTTGGAATCGTTTATACTCTAGTCCGCGCTCTGGGGACTTAGAGTACTCCGACCCGCGCTCTGGGGATTCGGAGATTTGGAATCGTTTATACTCTAGTCCGCGCTCTGGGGACTTAGAGTACTCCGATCCGCGCTCTGGGGATTCGGAGATTTGGAGCTGTTTATACTCTAGTCCGCGCTCTGGGCACTTAGAGTACTCCGCTCCGCACTCTGGGGATTCGGAGATTTGTATTCGTTTATACTCTAGTCCGCTCTCTGGGGACTTAGAGTACTCCGCTCCGCACTCTGGGGATTCAGAGATTTGAAGTCTTTTATACTCTAGTCCGCGCTCTGGGGACTTAGAGTACTCCGCTCCGCACTCTGGGGATTCGGAGATTTGTAGTCGTTTATACTCTAGTCCGCGCTCTGGGGACTTAGAGTACTCCGCTCCGCACTCTGGGGATTCAGAGATTTGAAATTGTTTTATACTCTAGTCCGCACTCTGGGGACTTAGAGTACTCCGATCCGCCCTCTGGGGCCTCGGAGATTTGGAATCGTTCGTACAAGACTGTATGTCGTGCAGGATAATGTAATTTATCATCCAATTAAGAGATATAGAAACTTCATAGAAAATATGGCTTCAAGCCTTTATTAATGAAAGGTAACTAAATTGCTTGATTACAACTTTTAAAAGGAAACTAAGTCATTATTGAATGGAAACATGCAGGAAACAACAGTGCCTACAACAAGAAAGGAAAACATGCTAAATGTAATAGTGCCGTAAATGTTCACTGTTCCATGCTCGGGGGAGTGTCGTGCCATCAACGGTCGCTAGCTTGAATGTTCCTTCTCCAAGCTTCCGTTCAATGGCGTATGGACCTTCCCAGTTGGGATTCATGCGTGATGGTACCGGGAAGACTCGTTTCAGAACGAGATCACCCACATCAAAAATTCTTGGGCGGACTCTGCCGTCGTAGTAACGCTTGACTCGATGTCTGTGCACCGCCGCCCTTAATTCAGCTTCTTCACGCTTTTCGTCGATGCAGTCCAGTGATTCCAGCAAGAGGTTTTGGTTCGTCTTAGGGTCATAGTATGTCACTCGGTGTGATGGAACTTCAAGTTCCACGGGTATAACGGCTTCAGAGCCGTATGCCAAGGCGAACGGAGTGTGGCCGGTCGCGGACTTGTGGGTAGTTCTATACGCCCATAATGCTGTTGGGAGTTCATCTACCCACTTGCCTCCAACCTTCTCCAGATGCTTCTTCAGTATGGACTTGATTATTTTGTTAACGGCCTCGACTTGTCCGTTAGCTTTGGGTGTGCAACGGTGGCGAACTTTTTCTCGATGTCGTACTTTAAACAGAACTCTTTGAACTCTCTACTTTCAAATTGCGTTCCGTTGTCTGTAATGATGGTGCGTGGAAGGCCAAAGCGGCATATAATGTTTCGTACAACGAAGTTAATGACCTTCTTAGAGGTGATATTGGCCAAAGGTTCTGCCTCAGCCCATTTCGTGAAATAGCCGACTGCAACTATTGCGTATTTCGCACCACCTTTGGATAGAGGCAAAGAGCCGATTATGTCGGTTCCCCAGATCGCAAATGGACAGGGACTGATCATTTTTGTGAGTTCCGTTGATGGAGCCCTCGGGATTTTCGCATATCTTTGACACTTGTCGCATTTTCTTGCGTAGTCCGCGGCATCCCGGTTTACGGTGGGACAGTAATATCCATAGCGGAGGATCTTCTTTGCTAGCGTTTGCCCCCCAGTATGGTCGCCACATTCCCCTTCGTGAACCTCTCTCAAGACTCGCTTTGTTTCATCATGAGCGATGCATCGTAATAACAGGACTGAGAATCCTTTTCGATACATTGATCCATCCTGCATTATGTATCGCGCGGCCTTTCGAAGGACCTGCCGTCTTTCGCTTCTTTTTCCTGGTAAAGCCCCGGTCGTCAGGTATAGTTTGAATGGGGTTATCCACGATTCCTTCTCGATTTCTGTTCCCAACACGCGATCGACTTTCATTTCGTCTATGCTCGGGGCATGCAAGACTTCGACGGGATACAATCCCATTTGTTGCGCATCGTCGGTACTCGCGAACTTAGCCAATAAGTCGGCTTCTTTGTTCTATTCACGCGGGATATGTGAGATGTCATAACGCTCAAGATTTGATAGTAGTTCTTGGACCTGAATGAGGTACGGAGCTAGCTTTCGTCCCTTTGCTTGGTAGTCTCCCCGTACTTGGTAAACCACCAACTGCGAGTCACAAAAGATTTCGACTGATTCGATCCCGAGTTCCCTGATGAGCTTCAAGCCAGCGATCAGTGCTTCATATTCAGCTTCGTTATTTGTAGCCAGGAAATCGAGCTTCAGGGCATAACAGATCGATCAGTTTTCCAGAGTTACAAGAACTACGCCCGCGCCGGAGCAACGGTCGTTTGATGCACCGTCAGTGTATAATTTCCATCGAACGAGGGGAATGATGTTGTGATCGTCCGGTTTGATGGGTATGGTAAACTCAGCGATGAAGTCTGCTAATGCTTGCCCTCGGATGGCTCTCCGTGGTAAGTACGCGATATCGAATTGGCTCAACTCGATGTTCCATCTTAGCAATCTTCCAGAAGTTTCCGGCCGTTGGAGTACCTGCCTCAGGGGTTGATCGGAATAAACACCGATTGAATGTGCTTGAAAGTACGGGTGAAGCTTTCGTGATGCAATCACCAAGCAATAAGCCAATTTCTCTATTTTAGGGTAATTCCTCTCGGCCCCTATTAAACGTTTGCTAACATAATACACCGGCTTTTGGACTCGATCCTCCTCTCGTACCAAAGCCGCACTTATCGCATGTGGGGATACAGCCAAGTATACGTACAACATCTCATGGTCAACTGGTTTTGATAGCATTGGTGGGCTCTCCAGATGCCTCACCAGATTCCGGAATGCTTCCTCACAGCTAGACGTCCATTCAAAATTTCTCTTTCCTTTCTTTATTATGTCAAAGAACGGGATGCACTTGTCAGTTGCCTTGGATATAAATCGACTCAGCGCAGCTACTTTTCTGTTCAAGCTCTGTACCTGCTTTATAGTCCTGGGCGCTTGTACATCTCGAATAGCTTGGATCTTTTCTGGATTGGCATCGATTCCCCTAGCGTTGACAATGAATCCCAAAAACTTCCCTGATGCAACGCCGAAAGAACACTTCAACGGGTTGATCTTCATGCCATAAAACCTGAGTATGTCGAACATTTCAGCCAAGTCTTGAATGTGGTCGTTTGACCGTCGTGACTTCACGAGCATGTCATCCACATAGACTTCCATGGTTTTACCCAGCTGGTCCTTGAACATTCGATTCACCAGACGTTGGTAAGTTGCTCCAGCATTCTTCAATCTAAAGGGCATCACTACATAGCAATACAGCCCGACATTTGTAACGAAGCTGGTGTGTTCTTGGTCCGGAATATGCATTGGGATTTGGTTGTATCCTGAGTACGCATCCATGAATGACAGTAACTCGTGTCCTGCGGTGGAATCGACCAACTGATCGATCCTAGGCAACGGGAAACTATCCTTAGGGCATGCTTTGTTCAAGTCGGAATAATCTACGCAAGTCCTCCATTTCCCATTCGCCTTCTTTACTAGCACGGGGTTGGAGACCCATTCCGGGTAGAGGGCGTCGCGGACGAACCCATTTGCTTTGAGTTTGTCCACCTCCTCTCCAAGAGCGACGGATCTCTCCGGATCCATTCCTCTCCTTTTTTGCTTGACTGGGACGTATTTCGGGTCTATTTTCAACATATGACTCGTGATGGTGGGAGAAATCCCACACATATCAGAATGCGACCAGGCGAAAACATCAAGGTTCGCCCGGAGGAAGTCGCTAAGGTCTTCAGTCATTGCGGGGCCAAGCTGTGATCCGATCTTCAGTATTCGCGAAGGGTCGTCACGGCTAACTGAAATGTCAATTGTTAATTCAGCCGGTGCCGCCTTCTCCTCCCTGGGTTTCCCATCGTCGTCTCTCGGATCTATATCTCCGTAGATCCAAGAACTATGCCTGAGCCAGGGCTCGGGCACTACTTGTCAATTATCCGCATTGAGGATGCGGACGGGATTGTCCGCAACCTTTCCCTTCTCCCTCCGGTGGGCCTCTCGGAGCTCGGCCACATAACAGGAACGACCAGCTGCTTGGTCGCCGTGAACAATGCCTACTCCTTTGTCAGTCGGGAACTTCAAAGTTAAACACCACGGGGCTAACGCTGCCCTAAACTCTGCCAGGGCCGGCCGGCCCAAGAAAACGTTATACGGAGAGTCCACATCCAAAACTACAAAGGGTAGAATTCGCACTCTCCGACACTCGCCCTATCCCAGTTCAACTGGTAACTCGACATATCCCACTGCATCAGTTGCAGCGCCGTTAAAGCCGTGGATACGAGCTTTGGATGGTTTCAAGTCTTTTGTTTCTAGCTTCATTTGATAGTAGGCCTTCTTGAAGATGATGTTGACTGAACTTCCAGAATCAATCAGAATTCTTTTTACATATGCTGGTCCGATCGTTGCAGATATGACCATGGGGTCGATGGTCGGAGCCTCTACCTGATCAGCATCTCTGCTTCTGAACACAATATCGTCTGTCATTACGCGTTGCTGCTTAGCAGGGACTCCGTCCTCCATGTTCGAACAACACTCAAAATCTGCATGCTTCAAGGAACTTGCATATCGCTCCATCTCCTGCCAATTCTTATCCGCGGGGTGAGGCCCGCCGATAATTGTATTTATGACCAGTCTACCAACGGTCCGGGCAGGCTCCTCGGGATGACGTGGAGCTGGTGCACGACCTGGGTTGGACGTTCCCTGTCCTCCTTCTTGTGGATCCTTCACAAATTCTTGCAATTTCTTCTGCCTGATCAACTTCTCGATAGCGTCGTGCAAGTGTCTACATTCTTCCGTATTGTGTCCATAAGTCTCATGGAAGCGACAATATTTCTCGGTCCGCTTCTGTTCTTCAGTTGATTCTTTTGGACGTGGTTTTCTGTACTGAAAAGTATTGCAGGTGGATAGGTAAATGTTTTCAAGTGGGGCGTTTAGTGGAGTGTACTCGCTGTAGCTTGGAATTCTCGACTTCCACTTTCCTGCTTCTTTTCTTTTCCCTTGACTCCTTCCTCCGGACTCCTTGGGTTGCCCAGGTTTGTTCTGGACGTTGACTTGGACCTTTCCCGAGCTGTCTCCCGATTGCTTCACAGCGATTTTGCTCTTTATTGACTCTTGGACAGGCCCTGGCGCCTTATCTCGTCGTACCCACCTAGCTTCCTCTCTTCTTATGAACTGGTGTGCCTTAGAGTAGAAACGCTCTAGCATAGCTGGAGGTTTTCCTGCCAGCCAGTCTCCAAACTCAAAGTCTGGATCCACACCTCTCATTACAGCCATCAGAATTGCATGGTCATTGGGATTACTGACTTCAGTTGCTGCCACGTGGAATCTTTGCAAATATTCCTTCAACGATTCCCCAGGATTTTGGATTACACTTGACAGAGACATCACGTCCTTTGGGCGCGTAGTGTGTATCCTGAACTGCTCAATAAACTTCTTTGCCAACTCCTCGAAATTTCATACGGATCGTGGAGGAAGTCGGGTGAACCACATAGTAGCGATCCCAGATAGAGTAATCGGAAAGCACCTACACTTGGTGGCATCATTCGCTCTGGCTGAATCCATCATCCATTCGTACCTCATGACATGTTGTCTAGGGTCAGTCTTTCCTTCATATGCAGGAATAGTAGGCATACTAAACTTCCTGGGGTACGACGCTTGCAACACAACATCCGTGAACGGAGTATGACTTCTTGACACTCCCCAGTCATCATTTGATAAGCCCTGATTCTCTTTCATCAGTTGCCTGATCATGGCTGTCAGATCGGGTGTCTGGATGGAAGGCGGAAGGTTGGAGTCTGTTCTACGCGCCTGTCCATGCTGATGCCTCCTCTCTTAGCGATCTGCCAATCGTGCATCTTGAGGTTCGACATCGTTAGCATTTTGATGATCTGGGCCTCTATCTTCCATCTGTATCCCGGTCCTGAAGCTTCCAGCTCTTGCTTGGTCGCGGTCTCCAACTGTTCGAACAGCAGCATCTGCTCGCGCAGCATCAGTCTTACGGCGTCTGCGCCTAGGAGGTTCATCAGAGGAAGTAGAGCTGTCAGATGAGGAGTAAGCAGCGGGATTGCCCCCAGCATTCTGTTGCTGCTGTTGAGTAAGTTGTGCCATCAGATTGGCATTGACTTGCATCTGCTCTCCTAATTGTCTCCTACTTTCCCTGAGCTCTCTCATCAAGTCGTTGAACTCTATTCTGGTGACAACTGGAGTTTGGTCCTGAGTGGCAACTCCTGTATTTGGAATTGCTGGTTGATTGCTAGGCCCTGCTTGTTGCATGCTAGCAGTCTCGTGGGCATCCGCATTGTGAGAAGCTGACCTGGTACGTGGTCTTGCCATTGTAGAGTTATTGGTATGAACTCTGAGTAGAATCAACGAATGTCCTATCAGTGAGTCGGATCTTCTTTGGGGGATTTGTCCAATCCAGTAGCTTCAAAGCAGATCCCTGAGGTCTGAGAATTCGATTCTCAGTGAAAGCACCAAAGTGTTAGCACCAAAATTGGTCACTAACCTCGTTCAGAAAGATTATGTAGAGATATGAGTGATGAAAGTAAATTAAACAGAGAAGGCAATGCTAATTTAAATGCAGAAAGTAAGAACACCAAATTTATAGTGGTTCAGCGTAATTGCCTACGTCCACTTTGAGGTTAAACTTTATTGATCTTCTTTATAGTTGATTACAAATACAATTCGTGAATCAAATGCTTGAATGAAGTTGTTTAAGTAGAGAGGATGAGTCTTGAAAATGGAAGAGTCTCCCCGTATTCTCTCTCCAAAAAAGGATCCATTTCACTGTGACCCTGCCCCTCTATTTATAGACAAAGATGGGCTGGACTTCTCAAGTGGGCTGATGGCCGAACACTCCAGCCCGAGTACAGTGATTGCTGTATGCCGAACCAAGTGTGCCGAACGCTCTGATGCCGAACAGTCCCTTCTATGCCGAACGATGTGGTTGATGTTTGGGAAGTGCAGGATGTTAGTCAGTCGAAGCCGAACGCTCTTCTAGACGCCGAGTACTCCTGTATGCCGAACCACAGATGCTGCCGAGTTCTCCTTGATGTCGAGTGCTCTCATATGCCAAGCAGTCTCGTATGCCGAGCAGTCTTGATGCCGAGCAGTCTTGATGCCGAGCATTGGTTGACGCCGAGTGCCAGTTGAGGCCGAACACTGCTGGGTACTTCGCCGAACATTACTGGATGCCGGACACTATGGATGTTGTGTACTTCGCCGAACACTCCTAGATGCCGAGTACTCTCTGACGCCGAGCACCGGTTGCCGAGTACTACACCGAACACTCCTAGATGCCGAGTACTCTCTGACGCCGAGCACTGGTTGCCGAGTACTACGCCGAACACTCCTGGATGCCGGTCACTCTCTGATGCCGAGCACTGGTTGCCGAGTACTGGTTGCCGAGTACTAGTTGCCTGGTCAAATCCCCAGGAAACACAAAACACAGAATCTCACAGCGGAATGACAAAATATAATAATCAAAATAAACAGTTCATGAAGCTGTTTTACAAATACATTTGATTACACTTTTACAATACAATCAGAGTTATACATACAACATGTATAATAGGATAATGCAGCGGAACAACATGATGCAGTGGGATAAATATAATAAATAGTAATAATATGCTAAATCTTCGTCTTCGTCCTCCAGAAAGATAGTCTTCAATACTGAAAAGCTCTGACTGACCCGAGCGTAATGAAAAGACAAAACACTCGAGTCAGGACTAAAAAATCTTATGCAAGTTAAATCAACAATAAATAAATATGAGCGTAATGGCTTCAGAGATGTTTACAAGATTTCACATCTCCTGTCCAGTGTATAACGTGCGTGCAATAACTTAAGAGATGTTCGGGATTTCCATCTCCTGAGGATCCGTTAAACTATTTATATGTAGTAATATACGCTATATATATAGTGTCTATCAGTAAAGTAAAGTATTAAAATAGCGTTAAGGCGTTACCCATATCCCCCTTAACACATTTTATAAATGCCATAGTCTATACAGTACTGTAAACTCCACCAAACCGGTGGGCTATCAAGGAGCACTCCATAGGTACGACACAAAAAAAAATCGTAGTGGGCTCGATAAGGCATATGACAAGGCACGCGAGGCAATGCCTAGGGTAGGATTCTACCGTTTTGCACGCCCGGTGTAATGATCCATTTTTTCTGTCGTCTGAATTTAGAATATTTAATTGGATTTAAATATTAAAAAGTGAACATTATAAGTTAAATCGGTTAATTAATTAAATATTGAATCTAATATGAGTGAAAATGATTTCTAACGTTGTCTTAAATCCTATTTGAATTAGAATGGAATTAGTGAAGTTTTAAAATTGAATTAAAAGTGATTTGGCAGAAATTGGAAATTTTAATATTTAATTAACGTGTAAAAATAGCCATTTTTGATACTGTCTCGGATCTCGACGAAACCAGTTTCATTGGATCTGTAATAGTGAGTTATTATAGGATTCCAAATTTTGTGTCAATCGGACTTACGGTTTGCTCATGCGAAGCTGGAATGCATAGAAATTTATTTAAGTAAATTTAATTAAAATAATTCAATTCGAAAACCAATCTTTCAAATACGATGGAATTAGCCTCTGATACATATTCCATTGTGTTCGAAATAGGGGTAAAACATTGTAAACGTCAGGCGTCACGCCTCGATAGGAGTTCGTGAAAATTTGGCGATGAATAGTGTTTTAGATTGGTCTATAAATAGGTACCACACCCCGCAACTACTAAACCCTAATCCCCAAGGTCAACAGCTACCACTATTATCTTGAATGGCCGAAATCGCACAAAACTTCTTCCCTCGATCTCTCCAAATCCACACACTATTCTCAAAAACTTCTAACTACGAATTTGTTAAGCTCATCGAGCTCACGAGATGAACGGTCATGATTGGATATGGCGCAGCAGATCGGTGGCAATTCGTGTTCAAACATGCGACGTTAGAGGGGTGATTTCTTGACCTGGAGGTGACCGGAGTTGATGAGACTTGAGGCGCTAGCGCGGCGGAGGATGGTGCTCGCGTTGAGGGTTTTCGATCTTGGTTCGGTCAACAGCAGGAGGAGCAGTGATCGAAATTTAACGGCGACGATGGGTTTCATTTGCGTGCATTTATGGCCTGGGTCGCGTACGTGTGAGGAAGGAAAGGAGCAGCCTGGATTTGCAGATCCAAAATCAACGGCCAGATCTGATGGTAAATAAAAAAAAGTTTTGTAAATTAAATATATAAAAATTGTGTGATGTTAATAAATTGATAGCTTCTTCATACGAGGTCCAATTCAAACAAAACAAGTTGCATTGGGTTCGTGTCAGCGAATACTACGCATAGGAATTGGATTGGAGTCGTTTGGAGCTAGCGGGAATTTCGATTAAAATTAAACGCTTGTTTAATTTTAATTCAAACGGAATGTTTTGGCGCCTACTAAAATCAATGTGAGTAAATCTCACTTATTTGGATTGCTGGTTTTAATATAAAATGTTAAAATTTATTTATTGTTTGATTAGATGAATTTATAAATTATTATTAGTTGGATGTTATATTATATATATTAGTAGTTGGGTATATTCCCGCCGATTGGAGCGGATGAGACACTATGCGCCCCGCATAATAGTGGATGACCCTTTTTATTGCGATATCCGCCTCAAAGTGGGATTATTATTATTTTATGTTATATAACATCTGTGGTTGCAGGGAAACAGGTTGGAGGGATCCAACTGGATTCCTCAAGATTGTTGTTTTAAATTTCATATATAGTGATATATGATGTGTGTGGATAATTTGTTATAGATTATGTTATGATTGGATTTATTGGATGCTATAGTAGCACTGGCCTCAATTTTGGTATTTTAAATACCATAAATATTATTTTTGAATTTGAAGGAATTAAAAGGAGATTTTGGATCTAAAAATATTTATATCAAAATTTGGATTATTTTAAAGAAAATTGATTTGGATAAAACAATGATTTGATTTTGGATTTGTACTCAACCGTTCGTAAAATGTTTTGATTAGAGATTTATAAAAATAGTTATATAAAGGATTTTTAAAAATGGAATTTTAAGTTATATTTCTGGATTGATGGAAAAGGAGTTGAAATCGATATTAAAAGTAGATTTGAAAAATAAATGGGATTTATAAAGGAATGGATTCATAAAATGAAATTTTATAAATGAGATTATTTTATAAACAAGTGAAACCCAAATGAGTTTATAAATTTATAAACGATGTTTATAAATAAGGGGAAATGATTATTAGTTGATAAATTGGAAATATAAATTTACGGTGTGAATTTATATTGAGATCTGAAAATCAGTTTTTGGAAAAAAAAATAGTGGATTCTATTTTTGAAATGTGAGAATGGTTATGAAATTGAAAATGTAATCGATGTGATATGAATCGAGAGGGATTTATAAATTGAAATTGGTAATATTAGATTTTAAAAACAGAATTTTTTCAAGAAATTAAGTTTGTTTTAAAATGGGATTTTTATTTATTAAACTATATAGTTAAAGCTTTTTTAGTATTGAAATATTTCGGAAAGTAGAATTTTCAAATATCTAATATTAATTGAAATAAATTCAAATTTTTATAATAAGCTTTGTAAATCGATTAGTTTTATTTAAAGATGAATTGGAAATGAGTCATTGATGTTTATTAAAAGTATTTTGATATTTTAAATAATTACTTAAATGTGTTTTTAAAAATAAATTATTATTCTTTAAAAATACTTATCATATATATATATATAGAGTTTCGAAATGATTGAAATTTATTTATAAATCCTCTCGAGATTTGTAAACGGGTGATATGATTTTGATAAGAGGAATCTTATAAGGGATTTTGGAGGAAAATGGAATTTCCAAAAATGTTGAAATATGGGAACTTCGAAAATGAATCTGAATTCATAAAGGAAGTTATAAATTGTTAGTTGGGATTATAAATAAGTATAATTGGTTTTTGGAAATTGTAAAAAGGAATTTATTAATAATTCTGGAGATTTGTGAGATAAGTTATGAAATATTTCCTAAGTTTGATACTAAAATGATTTAGGAGAATATGTTTATAAATATTTTCCTAAGTATTGAAAAGAGGGTTATGGAAATATTTTAAGTGTGAAATGAATGGTATAGAAATATTTTTCTAAGTGTTATAAATTGAATTCGAAAATATTTCTAAGTGTCGAAATGGTTTCAAAATATACTGTTATGGATAAGTATTTGAAATTGTTTTCAAATGTTGGAATGTTGGAAGAGAGTTGAACATATATATATATACATCCTTGTAAAGATATTTTGAAATAAATGTTTTTGAAAGATTTATAAAATTGGGCCTAGTGACCGTTTATGTGTGTAATTTGATAGTTAAATAACCGACTATCAAATCTAGCCAATTTCATTAATCGTTTTGAAGAGACCAGGATTAGATTTAATTATCCGAAAACCACTTCGATCTGATTGAGCGTTACGAATTATGAAATCTTGAGGATAACGAAGATGGTGATCTTTAAAGAAATTGTTTTGTTCAGACCCAGAACAACTTGTATGGATGAATGCTATCATTGCACTGTTACCTAGAAGGCAGTGTTAGCATTCCAAGTGGGATTGCTATTCAAAATGGTAAACGTAGCCTCAAGCCTCATCAACTGGGAAATGACTAAAACAGGGCATGCAGCAGGGCTAAGTGTGTCGCTCCCATTAGGGTATGTCATCATCTTTCTATATTACCCTATTTTTATGGATTTGGTTGTGCATGAGAGATCTCGATTATGGTTGGAAGACCGGGATGGTGACATATTCGGTACTACTAGTCAAGTGGTAGGCTGGTTTTGTGTGGCAAGGTACATGATGTTCTTGTCAGACCCAAGTGCATTGATCAAGAAATGTACCCATCGGAGGTAGTTCCTTACCTAGTCATAGTATGGAATCCATTCTCCAATATGTGCCTTTACGGTTTTGATTGTAGAGCCTAGTATGCTGGAATTTAATTAATGTAACAATTTTGGATATTTTAATAAGTATTTGTACTTAGACATTACTATAATATCACTCGATTTTATATAAAATGTTTTGGTTATCCTATGGTAAAAACCTGTCGTATTTATGTGTGGCGTGGTCCTGTTTTCTCACGCTGGTTTTCCAGACTGACTCGGGTGTTATTTTATTATAATGCTCGGGTCAGACCGGGTATTGCAGATCTAGGTTAGGATTCTATGGAGCTCAGGAGACGAGCTGGAGGATTTCAGGCGTATTACACATACTTGGCTATTTCCCGCTGTGTGTGTTAAACTGTATATTCAGTACTTGTGAGGACAAGTTGTTATAACTGTCCAGATTGCTATGTTGATTGTTGTACACTAATGATTGTATGTATATTAAATGTTATAGTTTCTTTTGTATAAAGATCGGTATTTATCTAAAATATATTGTTCCACTACGATTTGTGAGATTCTATGTGTAGTTTCTATTTCTTCTATCTCTTCTTTCTTTCTTCTTACCCTCTCTATTCTTTTCCATGACCTTCCCTCATTTTGTACCTTTTGGGTTGGATATGTGTGGGTTATTGTCGATTCAAAGGGTACGGATTTGCTGGTCATCACACCCGGACTGGTGGTAACGCATAGCAGCTACTACCGCCCATCTCGGAACACACTCCCATAGTCAAATCGAGGGTGGCCACCAAATCAATCACAAAGTAACAGATATGGCATCGAAGAAGCATGTTCGATAGGAGAAGCAACCTCATTTGGCCCGGAATAGCTTCTGTTTTAGTCATATCAAGCTGATCTGGGGGAGTCAGGGCTGCGTTCATACCTCATACAGTAGCGTTCGCCAAACCATCCTACTTCGTTCTGGATTCTCCACCATATACACAGTTGTTAAAGTGGTTTCGGAATTGGTAGAGAGTATGACAATATCCGACCCTGGTCTTTTTAACAATCAATCGTTATAATTTTCACACCTTGGTCATTTTATAAAAACATACTTAAATAAATCCAGAAAACAGTTTATACCTTCATATCAAGATATCCATATACTTATTCCCAAAGTATAAATATATTCATAAATACTGAGGAAGATTTCTTCCAATAAATTTCAAAAATAATTTATAAATCTCTCTTAAACCATTTATAAATTATTTGGTTATCACAATGTATTTTAACAATGCATTATAAGAAAAAAACGCTTGAGTCAGTTTGGTAAAACCAGTGTGAGAAACACAATCAAATGGATTACTTAATGTTGTAAATACCTTTTAGAAATAAAAGTATCTAATAAGACCTCGCCCCAAATATCACATTTTCATTTTTACCTCATTCCATCACCATTTTTCCTTCTCGTCTCCTTTTAGTATCTTTTCTAACTTTTAAAATTTCAAAATAAAAATCTCTACTTTTGGTTCAAAAATCATAATTTATCTCAAGATCAAAGCTTTGTTAGTACTTAAGAGGATTTAGAGCTTTCAAGCACTTCAAAAAACATGGAAATAGGAAATGTGAGTTATTTAACTTGTTAATATTTTGATAAATTTAACATTTTGAAAATTTATTTGATTGCTAGCTTGTGAATGGTATTGGATATTCATATTTAAGTAATAGGTATTAAAATCCATATTCTAGTTGAATTTGTATCTAAATGTACAAGGCAAGCTTATTTTAAATAGAAGAGCATTACATATTTGTTCTCTGTTTTTAAAACTTTCATCCTCCTCTCACCTTTAAAATTCAATAACTCATAAACCGATTAGAATTAAAATTTGTCGTCGACTAAAAAGTTGTTAGTTTTGATCGATAGTTATTTTTAAAAATAGTTGTTAGATTTTTCTTCGAGTATATTTTGAGAGTTTTGTAAATTACAGTAAGCATCTAAAACTAGGGTTTTTGTTGTGCTTGATTCATGAGCAAATGGGTGAAATCGGGTATGGATTTTGGTTTGCGGTGGAAAAAGCCAACTTGAAGTCAAAATGGGTGGAGCTCGGTCATGTTTTATGGAGAGGCGATTTTCGCCTGTAGCTGCTCCAGGGGGGATGTCGCGTTCTTACTTGTGAAGGTGGAGGAGATGTCGCATGCCCCAGTGGGTCAGGCTCGAGTAGAGGGAGGCGATGGCATGGTTGGTTCGTTGATTCGAGATAAGGAGGGTAGTGTAACATGCACGGCGTACATGATATTTTGGGAGTATTGGAGTTGAATTTGAGATAGAGAGGGAGGGAGAAGATAGTGCTGTGGAAATTGGGTCGGTTTGGGAATCATTGTTAGGCATGGGCTGATGTTTTGGTGAGGAACTAATATTATATGATTATGAATATAAATTAAAATGTGTTGAATTTGAAAATGTGATATCCAGCTTGTTTTAAATCCGTTTAATCGACGGGTTTTTGCGTTGGACTCGTATAGTCGAGTACAATGTTGTAGTATAACTTGTTGATAGATTTGGTGATAATAAAAATATTGATATAATAATAGGGACTGAATTTAATTACGTTATTTTAAATAACAACGTCGTTAAATTAATTATACCTTATTGGTGACATCTATTTGGCCAAATAAAACACTGATCTATCAAATTTAATTTAATAGATTATTTTGGACATGTAAGTAGTAGAATAAAATGTTGTTCTGCTACAATTAAATTGAGAGGTTTTTGATGATATCTATTAGCATAATAAATCCCCGTTCTGCTATTATATTATTTTGGACATTTATTCATATGACGATTAATTAATATATGGATTAATTAATATTGGATAAGTGATGGATTAGCTAGTGGTTGCTAATTGATTTTATTTACATATATATTGCTTATGTAAAGACCAGTTATATGACTTGAAAAGTTAAATTGAAATAAATGGTAGCTTGTCTAAGTACCATTATGGTCACTAAGCCTCCATTTGAATAATGTTTAAAGTTTGTTAACAATCTTAATTAAAGGACTTTAAAAGTTTATTAATTATTTTATTTAAATTGTTTAAAGATAATGAATTATTTTATTTATGATACTCAAAGTGTTTAATTATTTTATTAATGATGTTTAGAGTATATTTTGATATTTAAAGTAAGTTAATTAATAATTTTCTTAAAGATGTTTTAATTATTTAATTATTTTATTAAAAGGTTTAAAGTTATTTGATTTTACTAGTATAGATGTTTAGAGATATTTATTTGTATTAATTATATTGCTTAAAGATATTTAATTATATTTTTAATGTAGTTTTTTTTTTGAAAACTCAACCCAGAGCCCTGATGAAATCGAAGGGATGGGATGAGCCCCCAACCCGCCTGGTCCGACCACAGACCGGAGGGATTTAATGCCAGCCCAGCTTAGAGGTTTGATGCCCCCAACCATTTATGATAGGTTTTCTGGGAGCCCACCTCCGCGCCTTGAATGGGAAACACAACTCAATCTACCAGGACTCGAACCTACGACCTCAAGGAACTTTGTTCTATGGTCGCTAAGTGGCCCTGACCAACTAAGCCATGCTCACGGACATATTTTCAATGTAGTTTAAGTTACTTAATCGATTTAATTAATGATGGGTTAAGTTAATTAATTACTTTATTAAGGATGATTAAAGTTAATTAATTATTTCACTTATGATGTTTAAAGGTAGTTAACTTATTTAATAAAGGGATTTTGTAAATGATAAATTGTTTGTATAAAATGGGATTATATTAAATAAAAGGATTTATTTAAAAGAGATCTACAAATGATATTTTATAAAGAGGACCTATAAGAGAGATTTTGATAAAAATATTTTATAAATAATTTTTATAAAGGAGTTTACAAAGGGAGATTTACAGGGAGTTTATAAATAGAAACCAGTTGTATAAATAGAAAAGAAAATTATAAATAAAAAGGAATTTTATAAATCATTTTTAGAAATTTATAAAAGGAGTTTTATAAATAAATTTGGAGATTTATAAAATTATTTGTAAATATGAAATGGTTTATAAAAAGGGAATTTTATAAAGGAATAAGATTTGTTTTGACTATTAATCCTTCTTAATTATGGTTGTATGGAACTTTCTTTCCATACTTAACACCGAAGGATAGTAGTTTGGTTTATAGTAAGAAATATTTTAAGTAATATTTGTTTTGGCCCATTTAAATATGATTTTTGGAAAAGTGGAAATTTTCCTCAAGTTTTGTTAATATACTTAAACCGTTGAGCTAAGTATATGAATGTTTTCCCAAGTATTGAAACGAGTAAAAGAGGGTTGTGAATATATCTTTTGTGAAGGTATTTTGAATCAAATAATTGAAAGATTTATTTATAGAAGCCTAATGGATTCCATATGGAATTAAATCTATTTGATTGATTGTTGTTTGATAGTTAAATAACCGACTATCAAATCTTGGCCAAAAATCTAACTCTAGAAATATCTAGGAGAAACACGGGGGTTATACGGCACAGTCATCTTCGATCGTGTTGTACTCTGCGTATAAATCTTGTTTGGTTCTCCTAGGACAAATGATAAGAAAATCCATCCACTTAAACGGCTAGGAGGTGATCTCCGATCTTATGCATTGTCAGATTATTTCCAAAAGAACTTAGGTTGAGTTTACAAAAAACTATCAAATGTTGGCTCAAAGATACCGGGATCGGATAAATATGAATTATCTGAAAACCACTTTGTACCAACTCAAGCATCGTATTGAATACATCTTGAAGATGATGGAATCGAAGACGGTGCTCTTTGAAGTGCAATGGCTACTTGCTACTAATCCTGAGGGTGATTTCAAAATGGATATAGTAGAAGTAGTGTCTTTAGTTTATTTATATCCTAAAAAACTTGTATGGACGAATGCTAGCATTGCATCGTGCCTGGAGGATAGTGTTAGAATTCCAAGTGGGATTTGCTAAGAGAGGAAAAGGTAACCGTGACCTAACAAGCCTCACAACCCGTTAATGACTAAAATAGGGGATACGCTTTAGGGCTATGTGGTTCGCTATCGTTAAGAGAAGTAATTCCTCAATCTAGAATCGATATTATGGTTTTGGTATGCATACATGGGTGGGGCCATGGTTTGGAATAGGTTTCAATAGCTAGTACCTGAGCGATGATGTAATCTGGCATGTCACGTTAAAGGGGAAGCCAGCTCTGATTCGCAAGGGTCGATAGGTTCGACCTCCTTACATTTTTCTAGAGGTGTACTGTGGCAGGTGGTAACCCAATAGCCTTGTCATTGATGGAAATCCAATCTCTAATACGTGCCTTTACGGACTTAGTTATGCCCAACTATGTTAAAATAGGAGATGCAAGCATTTCAGTTATTCTATATATTTATTTTCCCCCTAGACACTATTATAATATCACAAGATTTTCTCAAAAAATGATTTGGTTATCACAAGGTAATAACCTATCCGTGTTTATCTGGGGCGAGGTCTTATTAGATACTTTTATTTCTAAAAGGTATTTACAACATTAAGTAATCCATTTGATTGTGTTTCTCACACTGGTTTTACCAAACTGATTCGAGCGTTGTTTTTCTTATAATGCTCGGGTTAGCCCGAGCATATTTTCCAGATTTGGCTCGACACTTTGGAGCTTCATGGGGCAAGCTGGATGCCTCCAAGGCATACTCCCGTATTTTCTTTTATCTTCTATGTTTTTGTTCTTGTTATATTTATCGTAGATTTGTAAGAACCGGTTGTTATAACTGTCCAGGGATTGATTAGAGGATAATTATACTCTGATTTGTGTACATATATTATAGTTAATTTTCTTTTGTAAAGACCTGTTGTATATTATATATTACTCATCATGTTTTTTTGAGATTCCGTTCTCTTTTCTTTTTCTTTCTCCTCGATAATCTTTCTTTCCAGCACTTAGCTGCTTGGCACGTGAATACCGTGGATGTATTAGTGTCGACTTTTGAGGGTCGATAAGGCAGGTTGTTACAAAACCAATGAAGGAGCAGAGCAAATTAGAACTGTGCCCCCACGACCAGAATAGGTCGGTATCGAGATTTAAGTCAATACCGATATTAATTTACTCGGGGGTAATGTTTTTTTGGGCTTAGGGCGAGTTGAGATGCCAAGAGCGGACGATGCTGGAGTCAAAAACGCAAATCAGAATGCGAATGCACAGCAACTAAAGGACTATATGCCAAAGTTTCCACATAGGAACTAGGGGCAGAATGAAGTTAGAGGTGCAGATCAGAATGCAAACGTGCTGTCAAAGGAGTATGTATCGAAGTTTCCTTATAGAAATCGAGGGCAAAACATAGCTATGGATCAAAGACTTCCATTAGGTGACAACGACTGGATTGTTGAGATGATTAGAAGGATAGTGAGAGGTGGACCTCCTTACTAGAAGTTGGAAAACGTGAATTGGAATCCATTTACCCCTAACATCTGATATACAAGTAATGCACCAGACTTTAACCTACCAACGTTGGACTATACAATGGAAGGATAGATTCAACCATTCACCTGATGAAACACATCCGACCTATGGAGGTGTTTGGTGCATCCGAAGAGGTAATAAGGCGATGTTTCCCATTATACTTAACGGAGTTGGCTGCTATATGGTTCAGGCAATTAGGGAATGAGTCCATCATCACGTGGGCTGCATTTGTAGATTGATTCTTAAGATAGTTCATAGTTCATATCTCTTTACCAAAGAATGTGATGACACTTTCGATCATGAAGAAAAGGATTAGAGAGACCTTGAGAAGTTATCTAATGAGATTAAATGCAGCAGCTGCTGCAGTCGACAAGCCGGGTCCATCGATAGTCCCGATGGTGGCAATGTCTAGAATCACGAGCAAGACCAACTTCGAAGTTGCATTGGAAAGGGATCCACCGATGGATCTCAAGGATTTTTGTCATGAGGCTAAGAGATATTTGCATCAAGAGGATGTTAAAGCTAGTAGTATTAAGGTTAATGCTTTGGAAGACGAAGGACCATCCGGAGCAGGATATAGTGGAGATAAAGGAAAGCGAAAAGCCGATGATGGCTTCAGAGGACCAAAGCGACAAAGGTGGGAACATTAATTCTCATCTTATACTGATCTAAATGAAAACCTGAAGAGGATATACCGAGACACTAGAAGGCATATTCCCTATTGGAAGCCAGCTAAGAGGGAACCCATAAATTGGAAGAATAGGTCCGGAACATTTTGCCTTTTCCACAAATTGATAAGCCTGGGATAAATGAGTGTAGACACTTTTGGGATTTAAAAGAAGAGGTGGTTCGAAGTAACTATCTACAATAGTATGTAAGGAACCGAATTGCAGTGGTGCAATCGGAAGCCATCATCTACAGCGAATACGTCAAGACATGACTATGGATCTGAGTTAAGATTAGTAATCCTATAATCGGGATAGACGAGAGTCGGGTTAGATTTCCATGTTTTGCCTTTTGTTTTGAATAAATAAAACAATAATGACCACGGGCCGCTTACACGTGTATTGGACCTCGATTGGTCTTGGGCACACCCTAACATGGATGTCTGAGATGAATGTTTAGGATGTTTGTTTGATGCTTTGATTTGGATATTTGATTTTTGTAAATACAACTTGAATGTGATGACTGACATTGATTGAACATGATAGTCCTGTATGGAGAGAGGGGTGATGACCAAAAGGTGCAAGTCCTCTTGCCAAAGAGCAAGTGGATTAGGCTTGTATGAGAGTAAGTCCCCTTACTGGAGAGTGAGTGGATAGACTTACTTGGAAGTTGAGTCTCTCATCGGAGAACGAGTGGATTGGACTCAACACAGATCTGGAGAGATCGAACCCTAGATTGGATGTTAAACTATCCAGAAAGATCGAACCCTAGATTGGGTGCTAAACGATCCAGACTAAACTATTTGGAGATATTGAACCCTAGACTGGATGTTAAACAATCTGGGAGATCGAATCCTAGATTGGACATTAAACGATCAGACCCTAGATTAGATGAGACCCTAGAGTGGATGCTGATTTTCTGATTCAAAGAGATTGAACCCAAGATGGACATTGGCTTGACCTTAGGAGTTGAACACCTTGTGATTAGACTAGAGTAAATAAATCCCGAACGAACATAGGACAATTTTGATATATGATATGATGACTCCAAGTGAAAATAAAATGATTATGATTTATGACTAACACTTAAGCAAGGACTAGATTCCTTAGGTATAATGGTCAAGAATGACCTTTGGTTTGCAGGTGAATCCGAAGGAACCAGATGATTCACCACAACTTGGATCGGTGGATAGTTGGAGAGCTCGACCTCCAATGATTGATTGCTACTGCTGAAGTTTGTTCTTGAGCAACGCACACCTTACATTCGTAAATTGTACTTTGGGGGGCAAGTGTTATAACCAAATTTTCCACCGTCTCAAAACAGACTCAAACAGATGAAATGGACTGCAAATTAATAAAGAAATGGGTTGGGGAGGTTGGAAACTGTCAAAATTTAAAAAAAACAAAGATTTGGCCAAGTTTCGAAAATGCAAATCAAGTTGGTACCGACCTAGTTCGGGTTGGTATCGACATGATTCACTCCAACATGATTAGACCTATCTAGAATGATGATACAAAGAAACTCAGGAAGTTTAGTGGAATTCTAAAGAGCCAAATCAGGTCGGTACCGACCTTATTTGATTGGCACTGATCCGATTATGAGACTTGGGATTGCAATAATCGATGAAAGGAGCCTAAACATGAAGAGAAAATGAGCTTTGGATGTAAAAATTCAGGTTGGTATCGACCACTTTTGACGACCACCGACCTGAAATGAAGACTTGATTTCATAAGAGATCGATGAGGAGAGTTAAGACATGAAGAAAATTTTGAAGAATTATAGAAAAACTAGGTCAGTACTGACTAGAAGTGGTTGGTACCGAGTTGATTTTCTCCTTATAGATCATGTTGGATGACTCGGTCTTCATGCCTGGATATTTTGGATCTTGGAGTTGTGACATTTTCAGACTTGGACTGCGAGATTGCAGTAGGGGTTCGTCCATAAATAGTAAGATTCCTACAAATTGATGAGGACTTTTGATACTTTGATTTCTTTTCTATCTTCTTCTTCCCCAAATACTCCAAACACTCCCAAATTCAAGGTCTACTAGATTATGGCCAGATTTGAGTTGTAATCATTGTATTCCATAAAGAATCAATTGGATAATATGATTAAAGTGGACGTAAACTAGACTATTTGTCGAACCACTATAAAAAGTGCTTGTGTGTTCTTATTTTATTCCTATTTTTGCTTTTTTTATTCCTACATTTTTGGGTGCTTTTATCTGATATTGGGGTGTTGTGCCATTTTCTGGTGCAACACTTTCGAACCATACTAACTAACAAGTAATAGTGAAGATAGTGCCAAGTAAAATTTTATACTCTGTAGCCCGATGGAATCTAAAATTATTCCAGTAGTATTCACAATTAAGGTCAATAATGGTCATGTTAAAATCGAAAATGTTAAGAATGTTATAAGCATCAAATTGGTTAAGGGACAATTGTAATAAAGATGTGTTGCATTTTCTAAGCCACAATTGCAAAAAACATATTTTTTGCCATTCATGATTCAGTTGTGTTCAATTTCTTATATAGGATTTAACTACATGTGCAACTTCAATTTAGGAGGAGCATTAGCTTTCCAAATAAATTTGAAAATATTTGATTTATCCCTCAAGAAATTTAAATATTTGTACATCAAGTTTGAGAAGTATGTTTTACTTTTATCCAAACACCAAATTTTGGCGTTGCGCTCGTTATGTAAGTTGTAATGTTTTAGTTTGGTATAGAGTAAAACAAATCTCATGAGCTCGGTTGAAAGAAAAGTTCTATGGAAATTTGTTATGAGGTCAAAAGTTAGAGTTAATGCTAGAATAATAGGTTGTTACCTGAGTGGACTATATTATTGATCCCATGGTTAAAAGTATCAAAGTTTTTTAAGATGGATTTCCAAATGTGTGGCATGTTGTTAGGGCTAGAAGTAATGTGGTATAAATTATAGGTTCTATCATAAAATTGATTTGAAGTTTTCTTTCTAAATAAGTTTATTATAATTATTATTATTATTAAACTTTCAAAGCCATTTTCCTACCGAGGACACTTTAAGATTGTGTAAATTAATAATTCCTAACCCCATCCTATTTGAATTTGCAAATCATTTCCCAATTAACCAAACAGTTAATGCATCTACGTGAATTGTCCCTACTCTGAAGGAAATTTCTTATAATTCTATCTATTTTGTTAATGACTCATTTTTGAAAAGGGTAAGAAGATCATCCATTAAATCGGTAGAGTCGATAAGACAGAGTTATTCTATCTTCTCTAGATAAAAATCTATTATTCCAATTAAATAATTTTTAATTGACTTTATCGATTATTATTTTCCAATCTTCATTTTTTTAGCTTGGTAGGTCTGATCAAAAAACCTGGGCATTGTATAAGGGACTTCATGGTTTACAATTAAGAGCATTAGAGGTAATATTTTCAACATTATTGATATCATTCAAGACTAAAGCAAAACCCTTGTCTATAATTATCTTAAGGCCCAAAAGCATTTCAAAACTGTATAAAGGAAATTTAAGAGCTATGATGTGATGTGATGGAGTAAACAGCAGAGGATTCTCAATGATGACATCGTGTTTCGAAACTGGGATAGTGAAGGAATAGAAGCACCAACTTTCGATCTAACGATGGTGACGATAGGAATCGCACCCGCTGTCATACGTCAGGTGTTGGTTGATACGGAGGATCAGTAAGCATTCTGTTTCGACATACGTTCGACCAAATGAAGCTTAACATGAAGGATATATTTGCATGTCGAACCAAAATCCAAGGGTTCGTTGGTCATCCACTGCAACCGGTTAGCACAATCGATCTGCCTGTTGAACTCGGAACATGAGATCGGAGAATGGTTCTCACCTAAACCTTTGTAATAATTGATGAGATCTCAGCCTATAATGCATTCTTGGGACGGCCAGCCCTCGTTGATTTCCGAATTATCCTGGCACAATGTTGTCTCGCTATGAAATTTCCTATGGAAAATGAAGTTGGAGTGATAAAGGAAGACCAGAGTGTCGCAAGGGAATGCTACATCGCAGAATTGCGTGAAACAAGAAAGAAAGAAAAGGGGAAAAGTGTGGAAATTATCCACATTCGCGAACCGTCAGCATAGCAACAACAGAACCGCTCCTGGCTTAGGGACCACAGCCGATTCGATAAGTCTATGGACTCTAGAAAGAAGAGTTCAGGGGAGGAACGGGGAGCACCGGTAGAGATTACGGTGCCTGTCCCTATAGACATGAATGTCCAGACACGAGTACTAAAAATAGGATCGCATCTTGAAACCAAGACGCAACAAGAATTAGCCAAGTTTCTTCGCGCCAATCTAGAAGTGTTTGCTTGGACGCATTCCAATATATATGGGATATCGCCAAAGATAGCGTGTCATGCACTTAATATCGATCCCAAGTACACTCCAGTGGAGCAGAAGAGGCGCACCCAGGGACCTAAACGGTCTGCTACACTAAGAGAGGAAGTGGATAAGCTGCTGGAAAACGGCTTCATCCATGATGCAACCTATCCCGTATGGGTATCAAATATGGTTTTGGTAAAGAAGTCCAATGGGAAGTGGCAGACTTGCATTGGCTACTCAGATTTGATCAAAGCCTGCCCAAAGGATAGCTTTCCATTGCCCAAGATCGATCAACTTGTTAACGCCATAGCAGGCCATGAGCTGCTATCTTTTATGGACGCCTACTCGGGATATAACCAAATCATGATTCGTGAACCTGATTAAGAGAATACTAGTTTCATTACCGACCTTGGATTATACTATTATCGAGTCATGCCCTTCGGACCAAAGAATGTAGGGGCAACCTACCAACGACTGGTAAACACATTGTTCAAAGATCAAATCGGGAAAACGATGGATGAATACGTGGACGACATGCTTGTCAAGTCATGCATATCAGAGAATCATTTAGAAAATCATGCAGAGATGTTTGAAATATTGCGGAAATATGGAATGAAGCTCAACCAGTTGAAATGCTATTTCAGTGTTACTTCTAGCAAATTCCTTGGTTTCATTATGAATGCAAGTGGCATTGAAGCTAATCTGAAAAAGATTACCGTCCTAAGGAATGTCAAAGCCCCCACCAACAAAAAAGGAATTACAAAGGCTAAATGGAAAGATCGCAACGCTGAGCCGATTCATTTTCTGAGCGACTGACAAATGCATACCGTTCTTTGATGCATTGAAGAAGGGAAAGAAGAATTTCGAATGGAACGAAGCCTGAAAAAAGGCCTTTGGACAATTACTCCATCATATAGAAACCCCACCGGTCTTATCCAAGCCAATAAATAGGGAAGATTTGTTCGTTTATCTCGATGTGTCGACCCATGCTCTATGTGCAGCATTGGTACGTGAAGAGGCTAGGGTCCAACGACCCATCTACTACATCAATAAGCGGCTTACTGGAGTTGAAAAGAATTATCCAAAGTTGGAAAAACTCGCATATTTCCCATTGATCACGTCAAGGAAGCTATGACCGTACTTCCAGGCTCATCCCATCAAGGTGTTAACGGATCAACCTCTGAAACAAGTGTTGTATCGCCCAAAGACATCAAGTCGACTTCTGAAATGGAATACCGAGTTAAGCCAATATGAAATCACTTATCACCCTCGAAGAGCTATCAACGGATAGGCACTGGCAGATTTCATCGCTGAATTTACCGAGTGGGACGATGAAAAAGAAAGCACTTCATACATGGTGCCACAGTGGAAGTTGTTTGTTGATGGTGCATCAAATGAATCCTGTTCAGGTGCAGGGGTATTACTAAAACCCCCGAAGGACGATCTGTTTGCTATGCTCTAAGACCAAAATTTCCTGCCACCAACAATGAAGTAGAATACGAGGGTTTGATGGCAGGATTAAAAAACATTAAAGAATTAGGAATAAAAGCTGTGCATATCTACAGCAATTCTCAACCAGTCATCTTCCAAGTGAAAGGGAAGTACCAAGCAAGGGGCAACCTTGCCCTCTACCTATCAAAAGCGCAAGAATTGTTGGAGGACATTGAGCACTATACATTAAATCACATTTCAAGGGAACAGAATATGCAAGCGGATCACTTTCCCAAACTAGCCAGTTCCGGAGATGCTCAGTCAATGGGACTAGCCCCAATCGAAATGCTTGCATCATCTAGCATAGATGATATGGATATCGATTGGATTATGGAAACCGTAGAGGAAGAGGAATCATGGATGACGTCGATCAAAGATTACTTGATTAAAGGCACACTCCCCAAGGATCAGAACGAGCGAAAGAAGCTACTCCAAAAAGCACCACGGTTCGTCTTGCAGGATGGAATTCTTTACAGGAAGGGATTCTCTACTCCCCTACACAAATGTATAACCAATAGCAAAGCCAAAAGGATCCTCAGGGAAGTCCATGAAGGCGATTGTGGAAACCACTTTGCAGGGCAGACTCTAGCAAAGAAGATCCTCCGATATGGTTACTTCTAGCCATCCATCAATCGTGACGCAGCGCACTACGTCAAGTGATGTGTGCAATGCCAAAAGTTCACTAAAATACTGATAACTCCATCCATAGAACTTACGCCAATGGTTGGCCCATGGCCGTTTGCGGTCTGGGGAATTGACCTGATCGGCGTGCTCCCAATTGCTAAAGGAGGAGCCAAATATGCTATCGTTGTTGTTGATTACTTCACAAAATGGGCCAAATCAGAACTGCTGGTAACTATTACCACTAAAAAATTAATTAACTTTATCACTAAAAATATTATTTGCAGGTTTGGAGTGCCATAGAAAATCATCACATATAATGGAACTCAATTCGAAAGCGCTGAATTCAAAGACTTTTGCAAGCGTTTCCTCATGGAAAAGAGTTTCTTTGTAGTGGCACACCCTCAAGCAAACGGGCAAGTGGAGGCATTGAAAAAAATGATCAAGCCCACCATCAAGAAACGGCTGCTTAAAGTCAAAGGAAACTGGGTTGATGAGCTCCCACTTGCACTACGGGCTTACCGTAAGACGCACAAGTCAACAACTGGACACTCGCCATTCGCCCTAGCATACGGATCCAAAGCAATGATCCCGGTTGAATTGGTAGTTCCCTCCCATTAGAAACGTCACTTCAATCAAAAAGAGAATGATTAGCTCCTGCTTGAGTCACCTGATCTGATTGATAAGAAACTGGAGGAAGCCGAGCTAAGGACCGCAGGTCTTCAAAAAAGGGTAACACGGCAGTTCAACTTCAAGGTCTGCAACTTTACTTTCAAAGTGGGAGATCTCATCCTGAAATGGATATATCTAGCTACAGGAACATTCAGACCAAACTGAAAATGGCCTTACTCAACCATGAAAAAGCTCGAAGATGGCACTTTCAAGCTGACCACAGTCGATGAAATTCAGATTCCCCGTGCTTGGAACAGCAACACGCTCCGGCATTACTTTATTTAGCTTTTATCTATGTATTTCCTATTTTCGCAAATAATCCGCCCGACTACACTAGGGGCATTGTAAATAGGTAGAATTTGCTCTACATTCCGTTTTATTAATGAAATCTCTATAGTTTCCTGAACCATAAAACCATGTTCTTATAAATTACTCGCCGAGCTGACGAAAGTAAACTGACTCAAGATTATTGATTAACTGCTTAGGAAAGTGAAACCATACCCAAGTACGTTCCGCCTACTCGCCAAGTCGATGAGAGTAAATCGACTCAAACTCAAAAGCAGCGCATTTCGTAAGCCATGCATTTTGTAAGCCGCACACTCCCAAAAGCCGCAAATTCCGTAAGTCGTGCACTCCCAAAAGCCGCGTATTTCATAAGCCGCGCATTTCGTAAGCACTGCTTAATGTTGCCCTTGCATCATCAGCAAACCGTTAAGATTTTTCTAAGTACCAGTATTGTCCTCACAACACTGAGAAACTTATCTATTGTAGGACTTGCAAGGGTCAACTCCCACTATCAAAAAGAATCGACGTGAGTCCAGCAATGTCACAAAACTAGAAATCGACAAAGAATTCTGATCGTTGACATTTGAGTCACAAGTTCTCGAAGATAGGAACCGCAAAGTAAATTTGGCTATAAACATCAAAGGAATCGCTTGAATCAACCGGTCATTTATCAAGTATTCGAAGTAAACAACACTGTGAAGTAAGGGGCACACACCAACACTTAGTTGAAAGAAAAACTACTCGACGGTCCTGTTACGCCGAACAAAGAATTTTGGCAATCACAACAGATCTAGTTCTAAAACTAAAAAATACATATATAATGCGTGAAATCATGGAAATAAAGGCATCGTATACCACAAAACAAGGCACAGCAATATGATGCAGAACAAGCAATCGCATCATGTACACAGACAAGTAGTATGAAAACAAGCTAAGTACGTGATAAATAAGAAATAACACAGAAGTGATAGTATTAGAAACATTAATCTTTTCATTTCTCATAACATGTTCTGTACAAAGTCAAAATGTGGGGGCCATACCCACACAATATCGGCCAACAAAAAGAAAAGTACAGATGCTACAACAACAAAAGTAATGAGTGCAGACTTTGCACCTCTACAAAATACATGTCAAACAAATAAAAATGCTACAAAATCCAGCTCCCCTGTCACTCGAGCCCGTCAGTGCTTCTTGCCACCACTTCCTTTCCCGCCTTTGGTCGGAAGTTTCCTCTTTCCCTCAACATCTCCACCGGGAGTCGTATCGCTGCTAGAGATTTCGACTATAAGCACCGTATCCATGTCTCCTTCTTGTTCTTTGGCCCCCTTAGAAGACTCCCCCTTGGTCTTGCGCTTGCGAGACTTGCTGGGGCTCCTTGAAGACTTTCTCTCCTTTACCTTCTCCTTCTTAACTGCTACCATCGGTTGCTCAGTTTTACCTGACTGGCTAGCTTGGTATGTCCGCTTTCGGGTGTCAACTGCCGTTAAATCGCCCTCTAGAGATATGGAGGGGTCTTCCAGGCCATGCAACACAGCGATCTTCTTAGATTCCGACCCTGGTTGCGAGGCAGACACGGGCATGGTGATCAAAGTAGCTACAGAAACAAGCGTTGAAGCAGTCAGGATGGCAGTAGGCCCCGGGATTGGAGAAATTGGCAGTTTGACAGGCAAAGAAGATGGATCTATAAGATCAAAAAGGTAATCATTTAGTTCATCTTGTTCTTGTGGCGTGAGCTGGAAGTCCTCAAACTCAGGAGAAACAAGAAAGTTACCTACATCAGAAGTGTGACCGTGAATCTCAACCTCGTATTCCCCACCATTTCCTCCTTTAGATAGTTGCACAATCTTGGGCGAAGTTTCAGGATTTCCCAAGGCTTCGGAGATAGTGCTGAAGGGACGGATAACAAAGCAGTACCGGTTGAAGCCGGAATGATTTCTGTCTAATCATGAAGTTGCTTGGACGATTCGCTAGGCTCAGAACTGAAAGGCTCTGATTGTGCTTTAGCAGCTGCAGCTGCCCCAGCATCGATGACTTCTCAGTCCCTTTCAACCTGAATAATCACTCAGCCCTCTACCAAAGCCCTCTTTGATTCTTCGTTCAGATAGGCAACCTCCGGCTCTTGTTCAGTGTACATATCCCAATAAAAGGCCCATGGAGCTCACTGTGGGTGAGTTGGTGTGTATCGATGTAGCGGCCAAGGTGAGGCGCAAGTATAAACATTGGGGAGGGGTCAGCAACAGCGGTATCAATACCCAAGGTGGAAAATATATCACCGTACAGCTAAATAGGAAGCTTACTTTTACGCGAAGCCATGGTTTCTCTCTTTGAGTCGCTGCTTAAATTATCACTAATCCCCCTCGTATTTAGGGGCATGGCAGAGAGTTTTATAAGACTCTCTTTTTATGAGGAGTTACCCCATCTTCTCGAAAATGGGCTAGGATTTCTTCCCAAACCACAGCAAGAGTATGCGAGAATTTGGGGCCTAGATAACAGAGACTGCACTGATGCAACAGGGAGTTGACGTATAAGTTAAAGATTGTGTTATCCATCTTCACCATCTTCCTTTTGAAGGTATCTTGTAGCTTCAAGTAGTCTACCATCACAGCGTCTTTCTCAACTTCGACTTTAGTCTTTTCAACGTCGAGTTGTGCAACTTTTTTTTGAAGCAAAGCAATCACTTGAGCCTAGTTGGAGATGGTCTTATCTTGGGATTCCACCATTCCTGCATAATCAGTAATTGTTTTCTTATGAGCTTCAATGGTTTCGTCATGACCAGCAATGGTCTCTTTTGAACTTCGATAATCTCATCTTTAGTTTCAAGTTTCTTTTTCGCTTGACTTCATTAGCATGGGCTTTCTTGATTTCATCTCTGAACATGATTTCAATTTTTGCATGAGCCTCCTTCAATTCCTTTAGCAAACTAGCGTTGCTCTTACTATCTTGAATGGAAACATCTCTCTCTTTTACCAATTGATCAATTCTGGCATCACGTTCCATCAGCATCCTTTCATAATCACCCTTTTCCAACTCGAAAGAAAGAATCTCTTGATAGTTGTTACGATTTGTGTCCGCCAGTTGCTTACATAATTTCTACCATCCTTCAGCTTGATCCAAGTCGCTATGAATCATCTAGAGATGAGGTATATAAGAATCCTTACAAATAAGACACGGGTTACGATCGAATTTAACTCCCTTTAGGAACCAACCAGGGAACGCAGCTTCAAGTTTAGGTGGACCAGACGTGTGAATATAAGCAGGCCTCCTGTGAGGGTGTGAAAAACCATAAGCAGGTACAACATGAGTTGACGGAGTTTGGGTTGATGGAGCGACCTAAATAGTAGAAGACAGAACCTCAATTCTAATAGAAACTAAAGCCATGGAAGATGTATGGTGCTTAGAAGGATGAGGATCATGATCTACTTTCAACTTTTAGGATGGCTCTTCCCGATCATCGTGAGTCTTCCTCTTCTCGTAGCCACCCCTATGAACTCAGCCCCGGTCCCTGTCATCCCGATGACGAGCTTCAGCTTCCTAATCTTTTCTCCTCCTTCATTCTTCCTCGGTTTCTCGAGGCCATGGCAGCTTGAAGTCCATTTCGACCCACATTATGCATCTGTAAATTGTTCAAGATCTTCATAAAGTCAACCACCTCCCATAGTACCTAATATAAGAAAAGAATGAGGTAACTTTAGCGACAGAAAATGGGCTCAAATAATGCATATATGAGTGTACGTGACCCTAGTGAAGTATGTAACATGTCGTAGGTGCCCTCAAAGGACTTAACAAACCGGGTCGGGAAGCGACTACAGTAGGAGTCAGGCTAGTTCCGGAAACAGCATGACCGAACTGAAGAGACAATCCCTCGGACTCAAAATCATCTCCCATAAGTTCTGCAATGTCCACATATATGTTGCTCAAGTCCCCAAAGTTGATATCGGTTTCCTTAGGCGGAGAACCACGAAGTCATTCAGTTGCTAGGGGAGCATCTTTAGCAATAACCTCTTAGGGAGGCAAATTCGGGAGAATGGGACTCATTACCAAAGTTTCATCACATGATTCGAGATCTCCTTCACTGGAACGCGCATCAAATTCCTCATCGCTAGAGGAGGGGTCATTATTACTTCCGCTCTCAAGTTCATCTTCCTCTTTTTCTACGATCACCGCAACCTTGCCCTCTCATTGTTTGAACTCCTCTTTTCCTTCCTCCGGGATCGGGGGCATCCTATTTGGAATAATAGCTCCGATCGTAATGCCCTTTTCTTCATGAATTTCCTCAGTTGATCCACCGGATAGACCTTCTTCTTCTTGTAGACCGCTCTCTTTGGAATTGTGCGATGAAGAAGTGGAGCGTATTCTAATCATAGAACGAGTAGGGGATGGAACCTCAACAGTGACAGTAGACCTCCTGGGATGTAACAATCCGTACCGATGCAAATTCTCATCTGTCAGCAAAAGTTTGACTGATCTCTCCCTAGCACCTATGGCCTTTAGAGTATGAAAGATAGAGGCTAGTGCTGGATCTTTTTTTGGACTCGGAATAACTGTAAGAAGCATTCAGTCTATTAAAACCCTACACCATCGTAATAAGTCTCAACGATAGAAGGGAAAACTTACCCTCTGTCATCCAAAGATGATTAAACCCTTCAAGACATCTAACGAAGAAATATTGGGTCTTGAACTGGGATAAGTTGCTTTGGAGTTGCAACACAATTTTGCAATTTTTCTGAGCCTCAATAATGACAAGAGACGGACATTCCTCTCTCTTCTTGAATGAAAGGAAGTATCTCAATTCGTCGAAGCTTGGGGCATGGTTGAATGTCCGCATAAAAAAACATGAATACAAGTCAAAATTGCATAACTATTAGGATGAATCAGAAATGGGGCTATTCCCAAATTCAGAAGAGTGTCTCTCAAGAAATGGTTGAATGAGGCACTACACCATTTAAGCACATGTACCGATGGCAGGTGGTGTACCTCGAAGGTGACATGTGTGCAAACTTATTTTTCAGTGGAAGGAGCACATTGTTATCCAGAATACCATGCTGTAAACAAATATTATGCATAACTTTAGCAGAAATGATAGTAGAAGCTCTCTTCGGAGGGTTAAGTAAAACTCTAAAGTTCGGAGGAGTTCGATCGACGACCGAACCAATCGACACCAATTGACCATATTGAGCCTGTAGTACCAAAGAACTAGGCGCTGTTGGAATCGTTTGCGAACGCATAACTGATGTCTATTCTGCTTCCGAGAGTACCGGGCTTCCTCCACTAGATTTACGTCGAGATGACGGGCGCTTCATTCTATATAACAGAACTTGTATCCAACATGGTCAGGTAATCCTATTTTTAAGAAATCATCGTATGTTTAATGCCAGAATGCCGAAAAGACAATGAATTGTGCCTACTCATCGGATTCCAAGCATTGACTGGGGCAAGTGTAGTGTGTTATCTATGTGAGATGGGGTCGGTGTCCTGAATACTACAAATGCTCTATCCTATGTAGATAGTTCACTCGTAGAAGAAAATGCAAGAAGCTTTTCATATCATTCATTGAAGTTATTCCTCCTACACTTACACATTATCGGTCGACGATCGATAACGGATCCGTTGTCCAAAGTAACACGGAAAGCTCGTTCTATTCTCAGGTACACCGATCATGTGATAGTAAGACTAATACAAGACGATTTAAGTCCATAGTAAACCGCCTAGTTGGAATCATCGAGGCCATGAGCTAATCGATTTTGATTTATTGGATGAAGATGGTAGAATGCGTCAAATGCAAAATACGAATCCACTATCAACCTCCAATAAATCGCAATCAACCCGCTTCGTTCACCATTCTCCTCGATTGCCCGAAATTCATTGGCAACAACACTAATACAATAACCACGTCATCACTAACCTCGATCAAAGGCAAACGGGTTCGACTTCGGGTTTGTGGCGATCCAAGCTAGGGTTAGTGGTCTACAAGGTCGACTGCAATCTAAGCAAGCGGCGATTTTGGTGCAAGGGTTTGGCACGGGGTGATGGCAGAGGTAGCTGAGGTCGGCAGCAATTGGCCCTGGCGATAGAGATCAATGGCGGTGGCGAAAAAAGATAGTTAGGTCGTGGTTTGTCCGGGTCACAAGAAAAGAAAGTGAGGACAAGTAAGAAGGGTCGAATTGAAGATGGTACTAAATAGGAAAGATTTCAGCGGAAAAAAATCAAAGTTATTGGATCACTAGGGATCCATCACCTATGGATCGCTAGCGATCCATCATCTCACGTTAATTTTAGTTCAAACTTTTCAAACTCAACCCCCTTGCCATTCGTTAACACTTTGAAAATTATAGAGTCAAAATTGATATGTTTACATGAATAATGATGATCAACATCCCGAACCCAACAAAAATTGAAAAGTCAAAAACAATAATTCACGGTAAGCCTAATAAGATCGACTGTGTTTAATGGAATAGGAGTTCAAGGACGACCAGTTCCAGAGCACACTTTGTTACCAATGAAAGCATACTCTGGGGGGCAAATGTTAACCGAATTTTTACCACGACAAAATTCAATAGGAGTTAGAACTTAGGGACTATGCCAGAATGACTTGAAAATTGAACAAGGCATCTAAGGACAAGCCAAAAGAACTCAAGAAGAATTACCCAAATATCCACTAAAAGGATGGATCGCAAGCGATCCATCACCCATGGATCCATAAGGAAGCTTCATGGGTCGTTCAAGCCTCTTGCATCATAAATCAATATCACTTCTGAGTATGTTTGTCAAGTTTCATAGCCTTCCAAGCAACCTAGTTGGAGAAGCGAAGACCCATCTGATTCTACTCATAGTTCAATCCAACCTGTTCATGAATCATCATCAAAACAAGGAAACTAGCTACGAAATTACATGGAGAGCACCTACATAAGACAGGGAGTGCAACCCAAAGGAAGAAGCTTAAAAATCCACTAAGTATATGGATTATTAGCGATCCATGCCCTATGGATCGCTAGCGATCCATAACATTATGTTGGATTGTTATGAAATTTTAAGAGAACCTTTGTATCATCAAGTGTAGGCTTCTGGCAATGCGGTCTAGCCCAGTTGCTCTCCTGTGCCTATAAATACAATCCTACCTGCAACATAAAGAGGATCTTCTGGACTGGTTATTGGAACTCTGCAGAGATTATTCTTCACTCTTCTCCTCCCACATAATAGTCATCTAGGGGTTCACTTTTATTCTCCAGTGAACTCTTGTACTTATGACTTGATCTAACTTAGAAGATTCAATCATGTTGTAATCTGATTCAACATGTAATAGCAGCCAGTTAATAGAAAGTTATAAAGTGGACGTAGGCTTCATTAACAACCGAACCACTATAAAAATCTTCTTTTCTTTTTACTATTTCTGCTCTTTTTACATTTATTTTCTATATTATTTCTCTGTAAGAATAGGACTGGTGCTTTCACACTCAATTCAGGGTGTTGATCCATTTTTTGGGTTAACATTTTCCTTTCCAATCCAAAAGAATGTGTAAAACAAGTTGTATATATACACTATTAGAATTACAGATCTGAAAAGAGATTTATGGCTAAGGGGAATATAAATTTATAATTATAGAAACTACCTTTTTCCAAAGTATTGATTCTCTCCTTCTCTTCTTCTCTTTTATTTTTTGCCCTTCTCCGATTATATATATAATATAATATTTCATAATTTATAGAAATAGTGGAGAAATGAAAATGGCAGAGTTTCGCTGCTTTTAATAGAAAATATGAGAAGAGAAGTGAGGGGTTTTGCCTGTATTTATAAGTGCTCAAATCAATCGTATATGTTAGATTAAAATAATTAAATCCAGACCGTTCGACCAAGGTTTAATCCTAGTTGCCACTTCAACACCGGTCGATTGCTCCCTTATAGGTGGTCGACCGCTAGCAGTCGATTGGCCCAAGGAGCGGGTCGACTGGTGGGATCTCGCATTTGTTATTATTTATTTTCTATTTTCGTTTTTAATTATTTTCGTTCCAAAATTTTCAAACGCTAATAACTCCTTTGTTTGAACTCCGATCATGAAACTCCAAATATGAAATTGCTCAAAAAATCTCCACGAACGCAATGGTGCAAGTTTCGTAGCCAAATTCTGACATTTGCTCAAACTTAATTTTTAAGCCTTAATAATTGTTTATCAATTACCGTTAATTTTATAGGGTGTTACAGTGTTACATTCTTCCACATTAAAAGAATTTCATCCTCGAAATTCCCCAAAGGTTGAATCATGTAACATAGCAGACAACCAATCTAAGTTATCCAATCAATTAGTATACAACAAATTTGTAGCTGAATATGTATCAGTGTACGATATATCACAACTTATAAGACATGCATGCAGAATGATTTTAAATCGGCGCCTCCTATATGAATGCATCCTTTTAAAAACATTTTGGAAATATAATGCAAACAACCTATATATATTGGCAGTTCTATATATATGTAAATTTTCAAAAATCAAAAATCATTTTTCACACAATAGTTTCCACACTCCTATGAGTAGGACTATGGTTCAATCAATTTTGCATTCAATCCCTACCATCCAATAACTAACACACAATTTCTAACATCCAAAAATTTTGAAAATCCAGTGTTCCTATATTTATATTCCTATGCTGAAAAAGGAATCTGGATGGAGAATTTAACATTTCTACCCTTATTTTGGATTCTTATTCCATTGTACTTTAGAACCTTCTCTTTTTCCCCTAATTTTTATCCAATTTTTCCAAGTATAATACGCATAAGGAGGTTTATTTTTGGATGTTAAAACATAATTACCCTAAACTTAAGTTTCATTTCACTATCAACAAGGTATGGAAAAAGAAATTCCGAAGCTAAAACAACATTGTTCCTTGCTATTATCTATGTTTAGCATACTGTTACCCTTGTTAGACAGTAAAATTCATGTTCACTAACACGATGACTGTAACGGCCCGCATTTTTGACCGTTCAAGTCGACAAAACATACACACATGCCGACTCAAACAATCCAAAATACAGATAGTTATTGGGGTTAAATAAGAAAAGAAAGAAAGAACAGAAACAAACTTAGAATCTTGCAGCGGAAGGAACAAGATATAATAATAAAATAACAGTTCATGAAGCTGTTAAATAAATAAATTTGATTATTATTATACATCATAAATCAGAGTTACATACATATCAGAGATAATACAACAATGCAGCGGAAAATAATACGGTGGTAGAATACAAATGATGTAATACCAAACTCCGTCTTCGTCCTCCAGAATAGATCTTCAACCTTATCTGAAATGCTCAGGCTGACCCGAGCGTAATGAAAAGACAAAACACTCGAGTCAGGACTAAAATATCTCATGTAAGTTAAATCGAATAAGTAAATATGAGTGTGACGGCGTCGGAGACGTTTACGGGTTTTAGACACCTCTTATCCAGTGTTTAACGTGCGTGCATTAACTTAAGAGATGTTCGAGATTTCCATCTCCTAAGGATCCGTTAAACAATCTACTATATAATAGAATACGCTATATACAATAATGTCTATCATAAAGTAAAATATCAAACTAGCGTTAAGCCATGGCCCATTCCACCCTTAACACATTTTTTATTCCCAAGAGCATATACAAGACCGTAGTTTCCCCAAAACCGGAAGTCATCAGAGGGCAATCCATATACTAAAGGTACAAACCAAAATCGTAGTGGTCGTGAATAGGATAATCAGTATGACAAGGTACATGAGGCGATACCAACTAGGATACTAGTAGTTGCGTGATCCGGACTGATGTTGGGCATAGCAGCTACTACCCCAACACCGCGAAACAACACTCCCAAAATCGAGGGGTGTACCCAAATTGAATCACAACAGTAATAGATATGGTAACGAAGAAGTGTGTCCACTAGAGGTGGCGAACCTCAATGGCCCGGCGCGGCTCCTGTTTTAGTCATGTCAGGGGTCATCCAATATCGTTCTCTTTCTTCAGTCAACGCGTTCACCAAACCATCCACTACGTTCTGGATCAACACTCCGCGTATACTAGTTATTAAAGTGGTTTTCGGTATCGACAGAGAGTATGTCCATATCCGATCCCGGTCTCTTTAATAACTACGTAGTTTTACACCGATGGCTCCTTTACATTTCAAATCGATTCATAATTGATATCAAAATATTATATTCGCTTCAAAATCAAATCCATTTCAAATATCATCATATCTATTCAAGATGTAAGATTCTGTTTCAAAATCATTTTTCGCCTCAATATCTCATTTCGATTTCAAAATCATTTTTCGCCTCAATATCTCATTTCAATTTCAAAATCATTTTTCGCCTCAATATCTCATTTCGATTTCAAAATCATTTTTTGCCTCAATATCTCATTTCGATTTCAAAATCATTTTTCGCCTCAATATCTCATTTTGATTTCAAAATCATTTCGTATTCAAATTAGAATATACTTCAAATTAAACATCCGTATTAAGTAGTTTACTTAATCTCTGGAACAATTCCAATTCAATAAACTTAGATTAACATTCGGATTTCAAGAATTCATTGAAGTATTACATTCCAAATCGATTTCAGTTCAAATCCTATTCAAATCAATTTTATCTTCAAATTTAATTCAATAGTTTCGATTTAGTCCAATTCACAAATTTCTTTGAATTTCAATTAAATTCCAAATTAATTAAATCTCAATTTCAAATTAATTTTCAATTCCAAACTCAAACTTGAAATATCATTTCATATAAATTCTCTTAGAAATATTAAGAGTTCGATTAAAAGTCCAATCTTTTAAAACAAATCAACTTTCGAAAATTTACGCCGTATTTCAAAAATTTTACTTAAAATCTAAACTTCAAATAATTAAACAATTTCATTTACCAAGTTTAAATTCCAACATCTCGAGCTTCAATTCAAAATAATTCAATTTCCATAAATTGGTTTTTTTCTTAAAATCAATTCATTTAAATAATTTCAAAACAACTTTTAAAATCATTTAATTTAACCAACTCGGTGTCCGTATATAATTTTCTAACCTATGGCCAAGTGGATAATTATTTCAATTTTAATTTCAAGGATGGATATATCATTTCAATCCAAATAGATGTCATAGGTATATCATTTCAACCTATTCCTTAATTTATTCGAAATGATTCAGTTTACAGTTTATATGCAATAAACAATATACATGATGATAGCATGATATATCAAAATAAATAACAACCAATATCGACCAATAGCATCCATCACAACCAATCAACCATAAAGCCAATAGCATTCACAACAATTTTATAATTATCAATATCGAGTAATATACTGCCCATTTAAATTTAAATTAATTTTAACGGTCATTTTAAATTCTATCAATTAATTCATATATCAATACAGATGATAATTAAACCTACCAAACAACAGCCAATAAATTTCATATCACTTCAGAATATAAGTTTAACTAACAAAAATTATTTTAGTCAATTGTGAACGTATAAACACTCACCTTTTGAATTTAAATTCAAATTAAATTCAAAAATTTGACAGTCTCAGAATTCGTCCAAACCAGCGTCATCAGGTCCGGAATTTCAATACGATCCTAACAAAAGAAACCGCGCGTGAATTGGTGCTCGTATGCGAAAGATATAGCGATAATTGCATTAGAATTTAAATTAAAAAAAATTTAGAAAAAGAACACATTACCTCATATGCCACGTCATCCTATCACTCACGCAATTCCCTCCCAGGCAACGCACGTACCCACCTTCCAATGAACATCGCACGCACCCAGTAGCTCAAACCGCCGCCCTCGATCACGCGCCTCCTCCTGAGGTTCGCCGCCGCTCGCCCACGGCCGCCAATGGCCAGCGCGACCACGTGGCTCCCCCCCATCACGTCGGTCAGAGCACGAACGCACCATAGCCGCCGCCTCCACTTCTTGCCTTAATCGAAATTTCTGCCACATCTAACCGTTGATTCGCCAAACTAACCACATAGATCGACTCCCCTCAGTCCCCTCTGCAAAACCCAGAAAGGAATTTCCGATCCGACGAAGTTCATCGACGCGCGATGAACGGCCGAGAATAAACGAGCCAATTTCGGCTACATAGAAACTCAGATCCAAAAACGAACTGCAGATCTGAGATGCGTACATCAAGAGCTTCGATATGTGATTTTTCTGAATTTTTTTGAGGAGATTGAATTTTTGACTTTGGATTGAAATTTGATTTGTGTTTGGATCTAGAATTTGTTTGTCTGCCATTGAGGAGGAGAGATAGTTGAAATATACGTATAGACAAATGAGAAATAGGAGTAGGCTAGGGTTATAACCGGTTATTTATAGATAGGGTTGAAATAAAATAGATGGATCCGGTTGAATATACGCGCTAACGACAAAGTGGCCCAAAAGCCCGTTCTGACTCCGGAACGAAATTGGGTCAACCCATATATCAAAATAAATGTTTAAAAATATTTTAAATGCAATGGAAAAGGTATGAAGTTCAAATTGCATCGTATGAAGAAGTTATGCTAAAATCAATATTTTTCAAATTGATTTCAATTGATTTCAATTGCATTTATTTCAAGGCGTTTCGAGTCTGTACGATCAAACGACAAGTCTGATCGCTACGAAACTTGAAATCTTACAATAATTCACCGTTACGAATCCGATGAAACTGGTTTCGTCAAAATCCGAGACAGTTGTAAAAATGGCTATTTCTACTGTTTAATTTCAATATAAAATTCCCAATTTTAAATTATTAACTTTTAAATCAAATTTCAAGTGTTCACAAATTTCATTTTTAAATTCACAATAATTAACAATCTTTTACAATGCAGTTTCCTATTATAAATCCAGTATAAAAGATTACATTAGATTCAGCGTTCAATTATATTATAATTCAAATTCAAGTTATTTAATTTCAATTGAATTCTTTTATTTCGATTTACACTTTCATTATTGAATCAACCATTTACTTATACATTATTATCAATAGTTTATAATTCATTTACTTTCATTTCTTCAGCTATCATCTTATTTAAATTCACAGTAATATTAAATTACATTCATTTACGTTGATTTCAATATTATAACTTCAATATTAAATGTAACATTTTATTTATTTCGCTGTTTACAATCAAATTCAATCCGTTTCAATTACTTGTTACATTCAAATTTAAATCTTTACTTACGTTCAATTACAAGTTAACATCTTTATCAAATTACAGTTTCAGTTATTATCCGATTTCAATCAACTGTAATATTAAGTTACATTTATTTATATTAGTTTCAATAACATAAACTTCCACTATTAAATCTACCATTTTATTTATTCTTTGTTTACAATCATAACCAATTTGGTTTACAATCAAATTCAATTCATTATTTACATTCAATACAAGTTAACATCCATATTTAATTTACAAATAAGTTATTTCAGAATTCAGTTTTGTATTTTAACTTGTAATTCACATTTAACAACACAAAATTTTATTTCCTTCGGATTTTTATCCAATTTTTTTATTTTAATTCGTATTTTTAAAGTGTTAAAAATACGGGTCGTTACATTCTCCCCCACTTAAAACTTTTCGTCCTCGAAAAGGAACGGAGAAGGGGAAACCATTATTTAGATATAATTCATTCAAAATATTCGACTTATTTGCAAAATTTAGTTATAGGATTTTTTTAAAATCTCAAAATTTTCTAACTCCCGGATTTTTGAAAAATTTCGGCAGCACCTCCTTTGCGCGGCTAGGACCGAAAAATTTCACAGTGGTAATAATTGCATGATATACATCTCATTACAAGAATGAGGCATCCCAAAACATGGGGAACACAATAATATACCACAACATAAACCGTAATCCGAGAACGTACCTTTTATTAAGCGTTTATTAGCATTTTAACTTACATTTTTCATTTAGCGTAGAAGCGAGCTCCACAACGAAGCGCAACCCCTTTGCTACCTACTAAAATGCTGAATAACCAAGTTAGAACCATGCATATAAAGATAGATTGATATACTTAGCATAAACAACATACATATAACATGTTTAGCTTCAAAACTGAAATTCCAATTCCAGGACAGCAAACGAATCTCAGTTTTTGGTCACCTAAACTATAAAATTTGGAAATGGAATCTAAACAAAAGTTATTTCATTCGTTTCAGGCTTTCCGGAATGTCCAAAATCATCGAATTCGGACCATCCGTTCAAAGGTTACGGCCGTTTTACTAAAAGGATACGCCTTAGCCTGGGCAATGAATTGCGCAGGTCAGCGACGTTCACTCCTCTTTTAGACCATCTAAATGACAGCAAAACACAAAACACTTAAAGCAAAAGTTTTAACTTAAGTTCTTAGATTTCCAGAAATAGCAAGATCGTCGAAATCCGATACACCAGTAAAAAGTTATGGCGAGAATACTAAGGTGCTTCAGATTTCTACTTCGCACAGGCCAGCGACTAATATTGGTGTTTTAAGCCTAGTTGATGAAGGTATTTATCAAAACATTCTAAACAAAAGATGTAGCACAGTTTCTAGGCTTTCCAAAAAGTCTAAGATCGTCGAATTTCGTCTGGCCATTTAAAAGTTATGGTTGTTTTCGTTTCAGCATATATTGGACAATTTTGGATTTTTCCAAAAATTTGCTTTTATTATTTCAAAGTACAAACCATCAAACATCAAATTTTCTAAAGAAACAATCATAAACACAAAGTCGTTTATTTTCTTATTTATCCATGAAATAAGTTTACGTTCGATTTGTTTTCGATTTATTCAAGTTTGTTTCATTCATAATTTAAATTTAAGTCAATTTGCTTCAATTTTATTTGAATTCAATTATATTTAATTTCACTTTGCTTCAAATTTGAATTTAATTATTTAAAAAATTTATTCCGTTTATTCAATTCCATTTACACTAATGAATTCTATTTAATCAATTACCATCCATCTAACAACCAATGCAGATCAAACATTAACATCCATCCAAAATCTACACTAAATCAATTATACATATCCAAGTCAAAATTTTAATTTCATACACTTCCAAGTTTATTGACATTTAATTTTATTCAAATTTAATTAGTTTCCATTTACTAATTTTATATTTAATTAATTTTAAATTTAATTCATTTTACAACTTAAATTTCCTTTATATCTACAACTATCAATAGATCTTCACATTTTATTATTCGCAATCACACTTGTATATTATTCATTTACTTATCCTTATTAGCATTTTAAACTTTTTAAGTATTTGGTAAGTTATAGCTATGCAAATAGAATGTAGTTAAACAATATACAACTTATTTTCATTCAATTTGAGTGTTATACCTATTAAATAAATTTCCAATTTATTATTTTCCAAATTAAGGGTTACTACTACAATTTTAAATTAAATTTTTTAACACTTAAATTCAATTTCACCATTTTCAATTCATAAGTTTCTAACAATTCAAGATTTACTTTAGTTTAATAATTAAAATCATTCCTTATTAGAGAACTTAAGAATTTCAACACCGGATTCGATTTAAACCATTTTTTTTCTAAAATATATATATATATACTAATATCCTTATATCTCAAATCATACTTTTTAGAAGAATTTTAATCAGCATTGAAATATATATATATATATACACTTATTTTCATTTCATACTTTAGAAATTTACAATTTTTAATCAAAACAGGGTTTAGAAAAACTATTAAGTGATCTCCCCCACTTGGACTCACGAAAATAAATGTCGATAATGCGTGCACTCATCACTGAAATCATTCTCTAGTGTCAAGAGGGGAGTATAACACTTACTTCATTTGAAAATCCTTTGAAAACAATTTCTAATCGAATATACTATAATATAATACTTATATTATACATTTCAAATTTTTGTTAATAAATTTTCAAAACACCGAAATTTAAATTCTCCATCTTAATTTAAATTCATTTTTATTTTATTTTATTTACCATTTATATTCATTGTCAATCATATTTACAAGTTTCATTTCTTAAAATCATCCAATAGTCAATAGTTAGAAATATTGACTAATCAACAATAAACGATGATAATCTAATATTATCATCTCCTAACAACCAATACAATCAAAAATTATAAATTTTCAAGATAATTCTTTTATATATATAATATAATCCAAAACAATATTATGTCAATCTATCCTATTCGAGTGTTTAGAAATTCCTATCGATGCCTTGGCGTCCCAAGTACCAACCAGAATTTATAAATACTCAACGGGACAAATTAACACAATATAAAATCATTTTTATATCAAAGTTACAAATACGCTCTCCCATATACACTCAAACTCATTCCTAAGGTTTAACCCTATTTCAATGAGTTGTTCCCCACTAGAGCCAAGGTAATCTAAACCAAAGCTCTGATACCAACTGTAACGGCCCGCATTTTTGACCGTTCAAGTCGATAAAACATACACACATGCCGACTCAAATAATCCAAAATACAGATAGTTATTGGGGTTAAATAAGAAAAGAAAGAAAGAACAGAAACAAACTCAGAATCTCGCAGCGGAAGGAACAAGATATAATAATAAAATAACAGTTCATGAAGCTGTTAAATAAATAAATTTGATTATTATTATACATCATAAATCAGAGTTACATACATATCAGAGATAATACAACAATGCAGCGGAAAATAATACAGTGGTAGAATACAAATGATGTAATACCAAACTCTGTCTTTGTCCTCCAGAATAGATCTTCAACCTTATCTGAAATGCTCAGGCTGACCCGAGCGTAATGAAAAGACAAAACACTTGAGTCAGGACTAAAATATCTCATGGAAGTTAAATCGAATAAGTAAATATGAGTGTGACGGCGTCGGAGACGTTTACGGGTTTTAGACACCTCCTATCCAGTGTTTAACGTGCGTGCATTAACTTAAGAGATGTTCGGGATTTCCATCTCCTAAGGATCCGTTAAACTATCTACTATATAATAGAATACGCTATATACAATAATGTCTATCATAAAGTAAAATATCAAACTAGCGTTAAGCCATGGCCCATTCCACCCTTAACACATTTTTTATTCCCAAGAGCATATACAAGACCGTAGTTTTCCCAAAACCGGAAGTCACCAGAGGGCAATCCATATACTAAAGGTACAAACCAAAATCGTAGTGGTCGCGAATAGGATAATCAATATGACAAGGTACATGAGGCGATACCAACTAGGATACTAGTAGTTGCGTGATCCGGACTGATGTTGGGCATAGCAGCTACTACCCCAACACTGCGAAACAACACTCCCAAAATCGAGGGGTGCACCCAAATCGAATCACAACAGTAATAGATATGGTAACGAAGAAGTGTGTCCGCTAGAGGTGGCGAACCTCAATGGCCCGGCGCGGCTCCTGTTTTAGTCATGTCAGGGGTCATCCAATATCGTTCTCTTTCTTCAGTCAACGCGTTCACCAAACCATCCACTTCGTTCTGGATCAACACTCCGTGTATACTAGTTATTAAAGTGGTTTTCGGTATCGACAGAGTGTATGTCCATATCAGATCCCGGTCTCTTTAATAACTACGTATTTTTACACCGATGGCTCCTTTACATTTCAAATCGATTCATAATTGATATCAAAATATCATATTCGCTTCAAAATCAAATCCATTTCAAATATCATCATATCTATTCAAGATGTAAGATTCCATTTCAAAATCATTTTTCGCCTCAATATCTCATTTCGATTTCAAAATAATTTTTCGCCTCAATATCTCATTTCGATTTCAAAATCATTTTTCGCCTCAATATCTCATTTCGATTTCAAAATCATTTTTCGCCTCAATATCTCATTTCGATTTCAAAATCATTTCGTATACAAATTAGAATATACTTCAAATTAAACATCTGTATTAAGTAGTTTACTTAATCTCTGGAACAATTCCAATTCAATAAACTTAGATTAACATTCGGATTTCAAGAATTCATTTAAGTATTACATTCCAAATCGATTTCAGTTCAAATCCTATTCAAATCAATTTTATCTACAAATTTAATTCAATAGTTTCGATTTAGTCCAATTCACAAATTTCTTTGAATTTCAATTAAATTCCAAATTAATTAAATCTCAATTTCAAATTAATTTTCAATTCCAAACTCAAACTTGAAATATCAAATCATATAAATTCTCTTAGAAATATTCAGAGTTCGATTAAAAGTCCAATCTTTTAAAACAAATCAACTTTCGAAAATTTACGCCGTATTTCAAAAATTTTACTTAAAATCTAAACTTCAAATAATTAAACAATTTCATTTACCAATTTTAAATTCCAACATCTCGAGCTTCAATTCAAAATAATTCAATTTCCATAAATTGGTTTTTTTCTTAAAATCAATTCATTTAAATAATTTCAAAACAACTTTTAAAATCATTTAATTTAACCAACTCGGTGTCCGTATATAATTTTCTAACCTATGGCCAAGTGGATAATTATTTCAATTTTAATTTCAAGGATGGATATATCATTTCAATCCAAATAGATGTCATAGGTATATCATTTCAACCTATTCCTTAATTTATTCGAAATGATTCAGTTTACAGTTTATATGCAATAAACAATATACATGATGATAGCATGATATATCAAAATAAATAACAACCAATATCGACCAATAGCATCCATCACAACCAATCAACCATAAAGCCAATAGCATTCACAACAATTTTATAATTATCAATATCGAGTAATATACTGCCCATTTAAATTTAAATTTATTTTAACGGTCAATTTAAATTCTATCAATTAATTCATATATCAATACAGATGATAATTAAACCTACCAAACAACAGCCAATAAATTTCATATCACTTTAGAATATAAGTTTAACTAACAAAAATTATTTTAGTCAATTGTGAACGTATAAACACTCACCTTTTGAATTTAAATTCAATTTAAACTCAAAAATTTGACAGTCTCAGAATTCGTCCAAACCAGCGTCATCAGGTCCGGAATTTCAATACGATCATAACAAAAGAAACCGCGCGTGAATTGGTGCTCGTATGCGAAAGATATAGCGATAATTGCATTAGAATTTCAATTAAAAAATTTTAGAAAAAGAACACATTACCTCATATGCCACGTCATCCTATCACTCACGCAATTCCCTCCCAGGCAACGCACGTACCCACCTTCCAATGAACACAGCACGCACCCAGTAGCCCAAACCGCCGCCCTCGATCACGCGCCACCTCCTGACGTTCGCCGCCGCTCGCCCACTGCCGCCAATGGCCCGCGCGACCACGTGGTTCCCCCCATCACGTCGGTTAGAGCACGAACGCACCATAGCCGCCGCCTCCACTTCTTGCCTTAATCAAAATTTCTGCCACATCTAACCGTTGATTCGCCAAACTAACCACATAGATCGACTCCCCTCAGTCCCCTCTGCAAAACCCAGAAAGGAATTTCCGATCCGACGAAGTTCATCGACGCGCGATGAACGACCGAGAATAAACGAGCCAATTTCGGCTACACAGAAACTCAGATCCAAAAACGAACTGCAGATCTGAGATGCGTACATCAAGAGCTTCGATATGTGATTTTTCTGAATTTTTTTGAGGAGATTGAATTTTTGACTTTGGATTGAAATTTGATTTGTGTTTGGATCTAGAATTTGTTTGTCTGCCATTGAGGAGGAGAGATAGTTGAAATATACGTATAGACAAATGTGAAATAGGAGTAGGCTAGGGTTTATAACCGGTTATTTATAGATAGGGTTGAAATAAAATAGATGGATCCGGTTGAATATACGCGCTAACGACAAAGTGGCCCAAAAGCCCGTTCTGACTCCGGAACGAAATTGGGTCAACCAATATACCAAAATAGATATTTAAAAATATTTTAAACGCAATGGAAAAGGTTTCAAGTTCAAATTGCATCGTATGAAGAAGTTATGCTAAAATCAATATTTTTCAAATTGATTTCAATTGATTTCAATTGCATTTATTTCAAGGCGTTTCGAGTCTATACGATCAAACGGCATGTCCGATCGCTACGAAACTTGAAATCTTACAATAATTCACCGTTACGGATCCGATGAAACTGGTTTCGTCGAAATCCGAGACAGTTGTAAAAATGGCTATTTCTACTGTTTAATTTCAATATAAAATTCCCAATTTTAAATTATTAACTTTTAAATCAAATTTCAAGTGTTCACAAATTTCATTTTTAAATTCACAATAATTAACAATCTTTTACAATGCAGTTTCCTATTATAAATCCAGTATAAAAGATTACATTAGATTCAGCGTTCAATTATATTATAATTCAAATTCAAGTTATTTAATTTCAATTGAATTCTTTTATTTCGATTTACACTTTCATTATTGAATCAACCATTTACTTATACATTATTATCAATAGTTTATAATTCATTTACTTTCATTTCTTCAGCTATCATCTTATTTAAATTCACAGTAATATTAAATTACATTCATTTACGTTGATTTCAATATTATAACTTCAATATTAAATGTAACATTTTATTTATTTCGCTGTTTACAATCAAATTCAATCCGTTTCAATTACTTGTTACATTCAAATTTAAATCTTTACTTACGTTCAATTACAAGTTAACATCTTTATCAAATTACAGTTTCAGTTATTATCCGATTTCAATCAACTGTAATATTAAGTTACATTTATTTATATTAGTTTCAATAACATAAACTTCCACTATTAAATCTACCATTTTATTTATTCTTTGTTTACAATCATAACCAATTTGGTTTACAATCAAATTCAATTCATTATTTACATTCAATACAAGTTAACATCCATATTTAATTTACAAATAAGTTATTTCAGAATTCAGTTTTGTATTTTAACTTGTAATTCACATTTAACAACACAAAATTTTATTTCCTTCGGATTTTTATCCAATTTTTTTATTTTAATTCGTATTTTTAAAGTGTTAAAAATACGGGTCGTTACAATGACCCTCACTATGCTAAGCATGTGGCACTAGAAAATTGGAAATTTTCATTTTTCGTCAAGAATCTTTTCCCCCTTTCAATCAACATGCAAAATAGTTTGAAAAATTGACTTCCCAAAAGCATTTAAACATCAGTTTTTTATTCAAAAGCACTTGAACAAAATTTTCCAAAAGCATGTGAACTCAACTTCTCAAAAGCATTTAAACAAAAAATTTCAAAAGCTTTCAAACACAATTTTTAAAAACATTTGTCTCTCCATCCTTAAAACAAATGAAGCAACATCTTAACGTAATCGGGACTCAATCGATGAGTTAGTGCATATGGTTGATCCTAGCATTATGCAGTTAATCCTAGATTTGGGGTACCTTTCCTTTTACTCTAAAACAACAAACATACAAGCCTATTTATAAATTTTAGCTTTTATGGTATAAGGATAATGACCCCATGATTTTGTGACAACCATTCCCAGTCTTCCACTTACTAAAATTTATTTTTCTCACAATTCTAAAGTTTTGGGATCTAAGCATTCTCTACCTCTAATTGCTAATTTCATTTCCTAATATTTTTTAAACTTCCAGCTTACCTACATTTTATCGCAAGTTAAGTTTCCTTATGATATTTCCTTATTTACATTATTTTCCAATATATATATATATATAGCGGTCTAAGCCTATCCAGTAAATCAACTAATTGATAAAATATGAACATATCTCATACCATATCGTATGCTTTTCCAATGCCCGAAGGGAGACAACTAGCGATTACAACACAAATAACCTAAAAGAAACAATTGTTGGAAGCTGCCATTCATCATCAACTAGTGTTAATGATGTTGGCGCCCTATCACTCTTTACTCAATTAAGATGGACATTTCTATTATGTCATTCAATTATAATCCAGATATCCTAACTTACCTCTTTGGCTCTCAATAAATAAGGTTCATCCATTACTTCAATTACTATACCTGATTATGGGATAAATTATGCATTTCCATACTGAAGTGGTTAAAATATATAAGCTATGCACATTTAGAACAACTCATCGGCAAATTGGCTTGGTAGAATAACTTCTACCACCCATCTTGCCTTCTTTAACCTTCAGTCAGCCAACATCATTTATGTGTGTTCACTATCTCATTACCCACTTCTCCAATCATACTAATACCTTCTCTCAATCAAAATCTCTTGATTGTATCCTCAAACTTGGGTATTTACTTTCCATATCCTTGACCTTTCATGCGAGTACACCTAGGACTTGCAAAGTTGTACTTTGATACCATTCCCTATTCTTTTGAGGGTTCTTCCTATAGCTTCCACACATCTCTAATAAACTATTCCTAGGTTCACACAAATATTCCTTATATTCACCGAGGATTCCTTTTTGCTACCCTACGAGCATTCGTAGCTATTTTACTCACAGCCTTGACCTTTGCCCCAACTTACCCAAACAATCTACTTTGTCTATTCCATATTAAAAATTGGTTTGGTTTTTCACTACTCTTTAAAAATAAAACTTCACGGTCATGAATTACTTAATCCAAAACTTTTATCTTTGAAAATATAAATTTAGAAACCATTTTTATCAAATTTCAAAAATTGATTGGTTTCCAAAAAGGAGCTATGAAAAAATTTCCATTTTCAAAGACTTTCTACAACAAAGATTTACCTCTTCAAAAGTAGAATTTTTAACTTAACATATTTCTCATGTTTGCATCCAAAAACCCAATTGTCATACCAAACCATTTTTTCCCATAAACACCTTCCATAACTATAGAAAAATGAAAACCGGAGTAGACAAGGGTAACTTCCATCCTATTATTTTCTTATTATTCATGCTATTTCCACTTTCAACTTTTGTGGAGATTTTAATAGCATATAAGGGGGACTTCTGAAAATACGTGCAATTGTAACATCTTTCTAAGCGTTTATCTAAATATAAGCGCAATTAATACACATATCTATGGAACTTATCCATTCTTCCTATCATATTCCTATTGCTTTTCTCCTATATTATTTCTAATTAGATTACCAACCCTATTAAAATCCTTAACGGTATCTATATCTGAATTTGTCAATATTGACTCCTTGCAATGCATTCGCCTACCACTTTAGTTATTGGGCTTTTCTCGTTTAACATAAAAATTGATAAATCTATTTCAGCTATTATTCTCTATATTTCTTATATGGGAATGTTCCTCTTACCTTCATCATCGAGCATTCTCACCATCCTATTCTTTTTACCCCATTTCAATCAAGTACCATTTCCATTTATCAACCCCTTAGAAAGAATCTTAAAAAGGAATTATAAATTTACAAAATAGGAAAAATCATCAAGCCCAACCTACGCTCTATTTTTCATTTATTAAAATGAAAAATCTCTTTATCATAAACTTAAATCCAACCAATTTTAAACTAAGAAATTCAAATTTTCCTTGCTTTTTCAAAACAACCGCTTCCCAATAAATCCATTTGAAAAAACCATTCAAAACATTCTAAGAAACTTTTAAAATCTTTTTGTCAAATTCTTTCATATGAGGTTGGACTCGGAAATGGACTCTTATTTGTCCTTTCTTTTGGACTTTCCTTCTTTTCTACTAATTTTTAACTCGTCTTCAGTAAAATTTCGGCTATCATCTTGTGGTGATTAATTCACACCTTCTTGCGGGAACTTTATCAATCCTTCTTCACATCTTTCTTCCAGATGCTTGCAACATATAGATTCTTTCTTCCTAGTTATCTTGATGAAATATACATCTTTAGTCGACAATCCTTCAAAATCTATAATCATAAAGAAACATAGGCCTAATAAAGGAGTCAAGTACAATCCGGCCCTCTAGATTCTTCTATATATTATGCTAATGCTCTTCTAGGTCAACGCCTGCAGTACAGCCAATGCTCTATGGTGTAATTGGGATAGGTGTATAAATTTAACGCTATTCATTATCCCTACTCATAGTTGCCTCATCCGTCTTTTCAGAATATGGTCGCAACTATTTCTATAATCAGAATTCTTAGAGTTTGGCATATAATATATATGTAATTATAGGTAAAAATACAAATACGTTCTATCAGTGTATCCTAGTTCCTATGGTCAACTAGTGCAACAACCCACACCTTAATGGGCCTAAATTTAAACTAATTCGAAATCCAAGTCCATTAGGACATGAATCGTTAGTTTTGGTAACCTATAATAAACATAAGCAATCAAAGAGCGATTATGAACTCACAGCAAAATAGAAAAATATAATATAATATATATACCATCTAAGCTATTACCTTGGAACCAATATTGTTCCTTGGATATCTAGGTGCATTGTCAATGCTGAGCATGAAAGAGAAGACTCCACCATTTGCAGTTCCCGTCTTGCACCAGTACCATGTCTCTCTAAATCTATCATGTGGGTTGTAATAAGGAGGGTCAGAATAATGTTCTGGTGATTGAAAAAATCACATACTTTATTTATAACACTAATTTATGCTGATTGATTCCTATCTAAGTGTTATGTCTATTATTTACATCTAATCCGATCAATCTTATATGCGTGTATAATATGCCTAGCCTCCTTTGAGGTATAACTACACACACACATATGCCAATATAATTATATGTCTAAACGTTGTACTACCAAAAAACCTTGGCCATTTAGTGCTTCTTAAATAGGAAGGAGGCAGACCCAATAACCACTTGATACCTTAATGCCTGAAGCCGGCCCCCCGTAACATAATCGCTAGTGAATCGGCTCTAGCTTCAGAGATCGATGACCCCTAGATACGGTTTTATAATATAACTGGCATATTACTAATGCATATCAGAGACTCATCTAAGGGTTAACTAGCCCACCTCCGACAATCAAACAATTAACTAACTAAAATTCGAGGTCTGTGTGTATCCCATACAGATTCTACACTAGTAGAAAGCGAAATCCATCAGGGCATAACCCGATTATTTGCTACCGACCGCTCGGGACCGCTAGTGGTCATAGTCTATATGCCGGACCTACTAATAAATACCGATCCTACTGACATTGGCCGCCGACCTTCCACAGTTGAAATCTCATTTAGACTAACCTAATGTAAGTCAAAGAAAATACTCCTTTCAGTTACTTAATACCTCTTATTTGAAATGAAGCATACCTCATTTCCTTAAAAGTACTAGGCCAATTAATACTTCAAATCTGAGGTGAACGCTTGGAAAATTTCTCCTTTTTATACGCAAATGCATATCCCTTCCCACGGGTCGTATGATTGAAGATGTCGCACATTAGTAGCAACTAACGGTTGCCTCTAGGTGAAGGGCGGACTTCTGATGCATAACTATACCGACGTTGCATCCCAACCCACTAAACCAAACCAACTATCCTAGGCCTAAACATTGGACTAAGCCCACTAATTCATGCTTATCCTAAATGTACGATTAAGGCTTTATAATTTTCCACTTTCCACTAAGAAAACTATACTGCCTCATAGTATTTAATTCCTATCTTATTCGCTTATTTCCTATATTCCATAATTATCAACTGTCCGTAATAAATGGTCATTATTATTCTATTTGGACAATCTCTAATAGCATTTATTACTCCTTCTAATTCAATCTATTATGCCTACTTCATTTCCACATTAAAGCCATATTAAATCCTTTAACCAGACCAAATAAACCCATTTATGTTCCCATTTAGTTCATGTGACTCCCTATTAACTGCACATTTATTGCCCTGTTAATTTTGAAGTTACTATCTCTTTTCCATCCACACCTCTAATCTTATAACTTGCTATGTTATTTATAACTAGAAGTCCTAATTATAACTAATGCAAATATTGACGTATATTACATTATATAAATATATTTTTATTTTTAATCGACAAGCACGGTTATACGTATATATACACACCTATTTCTAACTATTAATTCCTAAATCAGAACATATATTTCCACATTTTAATATATTAGAGCTATTTCCTAAAATGGATTATCATTATAACTTTCCATAAATTACCCAAAAGTGAGACCTGTGCTATGTTTAAAATTACAAGAAATTATTTCCTTTCTTTTTATTGAAATAGACAGTGCAGACTATTGAGAAGAACCTCCGTACTTTACACATCTCTTTCATTTATGGTATATTCCTTATTATTTCAAATGATGCACTTTTTATACATTTATGAAATTAGATAATTTATGTAAATTACATGGAAATAGATACAACTAGATTGTACCCCGCTCCCAATAAATTAAAACATAGAAATTCACATTCCAAGCCATATTAGGGCAATCTAAACTAATGTTGAAATTTTACAACCCAACTATAAATTTGGAATAAAATTTACAACATTCAACTTTAACAAATTTAGGGACCAATTTCCAAATTTCCAGATTAGATTATAGATAACATTCCTATTCCAGTTACCTATTTTATAGAATATGTAGGCAATATTCCTATATGTTCATTTTAAGCCCACAACTCATCAGATCTTATATAGGCATAATAATTAAATAAAATTCAGCGATATAAACTTCAATATTATAAATAAATCATATAATTTCCCATACAGCTTTGTGCTTTCCAAATCTCATAAATTTGAATTCATCCCTTTACTTGACTCCTTTTCCTTTCAATCCTAAAGAATATGTATAACAAGGTATATACATACATTTAGAATTACAGATCTGAGAGGAGATTTGGGGTTAAGGAGAATATAGATTTGTAATTATAGAAATTACCTTTTCCCACGGTATTAATTTTCTCCTTCTCTTATTCTCTTTTATTTTATGCCATTCTCCGATTATATATATATATATAATGTAATATTTTTTAATTTCTCGAAATAGTGAAGAAGGGAAAATGGAAGAGCTTCGCCGCTTTGACAAGAAAATATGAGAAGAGAAGTGAGGGATTAAACCTGTATTTATAGACTTCAATTGTATCCATTAGATTTTAATAATTAAATCTGGGCCGCTCGATGATGGTTTGACCCTAACCGTCAATTCAGGACTGGTCGACCATTAGCAGTCGGTCGACCCAATGAGGATGTCGACCGGTGGGGTCACACATTTATTATTATTTATTACCTATTTTCGTTTTTAATTATTTTCATTTTGAAAACTTCAAATGCTGATAACTTCTTCATTTGGACTCTGATCACAAAACTCCAAATATGAAAGTTATTAAGAAAATCGCAACGAAAGCAATGGTGTAGTGCCAGTTTCGTGGTAAAATTCCGATGTTTTCTCAAATTCCATTTTTGAGCCTTAATACTATTTGTTAATTACTGTTAATTTTACGGGGTGTTACAAAATATAAAGGGGCTAATGTGTCCATTGTTGTCCCAACGCTGAGATACGAGCTCATTAAACCGTGTACACATTATATGTTGCACGTGCACGTACACATTCATATGTGTGTATTTGATAAACATGTACACATCATGTATCACTTATATAAATAAAAATCCTTTATATTAATCAATTAAATAAAATAATGATTTTATTTAGATTAGATCTAAATTAATTTAGACTTTATAGGCCCAGAAAGATCCAAAATGGTAAAAAGTTGACATTTACCCATTTACCCCATTACATATACATACTGGCCCAGTCTAGCATATTCATGTCAAAAATGTTGTAGGTGATTAGCATGCGATAATTAATTCAAAAAATTTCTTTAAAACTCAATAAATCAATCATTATTAACACTTGGTAAATTAATGTTTGCCTTTAAGATCAGTTTGGTCAATAACAAATAAAATGATGTCAAGGGTGAAAAGGTTCATACTGTTAACCAATTCATGAGGCATTTTTTGCATTAATAAAGCATAATAGTCACTTTTTGTAGGAAAAGAAAAATACTATTATTTTTCACATGCAAGTCGGATTATAGTGGTCGTACCACTTTTACAACAATTATGCGAGGCAAAGATGCCTTAGCAACTACACAAAGACAAATACAAAGCTGGAGCAAGACGAACATGTCTTGAGTGTAAATAAATAAAACAGGCTAGTGATGAGGAGGAACCACTACCATCCATAGAAGAAGCTGGTCCTAGGACATGTATATACCTAGAAAATAAAGTGGCAAGGTTCGAAACATAGTCCTTTTAAGCACTGTAGTAGAAGTGTCTTTTTTCCCAAGTGGCATCACTTAAAACAGACCTGTTACGATCTCCAAAGTCAATAATAGAAAGGCCTTCCCTAATAACATGATAAAAAAGAGGTCTTTCCTCACCATACCCACCAACATACTTATAAAAACTCCCACACATTAGATCGAATCTCATCTCAGTAGTCTCATGAATTTATACATGTTCATATGTTCCAAGTAATGAGGTTTTTTGATGAAGGAACCACAGGTAATTCGACTATGGAGCGATCACGTATAGTAAAAGAGATTAGATCCACCTTAGGCAAGACCATATTAGTAATAACATCAGGCGTTGGGGTAGGAGGAGTAACTTCTTCAATAGGAACAACCATAGAACAGAGGGAGGATGGCTTAGTTTTGGGTACCTATCTCCTTACAGGAGGACGAGGAAGCAGGATTTTGTTTAGAATAGCAATAGGGATTTCTGTTGAACCATGCTTACTTAAAACCAAAGTACGTCCAAAAGAGTGGCAAGTAGTACATATATATTCAAAGCCCAGGTATAGTGAACATCAACTATAGCATCTTTTCTTTCATCTTGCCTTATCCTAAGCTGTATAGGCAATGGCTTATCTGCATAAATTTCAATCAATGCCTTTACATATATAAGTATTTTCCTTGCAACAATCTTCCGATCAAAACACTTGGTCTTACATACAAGGCTTGCAAGCCAGTCAAGCCCAATCGTATGTTGCAAAATAGAAGAGATGCGAGCGAAGTATGCCCATACGTGAATAGAAAATACATGTTCTCTAGCATTGTCAACTGAAGGATGTCATGTAGTAATGGTAAAAGGCTTACCATTAATGAAAGTTGGGTCAGCTTTAAGAATGCGTTACCTTCCCTCAGAATTTGTGCACTTTAAAAAGAACATGGGATCATCATAATGTAACAAAAGCCTGTAACAACCCGTAAAATCAACTATAAATAAATTGAGTGAATTAAATTAAATAAAATAGGGTTGAAAATGGAAATTTTATAAAATTTGAAATTTAACAACGAAAGTTGTTCCGCTGTGGTCGTGGTGAAATTATGATCTGTTTCTATATCTAATATGATGAAAACGAGCTCAAACGAAGAAGTTATGAGCATTTGAAGTTTTTAGGTTTAAATTAATTTAGTTTGAATTCAAATTCAAATGAGTATTTAAATCTAGTGTTTGAATTTCAAAAATTAATTGTAAGTATAGTTGGAGTGACTTCTGGCAGTGGTTGGTCAAAGGTGCCGTGGAGATGGAGAACGTGTTAGACCAAGTATTGTAGTTAGTGAGCGAATTTTGTAATTTAGCCTTAATATTTTATTTATTTACATTTTGAACCCAAGATTTTCTAATTGCGATATCTTTAGCATATAACCTCTGATTCATGTGTGGTTTATTGTGTTGTGTTCGTTGTAAAATTCTGAACATTTTGGAATATTGTTTGAAGGTTTTAGAGATTATTTATGAAAGTTCCTTGGCGGATTTAAAGGTCTTTAAGTATTTATATGTTTAAATTATTAAATGGATATTCATTGATATAAATATACCCGTTGAGATACGACTATATCCTTTTTATCGTTGTTTGGATAATTTGGGCAATATACATTTTGATTGGTTATTCATCTATTAAATTGTTACATTGTTGGATGACAAATATTCTTTTGATAATTAATTACAGATTTAGGGAAAATAATCAATTAATTGGGGCTAAGTGTAAACGGATGACTAGAGATTAAATAATATTATTTAACAAATTTAGAGTTATTATTTGTGAATAATAATTGTCGATAAATTATACTGAAATTAAAGTGTAAATTTTAGAAAGCTTATTATTTATGAATTTCTGGGTTCTTAAGTAGTAAAGAAAAACTTATTTTAAAGCGAATTTGAGAAAGTATTCTTATTTATTAAAAGAATGGAGTTTAATAAATAATAATATGTTTTTGGAAATTTGGCATTATTTTGAAATTTTATAGCAATATTAAATATAAGGCAATTTGGGGATAAATTTGACATTGTTTGAGATAAATAGTAGCATTGAGGTTATCGGAAATTTGGATGAGTATTATTACTATTTTTGATATATAACATGACTGGAGTATTATTATTATATATGTAACTTAATGTGAGAAATTTTGGAAAATAATAAAAATATATTTTTAGAATTATTTTTGAGGTAAATTATTGTTATTTTGAGATAGATAACAATACTGTTTGAGTATTTTATAAGTGAAATATTATATATTTTTGAAATGGATAATTTGTTTTAGGTTGAAGAAATAAAGTTATTTCAAAAGTGGTTTTTATGGAAACGTCACTATTTTGAGTAAACAACAATATTATGCTTTGAACAAGAGTTCTGTAATGGTTACTATTATTTTTGAGAAAACAGTAATAAAATGTTTTAAGGTATTCAAAGTGAATTGATATAATCATTTAGGGTGAATAACCATAAAATGACTTTCGCGTATGTGAAGTAAAATATTTTTATTTTAGAGTTAATAAATGATAATAAAATAATTTATATTATCCGAAGAAAATTTATGATGTTTAAATGAATAATGATCGAATGATTCTACTACATTGGAATGAAGTATTATCATCAATTAGCGTTCATTGTTTGTATGAGTTAGTGTTTATAATTATAGGACATGTTATTTGAGTGGGTATTTACTATTTGTGGAGTTATAACTTTTAGTATTTACCATGTAAGGAGATGATTACTATTTGAAGTGAGTAATCGTTATTTATTAGTATTCACTCGATGTTGGCATATATAGAGTTGTTAGTATTTATCATTTATTAGTATTTACAATTGTTGTTTTCACTTAAGTTGTGATTGTTATTTGATGTGTGACTAGTTTTGTTATTGTTTGTTGATTGATGTATTCACTTTTGAGTTGAGCGTTAGTGCTTGTTTGATACTTTGGATTTGGTATTATTGGGAATAGGGACTATATGATTTTTGATTGCATGTGTGTGTGGAAGTAATTCTTTATTTTGTGTTATCATACCATGGTTGATATGATAGATTTATCTATATTATTGTGATGATGCACCAAATGTAAATGTTATCTTATGTTAACATTTATGACCGCAAGAGAATAACATGTCCAGGTATGGAAATGAAACTAAGTAGGTTTGATCTCAAAAGGGTACGTAAGCAATCTTTTTCTTGTAATCTAGACCACTGGATCCCTTGAGTTGGACTGTGGTGCGTAGTGTTATGGTGCAATCTAAATTAGTTGAAACCCTTTCCACCTTTGTTTTTCCATTTGTACTATTATACATATATGTGTTGTATATGTTTATATATAGATTTCACCGGCTTGTAGGTAAAGACTATGGGAACGGAATGAAGTGAGTATTTGACTCATGCTTTTAGACTACACATTTTCTTACTTTTTCATTGAGTACATGTGCTGTGTTTCCTATGATAAAGTAACCATGATTGTAATATATATGTGGACAAATGGTTAGATGTGTTGTTCATAACACTAGCCATTGTATGTTATAAATCAGTTGAGTAATATATTATTACTTAATTTTGAAGTGAGATAAAGTACGTGTATTAAACTGTTGTTTCAAATTATTTACCCAACTGTTTATAACATATGATATTAATGAGCAAGCGTACTAATTTTAGTCATTAAGGATAGTGGGGTCATTTCATCATCTAATGCATTTTAAATGCAAAAAACTCATTACATGTTACTATTATTTTACATGATTTATTTTTTTAATTTAATAAGAATCACAATTATGAAATTTTATACAAATTAATTAGTTTAATTAACATTATTTTTACTTACTGTGTGTAGCAAGAGTTCACACTAGTAGAATATGCATTTTAAGAGTGTGATCGTCTAACTCCATTTTGTTTCTTCTTAAAATCACTATTTCCCTCACCCACCTAAAATATATTATTTTCTTCCTAAATCCACTAACATTTATAGAATTATTTTAGTTGAAGAAAACTTGAATTTTTTTATCTTTAAATGTCTAGAGCTTAAGAATAATTAAAATTAAAATCAAGGTATGTGAAACTTCACTTGAACCTCTTTCTTCTATTTTCAGTTTAGATCTCAAATCGTTAGTTTAGTTAGTTTTAATTAAACTTGGTAATAAAAATATATGTAAGTTAATTACATGAATAAGTGGATTTAGAACGAAAATTTAACGAATCTTTAAATTTTGAATCATTAAAATATGTGGGCTGAACTTTCGTCTTTTTTGTTCTTCGTTCTTTCTTTTCTCTTCTTTCTTTTTAATTTTTAATTTATCCTTTTATTTTATTTTTTGAGTAAAAGGAAAAGAAGAAAAGAAAATTAAATTTGAGTTGAGTTGAAAAATTGTCAGCAACGCTATAGACCGAGGTCTTAGAAATAATGTTTAGAGCTATGAGACATCAAAATTAGTGTCTTGCTTGAATAAAGTAACGCTTTTATTAAGAAAAAATAGAAAAAAAATAGACAAGAATCACTAGGTTAAGTAGTAATATCTCTATATTGTGTATCTAGGGGTTTTGATTCAATCTCCGGACATCAAATGAGTGCTTCTTGTTGTATGAGTAAAAATATTATTTACCGTTTAAAGGGATTGTGGGTGAAGTGTGTTTAAAAAGTAATTTAGTTTGGACAACTGATGCAACTTCGCCATGTAGGATCGATTTCACCCTAGAGGGGAGGTGAATAGGGTGATACTAATAACAATATAAATTAATGTGGAAATATATAAAATAATTGCAGCACAGATAATAACAGAATAATAAAATCAGAAATAGAACAACACGAATCTACCCAGCTTCGGCAAAACCCTGCCCACGTGCTGCCCCCAAGGTTTCTACTAGAAATTTAGTAGTCAAACACTTACACACGTAAACTTGCGACACCCGCTAACGACTAACCTAACTCTATGCTAAAAACCTTGCCACAACTCAGTCACTGAGTTGCGAATTCTCAAACTACGCCCCGTAGTTTGTCCCTAGTCACACGACTAGAATATTACACAATTTTAGAAGGAAATCAAAATAAAAGCTAAAACTAAAACAATTAAAAACCTAAATAAAAAGCAATAAGCCCAAACAAAAGAAAGCCGGCCTAATAATTAAAACTTAAAACACAGGATATCTCCCCCTTTATTTTTTTTATTATCGGCCGCCTTCTTGTTCCTCTTCGTTCCGAAAATTAGGGTTCTGGAATTAAGTTGCCGCTTTGAAGTTGATCAAATTGAATGATGCACGCTTGTAAGAATTGAGGTTCAAATCGTCTGTTGCTTTCGTTCCTTCGCGGCTGCTTCTCGATCGAGTTCCAATACTGGTATGCAATTTTCCTTTTTGGTTTATGATTAAGCTTGACTCAATTTTGCTTTCGAACTCGATGCATAAGCCGATGATGATATAGGGTAATTTATAGGGATAAAATCTCTAAATTACGTTCGTATATTTCTTTTTGAATTTGTCACATTGTTATGCTTGGCCATTGATTTTTGATTGAACGATGTGATGATTTTTGACTTGTTCCATATTTGATATATTTGAATTGCTTTGCCTTCTTTTCTGCCTTGATTTGTTCACGTGATCGAAGTTTCTTTAGGTCGGTTCCTATAACTTGGGCATTCGAAATTGTGATAATATTTTGAGATGAAAATTGACTTCGACTTGTTCAATTCAAACTTGTTACCCTTGTTCCATTCTTGCTGGCTTTCACCCATTCTATTTTGATACATATATTCGAATTTCTGCATATATATATATTTTTTTTCTTTGAACTGTGACTTGATTTTCTCTACGACTATATTCACATTGCTAATGTTAATAACTCTGCACACATATAAACATGTACATACACATATATATATATGTGTGTGTGTGTGTGTATGTATATATGTGTATAATTATTATGCCTATCCACTTGGTTTGATGTGAACTTGTTACCGTGTTCATGTAGGTCTAGGCTTGCTGTGTGGTTCCTCTTGAGTCTGGCATTCCTGTGTTGCCTCTGTCCTCTGTTGTATTTTTGAGTGCTGACAGTATTCCAATTTTTGAACTCTTCAATGATGTTGAATTGCATTTCTTGTTGTGTGTGTGTGTCTGCACTTGAATTTGTTCTTGCCTCAGTTTCATATGTATAGAACTGATGCTATTTTCTGTTTATGTTCACTTGTACTTGTATTGATTTGGGACTTCATGTTGCATCTCTTTTTTTCACAACTGCTTGTGTTGATATACTTGGTTGTTTATTTTGAAGTCTTCATGCCACTATGCACTCTGCTCTTGTAGTCTTCTCTGATGCATGTTGTTCTGGTCGCACTTCATTTCGATTGCACTTGAGTCATGTTGTTACCACTGCTTGTTTTATCCATGTTCTGCTTCGAGTTAAACTGGTCTCCACTTTGGTTGCACCCCATACCTGAACTGATGTTGATGCTTCATGCATTGTCATGTGGTCTGTGCCTTTGTGTACATTCTGTCTAGAGCAGTTCTTCATGTGTACTGAACCGTTGAGGCTACACTTGTGCACTTGTTATAAATGTTGTGTGTTGATGTATTCAAGCTGATATGTTTCTTTGTGTAGCTTTCATCTCATGCTTGTGCACTTGTGTCAATTGGTTATTGCTTATTCACTGTGATCATGTGTGTCTTCACTGGTTCATTTTCACTCTTTGCTTGGAGTTCTATGTCCAGTAGCTTGTATTCATGTTGGCGTGACACCCTATGTTTACTGTATTGTGCTAATGCCTTTAGTTCGTTTGTATGTATATATTTTTGTTCACACCTGGTGCACCTTTCTTTGGTTCATGCTTGAACTGTTTTTGGTGCACCTTGTTCCCTTCTGCCTTCTTTCTCGTGTTTGGTCTATGTGAAACTGATTTCATGTTTGGGCTGTTTATGTCATGTAGTCTGCTTATGTACTTGAACTCGTAAGCCTGACCATTCTATTTTTGTTTTGTATTGCACCTGAGTTGAATCCACCATTTGGTTGGGTTTGACCTTGTACTCACCTGTCCTTGCAATTTTATCAAGTGTATATCGGTGTGCACGGCCTTGTGGCATGTACAATGATACACTGTGCATGTCACAAATTGTTTGTGTATGAATGGATTCAAACGAAATAAATGATGAACAACCCAAATAACTGAGGCAAATAACATTTTCAAAATCACACATTTCATTTACACTCCAAAAATATTTCTTTTCAAATTTTACCGCATCAGTGTTTATTTTGCAGATAATTCAGATGCTGGATACAGGCTGGAACAAAGTTGAAGATAAATACGAGTGTTTGAGTGATATGTAGTGAGATCAAAAATGTAAATTGAAATTTGTGATGTAATCGAAATTGTAATGTAATTGTAAAATGTATATATGTAGTGAGAGCTCAAATTTGTACTATTTGAATTTGTAATAAAATATTTGTTTGAATAAAATATTGCCAAAATCTTAACTTTTTGAACTTTATTTGCCAAAATCTTAACTTTTCTCTCCCCCTTTTGTTCTCAGCAAAAGAGTAATAGTGTTAGAAAAATAGAGATAAAGTGATAGACATTAATACAACATTAATACCCAATAGAGTATAAATATTAAATTTCAATAGAAAATCAAACAAAAATCATAAATACTCTGTTAGGAGCATATTCCACTTTAGAGTGATAGGGGTGATGTCAGCATATAAAACCATATAGTTGTGTCTATTTGTGGTATATTTATATCAGGAATTTGAATATCTACTGACCATGCATAACCTTTAGGACTTTTAAATGTGATTAGTATTATTCCTAATTTTTATATATAAAAAAATGAATTTCAAGCATCTTCTAACCACGCATAACCGTGAGGACTTTTAAATGGGATTAGAATCAACTCATCTATTTAATAATCAATTTTGATATGCGTTCCATACATGCATAACCGTGAGGACTTTTAAATGAGCATGAAAGCACATAAACAAATATTCCAAGTAATTCATCCATGCATAATCGTGAGGACTTTTAAATGAGAGTGAATACTTTGGATGTTTTTATTGCTAAAAAATAAAATAAAAATGAATAATTTCTCGTTTAAAATACCACATTTTGACATACTATATTGGATTTTGATGAGTGATGGTCGTTGGAAATATGATAGAAATAGAGATGGTCATGAAATTTTTACCAACAAAAGTTATTATAAATCTTGTTTAAATTTTTAAAGAAATTTACTAAATATACACTCTCAAGTCAAAATATATGATTAATATCGACACTCATCACTATTTCAATTACTATTTATCTTTTCGATAATCAGTAGGGAGTCAGATTAGTTAATGTAGTCATTTAAGATCAAATCCAAAAACAAATATAAAATCAAATTTCTAAAATGTCTAATCTGAAACGAAGTCAACAAAAACTATTTTCAAGAAGGGGTTTTTTTTTTAAAAATGTCTGCTAATTGAAAATCGGTTGAAATGAAAAATATGCAGATATTTTCTTTGAAAATAATGCGACTAATGAATGTCTCAACATATAACACTTTCCACTAGTACTTTTCTATCAACTAGATTATTAGTGTAATATGCATCTGAATTTCCCTTTGACTAAAGGTTATCATTAGATAGATATCATAGACCAAATCGTGGAGTGTGCAACAAATACCTTAAAATCTTTTTTACAGCTTTTAAATGAAATCTTTTGGATTTGTATTGAAACCGTGCAAATAAACAAACAGTGAACATAATGACAGGTCTAGAATCAGTAAAATAAACAAATATATCCACAAGTATCTTGAGTAATCATCAATCAGTACAAAACAAAATTTCATACTACCTAAACTTGTAATATCGTTAGTCCAAACAAATTTATATGAACTAGTTTAAAGATGAAAAGATGATTAGTCAAAATTTTTGCACAAATCGAAATCAAAATCAACATTTATTTCCATATCACATAATTGGCTGAATTAAATCAGATTATGGTGTAGATTTTCACATTTAATATATCGTTCAAGATAAATGTACCGTTACCTATTTTACCTTTGTCGATAATTTTTTGTTGTTGCCCATTGTGATTATGCCACATTTGTACTAGGCTAAGGAACTTTGATTTGTTGTCCGTCGTGTGCCTGGAACAGCCAGAATCTAGGTAACATTGTTGTTGTTCCTTAGCCTGCCACCACACCTACACGAGAAAAGATTTTTGTGGCCTATTTGTTTTTATAGGTCCATGGTTGTTAGTGACAAAAGGTTTTGAAAAATATGTTTGTATAGACCCAAGGCAATTTAAATTTGTTTCTTTCGACACCCAGATTTGTTTGACTTTAAGGAATTTTACATTCGTGCCTTTGGGAACCCAAATTGGAATGGTTTTCACGTGTTTGGGTCTATACCAGCAATTGTTGTGATTCTGTCCAAATTTTCTACAAATCGTGCACTTGGAATTGACTTGATTAATTTCAATTCTAACACGTTCAGAATGATTATACCCAAGTCCTTGTCTAACAGTTTGTTTCCTTAATAACATATTTAATGATTTTTCTCATTTTGAAAATTTTCCTAAGGTTGTAGACAATTGTTGGACTCGTGTTTTGAGAGATTCATTTTCATTCAATAATAGAGTGCACTTTTTAATAGAATTTTCTCTCCTAGTATTTTCACTTTCTTTCAAAATCAGAATTTCATTTTCAAGTGATTTAATTTTAATTTCTGATTTTTTAATCTCTTCTTTAAATGATGGACGCTTATCACACTTAGGGCTCTTATTTCGATAGTTTTTAACCGATTGATCAAGCTGTTTATTTAGTTCTATTAAACTATCTCTTTGTAATTCAATTTTAGCGTACTTCTCCCTAAGTCGTCCAAAACAGCCATTTACTTCACGAAAATATATAAGTAATTCTGAGTGAGTAAGTTTTGATACCTCGCTTGGCTTGTCATCATCGCTATCACTTATTTCTTCTTGAAGACACAGTTTTTCTTTTTCATTTTCACTGCTAGTGCTTTCATCACTTTCATCAATTTCATCCCAAGTAGCTGCAAAACTTCTCCTTTTCGGTTTCTTTCTTTGGCCGAGTCGATTCTGAGGACAATTGGACTTGATGTGACCGGGTTTATTGCACTTGTGACAAATGATCTCCTGCTCTTCTGAGTTGTCTAGTACTTTGACTATTCTGCTTTTCAATTGTTGATTTAGAGCTGGATTTCCGTATTTGCGGTTCCACTTTTTGAATCTCTTTATTATCAATGCTAATTCAACTGCTCCATCATCATCATCGTCATCATCAATTTTCGTTGTTCCTTTGAGATCTATTGATTTCTTTCGCGTATCACCTCCTTCGCGTTCTTCCTTGAATTTGATTTCTAGCTCATAAGTGGTGAGATTTCCGATGAGTTCTTCAACTTTGATTTGTTTCAAATCTTTTGATTCTTGAATGGCAGTCACTTTTGCTTCGAAATTTCGTGGAAGAATTCTGAGAATTTTTCGAACTATTTCCTGCTTCGTATATGGCCTTCCTAGGGATTTTGATTTGTATACGAGATTGGAAAGTCGTCCATACATTTCTTTGACACTTTTATCCTTTGCCATTGTGAAGTTTTCGTATTCACTGCTAAGCATGGCAAGGTGAGATTCTTTGACTTGGGAGGTTCTTTCGTGAGTCACTTCAAGTGTGTGCCAAATTTCCTGCGCAGTTAGACAATGTGAGACACGTTTAAATTCAATTTGGTCCAATGAACAAATAATAGAATTCATAGCTTTAGCATTAGCATTCTGCAGTTTATTTTCAAGATTTGTCCATTGATCCATCGGTCTTTCAATTTCTTGATTATCTACCACTATAGTTGGTGTCCTATATCCCGTCTCAACAATACTCCAAGCTTCAATGGTTTTCAGAAAAATTTTCATTCTATTTTTCCAATAAGCATATTCACCATTGAACATGGGTGGTCTAAATATGGACTGACCCTCAGCAAAAACATTATTAAAAGAAGCCATTTAAACAACCAAATTTTTAAAACAAAAATCAAATTTAAAAAAAAATAGTTTTGTTCCTAGTTCTGATACCACTTGTAGGATTGATTTCACCCTAGAGGGAGGTGAATAGGGTGATACTAATAATAATAGAAATTAATGCGGAAATATATAAAATAATTGCAGCACAGATAATAACAGAATACTAAAAGTAGAAATAGAACAACACAGATTTACCCAGCTTCGGCAAAACCCTGTCTACGTGCTGCCCTCAAGGTTTCTACTAGAAATTAAGTAGTCAAACGCTTACACACGTAAACTTTCGACACCCGCTAACGACTAACTTAACTCTACGCTCAAAACCCTGCCACAACTCAGCCACTGAGTTGGGAATTCTCAAACTACGCCCCGTAGTTTGTCCCTAGTCACACGACTAGAATATTACACAATTTTAGAAGGAATTTAAAATAAAAGCTAAAACTAAAACAATTAAAACCCTAAATAAAAAGCAATAAGCACAAACAAAAGAAAGTCGGCCCAATAATTAAAACTTAAAACACAGGATATCTCCCCCTTTATTTTTTTATTATCGGCCGCTTTCTCATTCCTCTTCGTTCTGAAAATTAAGGTTCTGGAATTGAAGTTGCCGCCTTGAAGTTGATCGAATTGAATGTTGCACGCTTGTAAGAATTGAGGTTCGAATCGTTTGTTGCTTTCGTTCCTTCGCAGCTACTTCTCGATCGAGTTTCAATACCGGTATGCAATTTTCTTTTTTGGTTCATGATTAAGCTTGACTTAATTTTGCTTTCGAACTCGATGCATAAGCCGATGATGATATGAGGTAATTTATAGGGATAAAATCTCTAAATTACGTTCGTATATTCCTTTTTGAATTTGTCACGTTGCTATGCTCGGCCATTGATTTTCGATTGAACGATGTGATGATTTTTGACTTGTTCCATCTCTGATATATTTGAATTGCTTTGCGTTCTTTTCTGCCTTGATTTGTTTATGTGATCGAAGTTGCTTTAGGTCGGTTCCTATAACTTCGGCATTGGAAATTGTGATAATATTTTGAGATGAAAATTGACTTCGACTTGTTTAATTCAAACTTGTTACCCTTGTTCCATTCATGTTGGCTTTCACCCGTTCTATTTTGATACATATATTCGAATTTCTGCATATATATATTTCCTTTGAACCGTGACTTGATTTTCTTTGCGACTATATTCACATTGCTACTGTTAATAACTCTGCACATATAAACATGTATATGCATACATACATACATACATACACATATATATATACACACACACACACACATATATATATATATATATGTATGCATATATGTGTATAATTATTGTGCCTATCCACTTGGTTTGATGTGAACTTGTTACCGTGTTCATGTTGGTCTAGGCTTGCTATGTGGTTCCTCTTGAGTCAGGCCATTCCTGTGTTGCCTCTGTCCTCTGTTGTATTTTTGAGTGCTGACAGTATTCCAATTTTTGAACTCTTCAATGATGTTGAATTGCATTTCTTATTGTGTATGTCTGCACTTGAATTTGTTCATGCCTCTGTTTCATATGTATAGAACTGATGCTAGTTTATGTTTATGTTCACTTGTACTTGTATTGATTTGGGACTTCATGTTGCATCTCTTTTATTCACAACTGCTTGTGCTGATATACTTGGTTGTCTATTTTGAAGTCTGCATGCCACTATGCACTCTGCTCTTGTAGTCTTCTCCGATGCATGTTGTTCTGGTCGCACTTCATTTCGATTGCACTTGAGTCATGTTGTTACCATTGCTTGTTTTATCCTTGTTCTGCTTCGAGTTAAACTGGTCTCCACTTTGGTTGCACCCCATACCTGAATTAATGTTGATGCTTCATGCATTGTCATGTGGTCTGTGCCTTTGTGTACATTCTGTCGGAGCAGTTCTTCATGTGTACTGAACTGTTGAGGCTACACTTGTGCACTTGTTATAGATGTTGTATGTTGATGTATTCAAGTTGATATGTTTCTTTGTGTAGCTTTCATCTCATGCTTGTGCACTTGTGTCAATTGGTTATTGCTTCTTCACTGTGATCATGTGTGTCTTCACTGGTTCACTGTCACTCTTTGCTTGGAGTTCTATGTCCAGTAGCTTGTATTCATGTTGGCGTGACACCCTATGTTTACTGTATTGTGCTACTGCCTTTAGTTCGTTTGTATGTATATATTTTGTTCACACCTGGAGCACCTTTCTCTAGTTCATGCTTGAACTGTTGTTGGTGCACCTTGTTCCTTGCTGCCTTCTTTCTTGTGTTTGGTCTATGTGAAACTGATTTCATGTTTGGGCTGTTTATGTCATGTAGTCTGCTTATGTACTTGAACTCGTAAGCCTGACCATTCTATTTTTGTTTTGTATTGCACCTGAGTTGAATCGACCATTTGGTTGGGTTTGACCTTGTGCTCACATGTCGCTGCAATTTTATCAAGTATATATCGGTGTGCACGGCTTTGTGGCATGTACAGTGATACACTATGCATGTCACAAATTGTTTGTGTATGAATGGATTCAAACGAAATAAATAACGAACAACCCAAATAACTGAGGCAAATAACATTTTCAAAATTACACATTTCATTTACACTGCAAAAATATTCCTTTTTAAATTTTACCGCGTCAGTGTTTATTTTGCAGATAATTCAGATGCTGGATACAGGCTGGAACAAAATTGAAGATAAATACGAGTGTTTGAGTGATATGTAGTGAGATTAAAAATGTAAATTGAAATTTGTGATGTAATCGAAATTATAATGTAATTGAAAAATGTATATATGTAGTGAGAGCTCAAATTTATACTATTTGAATTTGTAATAAACTATTAGATTGAATAAAATATTTATTCAAATATGAATTCTGTGTTATATATTTTATTCAATAAATATTTATTAATTATATGGAAAATAAAATAGTACAATAACAAATATTTTAAACGAACATATATTTGTTTATTATCATGAAACAAAAATCATATACTAGTATATTCTACACGCCATGAGTTCGCCTCCTACATATTGTTAAAATTATTCCATTTTTTGGATAAAATGAGATATTTGTAAGGTTAATCATTGAATTTGAATGTGGTTTTGACACGAGACCACCGCAACATAGTGTAAATTAAAAAAATTTCGCCCAGGTTGACCGAACTTTTGACCGCTCGTATGTCAAAATGGAGTTGTTAAAGCCCCTTTTTTTTAGTACATTGTATGTTCAGAGGGGGTTGAATTCAAAGTTTCGGTGACAACATTCTTTTCCATCTTTGATTTGTCGTTTTCGCTTAAACATCAATTTTCCCTGTTGCAAGAAAGAGTTTAACATTGTTGGAGTCCCACTATTCTTCGTCTCCTTCGATTACGTTCAAATTTTGCACATAAATACAAATCTGTAATGTAACCACAAAAGATTCGCAAATTATCATAAAGATCTTAAAATTGACGGTTGCAAAACAGTAGGATCCCAACATGAATTCTTTTTTTTTCCCGCTCGGGCAAGTAGAACAACAATTGTCAAAATTAATCTTTTTCCCTACTCGTGGTGAGAATTTGCCCACGGAAATAGTGACAGAAACAAAGCACATCCCACCGATGAACTTTACCATCTAGACATCGAACCTTCTAACATCTTCAATCAACGTAACAACATGGGTCATCTTGGGCCTCCTTTCAGGCATCCTGACAACGCACATCATCCCAATCTGCAGCATCTCCACCAACTCCTCATCAATATTCGGATACCTCATCAGCTCCACGTCGAACACTTCAGCCGTCCACTCCTCCCTGACCACCGACTGCACCCACCTCACCAAATGCATAACCTCGTCTCCATTCCCACTCACCTGAACCGGCGACTTCCCCGTCAGCAGCTCCAGCAGCAGCACCCCAAAGCTGTACACGTCCGACGCCTGCGTCGATCTCCGTGCGTCCACCACCTCCGGCGCACGGTACCCCACCGTGCGCGACGCACGAGGTATTATAGGGTTTGGCGATATGTAATGCAGTGCAATGTCCGATATGCACCCGAAGCTTTTATCGTTCAGGAACACGTTTGAGGACTTGATGTTTCCGTGCACAAATTTACCGTTGTTTTCCTCATGGAGTCGGGCGATGCCTCTTGCGGCGCCCGTCAGTATTTTCAGCCTCGTGTCCCAGTCTAATGGTGTCCTGTCCTCGCCTCTCTTCCCTACATATAATAGTACGAGATATATGCATGCTTACAATATATTTGGGAAAATATCAACAAAAGATTGTATACCATGTAACAGGGTGGAAACGCTCCCTTGAGCAAAGTAATCGAAAACTACAAGCTTCTCATCCTTGGAGTAGTAGTACGCCCTCAACTCTACCACATTCTCATTCCTAATCCTTCCGATTAACTCCATATGCTGCTCGAACTCCTTCTTTCCTATCCCAACCTCTTTCAACCTCTTCACAACGACTGTGGCATCTTCCAAAACCGCCTTATAAGCTGTCCCAAAAGTACCTTTCCCCAAAACCTCAGCGGAGGCCCTTAACAGGTCCTCCAAATCAAACGCAAAGTTGCAGTTTTCAAAGAACATCATCTTGTTATTTGAATCATGAACTCCATTGTTAACCTTTTCCGGTGACATATTGCCTTTCGTTTCTTTACCAGAGAAATTCATACTCTTTTTGTTCCTAAACCAAATTATCAAAGCTGTCAATACAAACATAGCGAAAATGACTACGAACACTGCAATAGAGATTTCAAGAATAGTTGACTCTCTTAGCATTTTCTTGTGCTTTGTTGTTATAACTGGAAAAGGAGAAGAGGAAGGAGATGATCGAATGGATGGAGGCAGCGGAGGCGGTGCAGTGGTCGTACTGACTGGAATAACCGGTACTAAGTCATTTCCAATGAAAGATGTGTCCTGAAACCTCAGAAATGAACTTGGAATGCTTCCATTCAAATTATTATTTGACAGATTCAGAAACGTAAGCAATGGAAGCTCCACATTTGGAATTTCACCAGTGAACGAGTTGTTCGATAGATTAAGAGAAGTGAGATGGGTTAAGTTGGATATGGAAGGAGGAATGCTTCCATTAAAGCGGTTGTATGAAAGATCCAGAACTGTTAAGTTCTTCCAAGCTGAAAAATTAGAAGGCAAAGGGCCATTGAAATTATTGAACTGCAAATGAAGAGAAGTAAGAGTGGTAATGTTAAGAAGGTCTTCGGGAAAAGAGCCGGTCAAGCCATTAGATCTGAAGCTTAGTATTTGCAAGGAAGACAAACGGCTGATTGTTTTGGGGGGAACCTGGCCGTTGATTCCGATGGACGGAAGATGGACGGCGATTACGCGACTGTTGTCTTGACTGCAGGTGACTCCAGTCCAGTTAGAACAGATGTTTGTGTTGTTGTTTTTCCAGTTCAGATTGTGGGTGGTATTTATTCTTGAGATGAAATCCAACAATGCTTGCTTATCCTGATTTAGATTAGATAATGCAAATGGGATAATGTTTGCAAATATCAGAAACAAGATTGCATTTTTGTACTCCACCTCCATGCTTAATTTCCTAGCAGAAGAATAAAAGAAGAAGGTTTGGAAATCTAAGAATTCACAGTTCCATTCATACATTTCAAATTAAAAACTTAAGCATTAATACCTTTCTTCCAGATCTGGAGGACTTCAGGATTCAAATTCGGTTTGGAGAAGGAATATGATACAAAGTAGGTTACTGATAAAAGTAGATGAATTCAAAATTTTGAAGTTTGAAAAAGAAGATAAATATTAAAGTATCAATTAATGCAAGTGAAGGAGAAAGAAACACTTTGAATAGACGTTTATTAACAAGTTGTTAAAATTAGGTGAGATGCATTGAATGCAATCATTCAAACTATATAGTTATATTAATTAACCAGAAAATGTTGTATAGTAATTAATGAAATATTAATACGCATGTTACCTTTTGCTTGCTGATGTCGCTATTTGTTATTGAGGTTCGAGGCTTTGACTATTGGGTAATTAAAAAAATAGTTGATTAGTTAATGAGTGAATTAATTTAGTATTAGAGTGTGGGAAATTGTACTTCAGCTTCATATACACGAGCATAATTTTGTTCACCCTTTTTACAAAGTGTGAACAAAACACTTTTCTTCTATTGGAGGAATTTGAGGATCACACATGGGACCCTCTGAATTCCACCAATGAGAACCGAGTGTTTTGTTCACACTTTGAAAAAAAGTGTGAACAAAAGCACTCTCCATATACCTGAGTTTCCCTCATATTCTTATGTTAAATGTTAATTTAACAACTTTATTTTCATCTTATACTATGTATACTATATATGCATATTAAAGTTAAATCTCATTTAAGATTTTTATTTTTTATCCTAACTTTAAAATTTAAGTACTCGTATCTCTTTAATTTAACGTATCCTCAAAAGGTTGCACGTTCGAATGTCATTAACCACACTTATATCAAATATCTAATGTATATTAAAATAACTATGGTTGTTATGGTAATGCTTACTGTTACCATTTCACAAATATCGTTATCATGTCGTTTTTACTAGTAGGCTAGTTACCGATCGATTGGTTTATCGAAGACTTGTATACTGATAATCCGGTAACTGTTACACTGGTAATGGTAAATTACTGTTTATCAAAAAAAAAATCTGTAATTTGACATTTTTTCGCACTATAATGCATCTTCATTATATTATTTATAGTGTTACTTAATAAAAGATATAAATGAAAAAGAAAAAATGTGTATTTGACATTATTTCACCTGATTACTGGACTAAATTTAATCATTTGTTTGGTTCTAAATACCTGAAATAAAGCGTATCACATGAATATACATGTGTTTTAAATTGAAAGGTAAAATTACCGTTACCGTTGGTTTTGAAGAAATGTTACCGATAATTTACTGTAGAAAATGGTAAAATTTACTGTTACCATACCGATTAAATTGTTATACCGATTTCAATAAAAAATGGTAACTGATTGACTGGTAGTGGTAAATTTACCGCTACCATAACTGCCTTAAAAATAACTCAACTTTCCTTGATTCTCTCAGTTCCCAAAATGATCGAACCTAATTAACCTCGTTTTAACTGATATATTTTGGAACCACTTAGTTCATTTAACACTCTTTATTTTTTCTATTAAATTCCTTTTCGCTTGTAAATTTCAATCAAAATCCAAGCTCAAGTACTATGATCTTATATATTGTAGCTATTTTCACTAAATAAGCACGATCTTTATTCCAATTTCATTGATTTGATTCTTTTAAATATAAACTTCATTGAGAATATAACATATTTCAAACACTTGTTATAATAATAGTAAGAATGAAAAATTTGAAAAAAATTAGAAAATAGTAGTAATAAACTTAAAAAGGTATAATAACCAAAAAAATACATGGATTGAGCTATATAGTTTTATCTTAAACTTTATTGTTGGTTAAACCAACAATCTTATCCAATATATAAGATATAAAATTAACTGCCTCGGTTTATTCAAATTTAACCACATAAATAATTTTATTCGATGTAGGTATTTTAAATAATTAAGCATGATCTATATTTGAATTTCATTAATTCTATGTAAATTGGTATAAAATTCAATAAATATTAATCAAAACATAATGATTAAGAATTCTGAATGTCAACTTGGCATAGTGCAATAATTCTCAATTTAACCACTTTTCCTCGTTTACTCTATTTAAAAAACATATAAATTCAACCTCCGTTATCATTTCTTTTAATATATAAGATATAAAGTGCACTCTCTAAGATTATCCTGTGAACTTTAAGTTTCACTTAAAACTATCAAATATGAACAATATGAAGTTGAATAAACTAATATAATACTATATATTATACAATTTCGGATCCAACACAATTTATTTTTCTTACAATATAAAAAGAAAATCCATACTTCTGTATGCTCCATAAAAATACAAGCTTAATAAAAAGGTTAATATGAAGATAATTTATTAGTTTGTTTGTCTACAGGTAAACAAATATCTTTCAGGTCTTTTTTTTTATCTTCGGTTAACTTTTGTTTTATATTATATATATTAAAGTCGGATCTTTTTCTGTTTTTTTCCCATAATTTTAGAATTCAAATACTCAACCCTCATTAATTCTGCATACTCTCAAGTAGGCCATAAGTTCGTCTAATGACCCGTATTATACGTAAAAGAGGTCGTAAATTATTATTTTATATCTAAATTGGGTCATACATAGCTATAATTTTGGTTAATATTGAGTATTGATATTTTTGATCTTTAGTAATTTTATTGGACAGTTTTGGACCTAAAAACCTTTAAGGCCTATAACTTTTGATAGGAGCCGAATTATGGTCTGATACTGTTAACTATAAAATTAACTTAAGAATAAAGGTACGAAAGAAGAAGGCTTCCGAAGGCACCAAAAGAAGGGTTCCACAGGTGTTGAGAGAAGGCTTCTGAAGGCATCAAAAGGAAGATTCCATAAGTGTTGATGTGGCGCTTCTGCAAGCATCAAAGCACTGCTCCTTCCGCATGCCGCATCCATTGATTGAGGCTTCTACATCTATTGATTGTTGGTGCTTCCACACTTGTTAACTTAAAGATATTCCTGCATTTATTGTTATGAAGGCCGCCGCAAGTGTTGAGTTGGATTGACTCAAACATTGACTATGCCTTCCGTAATCATTGAAGAAGGTGCTTTCGTTAGGGTCAAAAGGGGTTTCGCAAACATTAAAAGTGCTCCGCAAGAGTTGGTTTCTTTCCTCCATCAATGCAAGCCCTCCGTATGACTTCCATCCGCATATCATTAGTCTATGGAGGCACCAAAGCCTAATAATAACAATGTGGCACCCACAAGGATACTAACATTGTTGAAGCCATCATTATGCCTTTTCAAGATAGCACGCCATCAAATTTATAAAGAATGTTGACCAAAAGCATGCCGTAGGTCAGTAATCGAAGTAATATTTTGCGATTATCGATGCCACACGGCCCACACCACATATGTACTATAAGATATTGAAGATCAAGCCAAGAGAGAAAAATTAGAGCTATCCACAAAGCAAATTCAAGGGGAATTAGCTCATTTTCCTTCACAAAGCTTCCAAAGCCTTCATATTCCTTCACAACTTCTATGAAGCTATTAGTCCCACATCGCGAGTTGGAGCAAGCATGTCGCCATCCTACCTCTATAAATGTAGATGTTACTACGAAAATCACCTTTCGACTTAGTCGTAACCATTCCAAGCAGAGAACAAAAGAAAGCAAGAAAGAAAAAAACCAGCTAGACCTTTCGAAAGAGTCGAAGGGATGCTACCGTTAACGTCTGGAAGCTTCAAAACCTTTCGAAGGCTTTGAAGGTCTCAACAATAAAGGCCCAACGAGTTCATACCTTTCAAAGGAGACAAAGGAGTCGAAAGCATCCTTCCACCTTCAATAGCCACCTTTCGACTGGGTCATTTCACATGCATGATGACCTTTTGATTGAGTCAAAGCAACACCTTTCAAAGACAATGAGAATGGCTACTTGCATATGCGCCAAACCTTTCGACACTAAAGGTTTTGCCTTTGTTTAAACTATGCGAAAGCAAGCATTGTCCAGGACAACCCTTTCGAAAGCTATGGAAGCCTTTCAAACCAGTTAAAACCAGTCTAATCTAGGAGGGTTCCGCATCAGATCGGAAGCAAGTACTCAAGCGTAACCAACATCATCGAAACCATTGAATAATACCTATCGATAGAGTCAGAAGCACTTATAAGGCAACTCAAAGAAGAGGAGCGCAACCGTACCTTTCAAAAAAAGCGACAACATACTAGAGTCTTTAGCAACCACCTTTCGACCCAGTCGAAGGCATCAAGGTCGAAAGGTGCTGACCCGCATCTATAAATAAGACCCAAGGGGTCATGTTTGGGGATCCAATCCCTCCCATTCCAAACTTGTATTTCTTTAATCAAAAGTGTTGTAACCCTAATTACAAGATTAATTTAGGGATTTGATGCAATAAAGTCATCTTTTGCTTATGAAAGGGAAGTTTTAAGTATTTTAGATTACTTATCATTTTATCAAAGTTCTTGTCAATTTCATTCTTGTTTTTCAGGTTTCACCTTCATCGAAAGGCCACTATCGACTCGGTCGAAACCTAACAAAATTTAAACAACTTCAAGTTCATATTTCAAGTAACCTTCCTTTGAGTTTTAGCTTTCGACAAGGTCGAAACTAGGTTATAACTTACTCAAATCATCAACTAGTACAAGGAGCTCGAGGTTCAAGCTTTCGACAAGGTCGAAACCCTTCACCAAAACACTATAGCTTGAGATTACTAGTTTAAACCCGAGAAGGTTAAGCTCACAACTTTCGACAGAGTCGAAACCCCTATCTTAGAAACTAGGATCAAGTTTTAACACCCTTGCTTTCGACAAAGTCGAAACCTCTGTCTCAGATTCAAGGATTGAATCCAGCTAACCAATAACTAAAGCTTTCAACAAGGTCGAATCCAATTAAGAGAGACCTTATCTAGGGTATTCCATCTGTTTCAAAAGGAAAGCTTTTAAAAGAGAATCTAAACTAACTCGACAGGGTCGAAAGGTCATTAAGCATTGAAACCCACCCTTTCGACTGAGTCGAAAGGTCATCCTAGTTATCTTTTTCTACTAAAGCTTATTTGAAAGGAAATCAACGAAGGATACATTCCTTCCTTCCCACACTATTTTCCTAAAGAACAATCTACATTCCTTAGCTCAACTTTGGGGTGTTGACTAGAAGTCTTGCTAACATTTTTGGTGCTAGAAGAAGGGCTTGCACCTCCGACTTGGATAAACCCCAACACTACCTTTCTCTAACCCCACTAAACCCTATCTTAAGTTCATCTACTTTGGTTTGATCATGGCCAGAAGAATTAAGAGATCTGAACAAGGGTCATCCGAACCCCACTTGAAAAGATTCTCCCCAATGATCATTAAGGATCCTAACCAAGACGAAGAGCAAAGGTTAAGGCTAAAGGCTCTAAGAATTATAAACAAGAAGAAAGCGGAATCATACGATCCAGAGAAATGGAGTTCAAATCCTTTTCATGTTGGCCCCACCCCTATCTTTACATTAGGAAAAATAACAAATGGAAGTGATAATGTATTCAATCAAATGAGAAGAACCATTCAACACTATTCCAAAGGCACAATCTTTGAGAAATGAATAATGGATGATTAAAATACCTTTGCACATAAATGGCAACCAACTATAGCAAGAGCACTTCCAACTCAAGAAATTCAAAGGGTGGTAAAAAGAAAAGCAATCGTAGAGTGTGAAACAATAAAACCAAGAAGTAAAAAGTCAAAAAGCCATCCGTAAGAATCAAGTTTCAAGTCTAGACTTCCAAAAGAGTGCAACATGATAACTTCCATAGAGAATGTCTACTTGCTTACTAAGGATGAGCTTAACTACTGGCCATCATAGAAAAAGAGGCCAAAACATGAAAGAAACTAGGGAGAATCCTATTGTCATTACCACATGATGAATGGTCATGAAACTAATCATTGCCGCGCCTCTGGTCAGGTCAAGGCACCTCCTGGAGGGAGGATGGAGTAAGCCTTTAGCTGCACCGTGAGATGGCAAGGTCAAAGCACCGAACAAGCCTTATCTGCGCCATGCTATGGCCAGGGTAAGGCACCTCCTGGAGGGAGGACGGAGTAAGCCTTTATCCATGCCATAAGATGGCCAGGGTAAAGCACCGAACAAGCCCCTATCCGCGCCGCAAAAGGGCCAGGGAAGGGCGCCTCCTAGAGGAAGGTCGGGTAAGTCCTTGGTTCCAGTCTCTAAGATGAGCTAACCAAGAGCACCGAACAACAATGGACTAAAACGTCCAGGCCCAAGAAGAGGCCTATTAAACAATGGACTAAGATGTCTAAGCCCAAGAGGAGGCACATTCAGCAATGGACTAAGATGTCCAAGCCCAAGAAGAGGCTCATTCTATAATGGACTGAGATGTCCAAGCCCAAGAGGAGGCACATTCAGCAATGGACTAAGATGTCCAAGCCCAAGAAGAGGCTCATTCTATAATGGACTGAGATGTCCATGCCCAAGAGGAGACACATTCAGCAATGGACTAAGATGTCTAAGCCCGAGAAAAGGCATTTCCAATTGTGGACTTAAACGTCAAGCTCAAGAGGCAACTAGACAAATTACTGTTGAGACTTGGTTTTGATTCATGACACGAAGCTATCACTGCAACAATACAAATTCGACGACTGTTATGACAAAAAGAGAATATATACTACATGGAGACAAGATATCAAAATCGGTGCATCAACTTTTATATTATTTTGTTTTGAGTCTTAAGTCAATATTGTTAAGATCTCTCCTCGTTTACGTATATATTAGCTTATATATAAAATCTTCTTATTTTCAAATGATTTATACATATATAAGCATATAATATATATATATATATTATCAAAGTTTTAAAGTTAGAATCATATATAATATATATATTACATATACATGTGTAAACTGTGCAAATTGCACATATAATACCAGGTCAGTCGACTGACCTGCTAATATATGTGCAACATGCATAGGTGCACAAGTATATATATAATATATAATAAAAATCGTTTGAATATTTAGTCGACTGACCCAGAGGCTCAGTTGACTGAATTTCTATAACAGCTATATTTTCTGAAATGACACGATCATTCATGAAGAGTTACAAATCTCTACGAAGAGATTTGGACGCGACGCTTCAACCGGAACTCTTCGCCAATGGTCGCTGCTATTTAACAACTATAAATACATATCCTAACTTCATTTCAAATAACTTAATCTGCTTATCTCTCTTATCTAACTCTCTTGAATATTCTTGCAACTATACTCTCAAATATTCCTTTCTAATCTTCATGAACTTCAAATATACATATTTATACTCGAGGAGGAGATCATAGGAAGGGTGTACTATAAACAGACTTATCCGTGTTATTAGAACACAAAAAGTCAAACAATCTTTTGTATTTGTTGAAGTCCTGTTCTGCTGCCCAGGCGTGTGAAGTCATCTTCGGCTGCTGAGGCGAAATCTTATTCCGCTGCTCAGGTCCCTATTCGGCTGCTCAGGGGTTGTATAGACCTGTTCCTCCAGGTTAAGTGAGGGTTGCCGTTTTAGTGAAATTCTAGAAGGAGTCTGTGACTGGACGTAGGACGGAGCTCCGAACCAGTATAAAAATCTCTGGTGTTATTTTTATTATACTGCTCTTATATTCCGCACTATTTACTGTATAGTTGTCATCACTATATTATGTATTATCGTATATCTATATTACACAATCCATAGCACACTTTCATTTGGTATCAGAGCCTGGAATTCTATCGATCGTCACAACATCATAGAATAATGGCCGGAAAATGATCTAGTCAAAATACAACAGGTAAAATCCCTGTCAAAGCCACCAGTGAGGACTACAAAAAGGTACTTTCTAATTTACAAATTTCAGTAAAAGATAATAATGAATTAGTTAGTATAAACAATAAGATTTCAAAGCTTTATTTTATTATTTTAGAAAAGATGAAATCTGTTGAACTTGAAAATGAGAAATTGAAAAACGAGAAGTTAAATTTAGAAAATCAACTTGGTGTTTTAAAGAATAATTTTATAACCGTTAAAGATTTTCTAGATGAACAAAACACCATATTTGAAAAGGAGAGAGACAAATTTTCAAAAGAAATTTTTGATTTGAAAAGACCAAATGATTTATTACAATCCAATTATTTAAATATTTAAAATTAATTAAATATTCAAAATCAAAATGATCAAATTTCTGGGATTTACATTCTCCCCCACTTAATAGAATTTTGTCCCCGAAATTCCCAAGGAAGAAAATGTCACCAAACCCTTAAAGTTTAAAAACTTATTAATTAAAATGAGTTATCAAGTTATTACTTATATAATTCCTAAATTTCAACAAAGCAAAATATCAACAATTTTTAAAATTTTCAATTAATTCTAAATTTCCAATTTATATTCACTAAGGTTTAAATCCAAAAAGCTGATAAGAAACTGATGAAGATGCGAAGTAAGAATTTTCTACAACGATTCGTAGAGCCATCATCATACTGAAACTTCTTCTTGTAGCTGGTACGAAGAAATCAAAAGAATTTGAAAACGAATCAAAGAATATTGATAGAGAAAGAATGTTTCCGTTGTTGTTACAGGGTATTGGCCATTTGTAGTCGTATTCCCCTGTCCCATATCTCGTCTTCTTCTTGCACTCATACTCACTATCAGTGGATAGTAAGAGAATTTACTGAGACGTTTAAACAAATATCTTAGGGATACACTCATTCTAGGGATACTTCACCCTATCTCTAATGAGTTACTTAATGTGTTATACTCCTGAGCTAAAGTTCAACCTTAGCTCTGATACCAAATGTAACGATTTGGATTTTTCGCGTTCGAAAATCGACACCCATACTTTACATCGTACTCGAATGTCGTAGATTCGACCGTTCAAATCCGAATCGCTGGAGCTTATAACATAATTAAGTAAATAACACGGCGGAAGAAATAGAGTAATACATTGATATACAATATCTGATACAATATCTGATACAACAGAGTGATACAATGAATATCAATATACATCAGAGATATGATACAACAAATAGCAGCGGAAAAGAAAACGATAACATCAGCAGCAGATAGAATATCTCCAATAGAATGCTCCAATCCATAGATAGCGGAAAACAAGGTCAGTTGTCCAAGGACTGACTAGCTCCAGATAATCTACTCAACCTGAATATCTGAGAAATCCAACTCTAGACTGCTCGTGTAGAAAAATTTTGAGCACCCAGAGTTTAGGAAGGGAACAATAAACTCCGGATCAGTCATGGGACTGGTGTGAGCAACAAAAACAGTTTATCTTTAAACAAACAACAAAGGAATTTTAAACATTGAATCCGCAATGCTTTTGGAAAATGAAACTACCATAAGACCTCCCGCCACACACACAATGCAAACGCAGAATTGGAGGAGATTTCTTCTTATGATAGTCAAAGATGCTTACTACGCAAATAAAACTCTTTTGATATTATTACTAGTGCATAGTGTACAAAATCATTTCGAAAATACAATATTAATCTTAGCCAGCATAGGTACCATTATATTATGCCTACTATAGCTGCTATGTTAAATAGCAGGTTCTACAACTAATACCGTATAAGGTTCGCATTGGAAGATGGATTTCCAACAAATGGTCAGGCTAAGGAACTTCCTTTCCTACTGCCGAATGGGATCGCCTCTAGCTGGACGTCCCGAGAAACAAACTGCTCTCTGCCAACACAAGGCCGGGTTACCCCTTTAACAGGTAACTCACGAATATGCCACCCCCCCGGTCCTTTGGGACCTTTATCCGAGGCCTCGGTAAACACACAATCACACAATAAATGAGATCGGAGTATCCACATAGGTTAAATACCAGGGCTCCATACCTGATACCACTCTTTTCCAGAAGGAAATGACATACCCTAAAGGGCGCGACCCTCATAACCTTGCCGCATATTTCTGTTTCGACCATTTCCGGGGAGTGAGGTCTGACGAAGTCTCGTCCACAAAGCCATGCTTTGGGTCAACAGATGATCAAAGTAATGATCACAAAGATAAATGATCAAACAAATGATCATATCACAAATGATCAAACAATGATCATCACACAGCAACACTCAGCATGTCACATTACCAAATTGAGAATATATCGCTGATAACCTTCAACTACATAACCTCTGAGCTCGTACGTCTCAGAGAAGGGTGTTAAGCTAAGAGAATAGATTTTCCGCCACCAACAGAAATGTATTTGAAAGAAATCGGCTTTATATCTCAAAGTGTAATGTCAGACATGTAACCATACAAGTCTGTTCCGGGTTCGAACAGAACCGAAGGCACTTCCGAAAAAACCCTTGCAATCCTGGTATTCACAATCCCGATCGGACTTCCCATCACTTAGGGAATCTCTATACCGTAGCTACTCGGTGCAGAGACAATCGATAGGTCATCCTATCGTTCTCACAAATACCCGGTCTTCAACACCGGTCTTCAAATGCTATCCATATACGACGTATCACTTATTCGGAATGGGTTGTGTGACACAAAGGTCCTCTCCCGGCTGACCCGAATAGTGAGCGCAATATTTAGAAACATATGGATATTGGGATTTCAATTAAGTCACAACTTAAACCCAAATTTTCTTTTCAAATGGTTTAACAAATTACCATTTCAAATCTTTAAACAAAAAGATTCATTTACATATTTTTCCAAATCAATTCCCATTTCAATTTGATTAACTCGTTAAATCTTTAAAACAAAGATTTAACTTATAGCTTTCAAAACAATTCCATTTCAAATGGTTTAAACAAATCATCATTTTAAATCTGTTAAAAATAAACAGATTTAATTCATAGCTTTCAAAAAGAATTCATTCATAACTTGAAAAACCTTTTTTCAATTCAAACTTGAAATTCCTTTAATTAAACTGGAATTTCATTTCTAATATATATGAAAGCTTTTATCATTTGAAAACAAACAGTTTTCATTTCGGAAAATCTGATTCATTCATACGAGTTAAAATCTTTGGGTTAAATTCAAATTCTTAAAACCATACTTTTAAAATGGTTTAAATTCATACAAACACATTTATATCATCTTTAACCAAAATTTCCAAGCATAGAATTTAATTCCAAATATTGCATTCAAATTTAAATTGAATTATTTAAATTAGAAAACTTACCAAGTTATTCAAAATAACTTTTATCTTGAAATTCCATTTCAAAAACTTTAACATTTATACCAAATCCATTTCCAAAATCAATTGAAATTAAAATTTCAATTTCAAAAATATTAAATTTAAAATCATCCGTGACTTAACCGATTTCCACGTGAAATCCACATTTGTGTGTGTAAAAGTGTAGTCCAGGGGTTTAACACACAATAGTGCAACATCATTCAATCATCACAGATCAAAATACAGGATATAGTTGATAAGTGATATAAACTATAACGCTTATCGTTCATTCACAAATCACAGATATATATCACAGATAATAAATTACAGATCACAACATAAATCAAGATGTATCACAAAGCATCATATATCAGGGATATCAAACAATCAAATCATCCAATAGAATCCAAATATTCATAGGTAAGGTCAGTTAATTGTCTGATTAATTCAAATCAAATTAATTACTTATGAATAAACTACAAATCTTGGTTAATTAATCATTAATTAATTACTTTTAATTAATCTCTTATTATAAATTAATCTAAATCATTAATTTATAAATTAAATAATTTATTCTTGATTATCTTATTAGTTAAATCACTTAATTACCTTAATTATCTCTAAGGTAATCTATTTCTTTATTAATGACTTCATTAAAGTGGATTTAAACATTACATTTCAAATTTAGATTCAATTTCCATTTTAAATTTAAGATTTGATATTTAACATTAACCAAATTTAAATATCAATTTATAAACCCATATAAGAAAAGTCCCAACTAATTTACTTAAATTTTTATTTGAAATTTAAGTTTTAACATACATTTCATTTTAACTCGCCAATTCAAGTGAACACCAATTATTTAACTTTTCATTGGAAATTCTTTTCATAAAAGAACTTAAATCAAAATCTAATTCAAATATTTATTTTAATTCATATCAAAACACTTGATTAAACTTGGCTTTGAAACCTTGATTTAAACTTACATTTCAAATTTAAATTTTCATCCTTAAAATTCAACCCACTTACATATTTTAGGTTGTTAAACAAATTTAAATTTAAAAACTTATTTTATTTTAAACTCAGATTCAAACTATCTTGAATTCAGATCCAAACTTAGATTTAAACTTGTTTTAACTTTGCTTGACATATTTAAATTCAGTCTTTTTTTTAAGTTTAGAAACAAAACAGGTTATTAAAACCTGCTACCCAAACATACCCGAGCTCCTCCTGTTCCAGCTTCGAGTCCACCACGTCCAAACTTCGAACCACCACTCGAGACAACATGCAAGAAAACTGAAAATCTCCATGGCCATATCATTCTTCCCCCAAATTTTAAAAACAGGGATGCACGCCAAGGCCACTGTGCACATGCACGGTCGGAAATTCCACCGCCGATCGACTCTCTGGCCTTCAGCAACTCACCTTCGACTTCGACAACCACTCCAGCTATACAGCACAACCCAAAACGAGGACAAACTCAAAATCACCATCTTGATCAGAAACTGGAAGTAACACGATCGGCAACATTCAACGACCAACGACGAACCGTGCCACTTGGAACCAAACTTCTTTGACCACAGTTGCGCCTCGAACCTCCAAGTCCATTCCCCCCTATGCGATCTCTCCCGGTGCGCCACCATCGTCGTTCTCACCTCGACAGTAACTGCGACCAAAACACACCGAAAAACCCTAATTCAATCTCGTATCCAAATCTTACGCAATAAAAAAAATTGATCTATAATTTTCCTGAGATCCTTAATGTTTCAGCATGCTTCAAACCAAATTTTAGTATTTATTATTGATTCGATTGTCTGAAATTCGTAAAAATGCAATTTTTGTTCATATACAAATTGCTCTGAGAATACTAAACTAAAAATCTAAGTTTTTGTTTTAAAATTCATGTCTTGCAGTATGAATCCAATTTATAATCTTGAATCAATATTTTACAACAATCGAATATTTCCAATTATCACTTGGCTTCCTGTACATCAATATTACAGTGGTAATCTTTATAAAGTTGGTTTAATCAACTTCTAAAAAATCTTAATTTTGAAGTTTATCATCTTGTTTGTTGAGAAATCAAAACTTCACAATGATTTAAATAAGGAGTTTGAGTATTCGAACCAATATAAAATCTGTATCAAGTTCAGAGAAGGCAGAGCATAACAAAACATATGCGAACTGAAGCATATACAAAACAGTTTATAAATGGAGTTTGAACTGTTTTAAATAACTTAAAACTTTTTAAAGAATATGTTTACTCACCTTCCAAATCATTGTTAAAGCTTTTCAGATTGAAGTTGATGTCCTTTTTGAATTTACAAAGTTGAAATCTGGTTGAGTTTGCTAGTTGGAAGTCTCCACTTGATCTCAGGTTTGATGTTTTGTGATGAGATGTTGTTGCTTTAGATTTTCTCAGTTTTCCAGGTTGAACTTGTATCTTTTATTAATTTGCCTGAAGCTTGTTTCAGGTTGATGAGTTTTATGGAGTTGTTTGCACAACAGGTCATGGTGAAGATACTTTCATGATGGCTGCTTTATAGAGGGGTTACTGATTTGTACTGGGTAACACTATTTTGTTTGTACAAATCAGGCATGGCTGAAGTGATATGGTAAGGCTTGCATTTATAAATGTTTTGAGGGTTGAGATGATACATACTTTTCTTATTTCGGCTGCCTATTTTCCTTTCTATTTGTTTCATTCTTTGACAAGTGTTCATATATATGTTTATTTGTTTCATTCTTTGACAAGTGTTCATATATATGTTTATTTGTTTACTTTATTTGTTTTATTACTTTACAATGTAAATGAAATTCTATTTTGTACTATTTTGTATTGATTTACTAAGATTTACTTTATATTGTATGAACTATGTATATATATATTTATCATATATATATATATATATTCTAATTTCTATTTCTAATTTTAAATGTTTATTTTTAACTTTATATTTTATAGCTTATCCTTTATTTATTCATCTCTATTTATAACACAATTATTTATTTTACTTTAATATTTATTGTTTTATATTAAATTTATAAATTCAAATTATTATTAACCATCAATTGTAATATTTATTATTATCATTTATTATTAAACCATTCATTTACAATTCAAATTCAAATCTAATGTATATACATATATATAAAATTTCAAATTTACTCATATACCATATATACATATATATTCACATATATATATAATATTTAAATTTAAATGATTTAATATATTTTAAATTTGGATTCGGGGAAACTCGCTTCCATTTATAATTAATTTTACAATTTTTTTATTCAAAAATTAATTTAATTATCAATTTAAATTTATTAAAAATCTGGTGTCGTTACAGGTGTCATTTTGAGGGTCGAAAATTCTCTTCTCTCATTTCTTACATTACAAACCCTAAATCAATGTGGTGATTTTAAAGCATATTGTAATTTGAGAACATTGTACACATAGGATCTTGAATATTAAACAAGAACATTGCATAGCATATGTGTAATCGACCCGAACCAATAAATGAATATACTTGTGACTTCGTATATTTGAATCATTGTGGCTGCGTAATTGGCATAGCATAACTGACTTCGACTCGAAGACTTCGAACTTGAATTTGCTTTGCACATACGACTTCAAACTCAAACTTGTCCTCAATATACGCCTTCGAACTCGTACTCGTCTTGCATGTGTGACTTCGAATATAACAACAAAAAGAATAGATAGCAAATCCCTTACTGTTTCGACAAGCCTCTTCAGGGCCTCTTCGTGAATAAGCAAGATTCTCGAAGTACTTTTGGGAGTTGGCAAATTTATTTGCAAACAAGCGCGAAAGTTGATTGAAAGGAAAATGTGTTTGATGATACGAAAGAGTATTTGAGTGGAGTATTTGAAATGTGATTTTTAATTTAATAGATTTATAGTTAATTTATTATTTGTTTTTATTATGTAATATGCATTTAATTATTATAAAATAAATGTACCAAAATCGAAATACGTTCAAATTAATAAAAATATCGTAAAAAATAAAACGATGCAATGCATATAAGATACAACAGAACTACAAAATTTTGAAAACCCTATTTGTTGGCACCCCCGATGAATTAGATATGTTTGGTACCCTTTAACATGCTGTTTTTCGCAATTGCCGACAACAATAACCTTTTTGCTAACTCCTCGTTAATAACATTGAATAAATCTCTATTGTGGGTTGGCATAACAATTATCATAGCTTCACCAAAATCAAGTTCTCCTCTTTCTCCAATAAGTTAAAGACGAGCAACCATATTTATGTAGGTAGTTTACAGAATTTCCTGTGGAATCTATGTTGTTTGCGTTCGGACTATCTGAATTCATGCGAGATTTTTTCATTTCTCTCGTGCATTCGTTCAATGATATCGCTCAGATTTTCATCATTTTCTCCACGACGTCTTCTTGCACTAATACGTGCACCAGAAGTTGAACCAACGTGTGGAGTTTGTTGCGATGGTGGATTGCTTGATGAATTCAAATTAGAATTTGTTCATCTTGTGTTCCATCTAGTTGACTATAAAACTCATCAAAAACTCATGTTCTATCAAACTAGGTTTGTGTAAAGGGAGGAGTATGTTGTTACAGTGGTTCTTGGTTAGCAGTGGACGTATACAATGTTTATCCAATTGCATTTGTCCCTTAAAATAATTGTTGCATCAACTCCAAATTGTCAATCGATCTTTTTCTATATTTCAAAACAATCGTTTCAAATTTCTACAAGTAAAACAAAAAAATTAATAATACATTACAAAAACTAAAGCGGATGTATAAAATACATTTACATGATCATTCCACCATTCCTCTCTGCATGTAACAGTTTATCTAAGATTATCCCAGCAGCACCAGTTTTGTTGTGCAAACTTTTTCATTTAACTCATTCTCTTCTAAGACTATCGTATTTATATCGAATTTTGATTTCAATGTTTTGTTGTGCACTTCTTTTTTATTACTAACACGAACAACACATGCTTGTACATCACATTTCAACATAATTTAAGTAGCGTTGATTGACCAGTATGTGTACTCTTTCATTTTGACATTTTGAAAATACTATAGTACAAAAGCATTCAAAAAATTATTAATATATATATCGTAGACATGAAAAAAATATAGATAGAAGTAAAAAAAAATATAACTGAATAGCTTCTCGAATTGATGAATAAAAATTGTTAATTTGTTGGTGTGAAAGTGTAAAGGTAGAAACGATGAAGGTGAAATATATAAAAGAAGAAAAAGAAAGTGGAGTAGTCGTTTTGCAAAAAAGATCATACGCGTTGGATGCTAACTTATCTTTCTCCTAAATACCATTGTTTACCTCCAACAATCGTTCGTCCACGACAAATGCATCCCTCCGAGGTTAGGACACAAGCAGAGCCAAAAAGTTTAAATTTCGCAGCATTTTAATATAAATTAGCTTTCAAAACTTCTTATCCTTGTTTTATTTGAAAGTGAAAATATACTTTATTTGCATTAAGTTGACAAAAACAACATTTTAGGTACGCAAATTCAGGATTATGGCTGTTATGGTAACGGTAAATTTACCATTAGCATATTATTACCAGTCAATCGGTTACCAATTTAAAGTAAAATCGATTATCAATTTAAAGTAAAGTCGGTATACCAGTATAATCAGTATGATAATGGTAAATTTACTATTTTCTACAGTAAAATATCGATAATATTTTTTTAAAACCAACAGTAGTAATAATTTACCAGTTCATTCATAATACATTAATATTTATGTAAGATGTATTACGGACATTTAAAAGTAAGAAAATAGTTTAATTTATTTCAATAATTCAACTCAAATGATGATAAATACACTTCTTTTTTATGTCCTTTATTAACCGACCCAATGAGATATATAATGAAGAGTCGTTCATTGTAAAAATATATCAACTTATTATTTTTCTAGACAAACGGTAATTTACAATTACCAGCGTAACATTTACCAGTTTATCGGTATACCAGTCATTGGTATACCGGTCGATCGGTATCAATTGGTATTTACAAAATGATAACAGTAACAATTACCATAATAGCCCTATTCAGAATAACATTCGAAAATTAAAAGTTAAACGTATCCCATAAATTCAGGATAACCAATGATTTCATAAATTACACGAAAAGTAGACTTAAGGTATCTAGAAGACGAAAAGATAAAGCTATTGGAAATTTCCAACTGCTTAACTAGTCAAACAAAAAGAATACTCGAAAGAGTTAAAAAATCATAATGGCCTCCCCTTCTTATCTCATCCTATTCCTAATCACCAATTCTTATTCATCAAATGATTAATTTATAGCCGCAATTGTTCACTTAACCAGGCTTGTGAATGATTACGACATTAATGGATAGCACGGCAAGAAAAGTCAGGTTTCTTAACGTAAACAAGCATGCATACATCACGGCGCTAAACATAAACAAGATCAAAAGGAAAACAATAATGCTCCAACTAAAACAAAAAATACTGGTACCGCTACCAATGCTATTTAAATAGAAATTGCGGTATTCAAATTATTTATTTAGAAATCCTTTCTTCAAAATTGAATATAAATATAAATACGTAAACAAGGAGACCGATGGCAATGTTGCGTTTCAACTCAATGAAAGGAAATGGGAAGATGGGTTGAAATGAAACGTGCCATTTAATCAAAATGAAACCAATTTTTTCAAAATAACGTATCACACATCATAATACTTAAACAAGAAATACACTCTACATAACAAATGCATTTTACGACAAAGGTTTAGGGAAAGCAGGCAGAACTAAAAAATACATTAGGCTATCTCAACTATTTTGATACGAATGATTTTTTTATAAATTTTCTTCTCTAGTCAAACTAAAATTTTATTTTTCAATCTGTTAAAACTTTAAAAGGACAATGTTTTCTATCTTACTTGCGTTAAGATAAAACCAGCTTTGATTCCTTTGATTGTTTCCAGAACTAAACCTTTTCTTCCACGGACCGGAATCACATTTAAATCATGAATTAACATTCAAAAATATAACCAATCACACCTCAATATAGATGGATATTTCAAAAATAAATCATATTAAAATCGGATGGAAGATCATAATGCTGAAGATAAAAGATGAAAACAACATTTGAATCTTCAAAAAGTCTGTTGCTGCAACTCTTTTAAAAAAAAGACAACAATAATAATATTTGAATCTGACCCGCTTAAACGTTGTAATTGAGGAAACAACTCAAATTGTTCAATTAGCATCAATCACAATTTGAAACCATGTTTAGAAATAACCCTTTTATTGACGGAACAATTCAAATTGTTCAATTGGCATATAACACGTCCAATAAGACATTACCCTTTACATTGTCAAATGGCTCCTTTTTTTTAGTGCAAGGATACATCTTCATCGTGGCAGAACCAAGTATATAAACCACGTAAGATCAATAATGCGATCGATTTTGGAACAGATAAAACCAGTACTAATGTACGAAATAATCTTGTTTTGAATAGCGATTCAATATAATTGACAAAGAGAGTGAGAACCTGAACGAAAAAGAAAAGCATAACAGAAAAGACAAAAATGTAAATCAAAGTAGCCTCAGACATCCAAGGAAGGAATTGAACAGCGTTACGCTCTCAAGCCTGGCAAGGCGAAAGCTTTTAGGCGGCCACTGCGAATGTTTTGAGAAACAAGCCTATTTACTTTCTTCATCGACTGTTTTTTATTACAGAAAGGCGTTAACCAAAATTGAAATACCAAGTTTTCAGAAATCAAAATTAATAGTGAACGAAATAGGATCAGAACATTGGCTTGATTTCTCCAAAGAGAAATAAATTACGCACAGTATAATCAGAGTCGATCATTCGGGGAAAGGATCATCATATCACTAACTTTCATTCACACTAAAAATAGCTTGAACTAAAAGATGTAAAAAAAAATTAAAAAGAAAATAAACGAAAGAGAATCAAAAATAAGAAACCATATCCTCGAACCGAAGGCGGCTGTGGAACAGGTAAGATGGCATGAAATTAAGGAGTATTTATATATGATAAACAAAACCCTAGAATTATTGTTTGACTAATTATATGAATGGACTCTATTTCCATGTCGACGGCCCAGATTTACATTAATTATGCCATCAGTTGGTTTATGGGCTACAACATGCTGATTCAATTTCAATAAACTATTATCCAGTAACAACTTTCAGCGCATTTTTTTATTATTTGTAGAAAAAAGTTTTATGAGCCCAATAACCCAATATTACAAACATTTTATTTTGTTTGAAAATTAGATGCATAGGAATAGGATGTTGCATTGTTGCTACAAATTCAACGAATGATTACAGACAGTTTCAACATTAGTGCAGGGGCAACAAATGTAAATACTTGGCTAATTATCATATAAAGTGTTTACGCCAAAAACGTCACAAACCCCAAAAATAGTGAAAGCATCAGTGTTTACACACAAATCCTCAATATCCAGTCACAGATCTAGATAATGTAGAGAGTAAAACTTAAGAAATAGCAAATGTAAAATAAAAGCAAGTAAAGAACATAAGAGAATTATAGTGGTTCGGCTATCTCCGGCATACGTACACTTTGAATTGATCCTTTTATTTCTTTTATACTGCGATTACAGTTACAATCCTTTGAATATCAATAGCCAAAAAATGGCAGAGTCTAGCCAAAGAGAAGAAGATAAAGTGGAGCCGAGAGAAAAGACCCCATTTTAGTTGCAATGGATGTGATATTTACAGGCGTGGAGCTGGAAATATCTACCTTGAATCTCGGAATACTCCTTCTCAAGTCCAGACGGGCACACATGATCGATCTGGGGTCATTTGAGATCGATCCTTGATCGATCCATAGTGAGTTCATATCGATCATAAACTGCTCCAATTGAGCTGCGATCGATCGTCGATGTGCCCTATATGTTGTGCAACTTGCTGTGAAAATCTCATTGCATTTGGAGTTGTAGATTGTGAGATATGATCGATCCAAGATCGAGTTTGCAAGTGTAGGCTGATGATTTCGTATCCATCATTTCGTATCCATAGACAATGCGCTCCTTAATTTTCGTATCGATCCGAGTCTTGTGTTGTGATCCATGTTTTGCGCTCCATTCCTAGACCGCTTCTTTCGTATCGATCGATACGAATGATCGATACGAAATACTTCCAAGTGCAGTTGCCTCCATATCCATCGGTTGCTTTATTCCTCATATCGATCCCAGCTTTGATTGTATCGATCGAAACCATTTTCCTCGAGTCGTAGTCAAATCTGTATTGGGTCTTCAACATTCTTTGTCGTATCCATCCGATCGATACGCATGTATCGATACGAAAACAACAATCCACATCCATCAACCTGTATCCTTCCTGGAGCTGCCTGATCGATACGAATTGTATCGATACGAGATGTATCGATACGAATATCGATCGATCCAAACCAAATGTAAAGCGCATGTGTTAATCCAAATCCGTATCCATAGTGATCGATACGAGCCAGTTTTTCATGAATATTGATCCATTCATAACTTGAGCATATGAACTCCGATTGACCTGAAATTCGAAGTGTAGTCTCATCGGGCCTTGTTTATCATTCCCGATCGATCCCACCTTGATTGGAGATTGGTCTAATTTTGACGGTATCGATCATAGCCTTGTTTCCAATCGATCTCCAATCCTGATATCCATCCTTTTTAGCCAATTTGTTGATATCCCGGCCTTGACCAAAAGGCGGGGTAACATTTCCCCCCAAAACATGCCTTGCGATAGGAAGACGTGTTTTGAATAGCTTTAAATTTGACATCCAAAGTCCATATTCCATAATAGCCATATCATCCGATCCATAATCCAATCCATTACCAAGCCATTCTATCCAAGTGCCGTAGCCGTATCCTTATCCAAATCCGCGACTGCTCCGAGTCGATATCCGATTCTGAATCCAGTAACCAATAACCAAATCCATGACCTCTCCGGGTCGATATCCATGACCTCTCCGGGCCCTTAGCCAAATGCTCGGCTGCTCAAAGCCACTATCTGAATCCATGACCTCTCCGGGTCGTTAACCGTATCCGGGACCGTTCCGGGTCCATATCCAATCCTCAGCCATTCAAAGCCGAATCAATATCCATTTCACATCTTGGAAGCCAGTAACTGTGACGACCCGCCCTTCTCGACCCTCGAAAATCGACACAAAATACTCAACAGTATATTTTGCCGACGATCGAATGCCGGAAAAGACAGATTGTAGGAGAATAAGAAAGTTGATAGAAGAAGAAAAACTAAACAAATATCAGAATCTGACCATCGCAGCGGAATAAACTATAATATATAGAACAGATCTTTACACAAAATGAAAACTATATCTGTTTATATACAATACATCATCATCAGAGTATATCATAATACAATCATCAATATCCAGTCAATCAGTCAATCAACAATCACAGCAGCGGAATAATACAAGTACGAGAAATACGTCTCGAACTCCAGCTCCTCTCCTGAGCTCCATAGCATCCTGTCCTGTAAATATACTCGGTCTGACCCGAGCATTATAATAAAATAACACCCGAGTCAGTCTGGAATACCAGCGCATCATAAATACACCCAATTGATTATTAAGGTTTCAAAAATCCTTTGAAAACAAAAGCATCTCGTAAGACCACGCCACAAATAAACATGTCGGGTTTTTACCTTACGATAGCTAAAACACTTTTTATAAAATCCTCTGATATTATAATAGTGTCTATTTACAAATACTTATAAAATAGCCGAAATTGTTACATTCATTAAATTCCGGCATACTAGGTATACAAACAAAACACGTACAAGGCACGTAGGGAAAAATGGATTTCCAACAATGACTAGGCACTGGGGTACCACCTGTCATAGTACGTGGCCTAGATCACAGTACCGAGGACCCACCCTAAGTCCCCTGCAACACAAGGCCGGAACCATCCCTTACTGGACAGTTCCAAGTAAAATCACCCCACGGTTGTGATCAGCAACCGCACCACTAAGCCGAAATATAAAAAGGGACATCTAGACAGGGATGACCTCACTCTCAAGTGGGAGCTACCCACGAAGCCTTGCTGCATAACCCCTGATTTTCAGTCATTCCCGGTTGATGAGGCTCGAGCCTAAGCGTTACCTTTATAGAACATATCCCTTTGAATGCCCATCGCCCACCTGACGATGTCACGAAAGCATTCATCCATACAAGTCCGTCCCGGGTCCGAACGGAACCGAAGGCACTATTCCTACTACATCCATTTTGGAAATATCCTCAGGATTAGTAGCGACTAGCCCTTGCTCTTCACTGCTCCATCTTCGACTCCGAACACGTTACACGAAACGTACAAACCGGATCGAAGTGGTATTCAAGAAATAAATCTCGATCCCGGTCTCTTCGAAACGATCAGCGCATTTGGCCAATATTGATAGTCGGTGATTTAACTATCAATTCACATTCACAAGCATCCATAAGCATCCATCACACAATAAATAATATCACACATTATTTATTCTTTCCCTTTAATATCTTTAAAAGATATATTTTCACATTTCAAAACTCATTTTGAAACGACTTCCCAATTTCTTCCTTACAGGGTAAAGCCTTACCATTTATTCCCATTTGGAAAAACCAAGCTTAAACAATTTAGATTAAAAACAATTAAAATACTTTATAGCGAAATATACTTATAAATATATAAATGTACTTCTAGTTATTTACTCAAAATATAATTTCAAAACTACTTTAAATAGTATTTATTTAATAGGATATAACTCGATTTAAATAAGGGTTCAATTTACTAAATATTTACAGGTAGTGTTTTTTTTAAGATAATACTAACCTTTTCCATAACTTAAACAAATAACTTTAAAATAATTTAAACTTTTCTTCTCTAAAAATAATAATTTCTTGAAAATACTCTTTAAACAATTTAAACTTTAAACTTTTAATTAAATAAAAACCTTTAAACTCTAACTTGGTTTTTCCCAAGGAACACTATCCCGTTCAAACATTCCAAAGTATCCTCCATATAAATCCAAACGATTTATTTCAATTCAATTTATGTTTACAACATAAATTTCCAATTTCCATACTTATCTATAACTTCATCCGAAGTTTGCACTCAATTTCCCATACCCGGAAATTCATTTTTAAAATATAGTTTAAAACATTTTTAAGTAAGATAAATTTGGAGAATTCTTCAATGAAAACCATATTTCCAATTTACTTAAATAAAATCCCAATGGAGAAAACGGTATTTTAAAATATTCTATTAACACTTAAAATCGTACATTTATATTCGGAAGCTTCATTTTAACATATTTTACCTTCCCGGATATCACTATTCATCATTAAAATAAACCACTGTTATTTTACTCAATTTATAATTTCATAGAATTCATTTCCAGAAAATTTATATTTCACATTTAACGATTGATAAATTTTCCACAATATATAAAATCCCCATTTTACCAATTTACATTTTCCATTCCAAAAACGGAATCCAATTTTTATATTCCTTTAAATTCCTTATTTAACAATTTCTTTAATTTCTTTTAAAACCCCAATTTATTCATTTATAATTTAATTCTGGATTTACCATTTATCCACAATATCACAGTACAATTTAATGTCAGATTTATCAACCACAACACATAAACAGGCATCATTATCAACTATAAAATAATTATTACATTGTGAGGAATCCAGTTGGATCCCTCCAACCTGTTTCTCCCTGCATCACAAATATTAGCACATCACATATATAAATATCACTCCAGACTGATAATAACAATTATATTCAGCCAATCACACAGATATTTAAATATCAATTATTTAAAATGACTAGCATCCAGATGTGAGTGAGAAAACTCACTTTGAGTTTCGGCGAACGTTCGAAATTTTAAATTAAACCGGACGGTGTCCGATTTAACCCAAATTTCTACTTGCCCGGAATGACTCCGGATCTGCACCATCACAAAGTACATCTCTCTGCGATTCCAACGGTTCCCGTTTCGTTAAAATCTGCTAACGTATGAACGAGTTACGATTTTATAAAGTTTTGAATATATTTTAAAACAAATTTCTTTTTATTTTACCAACCGGAGATCGTGGCCGCTGAAAACTGAGGTGAAATCAAGGCCGTAGCCTATTTCTTCTACACGCGCATGTACAGGTGAAGTTCGAACCCATCATCACCACTAGGGTTTCGAACCGCTCCAACCATGGTCAACTCGAGCTCGATCAAACAACGGCCCCGCGTACGTCGCGACAAACTCCACCATCGCCCAGAAAATCTCGAAGCTCGGTCAACCCATGCCCTCAAAAAACGCACGAGAACTTCCAGCGAACGGCTCCAAAATCCTCCTCCGATCGACGACCATAGCAGCGATCCACCGTTGGATTTAAGCATCTTTCCGCTCTCTACAACATTCCAGTTGGGAGTTTTTGAAATTATTGTGTGGATTGATCGATAATAAGAGGTGAACGAAGAAGCTTCTCAGCCATTAAAACGTGAATAAGCGGCGGCCTGAGGATGTAGCTAGGGTTTAACAATATAAATTTATATATAATATTGTTAATATTATTTAATTAATATAAATTTCTCGATTTAACAGTTAATGCAAACGACCTCCAAATCTCACGTTCCGACAGGCTATCCTGGGGTTTTCCCGTGTTCCGGACATAATGGAACAGGTTTCGTAAGCTAATTTGATCGCATGCGCGAGATACGGAATTAAACGATCAATTTAAAATTAAATCGGTTAAATCGATTTCGATGCGTTTCGAGCTGCCACGGTCAAACGACAACTCCGATCACTATGAAAATTGAAATCCGATAATAACTAACTATTACGGACCCAATGGAATTGGTTTCGTCAAATTCCGAGACTGCGCCCCGGAAGGCTATTTTAACACGTCTATTAAATCTAGCGATTTCCAAAATTGACGATAACGCTTAAAATTTTACTTTTAAAATTTTATTAACTTAACAATAAATCATATAAAATTTATAAACATGTTAAAAATCATTCTGGCTCAATCTAGACCAAAATCTGATTAAATTGCATTTTAATAATATTAAATTCATTTTTAAATTGATATAAAATTCCAAATAATAACTTGTCGACTTTTAAATTCATCTAAAAATCCAACATTATTGTTTATAACCAATTGAATTTAAAAATACATGTAAACACCATTTTTATAATCATTTATCCCAATTTCGAATATTTAATTATTATTATCCAATCTCAAATTAAACCAGAATTGCTATAAATTAAAATTATAGCTCATTTTCATTGATTGAGCCCAAATCCATTCATTTCAAAATCAATTAAGAATCCACATTAACATTTAAAACGAATTAAATGTTCAAATTCAATAGCTTAAAAATACGGGATGTTACAGTAACCGAATCCTATGATCTCTCTAGACCATTGATGGCCTCTCTGGACCCTTGCTAAGCTCGACCTAAACTTAACGATTAAATAGGCAGACCCTGTCGCGCTCCGACGAAGCAACCTATCCCTTGCACTCCGGCCCTGGTGGGGGCATATAGCGATGTCCTAGTCCTCCTAGACCGATCATGGCCTCTCCAGGATCTTGCTGGATCCCATCCTATCACTCTCCGGTGAAGGGGAAACAACGTCGAGCGAGCCGATCCTGTCGCTCTCCGACGAAGCGGCATCACTCCCTGCACTCTGGTTCAGTATCCCTAAACATTAAGCGATGCCATGGCCTAAGTCCTAAATCGATTACAGCCACTCTGGGCTCTTGCCGAACCCCGATCCAATCACTCTCCGGTGAATGGGGAACAACGTCAAGTGAGTCGATCTTGTCGCTCTCCGACGAAGCAACTCACTTCCTACACTCCGGTCCCTGCCTTTCCGGTCAGGGACATAAAGCGATCAATTTCCAACTGACTTCCAGTATTCGTCCCTTAACTCTCCAATCAGGGATTTGTTCCATAAAATTCAAATCTATTTATTAAATCCAAATTCCAAATGTCCAATGAAAAAACAGAAAAAGTTAAATGCTGCCTCTCCGGGCAGAACGATCTACTACCATCTCAGAGCATGCTTGGGAATCGCTCGGGTTCCCTTACATGTGTAAGTGGCATAGCCGCTTTATTTTAGAAACAAAACCAGAAAGATTATTCGATAAAGAAGTTCAAATCCTGAACCCGACCCTTGTCATCGCATTCAGCCGATGACGAGTCGTGACACCGATCCAGGGGCATTCCTGTTTGGTGCAAGCGGTAGCTGCTCGTGTTCTACCGTTGTTGTCCGGCTCCTCACATACTGTGGCAATCTACCACTCCTGATGTGTTCTTCCACCATGTCCTTCAAGTGACGGCATTCATCTATGGTATGCCCCTCCAGCTCATGGAATAGGCATACCTCCCGCTCCTGTGCTTCCGTTCCGTGGGATTCCTTCTGGGTGGTTTCCAATAGGGGAGTTGCCCTCGTGTTTCCAAGTAAATTCATTTCAGATTCTCCGTCAAGTCTGTGTATGTGGTGAATTTGGGTTCCCGGTCTCTCCTCCGTTTGTTAGAATCATCATATCCATTATCCTGCTTTCGCTGTCCTTTATCCATCCCACGTCCTTCTCCAGACATTCCTTCACCTTACGCGGCGTTCACCTCCTGCCTTTCGGCGTGTGCATCCTCTAATCGTATAAACCTTTCCGCCTCGTGATAGAACTCCCCGAGATCCTACGGTGGATCCCGTGCCAATGATTCCTTGAATTCAGTTTCTTCTGTAATTCCTGATACCGCCGCTATCAAAATCATTGATGGATCCGGACGATCCATCGAAGCCATGGCTGCATTGAACCACATTAGAAAATTCCTTATGACTCTCACGTCCTTTGCTTCATCGATGCCAATGTCTTTACGTCCTTGCGTCATGCAACGTGGACCCCGAATTGTCTCATGAAGCGTTCCACTAGTTCGCCCCACGTCCTGATCGATCCATTCTCTAGCTGCCTGAACCAGAGCGCAGCCAAGTCTGTCAAGTATAAAGGGAAGCATCTTGCCATAACCTCCTCAGATGCTCCCCAGCACTTTCATATGCTTGATGTATCTGGTTATGTGCATAGTTGGGTTTGACTTTGTAACGACCCATATTTTTAACACTTTAAAAATACGAATTAAAATAAAAAATTTGGATAAAAATCCGAAGGAAATAAAATTTTGTGTTGTTAAATGTGAATTACAAGTTAAAATACAAAACTGAATTCTGAAATAACTTATTTGTAAATTAAATATGGATGTTAACTTGTATTGAATGTAATTGGTTATGATTGTAAACAAAGAATAAATAAAATGGTAGATTTAATAGTGGAAGTTTATGTTATTGAAACTAATATAAATAAATGTAACTTAATATTACAGTTGATTGAAATCAGATAATAACTGAAACTGTAATTTGATAAAGATGTTAACTTGTAATTGAACGTAAGTAAAGATTTAAATTTGAATGTAACAAGTAATTGAATTGAATCGAATCGAATTTGATTGTAAACAACGAAATAAATGAAATGCACATTTAATATTGAAGTTAGAATATGAAAATCAACGTAAATGAATGTAATTTAATATTACTGTGAATTTAAATAAGATGATAGCTGAAGAAAATGAAAGTAAATGAATTATAAACTATTGATAATAATGTATAAGTAAATGGTTGATTCAATAATGAAAGTGTAAATCGAAATAAAAGAATTCAATTGGAATTAAATAACTTGAATTTGAATTATAATATAATTGAACGCTGAATCTAATGTAATCTTTTATACTGGATTTATAATGGAAAACCGCATTGTAAAAGATTGTTAATTACTGTGAAATTAAAAATGAAATTTGTGAACAATTGAAATTTGATTTAAAAGTTAATAATTTAAAATTGGGAATTTTATATTGAAATTAGACTGTAGAAATAGTCATTTTTACAACTATCTCGAATTTCGACGAAACCAGTTTCATCGGATCCATAACAGTGAATTATTGTAAGGTTTTAATTTTCGTAGCAATCGGACTTGTCGTTTGGTCGTGCAAGCTTGAAACGTGTAGAAATTTAACGTCGTTAATTAAAATAATCGACTTCAAAAAGCTATCTTCCACATACGATTGAATTAGGCCTTGGAACTAGTTTCATTGCGTCCGGAACGGGGGTAAAACCTTATAAACGTCTGGCGGCACGTCTCGATTGGAGTTCGGACGACTTTGGACCTACCTATATAAATACACACACAAACCAAGACAGTTTTACTGTCATTTTAATCCAGAAACCCTAATTCTATCTCATGGCCGCCACCTATTCAATGGCCAGAATCGCTTGAACTTCTTTCCTTAATATCTCTCAATCCGTTCAACGAAATCAAAAAATTCCAAAAGCAGAGTTGTAGATCTCGGCGAGCTCTTCAAATCCATACGGTTGATCTATGCTTTTACGTCACGGATTCGCCCAGATCTGACTTGGAAGCGTGTACGGTTTTTCTTGATTTGCATGCAAACGGTGGCAAATGGGGTGGCGAAACTTGGCGCGGAGGTGGAGCAAGGAGAGGCGCACGCGATGGCATCCCCTGATCAACGTCCGGTCGCTCCTAGTTGCGTGCATATGGAAGGAAGGAACGTCGTTCATCTTCGTGGCGGTGTTCTTGCGTACGAGTAGCCTGTAGCAGCGCGTTTGGGAAGATGAGGGAATCTTCGACCTTGACCTTCTGATCTAAATCTAGCGGCCAGATTTAAATTGGTATATATAAAAAAAGAGATTGTAATTTAATTTATGTAAATTTGTATATATAAACTTTAAACATTCATATCTTCGTCGTACGTTATCAGAATCGGATGAAACTGGCGACGTTGGAATCGCAGCGACGAGAGCTACACTGCAGTGCAGATCCGGGACTGTTTGGAGCTCGTTAAAATTTTAGGTTAAATCGAACGCCGTTCGATTTAATTTAAAAATCGTAAAACCAAGGTGAGTGTTTATACGCTCACAATTGACTAAAATAATTTTATGTTAGTTAAATTTATATTCTGAAGTGATATGAAATTTATTGGCTGTTGTTTGGTAGGTTTAATTATCATCTGTCTTGATATATGAATTAATTGATAAATTTAAATTGACCGTTAAAATAAATTTAAATTTAAATTGGCAGTATATTACTCGATATTGATAATTATAAAATTGTTGTGAATGTTGTTGGCTTTATGGTTGATTGATTGTGATGGATGCTATTGGTCGATATTGGTTGTTTATTTATTTTGATATATCATGCTATCATCATGTATATTGTTTATTGCATATAAACTGTAAACTGAATCATTTCGAATAAATTAAGAAATAGGTTGAAATGATATACCTATGACATCTATTTGGATTGAAATGATATATCCATCCTTGAAATTAAAATTGAAATAATTATCCACTTGGCCATAGGTTAGAAAATTATATACGGACACCGGGTTGGTTAAATTAAATGATTTTAAAAGTTGTTTTGAAATTATTTAAATGAATTGATTTTAAGAAAGAAACCAATTTATGGAAATTGAATTATTTTGAATTGAAGCTCGAGATGTTGGAATTTAAACTTGGTAAATGAAATTGTTTAATTATTTGAAGTTTAGATTTTAAGTAAAAATTTTGAAATACGGTGTAAATTTTCGAAAGTTGATTTGTTTTAAAAGATTGGTCTTTTAATCGAACTCTGAATATTTCTAAGAAAATTTATATGAATGACATTTCAAGTTTGAGTTTGGAATTGAAAATTAATTTGAAATTGAGATTTAATTCATTTGGAATTTAATTGAAATTCAAAGAAATTTGTGAATTGGACTAAATTGAAACTATTGAATTAAATTTGAAGGTAAAATTGATTTGAATCGGATTTGAACTGAAATTGATTTGGAATATAATACTTAAATGAATTCTTGAAATCAGAATGTTAATCTAAGTTTATTGAATTGGAATTGTTCCAGAAATTAAGTAAACTACATAATACGGATGTTTAATTTGAAGAATATTCTAATTTGAATACGAAATGGTTTTAAAGCGAATCTTATATTCTTATATAAATATATGAGTGTTTTGAAATGTGAAATATTTAAAGTTTCGAAATATATTGAAAGTGAAATTGTTTATTTTGTGGTTCAAATATGTATTTGAAATTAATAATTTGAAATGGTTTATTGAGAAGCTGAATCGAGTTGAAATTGATGATTTGAAATTGGATTAAATTTTAAATTTTGGAATTCGAGTTTATGTGAATCGTTTTATGGAAATTAAGGCGAAAAATGATTTTGAAATTGAAATGAGATTTTGAGGTGAAAAATGATTTTGAAATCGAAATGAGATTTTGAGGCGAAAAATGATTTTGAAATCGAAATGAGATATTGAGGCGAAAAATGATTTTGAAATCGAAATGAGAATTTTGAGGCGAAAAATGATTTTGAAATCGAAATGAGATTTTGAGGCGAAAAATGATTTTGAAATCAAAATGAGATATTGAGGCGAAAAATGATTTTGAAATCGAAATGAGATATTGAGGCGAAAAATGATTTTGAAATCAAAATGAGATATTGAGGCGAAAAATGATTTTGAAATCGAAATGAGATTTTGAGGCGAAAAAATGATTTTGAAATCGAAATGAGATATTGAGGTGAAAATGATTTTTGAAATGAAATCGTATATTTTGAGTAGATATGACGATTTTGAAATTGAAATGAGATATTGAGGCGAAAATGATTTTGAAATGAAATCGTATATTTTGAGTAGATATGATGATTTTGAAATGGCTTTGATTTTGAAGCGAATATGATATTTTGATATCAATTATGAATCGATTTGAAATGTAAAAGAGCCATCGGTGTAATAATACGTAGTTATTAAAGAGACCGGGATCGGATATGGACATACTCTCTATCGATACCGAAAACCACTTTAATAACCAGTATACGTGGAGTGTTGATCCAGAACGAAGTGGATGGTTTTGGTGAACGTGTTGATTTGAAGAAAGAGAACGATATTGGATGACCCCTGACATGACTAAAACAGGAGCCGCGCCGGGCCATTGAGGTTCGCCACCTCTAGCGGACACACTTCTTCGTTACCATGTCTATTACTTTTGTGATTCGATTTGGGTGCACCCCTCGATTTTGGGAGTGTTGTTTTGCGGTGTTGGGGTAGTAGCTGCTATGTCCAACATCAGTCCGGATCACGCAACTACTAGTATCCTAGTTGGTATTGCCTCATGTACCTTGTCATACTGATTATCCTATTCGCGACCACTACGATTTTGGTTTGTACCTTTAGTATATGGATTGCCTTCTGGTGACTTCTGGTTTGGGGGAAACTACGGTATTGTATATGCTTTTGGGAATAAAAATGTGATAAGGGTGGAATGGGCCATGGCTTAACGCTAGTTTGATTTTTTACTTTATGATAGACATTATTGTATATAGCGTATTCTATTATATAGTAGATAGTTTAACGGATCCTTAGGATATGGAAATCCCGAACATCTCTTAAGTTAATGCACGCACGTTAAACACTGGATATGAGGTGTCTAAAACCCGTAAACATCTCCGACGCCGTCACACTCATATTTACTTATTCGATTTAACTTACATGAGATATTTTAGTCCTGACTCGAGTGTTTTGTCTTTTCATTACGCTCGGGTCAGCCTGAGCATTTCAGATAAGGTTGAAGATCTATTCTGGAGGACGAAGACGGAGTTTGGTATTACATCATTTGTATTCTACTACTGTATATATTTTCCGCTGCAATGTTGTATTATCTCTGATATGTATGTAACTCTGATTTATGATGTATAATAATAATCAAATTTATTTATTTAACAGCTTCATGAACTGTTATTTTATTATTATATCTGTTCCTTCCGCTGCGAGATTCTGAGTTTGTTTCTGTTATTTTATTATTTTATTATCACTATAACCTTTTACTGGTTTATCGGATTTTGACGATCTTACCCTTTCTGGAAAGCTTAGAACTGAAGCTAAAACTTTTGTTTTAAATGTTTTGTGGTTTTCTGTCATTTAGAGGGTCGATAACGTGAGTGAATGTCGCTGACCTGCGCAATGCATTGCCCAGGCTGAGGCGTATCCATTTAGTAAAACGACCGTAACTTTTGAATGAATGGTCCGAATTTGATGATTTTGGACATTCCGGAAAGCCTGAAACGAATGCAACAACTTTTATTTAGATTCCCTTACAAAATTTCATCGTTTAGGTGACTAAAAATCTGGATTTGTTCGCTGTCCTGAGACATAAATTTTGGTTTTGAAGATAAAATAAGTTATATATATGTTGTATATGCTAAGTATATCAATATACCTTTATATGCTTGGTTATCATTTGTTGTTGAGTATTTTAATAGGTGACAAAGGGCTGCGCTTCGCTTGTGGAGCTCGCTTCTGCGCTAAATGCAAAGTGTAAGTTAAAATGCTAATAAACGCTTAATAAAAGGTACGTTCTCGGATTACGGTTTATGTTGTGGTATATTACTGTGTTCCCCATGTTTTGGGATGCCTCATTCTTGTAATGAGATGTATATCATGCAATTATTACCACTGTGAAATTTTTCGGTCCTAGCCGCGCAAAGGAGGTGCTGCCGAAATTTTTCAAAAATCCGGGAGTTAGAAAATTTTGAGATTCTAAAAATCCTATAACTAAATTTTGCAAATAAATCGAATATTTTGAATGAATTATATCTAAGTGATGGTTTCCCCTTCTCCGTTCCTTTTCGAGGACGAAAAGTTTTAAGTGGGGGAGAATGTAACGACCCGTAATTTTAACACTTTAAAAATACGAATTAAAATAAAAATTTTGGATAAAAATCCGAAGGAAATAAAATTTTGTGTTGTTAAATGTGAATTACAAGTTAAAATACAAAACTGAATTATGAAATAACTTATTTGTAAATTAAATATGGATGTTAACTTGTATTGAATGTAATTGGTTATGATTGTAAACAAAGAATAAATAAAATGGTAGATTTAATAGTGGAAGTTTATGTTATTGAAACTAATATAAATAAATGTAACTTAATATTACAGTTGATTGAAATCAGATAATAACTGAAACTGTAATTTGATAAAGATGTTAACTTGTAATTGAACGTAAGTAAAGATTTAAATTTGAATGTAACAAGTAATTGAATTGAATCGAATTTGATTGTAAACAACGAAATAAATAAAATGCACATTTAATATTGAAGTTAGAATATGAAAATCAACGTAAATGAATGTAATTTAATATTACTGTGAATTTAAATAAGATGATAGCTGAAGAAAATGAAAGTAAATGAATTATAAACTATTGATAATAATGTATAAGTAAATGGTTGATTCAATAATGAAAGTGTAAATCGAAATAAAAGAATTCAATTGGAATTAAATAACTTGAATTTGAATTATAATATAATTGAACGCTGAATCTAATGTAATCTTTTATACTGGATTTATAATGGAAAACCGCATTGTAAAAGATTGTTAATTACTGTGAAATTAAAAATGAAATTTGTGAACAATTGAAATTTGATTTAAAAGTTAATAATTTAAAATTGAGAATTTTATATTGAAATTAGACTATATAAATAGTCATTTTTACAACTATCTCGGATTTCGACGAAACCAGTTTAATCGGATCCGTAACAGTGAATTATTGTAAGGTTTCAATTTTTGTAGCAATCGGACTTGTCGTTTGGTCGTGCGAGCTTGAAACGCGTAGAAATTTAACGTCATTAATTAAAATAATCGACTTCAAAAAGCTATCTTCCACATACGATTGAGTTAGGCCTTGGAACTAGTTCCATTGCGTCCGGAACGGGGGTAAAACCTTATAAACGCCTGGCGGCACGTCTCGATTGGAGTTCGGACGACTTTGGACCTACCTATATAAATACACACACAAACCAAGACAGTTTTACTATCATTTTAATCCAGAAACCCTAATTCTATCTCATGGCCGCCACCTATTCAATGGCCAGAATCGCTCGAACTTCTTTCCTTAATATCTCTCAATCCGTTCAACGAAATCAAAAAATTCCAAAAGCAAAGTTGTAGATCTCGGCGAGCTCTTCAAATCCATATGGTTGATCTATACTTTTATGTCATGGATTCGCCCAGATCTGACTTGGAAGCGTGTACGGTTTTTCTTGGTTTGCGTGCAAACGGTGGCGAATGGGGTGGCGAAACTTGGCGCGGAGGTGGAGCAAGGAGAGGCGCACGCGATGGCATCCCCTGATCAACGTCCGGTCGCTCCTAGTTGCGTGCGTATGGAAGGAAGGAACGTCGTTCATCTTCGTGGCGGTGTTCTTGCGTACGAGTAGCCTGTAGCAGCGCGTTTGGGAAGATGAGGGAATGTTCGGCCTTGACCTTCTGATCTAAATCTAGCGGCCAGATTTAAATTGGTATAAAAAAAGATTGTAATTTAATTTATGTAAATTTGTATATGTAAACTTTAAACATTCATATCTTCGTCGTACGTTATCAGAATCGGACAAAACTGGCGACTTTGGAATCGCAGCGATGAGAGCTACACTGCAGTGCAGATCCGGGACTGTTTGGAGCTCGTTAAAATTTTAGGTTAAATCGAATGCCGTTCGATTTAATTTAAAAACCGTAAAACCAAGGTGAGTGTTTATACGCTCACAATTGACTAAAATAATTTTATGTTAGTTAAATTTATATTCTGAAGTGATATGAAATTTATTGGCTGTTGTTTGGTAGGTTTAATTATCATCTGTCTTGATATATGAATTAATTGATAAATTTAAATTGACCGTTAAAATAAATTTAAATTTAAATTGGCAGTATATTACTCGATATTGATAATTATAAAATTGTTGTGAATGTTGTTGGCTTTATGGTTGATTGGTTGTGATGGATGCTATTGGTCGATATTGGTTGTTTATTTATTTTGATATATCATGCTATCATCATGTATATTGTTTATTGCATATAAACTGTAAACTGAATCATTTCGAATAAATTAAGAAATAGGTTGAAATGATATACCTATGTCATCTATTTGGATTGAAATGATATATCCATCCTTGAAATTAAAATTGAAATAATTATCCACTTGGCCATAGGTTAGAAAATTATATACGGACACCGGGTTGGTTAAATTAAATGATTTTAAAAGTTGTTTTGAATTATTTAAATGAATTGATTTTAAGAAAGAAACCAATTTATGGAAATTGAATTATTTTGAATTGAAGCTCGAGATGTTGGAATTTAAACTTGGTAAATGAAATTGTTTAATTATTTGAAGTTTAGATTTTAAGTAAAAATTTTGAAATACGGCGTAAATTTTCGAAAGTTGATTTGTTTTAAAAGATTGGACTTTTAATCGAACTCTGAATATTTCTAAGAAAATTTATATGAATGACATTTCAAGTTTGAGTTTGGAATTGAAAATTAATTTGAAATTGAGATTTAATTAATTTGGAATTTAATTGAAATTCAAAGAAATTTGTGAATTGGACTAAATTGAAACTATTGAATTAAATTTGAAGGTAAAATTGATTTGAATCGGATTTGAACTGAAATTGATTTGGAATATAATACTTAAATGAATTCTTGAAATCCGAATGTTAATCTAAGTTTATTGAATTGGAATTGTTCCAGAAATTAAGTAAACTACTTAATACAGATGTTTAATTTGAAGAATATTCTAATTTGAATACGAAATGGTTTTAAAGCGAATCTTATATTCTTATATAAATATATGAAGTGTTTTGAAACGTGAAATATTTAAAGTTTCGAAATATATTGAAAGTGAAATTGTTTATTTTGTGGTTCAAATATGTATTTGAAATTGATAATTTGAAATGGTTTATTGAGAAGCTGAATCGAGTTGAAATTGATGATTTGAAATTGGATTAAATTTTAAATTTTGGAATTCGAGTTTATGTGAATCGTTTAGTGGAAATTGAGGCGAAAAATGATTTTGAAATTGAAATGAGATTTTGAGGCGAAAAATGATTTTGAAATCGAAATGAGATTTTGAGGCGAAAAATGATTTTGAAATCGAAATGAGATATTGAGGCGAAAAATGATTTTGAAATCGAAATGAGAATTTTGAGGCGAAAAATGATTTTGAAATCGAAATGAGATTTTGAGGCGAAAAATGATTTTGAAATCGAAATGAGAATTTTGAGGCAAAAAATGATTTTGAAATCGAAATGAGATATTGAGGCGAAAAATGATTTTGAAATCGAAATGAGATATTGAGGCGAAAAATGATTTTGAAATCGAAATGAGATTTTGTGGCGAAAAAATGATTTTGAAATCGAAATGAGATATTGAGGCGAAAATGATTTTTGAAATGAAATCGTATATTTTGAGTAGATATGACGATTTTGAAATTGAAATGAGATATTGAGGCGAAAATGATTTTGAAATGAAATCGTATATTTTGAGTAGATATGATGATTTTGAAATGGCTTTGATTTTGAAGCGAATATGATATTTTGATATCAATTATGAATCGATTTGAAATGTAAAAGAGCCATCGGTGTAATAATACGTAGTTATTAAAGAGACCGGGATCGGATATGGACATACTCTCTGTCGATACCGAAAACCACTTTAATAACTAGTATACGCGGAGTGTTGATCCAGAACGAAGTGGATGGTTTTGGTGAACGTGTTGATTTGAAGAAAGAGAACGATATTGGATGACCCCTGACATGACTAAAACAGGAGCCGCGCCGGGCCATTGAGGTTCGCCACCTCTAGCGGACACACTTCTTCGTTACCATGTCTATTACTTTTGTGATTCGATTTGGGTGCACCCCTCGATTTTGGGAGTGTTGTTTTGCGGTGTTGGGGTAGTAGCTGCTATGCCCAACATCAGTCTGGATCACGCAACTACTAGTATCCTAGTTGGTATTGCCTCATGTACCTTGTCATACTGATTATCCTATTCGCGACCACTACGGTTTTGGTTTGTACCTTTAGTATATGGATTGCCCTCTGGTGACTTCCGGTTTTGGGGAAACTACAGTATTGTATATGCTTTTGGGAATAAAAATGTGTTAAGGGTGGAATGGGCCATGGCTTAACGCTAGTTTGATATTTTACTTTATGATAGACATTATTGTATATAGCGTATTCTATTATATAGTAGATAGTTTAACGGATCCTTAGGATATGGAAATCCCGAACATCTCTTAAGTTAATGCACGCACGTTAAACACTGGATAGGAGGTGTCTAAAACCCGTAAACATCTCCGACGCCATCACACTCATATTTACTTATTCGATTTAACTTACATGAGATATTTTAGTCCTGACTCGAGTGTATTGTCTTTTCATTACGCTCGGGTCAGCCTGAGCATTTCAGATAAGGTTGAAGATCTATTCTGGAGGACGAAGACGGAGTTTGGTATTACATCATTTGTATTCTACTACTGTATATATTTTCCGCTGCATTGTTGTATTATCTCTGATATGTATGTAACTCTGATTTATGATGTATAATAATAATCAAATTTATTTATTTAACAGCTTCATGAACTGTTATTTTATTATTATATCTGTTCCTTCCACTGCGAGATTCTGAGTTTGTTTCTGTTCTTTCCTTTCTTTTCTTAGTTAACCCCAATAACTATCTGTATTTTGGATTGTTTGAGTCGGCATGTGTGTATGTTTTGTCGACTTTAACGGTCAAAAATGCGGGTCGTTACAGACTTCCCATCATAGGCCTCTAGTGTTGGTAGTTTGATTTTTGAAGGGTTCCTTGTGTTTCTGATATTCGAAGTGAACGGACTCCGGCTAACTTTCTCCAAGCCTCCGCTCGGTAGCCCTCCTCTCATAATCCTTCTTATTAATCCAGCCATCCTCTCATCTCCATCCGGGGGTGGCCTCCTATATGCGTTTCCATCCTACCCCCATGTCCTGGAGGGTATTCTGGGTAGTACTCTTCATGTTGCTCATTCACGTTTGCGTTGGCCCCAACTTGCTGAGCTTCATTCACGGGCCTTCCAATATCTGATCCCAAGGGTCTGCCCCGAGGCCTTTGCTGATTCCCCTCACGTTCTCCATTCTGGTTCTGGATCTGATCTCTAGAGATTTCTACAGCTCCGACTCCTTGTTCTATATTGCCGGCAGCTGCGGTTGCTCCATTTTCTAGGTTTTGGGTTCCAACTGTGCCCATTTGCCTGAAGAGATTCTGCATCATCTCCTATTGGCTCTTCAATAATCTCTCCTGCATGGAATCCATCATTGTCCGCATCTCATCCCTTGTGATGTAGATGGATGCCTGATCTGCTCCAGCTCCAGAGGAAGCCTCTTGACTTCTTTCTTGATGGCTCCTTTCTATTAATGTCCTTCTAGCTGATTCCCTAACCATGATTCCTCCTAGATCTGATCCCTTAGCTTCCAAATCTGAACTCCAAATCCGATGTAGCGGGTGCTAGTCCTTCTCAGTGAAAGCACCAAAGTGTTTGCGCCAAAAATGGTCACAAACCACAAAAGTAGTGAAAGCACCAGTGTTTACACACAAATCCTATCCAGTCACAGATCACAGATCCGGATAATATAGAGAGTAAAAATGAAGAAATAGTAAATGTAAAATGAAAGCAAGTAAAGAACACAAGAGAATTATAGTGGTTCGCCTATCTCCGGCCTACGTCCACTTTGAATTGATCATTTTATTTCATGTATACTATGATTACAGTTACAATCCTTTGAATATCAATAGCTAAAAAATGGCAGAGTCTAGCCAAAAGAGAAGAAGATAATCTGGAGCCGAGAGAAAAGACCCTTTTTTAGTTGCAATGGAGGTGTTATTTATAGGTGTGGAGCTGGAAATATCTGCCTTGAATCTCGGAATACTCCTTCTCAAGTCCAGATGGGCCCACCTGATCGATCTCGAGTCATTTGGGATCGATCCTTGATCGATCCATAGTGAGTTCATATCGATCATAAACTGCTCCAATTGGGCTGCGATCGATCATGGAGGTTCCTTATGTGTTGTGCAACTTGCTGTGAAAATCTCATTGCATTTGGAGTTGTAAATTATGAGATATGATCGATCCAAGATCGAGTTTGCAAGTGTAGGATGATGATTTCGTATCCATCATTTCATATCCATAGACAATGCGCTCCTTAATTATCATATCGATCCGAGTCTTGTGCTGTGATCCATGTTTTGCGCTCCATTCCATGACTGCTTCTTTCATATCGATCGATACGAATGATCGATACGAAATACTTCCAAGTGCAGTTACCTCCGTATCCACCGGTTGCTTTATTCCTCATATCAATCCCAGCTTTGATCGATACGAAGTGTATCGATCGAAACCATTTTCCTCGAGTCGTAGTCAAATCCGTATCGGGTCTTCAACATGCTTTGCCGTATCCATCCGACCAATACGCATGTATCGATACGAAAACAACAATCCACATCCATCAACCTGTATCCTTCCTCGAGCTGCTTGATCGATACGAATTGTATCGATACGAGACGTATCGATACGAATATCGATCGATCCAAATATCGATCGATCCAAACCAAATGTAAAGCGCATGTGTTAATCCAAATCTGTATCCATAGTGATCGATACGAGAGTATCGATACGAGCCAGTTTTTCATGAATATTGATTCATCCATACCTTGAGCATATGAACTCCGATTGACATGAAATTTGAAGTGTAGCCTCACCGGACCTTGTTTATCATTCTTGATCGATCCCACCTCAATTAGAGATTGGTCCAATTTTGATGGTATCGATCATATCCTTGTTTCCAATCGATCTTCAATCCCGATATCCATCATTTTTAGTCAATTTTTTGATATCCCGGCCTTGGCCAAAAGGCGGGGTAACATAAACAATAATTAGCATACCATTACTTAAAGCCATTAATTAAAGGAAGAAACATTAGGTTGACTCTTCATTCACTTGAACACAAAACGCAAGTGTTCATTGCTTTCCGCGAGGCACTTGTTCTTTCCGTTTCTCTTTCAATTTTATTTAACAGAATATTTACTTTGCATTCGTACTTATTATTTTAAAAGTAAAGCAGGTTCCTATTAATGATATTTTGTAAATTATGTAAATTAGATCCCTACTCTTTTAATACCATATTCGACAAATAGCATTATCCGTCAATTCATTTAATTTAAATCTTTAAAATATGATAACTTTTTGTATATTAGTTAGATTTAAGAATCGTTTGTACCATTAAATCAGAAATTTAATAATTTTTTTAATAATATCCATTGTTGATATATAAAAATAAAATTTTAAAAATTATAATTTTACATACCAGTTATAACTGCTAAAAAAATTTATTCAATTTTGCCTTCTTTAATATTATGCAGTAACAATTTTGGTTGCATACGGCAGTTTTAACTGCATTAAGAAAATGCAGTTAAATTTAAAAGTCATTTTTTTAAATTAAATTGGTTTATATATGTAGTCATAATTTTATTCCATTATGAAACGCAGTTAAATTTGAATGGAACTGGGATGACAACCGGCAAAAGGTACGCAATGAATCGATATTTAATCTTGTTTTTGTTGCTAGTACTACAACTGTCATTAGTGAAGAATTATCAGGATTTAGTTATGATAGTGAAGCATGTGATTATGCAGATGTTAATTATATGAATGCATATAATGAAGAAGTTGTCAATGTTTCTGAAATTTGTACAATGGGTGATGATGATTGAAACATAATTAATTTTAATAGCAAATCATATTTTAGTCTATTTGAAATTGTTTTTGCTATACACGTATTGATTGCTTGCAGTTTTAAAATATTATTGTGTTTTGCTTGTTATAAAAGAGCAACAACTGGGAAGATTAAAATCATAGAAAGATTGGGGGCTACATTTGCATTTAAACTGGGAGCGTGTCTTTTAATATCATTTGGTTAATGAAGCAAAAAAGACCAATTAAAAGATATCAATTACACATGATTTATACTCGAGAAGTGGAGCAAAGATGCAGGAAAGCAAAGAAAGAAGAATAACCCTATTATGAAAATGCAGTTATATTTAAATGCTATTAGAAAATGCAATTATATTAATTAAACAACATATTTTTGAATTAATTTAGCTGTATTTATGTGATATAGAAATGAATTTGGTTGCATTTGATAATTTTATTCAATTTTAATATAATTATATTTTAACTGTATTAAGAAAATGTAGTTAAATTTAAATGCTTGAAGAAAATGCAATTTTAATGTAATAATATTCTTTTTGAATCAACTTAACCGCATTTAGGTGATGTAGCAACAATTTTATTTGTATTTGATGATTTTATATAATATTAATGTATTTTGATAGTTATGTTAGCTTGAAAGTTTCAATGTCGTAATGCATTCATTGAAGTTGGATGTAAGAAAAAGCTATATTGATTTTTCATTAATAGACCAATGAAAGATGCAAACATTTTCTATGAATAAGAAACTTTCTAATGAGATGTTGTGGAAAATATTTGACTTCCAGATTTCTATGCTACATCAGTTCCTTGCGACAAAGAATTTGCAGCCATTTATTTGACGACTTTTTTATGCTTGGTTGATTCTAGGATTAAGCCTACTACTTTTTGATAGTTATAATCTCCTAAAACCATGAAAGAATCTATGTTAGCTAGCACCCTAATATGGAAAAGGTTAATAAAATAAGCTTATCCTTTAGTTAATCTCGATATTAATCTATTTTATTCATTTTTGTTCATAAAAACACTTTATAACGTGTGTGTGTGTGTGTGTGTAAAGAATGATCTACATTCCCTGAATTTAGCCCCCAAACATAGCCCTTCATTCCAACCACTTGTTTCCATTTAAATAGTCGTATAGTATGGTAAGAGAGAGAAACAATTAGCATTTAAATGGAAACGAGTGGTTTAAATAAATGCGCTATGTTGTGGGCTGACAGGTGGCTGCTGATCCTTCCCCGTTGAATTCATAATCGGGTTTATGTTCAAATCATATTTTGAATTCAAGTTGATCTATTCACGTTGCTAATCTTTGGAGTCAATATTTATGCTAAGAAGTTACTTGAAAAACAATTTAAGTAGACAGTGCGAGAAATAAACCAATCCATATTGAAGTGCATATTTATGAATAACCTTTCATAATTTGGTAGAAGGAACTTTATAGTTGGCACTGTGATCATATGACTGAAATGAAAATCATTGTTTTGGATAGGGGCTTTGTACGACAAGTCCATGTCCATAATTAAAATGAACAAAACACTCCTACTTAATAATTTTTGTAAATTAGGTCGCTACACATGCATTTCTTTACACGTGGCTATTATTCTCACACTCTTTTTTAAAATCTGCACTCATTAATTATCAATCTTTAAAACAAGTAACTTTTTCTAAAAACATCGGATTAACAAACCGTTTTCGTCATTAAATCACAAATTTTATTATCTTTCTAATATATGCATTATGAACATGTAAAAATCAAAATTTTATTTAAAATTCGAATTTTAGAAAACTTGCATTATTATAATACAGTTTTTAACTGCATTTGTGAAATGCGGTTAAAAACTACATTATAACAATGCAGTTTTTAATTGCATATTACATATGCAGTTAAAAACTGCAGCATTTAAGTACAGTATTTAACCGCATATGTGATATGCAGTTAAAAACTGAATTATAAGTGCAATTTTTAACAGATATCACATATGCAGTTAAAAACTGCACTTAATAGCTGCAATTTTTAACCGCATTACTAAAACGCAGTTAAAAACTACTATAAAAAATTATTATTATTAAACTTTTTTGTTAGATATCAACCATGGATATCGTTGGAAATATTATTAAATTTGTAATTTAGTGGTGAAAACAATTCTTAAATTCGATTAATCTACAAAAAGTTATCACATTTTAAAGTTTGAAAATAAATTAGTAGGTTAATGCTAATAATTGTCGGGTGTGATGTTAAAAAAGCAGAGACCTAATTTATATAATTAACAACTAAAGGACCCGCTTTACAATTCAAATATGAAATAAGGAGTCGAGATTAATATTCAGTTTGGATATTGTTTTTTTCTCAATATAGATTTTTGAACAAAGGATATTGATTGTTTCTTAACATAGATTGTTGAACAAAGGTACCAACAAGATTTGGAAACATAAATATACAACATCAATGTTCTACTTTTCATATAAACTCCATCTACCGTTTCAAATCTTTGGAAACAAACTTGCCCCCTCCTCTCAAATTCAAGAAGTTTTCTTAGTAATGTTTCTTTGCATGTTAAATATTTTGTACCGTGTTATTGTTCTCTTTTCAATATGTGAACTACAATAATTTTCCTTTGTGCAATTTTTTATTACATTGCATTTTACATATATTTTTTAATCTATAATTTGATATGGAATAGCAAATAACTCAATTTAGACTTAGTGAAATAAGAATTTTGTTGGTTTTTCACAAATGCATAAGGCACTGCTTGGATTATGTGAAATAATTATGATTTTGTTTAACGATTATGTGGTTGCTTTTAGCTCTTGCCCCCATAACCCAAATGCTATCTTGATTGAATTGGTTCTTGATGCATAAAAATACCAGAGCTTAAACCATAGAAACCACATATTTGACATTGTAATAATGGATGAAAATAATTCAACCTTTTTAGGTATTATCTGTTAAAAGTTTGGTAAAATAATATGTTGAAAACATTGACAAATAATATACGAATTTTTCATTTCTTACAAGGTTGGTGAGCAAAGTTTAACAATCAAGTGCATGAGAAAAGACTCGGCATTTTAGGTTCCGTTTAGTTTCATCTGAGTTTTGTATTTTTCGTTTTCAACATTAATTAAAAAATACAAAGGAAGCGGATGATAACATTTAAAATTCAAAGTCAGTAGGATAATGGAGGGACAGTGGAGGAAAGGAAGGGACGACGGAGGGGATGGTTTGTTTCCCACGCTTAATTAGTTATTTTACAAAAGAAGGAAAACAAAATAAATTTATTTTATATTTTATATGTTAACTTCATTTTCTGAATTAGTTTGTTTCTAAATTTTAGTTTTTTATTTTCAGTTAAAAATATTTTTTTTTGCTATATTGTTGTAGCAGTTAATGTTTAGTTTCATTTTATTATTTTTTTATAAGGTTGGCTAGTTTGATACTTTCACACATTCAACAACAAGTACGTGGAAATTAAAATTGAAGCAAATGAAGAAGATGAAGAATATATTTTATATATAGATGGAAATATGAATATAATGATAGTTTTTTGTTTATGTTGTGTCAACGCATGCTTTGTATCCTTCATCATTAAAATTTGGAAAAGGAATAGTAAATTTTCTTACGGTTGATAAATTCTTTTTGTGTTATTGTACAAAAACACATGCTTTGGTATCTTAACGTAAATATTTTGAATAAGCATAGTTAATTTTGCTTATATATATATATATTAATAGTTGGTTTAGAAGTGCAATCATTTGGTCCGACCGTGAATTTCCAAAACTGCCCTCTATATACAATCTCATAAAAAAACTAAACAAAATTAAAATTAAAAAATGTAATGAAAAATAATATTAAAAATGAAAGCTCAGCACTCTAAATTATATACCAATCTCCAAATTATAATCGTACAATTTCAGCTCTTAATTTTTGTTTCCGCAATTTATTTAGTTTTCCAGTCAAATTTTATTGTTGATTGAAGATATCAATAGGCCTGTCAATGAATACCCGAAATATCCGAAATCCGTCCGCATCCGTATCCGAAAACATGAAAAATATCCGATATCCGAAAAGCGGATGCGGATATCCGATATCCGAAACATATTTCGGATACGGATACGGATATGGCTGTATCCGTATCCGATAAATATCCGTCCGGTTTGAAATTAAATATTTATATATTAATATGTTATTTTATATCCATAAATTTAATACAAATAGACTAATATTAGAAACAAAATCATTTTACCAAAATACAACCCTATTATCACTTGGCTAGTTTACAAAAATATTAGCCCAAATGTCCAAGTCCAATAATTATTCATTTATTCTCACGCACAGTAGTAGTGATACCACACAGTACAGACAACATCGACTTCCCCATAATTCCATTCCACAACTCTTCGAACTTCAAGTTCAAACCCTAGATCTAAGTTCAAACTTCCCTATGATTTGCTGTGATTGAATTAGCCTATGGGTTTTGCGTATGGGTTATATTTATATATGCAATATTATTGTACGGATTTTGTGTGATTGGATTACCTATTGTTAATTTGATGTAATTTATGTATTACAAGGTTTTTTCATCTTTTTTTCAGTCAAAAAAATGAAATATGCATTATATTGATTAATTTTCGGATATTTTCGGATACATTTTGGTTCGGATACGAATATTTTCGGATATCCAAAAATATCCGTATTCGCTAAGCCGGATACAGATATTTTCGGATATCCGAAAATATTAGCGGATACAGATATAGATAATATTCAACGGGTATTCACGGATATCGGATACGGATTCGGATACGGATTTTCATTTTCGGATACAGATACGGATACAACACTATCTGTATCCGATTGCATCCGTTTACAGGCCTAGATATCAATTCATCCATTGGCTGGAGATTTAGTAGTTAAATCAAGTATCTTACACTCTTCCTTATATTACAAAGCGTTCACCTTTTTTGATTTCGATGATTTATACAAGCTCATAAAAAAACTAAACAAAATTAAAATTAGAAAAGGTAACGAAAAATAATATCAAAATTGAAACCTCAGCACCCTAAATTAGAGACCAATCTCCAAATTATGATTGTACAATTTCAGCTCTTAATTTCTGTTTCCGCAATTTATTCAGTCTCCTAGTCAAATTTTATTGTTGATCGAAGATATCAATTCATCCATTTGCTGGAGATTTAGTAGTTAAATCAGGTATTTTATCCTCTTCCTTATATTACAAAGCATTCACCTTCTTTGATTTCGATGATTTATACTCTTTTTTACATAATTGTATTTGTCTGTAAAGTTTGTTCTTACATGCGCTACGCATAGATTTATGTTGGTAACAATAATTTTTATATTGAATCAAGTGATAGTAAAATCCTTATTAAATATAAATAGACCTAATCAACAACATGCGGTAAAAGCCTTTACAGTTTTGACCAAATCTTTGGAGCTAATCTTTATTAAATAAAAAATAGACCTAATCAATAGCTGCTATCTTACGTTCATTTTTTCATTAAAATACCTTAAATATATAACTCTAGAAAATGCTACAACCCTTATAAATATCTTATGAAACTCTATGCCTTAAATACAGGCATACATTTATGTTGGTAACAATAATTTTATATTGAATCAAGTGATAGTAAAATCCTTATTAAATAAATAGACCTAATTAATAGTATGCAGTAAAAGCCTTTACAATTTTGACCAAATCTTTGAAGCTAATCTTTATTAAATAAAATAGACCTAATCAATAGCCAGTAAAATGCCTTAAATATAGGATTCTAGAAAATGCTACAACCGCTATAAATATCTTATGAAATTTTCTTTTCCTCTTCACTCTTGCCGTTTACAATCCAACTTTCTCCACCATTCATCACTTCCGGCGTTCTCCACTCACCGCTGTTATTCGCCATTATCTACTACTGCTCGCCACCATTTATCTCCAAGATTATTGTTCTTTTAAAGCTTCAGGTAAGTCTAAATCCATTTTCTTTTAATATTTTCCTACATCTAGTCTTTTGTGCAGCACATTTTTTTTGATATTTATTAGTTAATAAAATCCTTATATGCGTGGTCTTCCTTGCAACGTCTTTTTATTTTTATTTCATCCTTTTGCTGATATTTGTCAAGTGCAAACAAGTAATACAAAATTTGAAAAGCTAGGTGGAAAGTTATGTAAGAATACAAAAAAAATAAGCTATGTTATTTACACACACAATGCATTTTTAACTTAAAACTTTTGGCTCATTTTTCTCATAAGTTTCAACAATAAAAAGTGATTCCTCTAAGTTTATCATATAAATACAATTTCACATATTGAAATAATATATTTATCATATAAATAACTTGAAGGGGAAGGACTAGGTTGATACAGGCTTACAAACATCTTTTAAAATGAAATAAATATAAGAACTCAGCTAACAAATATTGAATTTGTAAGCCCTAGAAATATTGATACTGGTATCTCTGTAGATATTAACAAATGTTAATATTACTTAAAAATAGAATCTAGCAATTTTTTTTTTACAAATTCAAAACGCTCTCTTACACATATTACCAAACTTAATATCACTTAAAATAGGATCTAAAAATTAAGGGTCCGTTTGGTTTCATTTTGTATTTTGAGTTTTGTATTTTCAACTTGCACTAAAAAATAACAAGAAATAAAAGAAGAAGATTTATAATTCTTAGCCATTACGATGACCAACAGACAACAAAAGAGTTGGATTATTTTTCGTGCTTTTGTTATCTCTCAAAACATGAAAATCAAAACAAACTTGATTTCTATTTTACATGTTAATTTCATTTTTCAAAATTGTTTGTTTTTCAACAATACATATAACAGAAACACAAGCCAAACGGGACCTAAACTTTTTATATATTTTCGCCCTTTATTAATTGATAACAGAAACAAAAATTCAACCTGGCAAAAAATTAAATGTTTCAACTTAAAAATAAAAATTCAAACTAACTACACATGATTTCAATGAAAAAACATACCTAAATATTTATGAAAGTTATTTCTTTTGAATATGTTAGACATCTCTGCTCCCTGATAGACCCACCCATCTGCAACCGCCTATTCACCTGGTCAATCCGCAGATCAGAACCTTCATTAGCCAAACTGGACCGTTTCCTTTTCAACCCGGCCTGGGATGACTTATACCCACTTTCCTTGATCTCTGGCCTAGCCACAATCATCTCTGACCATTGCCCACTCCTACTCGACACTGGCTCCCCCACCTCTCCTATCCGACCCTTCCGCTTCGAGCGTCTCTGGCTCCTTGAGCCGTCATTCGACAACTTCATCAAAGGAATCTGGTCACAGCCCTCCCACATCCCCTCAGCCACCGCCAGAGTTGTCTCCAAATTGCGATCTCTCCGAAAGATTATCAAACCCTGGGCCAAGTCAGTTTGGGGCTCCATTCGCTCGTGTATTTCAGCAATTCAAGATGAAATTTTGGACCTAAACATTCTCGAAGAATCTAACCCTCTTATCGAATCGGATCGGACTTACCTGCGAGAACTGGAAGCGGAACTGGACAGATTGACATTGCAAGAGGAAATAGGTTGGAAACAACGATCCAAAGCAAAATGGATAGAGGATGGTGATAAGAACACTGCCTATTTTCATCGCCTTGCAAACGGCAGGCGCAGATCCACTTTCATCCCCGAAATCACCCACAACAGTACCACTATCTCTGATCAGTCAGCCATCCTAAATCTGTTCTCCGACTATTATCGGAACATTTTGGGTAAGCACCACCCCCCTCTCCCACATATAGACTGGAACCTACTCTACCCAGACTGCTCCCCCATCCCTTTAGACCAACCCTTCACAGAAGCGGAAATTTGGGCTGCGCTGAATGGTATGTCAGATGACAAAGCTCCTGGCTTAGATGGCTTCGGCCCACTATTCTTCAAACATTATTGGGAAACCATCAAATTCGACATTATCGAGATGTGTTCGGAATTCCAAGCCGATCCATCAACTGTTGCTCGCCTTAACTATGCTAATATCATCCTCCTCCCCAAAACCCCAGGTGCCACTACCCTCCCATCCTTCCGACCTATAAGCCTCCTGAACACCACCTTCAAAATCATAACCAATGTTCTAGCCAATCGCCTTCAAGCTGTCATCGCCCCCCTTATTGGAATTGAGCAATCCGCATTCATCCTCGGCCGCAACATCATGGACTGCGTGGCGTCTACTCAAGAAGTCATCTCCTTCTGCCACCAAACTTCAACGCCAGGTATGCTCCTCAAACTAGATTTCTCAAAAGCTTTCGACACAGTTAATTGGCAATTCATTCTGGAGCTTATGGAGCATAGAGGTTTTCCCTCAAAATGGTGCAATTGGATCCATAGCTTGTCCTCTATCGCGATTAATGGGGTTACAGGAGGCCTAATCAAGTCTGCTCGTGGCCTAAGACCCACTTTCTCCTTTGCTCTTCGTCCTAGTTGCTGACGTATTCAACCGTATGATCAAGTTAGCTATTTCAAATAACCTTTTTGAAGGCATCAAGCTCCCCAACTCAAATCTGGTCATTTCCAACCTTCAATTTGCTGACGACACTATCCTTTTTGCATCGCCCACCGTCAACCACATCCATTTCCTTAAAGTAGCATTGTACTCTTTTGAACTCATATCAGGCCTATCCATCAACTTCAATAAAAGCTCCATCATCATGCTTGGAAACTCCGATCACCTTAGGCCAACTTTTTCCAATTTTCTCAACTGCAACATCGCGCATTTCCCTATCTCATACCTCGGTATTTTTCTCCGCCCAACCAAACTACGCAGAGCAGATTGGCTCCCCCTCATTACTAAAATTGAAAACAAACTTCTTTCCTGGAAGGCACATTCCCTTTCTTCAGCGGGTCGCCTCGTCCTTGTTAAAACAGTCTTATCGGTCATCCCTTTATATTGGATGTCACTTTACAAGCTTCCAACCTGGGTAATCAAAAGAATCGACACGATCAGAAGCTCCTTTCTTTGGAATGGGGGAAGAATAAAGAAGCTCGTAAACTGGCGGACCGCTTGTCTGCACACTGACAACGGTGGTCTTGGAATTGTTAACCTATACTACTTTAACCTCGCGCTTCTCACAAAATGGCTCTGGCGTTTTCTCACCCCCGGAACCTTCCTTTGGAAAACATGGATTACCTCACTTCACTACCACTCCAATCCGCACCTTGTCCTTCACTCCAACACCAGCCTTAAACCATCACCATTCTGGACTGGGGTCCTCGCCACCCTCCCCCATGTTAAACCACTCTTCCATGTCAACCTGGGTAATGGGGCAAACTGCCTCTTCTGGTTGGATATCTGGCACGGCCGGCTCCCCTTTCTTCTATCCTACCCAACCTTTTTTCTCACTCAACCACAGTCCATGCTACCACATCCGACTCCTCGAGCTTGGATCCTGACCACCTCTTTCCATCATCCTACTTCGACCTCGCCACCTTAACTGAGCTTCACCAAGCTGCCTCCATCCTCCAAAACATTCAATTCCACCACCGGCCAGATGAGTTCATCTGGGCCCCAAATCCCGCAGCCGACTTCTCCGTCGCCTCCTGCTATGCTCACCTAAAAAACCTTGGTTGCCTCTTCAACTTCCCCAGACTTTGGAAATGCCAGCTCCAACCTCGCATCACTTTCTTCCAATGGTGCCTTATCCACGGACGCATCAACACCAGAGACAAGCTCCTTCAAAACAACATCGTGGTGGACCCAAACTGTACCTTATGCTCTAACGCAACCGAAAGTATCCAGCATCTATTCTTAGAATGTGACTTTTCCTTTAGGGTATGGGTTGCAACGTCTATACACATACTCGGCTATATCCCAACCATCACTTCATTTTTCGAATATTGGCAGAATAACCCCCCCAACAAGCACTTAGATCTCTTTGTGGCTATATTCAGTTGGTGCATTTGGGCCGAGCGAAATGCACACGTGTTCAGAAGGCCCAAATCTCACTTCGATGGAACATGCATGCGTATTATTTACTATTTCTCATCTTTATCAAGACACAGCTTCTCAGCTCCATTTAGGTTGAGACTGCCATTCTCCAGTTCATCGCCGGCTGAATCAGCAGGAAGCTCATGCGCAGCTCCTTCCAGATGGCAGCCTGGACACCACAGCTGATCACTCTGCAGTACTTATCTATTTTATTTACTAATATATATATGTACTAAGCTGTTATGTATATAAGACTCTGTTATGTAGTAACTGTAATGTAGTATTCTCCCATTTGGGCCAGCGATCAGGCTTGTTGATCGTGCTATTTACATATTATTTTGCTATCTAACCGGCTGTGTAGTGTCACGCTACACAACCGTCTTGCTCCAAAAAAAACATATAATTTATAAATAAATAAAATTACCCGCGAAGCGTGTGTTATTGTCACGCGCAAAGCGCATGCCATAACACTCGTATTTAATATTAGATTTTGTTTCCATTTTGTCCATGCATGTGTTGTTTCCTTTTATCTTAATTATAACATGTCCAGATTCAATTTTTGCTTTTGTCTATTGGAATTTTTTTCGTTCCGATTAAATTTATGCATTCTTTTTGTTGGACAACAAGGCTTATCAGTGTAGTCTTGTTGGGAAATCTCAGGCTTTCCCGCTTCGTGAAGTTAAGATAGGCACTTTAAGATTGAAAGTAGTAATGGGAGCACAAGAGTTTATAATTCTCCAATATGGAGATTCTTCCACTATACCAAAGAATAGTAGGATTACAAGAATATGATTACAAAGGCAACTCACACTCGGTGGCTCACTCAAGCTTGAGGATAGAGACTTCCCAAGCTATCTCTCTTTTTCTCTCAAAGAGGCTCTCTTTTATAATTCTTGGATATTTCTTTTTTTTTTATTTATGATTAAGAATGAAGGCTCCTACCCCTATTTATACTACTCAACCTCCATAATGAATGGTGGAGATTACTTGTATCCAAGAGTGGAGATTGATTCTCTAGAATGTTCCACACTCTCTAGGAATCTCTACACTCTTTCATTCCCTTCTACATACTTCCATACTCTTCCATAAGGTTCCGGAAGGTTCCACACATCTCCAGAATATTCCAGAGGGCTCCACACTCTTCCACAAGCTTCTAGAGAGTTCTCCGGAATGTTCTAGAAAATTCTATACTTCTCTATAAGGATCTTAGAATTTTCTAGAAACTCTCCAATTAAGGAGGGATCCCAACAAATCTCCCCCTCCCGACTTAATTGGGGGGTAGTAGCAAACCGACACCTTGACAGCAATCTTCGAACTTCTTTGTTGGTATTACCTTGGTCATCATATCAGACCACTTCTCATCTATGTGATCCTTGTCAAGATGTATTTGCTTTTCCTCAAGGACTTCTCGGATCCAATGATATCTTGTATCAATGTGCTTTGTGCGGGAATGAAATGTTGAATTCTTTGCCAAGTAAATTGCACTTTGATTGTCACACTTCAAGACATACTTTTCTTGATCTATTCCCAACTCATGCAATAAGTTCTTTATCCACAACATCTCCTTGCAAGCTTCGGTAGCTGCGATATACTCTGCCTCTGTAGTGGATAATGCAACACACTTTTGCAGCTTTGATTGCCATGAAATAGCTCCCCCTACAAAAGTATTTAAGTATCCCGATGTTGATTTCCTTGAATCAATGTCACCGGCCAAGTCTGCATCTGTGTATCCTTCTAATACAGGTTTTCCTTTTCCAAAGCATAAACATCTTTTGGAAGTTCCACGTAGATATCGGAGGATCCATTTGACTGCAACCCAATGTTCATTCCCTGGGTTAGCCAAGAAGCGACTGACAACACCAACTGCATAGGCGATATCTGGTCTTGTGCATATCATTGCATACATGAGACTGCCTACTATAGATGAGTATGGTATCTTCTTCATTTCCTCCATGTCTTTTTCACTTGTCGGACTCTGCTTCGAACTTAGCTTGAAGTGTCCGGCAAGTGGAGTGTTAACCGGCTTTGATTTGTGCATGTTGAACCTTTCAAACACTTTCTCAATGTACCTTTCTTGGGATAGCCATAACAGTCTTTTTGATCTATCATGAGTTATTCTCATCCCAAGGATTTGTTTAGCCGGTCCCAAATCTTTCATGGCGAAGCTCTTGCTTAGATCTTTCTTTAAAGCAGCTATCTTTATGCGATCTTGACCAATAATTAACGTATCATCAACATAGAGCAGAAGTATGACATAGTCACCACTTACATAACTCTTTGTGAAGACACAATGATCGCTTTCCATCTTTTTGAAATTATGTTCTTCCATGAATGCGTCGAACTTCTTGTACCATCGCCTTGATGCTTGCTTAAGCCCGTATAGACTCTTCGTGAGGCGGCACACTAAATTTTCTTTGCCGGGAACTTTGAATCCCTCAGGCTGCTCCACGTAGATCTCTTCCTCTAGGTCACCATAAAGAAATGCCATCTTGACATCGAGCTGTTCAATCTCCAAATCTTGCACGGTTGCTAGGCTAAGGACAACTCGGATGGATGACATCTTTACCACGAGAGAACATCTCTTAAAAGTCGATACCTTTTTCTTGTTCGAATCCTTTGACGACTAACCGAGCTTTGTAGCGAGGCTTTGAACAGTTCTCTTCGGTCTTGATTCTATACACCCACTTATTCTTCAAAGCCCTTCTCCTTTTTGGCAGCTTCACTAGTTCATATGTATTATTCTCACGCAAGGATTACATTTCTTCTTGCATGGCTATTCTCCATTCTTATTTATGACAATCACTTATTGCTTCTTTATAGCTTTGAGGCTCCCCCTCATCAGTGAGCATAACGTACTCCTCTGTTTTGTATCGGGTGGATGGTCTTCTATCCCTTGAGGATCGTCTCGGCTCTGGTGTGGTTTGAGTGCTAGATTGAGGTTCTTCCTGAACTGGTTCATTATGAATTTCATGATCTTCAGCATCACTACTTTCTTGTGTGTTATTATCTTCATGTCGAACTAGAGTAGGTTCGGTGTTCTTACTGCTTCTCAATCTTGGCCTCTCTAAATTCTTGATATCTTCAATTGTTTGATCTTTGAAGAATACAACGTCTCTACTGCGAACAATCTTCTTGTTAGTTGGATCCCAGACCCGGTACCCAAATTCATCCTTTGGTGAACGAAGGTAGATACACTCCTTTGTCTTTGCATCAAGCTTAGCTCTCTCATCTTTGGGGATGTGAACAAATGCCCTGCACCCGAACACCTTGAGATGATTGTATGAAGCCTTCTTGCCCGTCCAAACTTCCTCTGGGATGGCCCCATCCAAAGGAACTGATGGCGTGAGGTTGACAATGTCAACAAAGGTCATTATAGCTTCTCCCCAAAATGATTTGGGTAACTTAGCATGAGAGAGCACACAACGAACTCTTTCTTCAATGGTACAGTTCATTCTCTCATCTAGCCCATTCAATTGTGGTGTCTTGGGTGGAGTCTTCTCTAGCCTAATGCCATATTTCTTGCAATAGGCTTCAAAAGGACCTCTATACTCACTTCCATTATCTGATCGTACACACTTGATCTTCCGTCCAGTCTCACGCTCCACTAGAGCATGGAATACTTTGAAGGCATCAAGCACTTGATCCTTTGATTTTAACAGGTGCAACCACACTTTCCTTGAATGATCATCAATGAAGGTGACAAAATGTAAAGCACCACCAATGGATCTCTCAAACATCGAACACACGTCAGTGTGCATAAGGTCTAGAATGTTCTTTCTCCTTGTGAGCCGAGAAGATCTTTGGAAAGCAACTCTGTGTTGTTTTCCAGCTAAACAATGAGCACAAGGATCGAGTGGTTTACCTTTCACGTCAGGGGGAGTTGTTTCCGAGCGAGTTTGTGAAGACCCTTCTCACTGATGTGCCCAAGTCGTTTTTGCCATGTGTCCATATCATCAGTGGTGATGTTTACCTCTCCTTTGCAGAGCTTAGCTTGCGTTATGTATAATGATCCTACCTTCTTTCCTCGAGCCATTATTAAACTTCCTTTGGTGAGCTTCCACTTTCCTTCACCAAAGTAATTCATCAGATCATCATCATCTAACTTTCCGGTGGAGATAAGATTGAGGCGCATGGTCGGGACATGCCTTACATCTTTCAGAACAAGCTTGCACCCGGTGCTTGTTGTCAAAATGATGTCTCCTATCCCAACGATCTTGCTCCTATCTTGATTTCCCATTTGTACCGTACCAAAGTCACCGCTTTAGTAGGATGAGAAGAAGCTTTTATGTGGAGTAACATGGAAGGAAGCACCAGAATCAACAATCCAAGAACTCTCATCATAAGCAATGTTTAGAATGTTACCTTCATTAACGAGATATAGTAGATCTTCTTTTAATATGGCAGTAGTACTCTTCTCTTCTTGCTTCTTCGTTGGGCTTATTTGGTTTGGCTTAACATTACCGGCCTTTTGGTCTTTCTTGAAGGATCGACATTTCATTTTCTTGTGACTCATCCTTCCACAGTAATAGCATGCAATCTTCGAGCGTGACTTGGATCTACCTTGAGATTGATGCAGATCTCGGCTCTTACTACGTCCACAAGTTTCATTCCTACCCTGATTCTCAACAACATTTGCTTCGGGATGGATAGACTCTCCTCGTTCCATTCTCCTTGCTTCTTCACCAAGAAGACTGTCACTGACGTATCCATGGTTAGCTTTCCTTCCGGAGCTGAGTTACTAAGTGTAACTACGAGTGTGTCCCAGCTTTTCGGTAAGGAACTAAGGAGTAGAAGGGCTTGTAACTCATCATCAATCTTCATATCAATTTTTGTTAGTTGATTTACGAGCCCCTTGAAATTATTCTAGTGCTCAATCATACTATAACCATCCTTATACTCCAACTTCACCAACCGTCGAACTAAATTAGCCTTGTTACGAGGCGTTTTCTTCTGAATCATGGACTCAAGTTTTGTCCATAATTCATAAGCATTTGTATAAGTAGAAACATGCTCGAAGAGAGTTTTGTCAATGTACTTACGGATCATAGCAACAGCTTTCCGGTTCAATAGTTCCCACTAAGCATCACTCTTTCCTTCTACCTTATCTTTGTAGATGATGGGCTCATGCAAATCCTTGCAATACAAGTGGTCCTCCATCATCGGCTTCCAATAGGAGTAGTTGTTGGCTGTGAGCTTGAACATGTCTCCATCATGAGCGACATTATCCTCCATCTTGAACTTGCACGAGCTTGATTACGGCTATGGATGAACTGGCTCTGATACCACTGTTGGGAAATCTCGGGCTTTCCCGCTTCGTGAAGTTAAGATAGGCACTTTAAGATTGAAAGTAGTAATGGAGCATAAGAGTTTATAATTCTCCAATATGGAGATTCTTCCACTATACCAAAGAATAGTAGGATTACAAGAATATGATTACAAAGGCAACTCACACTCGGTGGCTCACTCAAGCTTGAGGATAGAGACTTCCCAAGCTATCTCTCTTTTTCTCTCAAAGAGGCTCTCTTTTATAATTCTTGGATATTTCTTTTTTTTGATTGATGATTAAGAATGAAGGCTCCTACCCCTATTTATACTACTCAACCTCCACAATGAATGGTGGAGATTACTTGTATCCAAGGGTGGAGATTGATTCTCTAGAATGCTCCACACTCTCTAGGAATCTCTACACTCTTTCATTCCCTTCTACATCCTTCCATACTCTTCCGTAAGGTTCCACACATCTCCAGAATATTCCAGAGGGTTCCACACTCTTCCACAAGCTTCTAGAGAGTTCTTCGGAATGTTCTAGAAAATTCTATACTTCTCTAGAAGGATCTTAGAATTTTCTAGAAACTCTCCAATTAAGGAGGGATCCCAACAAGTCTAATAAATCAGTCTTCAACATGTCTCGCTAAACGATCCTTGAATATTTTATTTTAATTATTTACTTAGATCATCCACAAATAACTTATCATACTAAATTTCTCATACTCTACTTTGTAATATTCTTTAATTTGTTTAAGTGACACCTAAATGTGTTAACCAAATGAGCCATTGGTGTTGCTCACTTTACTTTGATATTTATGTGATATTAAAATCAATATATTTATTTTTAATTGAATGGAATTTTTGATAAATTTATTTTAATATCAGAAAACTAGACGTGTGATAACCCTGATTTTTGTGAGTAATTTCATGATTTAATTTAGTTTGTATTTGTTTGAAATTGCATTGGGAAAAATTGGAATAGGAAATTGATTTGCAGATACAAAGTATAAAACATGTACATGTGCACAAGACAGTGTACACATGCACACAGATTTCTGTGTAACAAAAATTTGGCAGAAATTAATAGATAAAATAAAATAACTGATTTAGAAATACATATGCATAAAGATAGAATTTTGTCTTTAAATAAAATATAGTACAAAGAAAATAAGAGCTAGGCTGAAATAAACTTAAAATTATTTAAAGAAAGAAAGAAAAATAAAAGGCTTAGGTATACATAAGTTATACATGTATACAGTCAATCAATCTCTGGAAGAAAACAGAAGTTGCATGAAAATGGCATGAGTCCCTAAACAAGCACTTTATCTATTCTCAGTAATCTCTTTTATTAAGAAAATAATAATAGTAATAATAAGAAGTCATGCATATGACATGACCAGGGAAAATTAAAAGAGAGGGACTAATTTCTGGAAAGGAAGACAAGGACCACATACCCTTTTATTTTCTTGAATCAAACCAGAGGCAGGCTATGTTTGGGATGGGGTAGAACTGACATTGGGTAAGTCCATAAACCCTAGTAACAGCCAAGATTTATATAAAAGGCCTAGTATAGTAAGACCATATATTTTTGTTCTTCATTAACCTAAAGAAAAATATACAAGGCATAAACCAGAGAAAATAGGAGAAGGCAGAAGACTAAAAGGGGGTTCATAAGGCATAGGAAGAAGAAGGATTAATGTGAGTAACCTCACTGAAAACTTTGGCATTAAGACCTGAATATTGAGGCAGCCAGTTTGAACTAATTTTCTTTTACAAGTTATGTTTTATGATTGGATGACTTTGGTTTGTTAATGATTTGTTTAAGGGTAAAAACCTCTATCTGATTTACCCAGAAAAATAAGAGTCATGGATACATGAACTAAAATGTTTGTCTGAGATATGGGTTAGCTTTGAGATTGAGTGTTTTCTTTTATAAGTTTTCTTTATAAGTTGTTTATAAAAATCCCCGGATTCAAGTAGTGGGTGTATGGTCTGAAGGTAGAAAGAAATATGGGCTGTAACATTGTGTTGTTGCTTATGTCTCATATTAATTAAAACAAAAGAAAATGTAGAAGTGCAATGTTGTACATGTGCTGAGCTTCTATGTTTTATGAAATACCCAATTCAAATATACTTGTGGTTTAGCCAGATCATGAATCTGATTGAACCAGAGGTAAGGGAGAATATATATATCTAGCAAATTACTCAGGACCACATGCTTACATCTTGATCCAGTGAAACCCATAGGCAAAATAATGTGCTAAGAAGTCACCTCCCTCTTTCATGATAAAATGTTTGCTTCTGAGAATATAACTTACCAAACTCTGGATGAATACATGTTGCTTGCATTATTTATATTTCTCTGATTAAGAAGTGAGATGCAGAAGGGATTAGCACTGCTATGAAAAATAATAATAACACTTAGTAATTTAACTAAGGACTTGGGATCTTAGGGCTACCAAAGTATAGCTTGGCAAGGGGAATATTGCAAGTTCACACATGGTATGTTTATACCCAGGGGCCTGAGTGTGCTGGGTTAACAGAGAGATGTCCCAGGCAGTGTGTGTTTAAAAAGGAGAAAGTAGCTAAAGACCCTGTTATATTTGATAATGAATTCTAGGAATAGATTCAGGAGAGGCCTGGGCAAAATCCCTGATGGCCAGTAAAGTTGAAAAGGGGATGATAACTGAATTGATGTTTGTATTTGGTTGTTTTGGTGCTTTTTATGGATGAATCTTATGATTGTTTTCTATGAATCAAGTCATGGTGAATATATGTGTAAATAATCTGTTAACACTGAGATGAAGGAACATGCTTCACAAAAACAAAAAAAACAAGCATAAGGAAGATACTGAGTTTCTTATTCATGTAAAGTTTGTTTATAAAGAGAATTGAATGAGATCATGTTTTCAGTTGGATTATTCATACCAGACAAATAGTCTGACCCTTTTGTGTTTATGCACCATTGGGTGTCTCATATTCATATGGGGCAGTTCATGGTGGTTTTGCAGGGAAATAGGAATTGCTTTGATCAGGCTTGGATGTTAAACTGCTTAAGATTTGGATGCTATGTTTTTAAAAGACTTTGCTGAAGTAAACTACACCTTCATGATGAACTAGATTAAGACCTATTGTTTAAAATTACTTTGAGAAACCAATGTATGGTTAATTACTGTTTTGTAGTTGTTGAACTTATATGTCTCAACTGAACTATGTGCTTTGTTTTGTTAAATGCTTTGCTAAGAAAAATGAATTCTAAGCTTCAAGAACAGTTAGGCTATAATGGTAGAAGATCTGAGATTAAAAGAATTTGTGGTTTGTATGTATATCTATAGAACTGGCATAAGAAAATCCATGTTCAAGTCAAAAATAAAATCTGATAGAAAGAGTTTGAGTTGCTTTGAAAAGAAAATAATATAGCAGGTATTTTGTAACTAAGTAGTGCAAACCAGAACAGGGCTAACATAGCCATTTTTCTTGAGCCTGGGTCAAGCCAGCAACTAAGGATTTAAATTAAATTTTTAGATCTGTTTCATAGCCAAAGTATATAATAGGTTCAGACAATTTTGTTCACAGGAGAAAAAAAAAACAAAAATTGGGTTTGAACCGACCAGCATAGCACTCAAACTCGTGACCTCTCATGTGTAAGTTAGGCGCGTTTCCATTACGCCTAGATGTTGCTTGTGTTCACTTAGGATCCACTTTCTTTTAGCCTGAGTTTGATACTATACAGACTTTAACACAATCATCCATATTAAAAGCTTGCTTTCCACTAATTATTACTTGATCATTTCTTAATTAGAATAACAGACTAAATTATCAGGGAATTATCACATTTTAATAGATTTAAAAGGATTTCTACTTACATATTATCATGCTCTGATTCTAGTAGAATATAACATAGATATCTTCATATATGTATGTTAGGAATGATTTAGATTTAAAACAATATTTTTATATTGTGAAAGATCCTGGATATATTTTGTTTATTGGAGAAAGAAAATGACCCTGAGAAATATATTTGTAATGAATGATATATCTATATATCATCTCTTAAAAAAAAATCCTTATGAAATTAGGGTGGAAATAGGAGGGTCATTTCAAGACGGTTTTGAAACTTTAAAATATAACTTAAGTCACCAAAATTCATAAATATCTGAAAAATTAGAAAATGTACAAAAAGTAATCCATTTGCTCAAAGATCTACATTTCAGAATACCTCATTTTTTTGGAAAAATATTTTCAAAATGATTACATATATTTTAATGGCATTCTCTGCAAATAACGATTATTAAGAAATCTAATTCAAAATATGAACTTCGCCCAAATGATCTATAAACCTTTGACCTCTATTTGATTTAATAATTTTTGATTTTACACGATAAAATTAATTTAGAGTGTGTGGGTGGGCACACCCATATAGGCAGATGCAACATTTAATTATTTATTATTTGATTAAACACATTTTTTTAATCTTTCTATTCTTTGTTTCCAAGGTAGTAATTTTTGTTCAGCATATATCATTATAATCATGTTTTAATTAAATTTAATAAAAAAATATCATGATAACTATTTTATTTTTTAAAATTACGCAATCAAAAAGTCGGTTTTTTCACTAATGTACGGTTGTACTATTAATTATAATATATACATTATTACAAGAAATTTATTTATAAAGATGTGTTTATGAAAAACAATAATTTTACATTTTATTTAAGTATCGTTTTCTTGTTTCTATGTTGAAACATTTTTTATGTAAGGCTACAGTTAAACTATCACCATATTTACATAATAATGTGTAGTATTTGAGAAGCAGTGGACATAAATCCGTGAAAAGAGCAAAAAAATGCGTACAACATAAGTTCCACATTGTCAAAATAACCAGACTTCTTTACATTACGTTCTTATATAAAGTAAACCCGTGTATAAACCATACCATTGTCTATTAATATGGGTTCAGTTTATAGGCTATGAGTTCTTTGTTGTTGGAACCTTGATTACTTGAGCCTATTAAGACGGGCCTTGTGTATTAATTTGAATTGCACTTTAAGAAGATTTTAGTCAGTTAATTACGGTCTGACCTTGGTTTGATCTTTGGTTTTTAAAGGTTTTGGCCGGTCTGATGTTAATGTCCGTTTTTTGGCTCATCCAGGGTGGATTAGGCCGAGGTTTGGGTTAACCGTGATTATATCGTTGCCTGGTCTGGTTGGAGGTTGTTTGATTTCATGGAGGTTATGCGTGGAAGGATGTGTTTTGGTTCTTTGTTGGCTAAATCTATTCACATATTCGTAATCATTTAACATACATCAAAAAATACAATAAAATGGTATACACAAAAAATTACTTTACATACACCATCTTTTTTACAAAACTATTCGTGTTTTCATCTTCATCATCCTTCCTCTTTAAAATTTGAACTTACTGAAACAAAACTAGAAATCTTTAACGTCAAATTAAATAAAAATTCAACAAAATGACCTTTAATTTCTGTCGCTAATATTGTGACTTCTTTAAAAAAAATTTAGGAATTCTTATTTCATCAAAATCATTTTAGAAAAAAATATTAAATATTTTTAAATTAGAGTAGTTTTTTGTGAAAATTGTCTTAACTGATATTTTATGTTCCCTTAACTTCATCAAATGTATAGATTTGCTTAAATCTTATTAATTTTAATGTTTTAATTCGATGGATTATAGGAAAAAGATTAGAATTGCAATTAAGAAGAAGGGTAATTTGATCATATACTATTTTAGCAAAATCAAGGTGTATGTTAGTTGATTTTTGGTTTGTGAATAGAATTTTCTTTTTTTGTTAGTTGTGATAAACCTTTTGTTCCTTTGATTTAATTATTGTTATCTTGACTAATTGCTCAAATGCCTTTCTTTGGCTATTGCTTTTCTTTTTCTAATATTTAATTGGTAACAACGAGATTTGATAAACAATCTGCAGACATATTACTACCTCGTTAATATAACATTTGCTAACAGCAAGAACCGTCATTTGTAGCTGATGAGTTTCCGAAGATGGACATTCAGTCGGCCATATTCGTAAATAAGCTATTTTAAAAGCTCTCTCCCAGAGACATCGATACAACCAAACAAAAGAAACAAAAAACCTACATGTGCATACACACTGTGCACATACATAAAAATCAATAACACTCATATAGCTTAATGTCCATCTTAAGTCTAAAATAAGCCCACCCTTCAAACTCATCCGTCCTCAAAGTAGCCACTCCCCTAGTCATGAAAAAATCCCCAGTCCCACCCACAACCGAAATATCCCTACTCTCATCCATTATTATATCCGCTCCCATCAAATTAATGCTTCCCCTGTACTTCGTCCCATTCCCATTAAACACAATACTGAAAGCAAACCATGCATTGAAGTTCTCCTTCATGTTATAAAAATAAAACCCTTGGGCCCTGCCAACCGGAGCAGATACAAGCCTGTTGTCCTTGGTCATAGGGTCGTTGAATATCACAAAGTTACTGAAGTTGTAATTCCCCATAGAAACGTCTTTGTTTGAGATCACTGCTGAAGTTGCATTCGCTTCATTCGTCCCATCAAAAAGGATGTCGTGGTAGTATAGGGTTAATTTTTTGCATGGTTTCTTGTTGCGATATGCATTGGATTTGGTTAGCTGTGTAAGCAGAACGAAAATGAAGATTAGTTTGATTACTACGGCTGTGGCTGTGGGTTCTTGCTTCATTGTGAGTCTTAGAGGAGATGGAGATGAAGCTTGCTATTTGTAGGGGTTTGTTGTTGCTTGTGATTGGATATGCCGGCCATAGAATTGTCTAGTAATGCGTTATATGCTTTGCGAACAGTTAATCAAGATAACGGGTGATGATGTATTTGGATTAGCATTTTAACTTGTATAATTGTCAATATGCATGCGAGCTTATATGAGATTCCCCCGAAGCACCATCCAGTTCGTGTCTAGTTCTGGATGTATTGCGATTCTGCCGTTTCATTTATGACAACATATATAAATTTCCATTTGAGAATGGTAGTTGGAAGGTCAAAACCAAACCTCATGCATTGGAAGGAAAGTGTTTTGCAATGAGCATTGATACGAGCGTCCTAATTTATGTTTCTAAATGTACAAAATAGATATGTTAGAAATTTTGCAATGAGCACGTATATTTTCATAGCAATATTTATTGTAACAAAAAAAAATCTCTTATTATTACATGCTACCAATCTCATTATATGTTCATTTTTTTTAGAATATCTTGCGATGTGGTACTAATCATAATCCAATCTACGCCGTCACTCTAATACAGTGTGATCCATGTCTAATAAGATATTCATGCACCAAATAAGGTTTTGTTTTATGCACTTCAATCTTTGAAGAGTTTGAGTCATGACCAACTTGTTTTTTGTCTTAAAGTTTTAGGTTTATGCACCGAATTTAAAGTTTTAGATTTATGCACAATATACTCAAAGATATAAATTGTCGATTAATGATTATCAACAAAATAATTCAATAAATAAATATCATCAAACAAAAACAAATAGAAAAAACACAAGGATTTAACATAGTTCAATCAAATTTGCCATGTCTACAAACCCAACCTGTGACACCCCACCTCTATACTCGCGCTAGCCAAGGACACTACGGGGTAATGCCGTCGACTAGCACGAAGAGTAAGACTGTTGAGGAGCGACCATCTGTGTAATTGCTTTGTGCGAGCATCGATATGTCAGAAAATATAACTTACATTTCATCTCAAGAGGAAATCCGACATATCTAATACAAACACAAAGCTACCACACAGTGGCTAAGTAGTCTTCGGAAACAAATATAGAAATAAACATAACACAAATCAGTCATAGACATTCATATCACAAAGACGGAATAAGATATGAATATATCACATGAAAGTGTACATCAAAATAGTGGTCATATAAGATCCACTACATCACAATGAATAGATACAAGTGCGAGACAAAAGAATAATTATACATCACGGAGTCTATAGCTCAAATGTATAATAACAAAAACTACTAATCTAAAGTAGTTAGCCAAAAGTCAAGAGAAGGACCCAGTCAAGCAGGAGCACCTGAAATATCTCGGTCTGACCCGAGTATTATTTAAGAAAATAATAAACGGATCAGTCTAGCTATAATTATCAGATAAAATGAGATATAAGAAGAGATATAATAAAAACGTATGATAACCAAAAATGTCATACCTCGACAAGTTTACATTAGAAAATCAACAAAGGAAAATCATACAAATATCTCACGAATCTCATAGCATAAAAAGAATGTCATATTCTTTATTTAATTCACCAAACCACAATAAATGACATACATATCAATGCCAACTGAAAAAGGTGATGAAACATAAATTTCAGAAATCAATAATTAGAAATCCAGAAATCACAAAAATAAGAGGATGGCCAATCCCAAGTGGAACGCGATTCCATAGACCGAACATCGACGCACCTAGAAAGATACGTCCCATGCACAGTCGAACATCGACGCACCTAGAAAGATACGCCCCATGCACAGTCGAACATCACGCACCTAGAAAGATACGCCCCATGTATAACTAAACATCAACGCACCTAGAAAGATACGCCCCATGATTAGTCTAGCATCGATGCACCTAGAAAGATACACCCCATGCAAAGTCTAGCATCGATGCACCTAGAAAGATACACCCCATGCATAACTAAACATCGACGTACCTAGAAAGATACACCCCATGTAATGTCTAACATCGATGCACCTAGAAAGATACACCCCATGCAAAGCCGAACATCGATGCACCTAGAAAGATACGACCCATGCATAGACGAACATCGACGCACCTAAATAGATACGCCCCATGTCCCGACTTATTGAACCGATTGCTCCACGAAGTAAATAAACATCGACGCACCTAAATAGGTACGACCCATGCGAGAAATAAACATCGACGCACCTAAATAGGTACGACCCATGCGAGAAGTGAGACGAAGCTCAATAAAACGAGGAATAGTCCTCCACGTGGACAAAGAGACATCGCACATTGCTAGTCTAAACCACAAAATGATCATCATCGATCAATAAAAAGTGTCGATTACACTAAGCTAGTAAATATATGAGTTTAGCTTCATGTCCCATAACCACTAGCTTAACTTAAATATTTACGAACAAATTGTAGATTTCCACTCGAAAATTGTGACAAGAGTTTCAATCGGACAAGTCCAAAAATTAATCGACGAAGTAAACGCAAGCGTTTCATACCACTTGTTTTGCTAAGCCGTTTAATTATATTTTCTCATACGAATGAGGTAAAGGTTTGTATATACTAATAGATTGGAAAACGGTTTTGAAAACAAGCTTTATGTTTAAAAATAGAGTTGAAATCATCTTTGTAAAAGAGTTTGAATATTTACTACTAGTATAGAAAACCTTTATATTTTAAAGTGACAAATCACAGAAATGATGGTAGAAACAATCAATCACAAGAATTCACATTTCGATAACGTGAATCAAACCATGGAAATCGATATCAAATCGATCAAATAGAAACACCAAAAATCCAGAAAAGAAATCATCAAAGTTGATATTAATTGACAATAACTATATGGATAATCAAAAATCGATAAGTTTGGAAATCCACATAAAAATAGGCTAATATCCAGAAATCAACAGCCATAGACGTCTGTGGATAATCCACAGACGTCTGTCACCTGTTTCGGGAAATAATTTTCCTGAGGCCACAGACATCTGTGGATAATCCACAGACGTCTGTCACCTGTAGAGGGACAGAATTTTCAAAGCCCAAAAATGGGCAAACCTACACAACTTCTCGGATTCGGGGCGATTGAATGAGCAACGGCGACAAAGGATTTATGCCAAGCGACAACCCAGCCCTATAAGCTCTCCGAAACACCACCAAAAGCATGTTCATAAATCAAAGCTAGGATTTTCAAAGTTTTAACTTCCAAAACACCAAAAATTGAAATGTTCTCCGAATCAATCCAAACCAAAATCAAATGAACATGAAAGGGTGTTAGGAATCCATACTAAGCAATCAAGGATAGTTATAGACATAGATGTGAGATAAAAATCTCACCTTTAAACCCAAAACAAATGAAGAAGAAGCTATAGAGCAATGGCAAGAACAATCACTCTTCAATTCCAACCCAACAAGCTTGAATCTAAGCTTAAAAGAGAAACATTTCCTAAGTTAGGTTTAGGAAATTTCTAAAATTGAAAGGAGAAAGAGTTGGAGAAGAAGAAGAGGATGCTTACCAATGGCTTCACTATGAATTTGGAGCTAGAACTTGATTTGCAAATGGAAACTAGGGCTTATGATTTCCTAATTCTTTTTCTCTTCCTCCATTTTTGATGAAGCTTGAATGTATTAGGAAATTATGAAGGAATGAAGAGAAGAGGGTTGGAACTAGGTTGATAAGTGGGGTTAATGGGCTGAAACCCAACCCAAAGCCATAAGTGAAAAGTAGCAAAATTCTACTAACTCCAAACATATCGAAGCTTATACTCAAAAAAGTCGCAAATGCCATTTTGGACTCAATGGAAGTGGTCTCGAGTCCCAATTCGACTGTTTGCAAAAAGTAGCTTTTCGGACTAAAATCCGACGAACGATGAAATATTTAAATAAAATATTTAAATATAAAATCGATAAATATGCGGGTTGTTACACAACCTTTATACTTTTATTATTTCTTCCAAAAAAAGAGTATAACTTAGAGATATTGCAAAAATTATAGAAAGAAAAAGCAAAGAGACCAGCCTATAATTTATAAATTGAACAATCAATTTCTCTAAAGATATTACACTCAAAACCAACAATTAGATTTAACCGGTGAAATTATGGTTTGATAAAGAAAAAGATAATATTGGATTCACTCACACCAATAATGATATGTCTTTATAGACTTAAGTATGAAAGCATTACTTGGAAAACTAGTAAATTAGTTGCTCGATTATCTTGAAACCTTTCCAAATTTTCTTGATTTGATTTCAATGCAATAAAATAATGATTATCATGATTTCCATAATTTTCGTTGATTGAATCTCTATGCCTAATCTTTTTTTCACAAATAGCCTAATTAATTAATTAATTAATTAATTAATTAATTAAATCAATTAATATTCTCATCTTTCTTCCACAAATATTCTAATTAATTGATCCATTGAATCAAATATTTCTTTATGTATTCCTAAAATATTTGAATTACATAAATTTAACACTTTACCAACCTCTCTTCAACTTCACATCTCAACAATTTGTTGAGTCCGCGCAACATGGTGCCAAGCTCAAGATGAACAAATTTGGGTGTTGCCGCCCAAATGGAGCTCCTAAACCTTTCTCAAACATAGGAAATAATATGCGCACTAACAAGAAAAATACATTTGAGCGAATATAAAAATTCTTCAACATATCCAATATAGAAGATGGACTTATGGATACTCAAGTTTGAGAGATCGAATATTTAACAACGTGCTTTGCCTTATCTATTCCATATTAGAGCGAGTGACATAATTAATATTATCTACTCAAATCCCCTTCTCAAGAATTTTACTAGACTTTTCTAAGCCCATGCCAACAGACTTATCAATAAGCTTCGCATCATTCGAAACATAATTTGAAGAATCCTCACCACAAATATAATGACCAATAGGACCAACTGAATCAAAAGTCCTTGCTTGTGACTGATCTCCGTAGAGTCTGAACCTTTGAAATCTTCTCTATAACCATGGTATCATCAAAAATACCCCCCACTCGATTATTTTTTAGTTGAAAAAACCCTAGCCATGGCCTTCTCAGTAAAACCGTTGCCTACATCTCCTCCTCCCCTGCAGTCCCTACCAATTCAGCCTGCAATTCTCCAGATTCTGGCCACGGGTAGCTCCCCAAGCAATTATGATGATATATTCATCAAAGTTTTCTCTAGATGCTCTTTTAGGCGCTCAGCTAGGACCTTTTTAACCGCTAGTAACATTAGATTCCCCACGCCAAAACAACCAATCCCTTAGTCATCTTCTTCGATGCTCCCACTCCATGTTCCTCCATATTCCTCAGCTCAAATTGGTCAGCAAACCTCCTATAAGGCCCTGCCAGTGGTTTCTCTCTAGACCCAGCCCCCCTTGCATAGCCATAATCTTCCTACTTTTAGATCTCTACCCCTTTACAGTTTACTCTCCAACGGATTTTGCCACTAGTAGATAGGGGTGGGTACGGAAAATATCCGTACCATCCAAACCATTTTCTATTCCTTTCGATTGTTGATGGAATGATGTGGCCTATTCCAAATTCCGTTCCATCAACATTGGAATTCCTATTGATGGAAATTGGAAAACTCGGAACAGAACATGGAATTCCTTCTTCCGATCAAAGAATTTTGTAAAATAATTTTTTCATCAAATTTTAACTGCAAAGTAAACATTATAGGAATTCATAATTATGTTACCGCAAACTAAACACTACAGTACTAACACAATCCAGTAAAGTTGAAATACAGTAAATCTAATAATTATAAAGATAGTACGATTAACCAATCTACAGTAATCAAATAAATCTGGAGTATTTTGATTTGATTGCATTATGGCTTGCAATCTTACTTGAGCATGATTTAGAAAATACAGTATAGTTTTGAAAAACCTGAATGCAACATTTGATTTAATAATCAAGTCAGTTTTAATTGGGAATGATTCTCAAACAACCAGAGCTTCTTAAACACCATGTACACTCAACCAAAAGGTATATTACCCATATAATAAAATATAAGATGTTAACAATATAAATATGTAAAATAAAAGGATACACATGTTTACGTGGTATGGTCTACCAGTTACATCCTTGAATCAAATATAATCAATTTTATTATATTATAAGAAGCGGATAGAGAGGACATCAATATCAAATAATAGACTTTCTGTATTACATGGTTATAGACCCACGGTTTGTACATCATATTGAAGCATCCAATTCATAACAGAGATATATTCGTGGGACTACCATTCTCACAAGTAACAAACTGCTGAACAAAGTGGGTAACAAAGATATATTTGCTCGGTCTTAGTTTTGTTTTTTCCTAAGCAAGTAGGCAAGCGAAAGGAATGAAAATTTCTGCGGAAATAGTGGAAATTTCCGCTGAGTTCCATCACCTACCGGAAGGAATTCCTTCTGAATCATTTTGGACGGAAAAATACGAAAACCGAAAATCACGGAAATATTCGAAAGGAAAATGCTGGAAAAGCGGTAAAATGGAAAAATAATCAGCCCTACTAGTAGATATGCTAGAATGACCTCTATGACTAAAAGCGAAGCAAGGAAACAGTGGAATAATTCTATTATTGTATAGTGGTAGGATCCAAACTCTACTTTCATTATTTTAAATCCTATATCGAAAGAATCTGTAAACCCGAAGGTGCATTTCATATTTTCTCTAAAGAAAACGACTTCTATGTGATTACATTTGATTTTAAAATGGATTATGATAAGTGTTGAAAGGGGGTTCTTATTTTTACGACCGTAGATTATCGATGATGAAAAGTTGGGTTCCAGACTTAAATTTAAACAAAGACTTCCTTTAAACCATCCTAGTGTGGGTGAAATTTCCTGGGCATCAATTGAAATTTTGGTCAGAAGAAGGCATAAGTCGTATAGCCTCAGTCCTGGGTAACCTCGTTAAGATGGATCGTTGCACCCAGGGAATTATAAAAATTTCCTATGCTAGAATCCTAACAGATATAGACAATAAATTTAACTTCCTTAGTGAAGTTGTTATTTTGGATGAAAATATAAGATCGACATGCAACAATGGAATATGAGTGGAAGCCTATTGTATGCCAAAAAAGCGATTGTGTTGACCACCCTAAAAAATATTATACGATTGAAAGGTTATGGGTTCAAAAACAAAATGTCCCTGCTTAGCATGACAAAGATTCCCTAATTCGGTTGTATGAAATTCAAATGTAGAAGAATACACTATGATAGACAATGAAACAAGATGTACGGAAATTAATAGTCCACAAAAGGTACAAGTGGAAAGCATCATTCAGGATAACCACGATATAACATCTTAGAGTCGAATCAAAATAATAGCAGCCTGTAGGACAAGGTCTAGTTTATGCAAATTTTAATTCTCACAATCCCTCTATTAATTTACAATGCAATGAATCCTCACTAAAATGGATCAAATGAATTAAATGCTCTACATGAAAATGAATTGAGCGTGACTCAATAGCATGAAACCCACCCTAATTTGGCTTTGTTTACTGAACATAATATGAGTATGCAATATGAAATAGAATATGTTGTAGTCCAAAACTAAGATGCAAGAGAAGACTCTTTAGCCCATACACATGTTGAGGAAGACATAGTTGGTCAAGCCACTCCAATTGTCAAAGTTGCTACATGTTTGCACTAAAAATGAGACAAACACTCAATCAAATAATAAGCAGTAGTTATTGAAATAAAGAATTAAAATAATGAAATAACACAGAGATGTATAGTGGTTCGACCAACAAAAATAGCCTACGTCCACTATCGACTTTGTTAATGATTTCTAACTTTCTTTACAGCGGTGATTCTATAACTTGGTTTCTTACAACTTGGGTAAGAATCCAATAAAGTATTGGGATAAAATCTAATAATTTAGAAAGTAGCCAAAAGATCCTCTTTTGTGCACCTCTCCTCCTATTTACAAATGAAGATCGGCAAATTTGGCTTCAATATGTAACAATTTGCACCCCAGTGGGTCCGAAATTTTGCTAAATCGATAATCCAAGTCCACAAAAGCTCAGATCATTGGTGTTTGGTATCCTGCAAATAATAAAAGCATATCATAGCACTATCGATATAAACTCATAGTGAAATAGTAATGTATAATAAAACATATGATTACTGACCAAGGTTGATTCCTTTAATCTTTAGTGTCGTTGTCAGTACCATGCATGCATAAGAAAATCTATTCCACATTAGTAGAATGTATACATATGTGCTGGTAGCCTTTGCGGTGGGTAGACTTTTGTTGTGTAACACTACTGACCTCGCATTGCAATCCATTTTAATAACCAAATTATTCTTATTTTATCTAAGTTATTAGCTAATTTATTAATTCACCCCATCATAAACGCATAGTTGAGGCTATGTATATATTCATACTTATTTATTATGCCTCCAATGTTCAACTATTAATATTCAGTTATTCTTACTTAACTAACATTCTGTTTCGTTGATGTCATCTTAATATCATTTTCCACTTATTTTTAACTTAAAAGATATAATATCTTTTACCGTTTACATCTCCTTTTTATTATTAGATCTATTTACTATTCCTTTTTATCTCTTACTATCTTTAATTGGTTATTGACTTCATTACTTACTCATCCATTAATTTGCCTATATTTCATCATTTATTGTTTAATTTCTAACTTGTCTTTTATTGCATATATTAGTTTTATGTTTGGACTGTTATTATTATCACTGCTTACAATTCTTAAGTTTATACTTAGCGACTTTTGCATTTTAACGCGTTGGAATTACATCTTCCCCAAAAGGAAATGTTAAAACTGTAAATTTCTATAAATAATCTAAAAGGAGATTTGTGTTAAGTTTGGAATTATAAGAAATTATCGTTTTGTTTTTATTGAAATAAACAATATAAAATACGGTAAAGACCTTATTCTATATACACATGTTTCTTTTAGGCATATTTATTATTACTTCAAACGATACATTTTAGTCTTATTATAAAACTGGATAGTTTATAGAATTTTACATTGCAACACACTTCATTCCAATGAATTAAAATACTACTTAAATCTCAATTCAATTTATAATAACTTCTATTTCATATTAACTAACATATATGTTATTTAAATCCACATATGTGGAATATCTATAAAATCTTGTTAATTTGGGACTACAACTTACACTCTTACTTTCTAGATTTAAGTTAACAATTCACAGAATAGGTAGGCATGGGTTTAAATTTCATTACACGCATATAATTAAGCATACAACTTCAATTAATTATATCCAGCATACAAAAAATAATTTTACAATGAAATAAATCCAATATTATATAAAAATATATAATTTCTCTTTCACCTTGAAGCTTTCCAAATCTCTAGATCTAAACCTTGTTATTTCAATTTAACTCCGTTTTTTTCCCTATTGAAATATGTACCGTAAGTATATACATATTTATTAGAAATTTAGATTTGAGAAGAGATTTGAATTTAATTTAGATTTGGATTTTATTTACTTTTCTTCGCAGAATTGATTCATCCCTTATTCTTCTTCTCTTTTATTTTTCGCTATTCTCCACACACACATATGTGATATATTAATTTATAATTTCTATATCTCCTAGAATTTGTAAACAAAATAAAACGGTAGAGCTTTGCTCTTTGATTCAAAAAATATAAGAAAAGTGAGGTGTTAGGAATGTACTTTATAGGCGAACAAATCAATTCCACCCGTTAGATTTTAAATTATTAAATCCAGACCACAGCCACCGGTCAACTGCTATATCTCCACCGGTCGACCGCTGGTGGTAGAGCAGTCCCAATAAAGAGGTCGACCGGTCGCTGTATATATGTTAAGTTTTATTTGCTTCAGTGACCAATTTTATTGTTAACGTTAACGTTAATTTTGATATTACTTAGGGATGAAGTATTAGTTTACCGTTAGTTACAATATTTATTTCCATTTGCATTCAATTTTATCTTTTTAAACACTATTAATTTACTTATATTTAACAATTGCGGTTAAACTATTTATTGCCTCCTTTTTTAAATGTTAATATTCATTACCTTCACCCGTATAAATTCTTATTTAATTCTCTTTCAATGCTGATTTAGTTAGGTTTACCACATCCATTTCCTTTAATGTTAACATTTGTATTTGATTACAAATTAATGTTAAGTTATTAACATTTACTTTCTAATTGGTTTTGAATTATTCCGATCCAAAAACTTCAAACATTAATAAGTTTTCCGTTTAAACTCCGATTGGAAAATTTTACCAATGAAAATTGATTGGAAAAATCGCCACGAACCCAACATCGTAAGTTTCATAGTCAAATCCGACGTTTACAAAAATTCTATTTTTTGCGTTTAATAATTACTTATTAATTAGTTTCATTTTTATTTATTTTCGTTAAATTTATGGGGTGTTACATGTTATTTTCTATTCATGTTCCCATGTTTGGCAGGAGGTTCTAGAAAAAAAAATCGTACCAAGATCAGCAATCGAGAGTCAACTCATTATCGAGTCAAGAGCTTCAACCCGGGAATGAGTTATGGTTTTCCTTAACTTCATGCATTTTTGCTTCATCTATAACCTTTGTACATGTACTTTGTGCCATCATCCAGCTTCAAAATTTCATGTGTTATACTTTGCATTAGCTCCAACTTCTAACATGTGGTACGTTGACTCAACAACCTTAACTCAATATCGAGTTGAGAGGATCAACATGGTACAGAATCATGGACTTAGTTGATCTTTCTGCTTCCTTCTTTCTTTTGGCTACGTAACTTGACCTATTTGAGGGATGTTTAAGTGACCTCTTAGAAACAAGCAGGGTTCAATATTAATTCTATGTACTCGACTAAATTCTAGTTTTCAAACTTGAACTTCTAGGTTGCTTTATCTATTTACAACCATTCAATATGATTCTGACTCGTTAAGAGATAGCTTGGTTCAGAAACAGGATAATACATGCCCCTCAAACATGCCTTTGGATCAAGACAAGTAGTGAATTAAACTTCTTATCTAAATAGATATCCTCATCCTTTGAGCTGTTTTCACAAAGCAGCGCATTTTCTCTGGATCATCATATCACTTTGAACAGTTACAAACTCATATCCTTTGCATAATATAAGAGCTGAAGCATCTTGTTCAAGTTCATTATTTGGACTATGGAAATTTTGGAGCCTCTTCCTTCATTTGGTCAGGTAGGATTTTGTCTTGCCATTTCATTTGTTTTCAGTTTTATTTCCAACACTATTTTTTTACTTTCTTAACTCGATATCAAGTCTTGGGCTTTGACTCAGTACCTGATTTAACTCCGAGTTTTAAATGCTAAGTAATACTTAAGAGATTTTTCTCCTTCATATTTACTTCACTTTTGTCACTTGCGAGTTCGACTTTGGGCTTTCTTTATCCCTCAATTTAAACTTTGACTTTCACCACCGATAGCGCATAGCTTCACCATAGATCCTCTATCACTACTGCCAGCGTCTATTTGACTCAACTCTGATTTATACGTAATTGCCCCAAATTGATTTGAGTTTTAACTCGACTCTTTCGCCTTGATGTCGCCGTTTTCACCTGCTTCAAGCTGAGTTAGGTTGCACTTCCTTGTTGCCAATGTCATTTAGGGATCATTGATTGCACTCAGTTATGGCTGTGACTTCATCTTTCTCCTTGGTTTAGTCATGGCTTGTAAAGAATTTGGGCCTCAATTTGGTCTTGAAAACATGAAGTCGACTCAAAGTTTTTTAATGAATTCCCTATGTCCGACTTGGGTTTCTCCCCTTCTTTGTGTGCTTTGAGTTAACTTCGTGCCTTGCCAAGCTTCGACCTAATTTTTTGTGATGCCTTGATTTTCCAAAATTTTGAACTAAAATTTTTTAGCACAAAGAGGAAGATAGCTATTTGATGATTCGTGGTCGAGTGCGATCAATAGTCGAAATCCTGTGGAATGGTTTCAGATAACGGTTATATTAAACGCACTTCAACATTCAATGGACTTTTTCATTACAGCTTTAAGTCGAACACTTCACTCCGGTGTCCTTGCAAAGAAAATTTCTGTGTTGTCTTGGACGATGGTTCTATTATTATAAATCGTATGATAATGTACAAAATCCGACATATAGTTCCATAGTGCGACGGTGCTCATTTTCCAGGATGAGCGAGCTATCTTCATAGAGTGTTTACATTCACCGTGCTTCGAACACAGGACACACACTCGCTGCGCAGACTAAATTGCACATCACCGCCCTTATTATTATAAAATATATGGTTGGTCAACGCACGTTGACATCCATTGGTTCTAATACGTCGGCTATATAGAGCTTTTTTTCAACATGAAGATCGAAATCAAATTCTACCCAACCTTGCTCATCTTTAACTTCATCGTCTTTTCGACCTCAACCACCTCATCATTCAACAAGACTGTGTTTGGAGATGGTCTGTTTCATAATAGAAGATGAAGCTTATATGGGGGTTGCCTCCCAATATCAATCTTAAAGGTGCTTTAATTCTCGATAACCCCTCATATTCTCCAAAACCTACTCTAGATAAAGCAAGCATTTCATAGAATCTATGAAAGGTATAGAATTCATTTTGAGGACATTTTGGTCCCATGGCCCTTTCAACAGGCACATGATCCACCCTAGGGCAACAACACATGTAATCTTTACATGTCTCTCTCTCGAGGTATCCCTCCTTTTAATCATTTTGTTCAACTCGTCCTCTAGTTTATGAAGCTTTCCACCATTCAACTCCACCTAAATAGCTATGATTCTATGAACAACATTTATATGGTTTGCAGTCATCACTTGGGCAGGGTGCCCACACTGCAGGAAATTAGTTATTTATTCAACTTTAAAAAGCAACAAGATAGCTCATCTCTGACTTATTTATAACTCTTAAAATTGTGTCGCATGATTATCGGTCTTTAGAACAAGTTGTGTCACTTCAAAGATGAATATTTCATCATGTGTTGTCAACCTAGTTTCACTCGGAGATGGCTATCGGGATGTAAGTTCTACTATCACCCTTTATCTTGTTGGAGTTAATTCCATTCAAATTGCTACCTCCGTCATTTCATAAATTTGCAAATATTCCAAGGAGACTCGGTCGTGCATCTCTGGCATATACTCTTCATGCTCTTCAAGCTATTCGTACTTAAGAGCAAACAATGAATTTTTTTTAATAGATGAAAGGATGCAACAATTTTAGCTCCTTAATAATGATTGTAGCCTTGGCCTTATTGCTACTATTCGTAGATGCACCCAGCCCGCTCCAGTGGCTAGGGTTGAACCTTACTTCGATGAGAACTAAGAAGCTCCTCTTCCTATTCAGGATCCACCAGTTAATAAAAGGGAATATGAGGCATGTAATGGTGATAATGACAACGATGAAAGAGAAGGTGGTGATGATAATGATGATAGGGATGGAGGTGACGATGAAAATGTGAACCTTGGTCACAAGTCTATGGGAGAGACAGGTAGTGATGGTCAAGTGCTGCTTACTTCTCATTGCCCAAAGATAAAGATCATTTCGCCCTATCCTATCCCTTAGCCACATAGGCTCCGGTCGATTGGGAAACCTTAGCTCCTCAAACTAGTGATATACATGGTTCACTTGGGAGGATTCCAAATAACATTTCTTCCTACGACCTTAACAATTTTAGTTTCAAGGATATTGATTCTCCTATCCGTATGGCCATATACATGCCTTCGACTGCTACAGGGGAGATAACCCCACTTAGTAAACTTCATAAGCATGGTCCATGGGGGACATTAGGGCACGCTGGCACTTTACATGGCACTTTAAGTCACCACACACTTACACTACACGTGTTATTTCTTGACTTCCAAATCTTAACTTGGCTGTTTTTTTCTTTTCAAGTACAATGAGACGCCCATATCTTTTTGATGAGCTCCAAGTTTACTCTTCAATATATCCTAAGCAAGATTCCTTGTGCCAACATAGTGAATCTTCATATGAATCTAAATTAGCATGGCATCATAGGAGAGAACATGAAAAACAAGAAGGAAAATGCAAATATCATAATGATAATGATCGATGGTCATGTGACCGTCCAGGATTAGGTGGGACATCCCCTTCTCAACATTGATCTTGTGCTCCTCTCCTTAAAAGTATAGATATATACTCTTCAAAGCTCAATCCCGTTCCTTCATCTAAGGCTCTAGTTATGCCTACATCTATACCGCTTATCACACAACCAATAACATCCTTCTATAAATTCAAACAGGCTACTCAACCGTTTGGGTCTACGGCTTTCAATCCTTCTTAAAGAAGAAATGGTAAATAGCATGCCCCTACTTATGTTTCTACGGATCTAACAGAATCTTCCTTAAATCCATAGATTATCAAGTTATAAAGAGCTTTCCCTACACTTTGCCTTGATGGAGTTAAATTTGCTTACCATTTGAAAGACATTTCTATTAACGTGGCCAATGATGTTCTGGCTTGTATAAAAGATGTATATGATCGGTGTTTTATATGGTAGAGACTCACATAAGCTCTATTTGATGTTAATGGGGAGAAACAGCTAGCTCTTCAAGAGAAGGAGATAGAAACTAAAGACAAAGAGTGAATCATTTCTAATTTGGATAAGGAGCTAGAGGAGATCATGGGTTTACACAAGGCGATGGAGACAAATTTATAGGAAGAGTGAAAATCTTTTGAGGATAAATCAATTGCGATAGGCTCAACTCAAGTCCGCACATCATAAGTGTCACAACCTTGCTAAGGAAAAGAAGGTCTCTAGAAAACTGTTGATGAGCAGACTCTGAAAATTTCAAAATTGGAAGTTGCACTGGAGGCTGAGAAAAAAGAGAAGGATGAAGCTCTTTGCCATGTCCTGGAGTATATGGAAAAAATGTTTGATGCCCAACATGCACAGAAGAATACAGAAACTCATGCAAAAAATTCCGAGGACATAATCAAATCCGAGATAGAGCCTACTATGGTTCACTTCTATTCAAACGTTATTAGGTTTGTAAAGTTAAGATGGCTTGATGAGGTATATCTGAGAGAGTTAGTCATAGCTTGGGAAGAAATAGTCAGGTTTGAGAAAGAGCATTCAGGCACGGTCAATGAAGATGAATTAAAAGTCGACCTCTTAGATAATTTTGATTTGGATGCACATGTTATAGGCAAGATCATGTTAGATTCCGAGGCTTCTGCTTCTACTGATGTACCTGCTATCCTTCCCGAATCTAGCTCTAATTTGGGTGAAATTCAACTATCCTTTCTCAAGGATTCCCAACAGACTCATATCGTAACATCGACTACTTCCAATATCGTTGCTCCGTCCACATCAAGGCATCTTAATTATGAGTCTATTATTCCTCCTTCTGGTATTTATATGGCTTTAATAACCATGGAGACTTCGGGAATTATAACTTCTTAATATCTTTAGCTGACCAATACAATTTAGAGGAGCCTGGTTGTATAATGCCCAAGTCTGCTCTAAAACTATCTGCTTTATCCCAATTATTGAGCGAAGTTATACGTGACTCCTTCCCAAACAATCTATGCTTCTCCTGGTGGTATATCACTAACTTCTTCCATGTTCAGAAGGTTCAAATGGCACCCATCGATGTTTCTAATCGCTATTTTTCACTTTCTCAACCTTCATGTCCACCTGCCTTTTCCCTTTTACTAGAACAAAATTTGGCTTCGGGCACTCAAGCTTCAATGATCGATTATATCATCATTTCTGCCCCACCTCTAATTCCAACCTCTTCAGCTAGGTCCACTTAGGGTCCCGAGGCTGAAAAGATTCATGTGCTGGAAGAAGAGGCTATAGATGATCCCAATGCGACATAGGGCAATAAAGATATAATTATTACTTGACCTATTTGAGCCGTGAATGTTAGAAAGCAGACCTCAAAAATCAAGAAGGTAAAGAAGATTAAGAGGGTGAAAGTTGACAATATTCCCCCCTCGATCTTGGTTTCCTATCCTACCAATCCAATTATCATTCCAACTTCTATACTCCAAGTAGCCAGTGTTCATGCTGATGCTCCCACTCGTGAGTCTCCAGGAGGCCACTGTGATTGGGAAAAGGATATCAAGGGTTACCTTTCTGGGGTAAAAAATAGTAGATCTATAAAAAGGCCAACCTCATCCTTACCAAAGGGAAAGAAAGGTAGAATGAAGAAGAATGCATCGATATCATATTCTTGTGTAGTTGTTTGTTTGTTCTGGTTTCAATTCATGTAGTCGATGTTATGTGGGTATGTCCCCTGCTTTTGTTTTCAAAGCTTGAATATGAATAAAATTCTAGATTCACATCTCATTTTTTCTATGTACTTAGTTTACTTATGTCTGTGATAATCATATTTGGATTAGTGTAATGATATTATCCATCATAACTCTACATGTATGGATAATTTTCGCCCACTGCTTAGTAATACGTCATCATTTCATTCTATTTATCAGTACCGAAACATTTTTTCACTGGCTAACAGAGTAATAATTACTTGGCCAACTCTATGGCCTTTCTTGCTCATTTTTGGTCAGGTTTTGTTTGATCAAAAACTTGGTTATAGCATCACATCGCTTTCTATCTCTAGGAAGTGGTGCTTTGGACATTTATCTCTAAACATCTATGCTCAATCCAGCTTATCTCGAGGCATCAATCGTAAGTACTCATCGTACTTACAAAAGGAGATTCAATTTCTTGCTAGGTCCTATCTTTAGGACCCAATATTTCAGATGCATTTCTCCAAGCATCATCATTAGACCTTGCTTACCTCCGGGCACTAAGCAAAAGTTAGAGGTATAGGGTGAATCATCATGATCAACCCTAGCTTGATTATACTCCCACGATCCAATTATGAATCAAAGGAATGCATCGGTAACTATATCCAAATACCTAGATATTTGCATTTTCAAAAACACATAATGTTCAATTTTTTTTATTATTCACATGACATAAATTCGGGCTATTGAGAATACAGTTCCATCGATCTCCCAAAGCCAATTCTATTTGTAGACAAAAGAATGGAAGACTCTTCCTTATTATATCAGATTCTAGTTGGATATTTACAAAGATACATCTAAGTGAAATAGCATCTCGGGTGCTCGCTATTCTACGCTCTTAGAATCAAAATTCCATCAATAGTCAATAGCTTGAAATTTCGGTCTCCAAGTTTATGTTCAATCACAAAAGAACTTTCCCAATTCAGGCCAAGTGCCCCCGGACTATGAAAGACTCATTTTAATGAGATTGCCTACCTCAAATGTCCAGTTCTTAACCTTATTGTTAAATTTCATGCTACTCTTTTCTGGTGAGCAACTACCTTCAAATCAACTTCTTCTCACTTCCCATTGATCAAGTTAAGGGACTTAAGTAAGAGTTCCTCATTCGTCTTGGATCATAGTGGGTTCATCGATGAGTAGGAACTTCCAATTCAATTGGAATCTTTGCCTTTGATCTGTAGGCCAAAGAGAATGGAGTATGGACAGTCGCATACTTGTGAGTCATTCGGTAAGCCTATGTGCTAAGGGTAATTCATCAATCCAGTTGTGGCCTTCATCAATTATTTCTTCAAGATAGATTTGATGATCTTGTTCACTGCCTCCACTTGTCTATTTTCTTGTAGGTGTTCTACAACTATAATCTCTTTTCAATATGGTGTTTGTTGTAGAAATCTTCAAATGCAGCACTTTCAAATTAGATTTTATTGTTAGGGTAAAGAAAAGGAACAAGAAAGAAGAACACAATATCAGAACCTCACATGCAGAACAATAATATATAATATCTTAAAAGATCTTTACCAAAAGAAAACTTTAATATACATACAACAATCAGAGTAAATTAACCTATCATCAGCCTGGATAGTTATAATAATATGTCCTTACAAATGCTGATAAATACAAAACAAGTAATGTAGTAGAAAATAAATAGGTGAATAGGAAATCATCCAGCTCCTCTCCAAGAGCTCCAATAAACCACACCTAAATCTAGAAATATACTCGGTGCTGACCCAAGCATTATAAGAAAAAAACACCCGGATCCATCTGGCAAACCAGCGTGAGAAACTCAAATCATATGGATTCTTATATTTTAAAACCCTTCAAAAATAAAGGTATATTGTAAGACCACGCTGCAAATAAACACGGATGAGTTTTTTACCTTACAATAACCAAACCATTTCTATTAGAAAATCCAGTGATATTATAATAATGTCTAGGGTGTGAAATATAGATAATCTAGTAGCCGTGATGCATGCGAGTGTACATCACAACAATAATAGGTATACAATCAAAACTACTAAGGCGTGTTCGCTAATTGTATAGAATTCCATGGAGATGCCATCGGTACTTCAAGAACGGTCCTTCTGCACAAGAATCATAGATATCCTCCCAAAGCATCATACATCCCTAGCTGATGTATCATAGGAAATATACAGCTGGCCATAATATAAGGCCAAAGTGCACCACTCATGCATGTAGCTGAAAGTTTGGATGCGGCTTATAGTCGCGTTCCAGGTTCGGGTTCAGCCTGAATCAACCTAGCGGTTGATCACTATTAGGTCAACCAGTCGATTGCTATGGTCGACCGCTAGCGTATATTTGGGCACGGCCTGAATCTGGACTAAATAAGGCTAGTTAAATTAACTAATATTCTAATGACCGTTTGGCACACCATCTTTAGCTTAACCGATTCAGAAAAATTATGCCTTCCATACGACGGTATCCACCTAACCGTATAGACCCTTCCCTTGGCAAGATTGCAACAACCTCAGCAAAACTGTTGCGACCAACAACACTTCCAAAAACTCAAAAATATTCGAGCTGCTATTTCATGCCAACCTGGCATGGAAATATTTCTTTCATCGGCTGGTGGGTTTAACAACACTTCAAAATACATACCCCAAATAAAATTGAATGTCATTCTTATTTTTTCCATATCTTAAAGAGAGAAAATATAAAAACCTCGATTTTATAAACCAAAAAATCACTGAGCTAAATATATGCTCCTTTATACTTGTTTTTAAATGACAGAAACTATTTCATACCAAAACTTCCCTTAAAAGTCAACCTTATATATATATATATATATATATATCAGGGTTTCCAAAAAACCTAGTTTTTTAAAGAATACAAATTTCCCAAATTGGAAAACTATTTTCTTGCCAAAAATTCATATCAAGCCTTTACTAATATATACATATAGATATTTAAGGATTTAAAGAATTAATCTTTTAAAAACAAAAAATTTCTTAACATGACAACCTAGTGGTATACATGTTTCTTTGAAAATTAAAATTTTAAAACTTTTCTAAAACAAAATTTCCAAAATAAGTTCTTGGGAAAAGAAATCCTTTGAAAACCCCTTTATCAAAAATCTAAGGCATTTTCAAAATATACTTTCTAAAAATTCTCCTACAAGTTTTAGACTGAGGAATTGACTTTAATTATTCAAATAAAAATATGGTTTTCCATCTAAGAGGTGATCAATGAATGCACCCTAGCAAAACTCACTTCTAGATAATTGCGACATACATAATTGAATTTCCCTTCCATCTGAAATAATTGTGTGTCTCCGACTGGAACTCAAAATCCAAAATCACAAGGTAGCTAGAATCTCAATTGTCAAGTCGAACACCTACAGTTTTTGGGATCCAACCATATGTCGTACTCATGCTCTTCATCAACAGCACTTTATGCATCGCCAACACTCCGTGGAGTACTTCAAAGTCGGTGTGAAAATCTTAAAATATTTCCAACTTATAGTTGCTTTTCCCATTCCTTCGGAGTGGAACTACAACTACTTTTATAGTTGGAACTCTTGGAATCTAGTGTAAGAATATAATATTACTAGATTGGAAAGCACGAATACGTTCTCTCAATTTATCCAAATTCCTCCGATCTACTAACCTAGTACTCTTATACCAAATGTAACGAACCACACCTTAATGGGTCCAAATTTTGATAAAAATCGAAACCCAAGTCCATTAAAGCATAGATCGTTGGATTTGGCACCTACAAATATGCATGAACATTATCAGAGATTGATATAAATATAAACTCATAGTGGAAACAATAATAGGATAAGAATACTGATGATGACCACTACCATGGAACTAATGGTATTCCTTGGATAGCAGATTTTCACATCAACATTGAGCATTGGAGAAAGAATACTCTCCTAAAATAAAGCACATCTAGCTCTGGTGACCCGTTCCTCTAAATTCTATCATGTGGGTTGTAATGAGGAGGGGGTCAGAATAATGTTCTAGTGATTGGAAAAATAATATAAACTATCCATAACATAAACTTATACCGATAGGTTTCCATTTAATTGTTATGTCCATTAAGGTTAGCAATCCTAATCTAGCTTTGCATTGCACACACGATTACATAGTTATCTCTTCCTAAGGTATGAATACTAATGAAGTCATATCAACCACCCAATACTTCCAAATCCATTAGCCACTTAGTACTTCTAAATATAAAGCAGGCTTCTATAATACTTTTACAAGAGAAATAGATAGAATATGTCATTAACGACCTTAATTGAGGTAGACCCCGTCATTTAAGACCTATTCTCAATGTGATTTCCTAATAATATTGTCAATGGTCAGTGGGTCCTAGCTACAAGAACTCTAACCACTGTTTAAGGCTTCTGACATTTAATGTCCAATTATTACCCCATCTATCCTCGATAAAATCGTAGTCATGTAATAAACAGTTCCTAAGCCACTTAATACCTTTTTATTAGACAATAGGTAGACTCTGGTCATTTAAGACCTTAACTAAGGCAGACCCCATCATTTAAGACATATCCCCAAGGCGTGCTCCTAAGGGGTACTATTATTATTTCGGCTTTAGCAATGTAAGAGACTGTATCCAAGTCACTTAATACTTCATAGTGGAAAATAGGTAAACCCCGTCATTTAAGACTTAATTCCAGAAGCATGTTCCTCGATGGTACTATCTTGCTGTCATTGCTTGGAATTCTCATTGGGTTACTTAATACTTCTTTTATAGGAAAGGAGGACCCTACAGTCACTTAAGACCTCAAACCTTAACCGAACCCTTCCCGAGACATCCACTGTCACTCTTTAATTATAAATATGGCATCTCATTAGGTTACTTCTTTCGGCAGTGAGGCAGACCCTTCAGCTACTTAAGACCTCAACGTTGAAGTAAACCCTTTTTAGAGACATCCTTATTTATTTATTTGGAATCTCACTAGGTTACTTAATACTTCCATTTAGGAGACAGACAGACCCTTTAGCCACCTAAGATCTCTAACAAGAAGCGAACCCCTATGGAGATATCCCTCACCGTTCTTAATTCCAAATTTGGACCATTAATACTTTCCAATTAAGAAAGCAAGCCCAATCTCTCACGTCATCACAGACGTTGGATTAGTGATATCTCACATCAGTAGTAAGTACACCCGACTATTGGTAGTCTCAAAGTGAAGGGCATTCTTTTGTGGAGTGACTCTACTGACCTCACATCACTAACCTACTAACTCCAATTAACCATCCTAAGTCTTTAGACTTAGCTTACTAATTCGCTTTTTATTTAAGACAATAACATTTATCTTAAATATTTATCTACCCATAAATTCCCGTTTAATGCTCATAAATGTCAATCTATCCATAAAATCCTAACAGACATTTCCTAAGACATTTATATATGATTACTAATTTCAAAGTAGTAACCTTTTATATTTATTCCATTTTTATCAGCCTCATTAATCCATTTACCTTATTAATTTATTGCAACTCCCACATTTATTACCATTTATTGGAGTTACAACCTTTTAAATTCTTCTTTTATTAGTTAATTATCCTAAACACGAATATTACGTGCAAGCGTCGTTATTGGCTTTTTATTTAATTATTATAAGCGCAATAATTACGTACAAATATTTACCTTTACTAAATATGTTCTACTTATATACCTTTACTAGAATAGACTTTTCCATGTTAAATTGTTGGAATCATATCTAAAATGATTATCCGCTATAATTTCCATAAATTAGTCCAAAACAAAAGATTTAACTTTAAAATATAAAAGATTACACCGTTTGAAATTACAAGGAATAATCATTTCTTTTTATTACTGAAATAGACAATGCAAAATACAATGAATTCATACTTTACACATCTCTTTATCTTTCTATTTGCATATATTCCTTGTTAGATCAAATGTTGTACCATTCTAAAAGAGATCAAACAAATTTAAAAATATTGAACGAATCTAAATTCCGACAATTCCAAATATAGAAAAGTTTATATTCTAATAAGATTAGTGTAATATTCCAAATTTATAACATTCTTATATAACCTATTTCAGATCTAGAAGAAATTTCATTTAAATTAATATTCTAAATTCATACTTTGCGACTGATTTCCAAATCAGGTTGTATACAATGCTAAATCAAATTATAAACAAGAATATTTAGGCGATATTTTTTATATTCAGATCATATTCAATTCTTTGCCTACAACTCATATACAATTATCCAATTAGGCATAAAAATCAAATAAACTCCAACGGGATAATTTTCATGTTATAACAATCCATAAAAATTCCCACTCATATTTTAAAAGCGATCCAAATCTCCAGATCTAAAGTAGAACCTTTGATTCATCTCCAAATCCTTTTTAATCCAAGAGATATGTATAAAAGGGTATATATATAGAATTATATATCTAAGAAGAGATTTGGGATAGGGAGAGAAAATAGATACAAATATATAAATATATAAATTACCTCAAATACACATATGGTTGATTCTCTTCTCTTCTCTTTTTTATTAGATTTCTACTCTTATCTGATTTGTATGAATATAGATAAAATTTCTTATATTTATAATTTAGAAAGAAAGTGGGGAAGAAGAAATGGTAGAGCTTTGCTACTGCTTTTAGAAAAATATGAGAAGATAAAGGAGGATTAGGCCGGAATTTTTAGGTGCTAGAATCAACTAGAACCGTTTGATCGAAATATATTAAATTCGGACCGTTGCAGCCTAGGTTTATTGGAGCCGCCAGGTCGCCACTGGTCGACCGCCCTTGGGTGACCGGTCGACTGCTTGGGGTTGACCGTCCCCAATGATGGGTCGGCCTGTGGGCTCGGGTAATTAATATAAAAACGTTAATTATTTCTTATTTAATTATTTTCATTTCAAATTCGTTTTTCGTTCGTAACTTCTTCGTTTGGACTCCAATGGCAAAACTCTAAATATGAAAGTTGCTCAGAATTTTTCCACAAATGCAATGGTGTAAGTTTCGTCATTAAATTCCATCGTTTGCACAAATGCCATTTTGGAGCCTAATTGATTTACTAAATAATTAATTAAATAACTAATGCCAAATTATAAGGCGTTACAGTTTGTACTACTTAAACGCAGAAAAATATCTTTAGGAACTTATGGATAGAGTTATTTCAAAAAAAGAGTTATTCCTAAGGAAAACTGATAAAGGGGTGTAAGTTTATAGAAAAATACAAATACGCTCTCGTATATATAATAAACTCAACTCATTCTAGGGTGTCACTTACCTCATCTCCAATGAGCCATACCCAACCGAAGCCAAGGTTTTTACTTAACCCAGGCTCTGATATCAAATGTAATGACCTAACTTTTCGACCCTCGAATGTCGATACTAAATACATCAGCGGAATTTGTGTGCCGCACATCCAAGTGCCAAAATGGCATATATTTAGGGTAAAATAATAGAACAAGAAAGAAATAGCACATATCAAAATCTCACAGTGAAACGGTATCATATAATATCAAAAGGACAGTAAAAAAGGTTATTCCAAATACACAATAATTTCAAAGTTACTAACCCTAAGTATTATCATCATCCTGGATAGTTATAAGTGCCTGTCCTCGTAATGTTAACACATATAAACATAATATAGTGCAAAGGAAATAAAAATAGATAGATAACAGAAGCCTCCAACTTATCTCCTAAACTCTGAAGCGTTAAACGTAAAACCTGCTTTAGTCAGCCTACTCGAAAGAGTACATGAGGAATTTAGGGAAAACAAAAACCACGTGTCAGATATAAGTCTTGTATTGGAAACTCAAGGTATATGCATCCATATAACAGTAACTTTTGAGACTAAATGAATCATCGTAATGGTTTTCCCCTTAAAATAAAACAACTATTCATTAAGTTAACATAGTGATATCTAGATAATGTCTGGGGTGTAGAATATAAATTAGCAAACAGCTGAGCTGCTTGCATCTCACAACACAACAATATAAGAAGTACATCTAAAATCGCTAAGGTATGTTTGCATATGAATTTTCTGTGGAGATCTCTTTGATCAAGCCGAATCCAATCTCCTACACAAGGGTCAGAGGCTACCCTCCGAGCATGTATATCTCTAGATAAAATATGCCATTAAGATAAACATAGATGTTCCATGTCTAAACACATGATCCAGAATATCATCTACTCCCGATAGCAACATCGATAATCATACTCTAGATATGGAGTTGATATATCCTTTTGTGGGTTAGCTAAACTCCAAGCTATGCATCCTATAATGTTTTCTATCATTTTGCGATCTCGAGGCTATATTCGACATCTCTCAGATGAGTCTTCATCATTCAAGAAGAATGCTAATCATTCCTTGGATTCCTGCATAAGCCCGTTTGACAAGTGCTAACATTGACCTCCCCTTTGGACATAACCTTAGGATAGATAGTCCAACTCTATAGCATAAGTCTGAAATGTTGACCCTAACCTCTCCTTTGTACTTAACCTCAGGATAGACAGTTCAACTCTATAATATTCCACTTCATAACTACTTCTAATACATAGATATATACACTGGTTTTGAAGTGGTATTCATGAAGTAAAGCACTTACCTATCCCGAACTCTCCAAAACCAATCGATGATTTTCTGTTAACTCAATTTTAGTTCTTTTAGAAGTTAGCGGACAATACAAAGAGGAATCCTCCTCGGGGAATCTCGTATATATAAGTTCTTAAAGCTAGAGACATTTCATAATAACGTTCCTCTAGGGGACCTCAAAACATATGAGGCCATGAACCTTTTAGATACTTCTTAAGTTATATTTAGTCTAGTTTGACAGTCGACTAATTAACTATTTATTTCTTAAAACGATCGCTTATAAAAACCAAGATTTGTATAATTAACACGTTTTCGACTTTTCCAACTTAACTATTCCTCAGTTAAGAGTGAATCCTGTAGGTTAGAGCATAATTGATTCTATCCCCACTCAAACATCAATCTTAACTCTCACAAATAGATAAGTCTACTTCGTCAGCTTTTAGTGTTAAGTATAGTAGCAATAACTTTCCATAAACGAGTTAGTAATCAACACGATTAACACGTTTCCGACCCTCCCAACTTAACCATTCCTCAATCAAGAGTGAAGCCGGTAGGTTAGAGCACAATTGTTTCTATTCCTACTCGAACATCAATCTTAACTCTCATAAATATATAAGTCTACTTCATCGGCTTTTAGTGTTAAGCATAGTTAATTTCTTTTCAAATAATTAATTAAACAAATCACGATTTAGTCACTAAGAAATTCCTAATCCCTTTTTAAATCATTTTTTTATAATTTAGAACCATTTTAGAAATGATATATATATGTATATGTATAGTAATTTCTATATAAAACTAGAAATTTAATAAACAATTTAATACATAAGATTTTAATACTGTAATAAAATAATTTTCTAATTTTCTAAAAACTATATATACTTAATGCTTTAAAACACTTTGAAATACTTAAAACATTCATTCAAAATATTACTTAAAAATATTAGGTTTATAATTTTCTTAATAACTTGGAAAAACCATGTATTCCTTGTATCTAAAATAACCCTTCTACTTTAAAAATACATAAATAATTCTAAAAATATATAAAAAATTCTAAAACACTTTTAAAATACTCTAATATGAGTTAGAAAACAATTGTAAAAAGAATGTAACAAAATATTTAAATTTAAAGTCCTTTTCAAACATTTGAAGTTCGAAAACAAAGGCTAAATGGGGGCAGTTTTGCAAAAGTAAAAGTTTGGCCAATTTTCGGTATGTTACCTAACTTTTTAACATCCAATTTTTTTATAGCAACTAATATACACAATTTACATCATGAATATGGTGAGAAACATCTAATGATCTCTCAATAAAGTTCCTTAGAAATTTCCAAACACAAGGCAATTCCAATTGCATCACTAGTGATTATTGCTATAAGAGCACTTTCAAATCCAAATCCAATCCAACCAAAGTCCAACTATAACCTATGTGCTTTGTTTCAAGACTATCAAACAAGTCATAAAAGTCCATTCAAAGTCCATACATATGGATTACATATGTCATTTTCTTTCAAAACAAGAATCAACTCCAATATTACAACATATAGCAATATCAATTTAAACAATGTATAAACAATCAAACAAATGCACATATGCACGGGGAAGAGGATCAGACCATCCATTAACTCCGCTTATACCAAGACCGTTATGCCATAATTCATTGAGGTTGACACATTATATTTATTCTAATGGTGAGTTAGCTCACCCTTAAATAATCAAACAAGCAAGTCCATGTTCCTACTTCCTACCTCAATCTTGCACACACCTAACTTCCTACCACAACCTTGCTTTGTTCAGGTCCTAAGGCAATATAGCCTTATATTGCTCATAGCCTCAAGAAAAAGGGGAAGATGTGTTTTAATTCTTCAAGGTTCAAGTAGCTAAGAGTTGTTATGATGTTGTGCTAAGGTACTTCACCAAGTTTGAATAGATTTGAAGGTGTTTTTAAATTATTTATCTTAGGAAATTTATGAAGAAAAAGTGTGAAAGAGCTTATAACTTTTTGTGCAAATTTGCGAAATGGATTCAAGGGGTATGCACCCACTTATATAGACATGAAGTAGTGCTCCTTACCCTTTCTGTTACCCTCCTTGGCCGACCATGGAAGGCTCACCCCCCTAACATGCCCCATCACTTCCGATCCTTTACACCTCATTCCTTTCGCAAATGACCAAACTACTCCTTACATAAAATATCTCCTTATCTTCTAGAAGCTTCTAAAAGATTCTAACTACTTTACAAAACAAAGTATATTAATTACTTACTAATATGTTCATATATTAATTAAACATGTACAAAGAGTCTGAATAACTTATATTGAATAAAAAACTATTTATCGATAAACCGATTTTCGGTCACATAGTCGATTTTCTTCGAAGTATTATATTGTTAACAAATTTTGAGAACAAGTTCCTTATCATTATTCATTAATTGCAAGATTTTTAATAAGGTTACAAAATCACATTTACAACACTTAACTATATTTCAAAAAGTTATGATATTCAAAGTGAAGTATTCTAAATTACGTGTTGCTATAGGGTATCTTGAAACAAAAATTTGTTTCTTAGTGCAATGGAATATGTATTCAAAACATTATGTGAATTTCTTGTAGACTTACACAATATAAATTTAGCCATGGTTTAAAATTTTTAACTAGTTATCTTAATCTATTTAATATGGGTTTATTACAAGTCATATCTAATATGGAATCATAATCTCAGCTTTAGATTAAACCAAATTCAACATACACGCTTACTCTTAACTACATAACCTTAAATAAATAAACAACCCAACTTCACTCATTATAAATCATAATTTTACAACAAAATTTGGTTTGTTTTTATCAGTGCATCATAATATAGTATAGGGAGGAGTGACAATGAGAGTGAATTATATTCTCTTTTACGTACTCTCAAAACTCTTATCCAAGATATTTAACAATTTGATCAAATCAAATTGTTTTAATTCTTTTGCATGCTAAATCTTCTACTTTTGTTTTATATTCTATGAGCTTATCATATATATCTAACTTGTGTATCAAATATACATGCTCGTATTTGCGGAAGTTCATGGATGACTTTAACGAAGCAAGTAGATCTGCTTTTGGTATCATTAAACCGTGGATTGAACTCATCTATATGTATCAATCTGAAGAGTTCATTAACTCTTTTTCCCCTTCCATAAAATGGTTGCTATGCCGTTAATCATTTAAGGTAAAATTCATAAGTACCATATGATTATCAATTGTATGATTAAAGAATGATTTCCCAAAGATATGGCTTAATCCATGATTCTAAAAATAATTTCTACAAAATTTTAATTGCTTTTGTATTTCTACAGCTAGCGTGTCACTATTATTATGAAAAAATACCATCATTGATATACAAGAAACATATTTATTTAAATTCATAATATTTATACTAAAACAAAGCTACATTTAATTTCAGTTAAAATCGAGCCGGTTATTATTTTATAAACAATATTTGATATGCACTATACTGATCTTTTAAAACTTGATGCATCCATTAGCAATTGTTTTGTGGTATGCTCCCACTATTTCCATTGTTACAATAACAACATTTGAAATATGAAGCTCCATTCGGTCACTTACCAAAGGTCATTTATTTCTTCCACCGTAACTAATTTATAGTTGAGAGTTCTGGATCAAATATCTCAAATTCGAGAAATAGATCTTATAAAGAACAATTTTGTGTAAAAAAATACATTTAGAATAGAAATTATGATTCTTATTTTTTATTAAGCATTTACAAATATTTTGCATAATTCTGCTTTCAATGTCTCTCCATGAAGCTTAGGTGTCCGTTCACGCTCTCCTCATCCTAACCATGCCTACATTATCACCACCTTCAAAATTTTGGTTTCTCTTTTAAATAGCAAAACCGTTCAAAATGAGAAATCATTTACTACAAGACTGAACCTAATTTCTTTACATAAATCAATTTAATTGTCCTTAACATGATAAGGTGATCGAGTAAGTTGGACTTAGGTAACCAAATCAAAACCGACATTTCAATGATTGAATTTTTAGGTTTGTTTGTAGTCCTTGATCTAGTGTTGTTCCTAACATAATAATTTCCTCAATGTATTTAATTATATTAAACAAATGACCTTAAAATATGGTTTACTTTCTCATTTTGAATGAAATAATTTCATTGAAGTTCCATATATTATGGAATGCGACTATTCACCACACAGCTTTTGTGTGTGATCGTATATGGGTCAAATATCCGTACTCTTATTTTATTTCATAATTTAAGACTCATAGAATACAACATATAATCTAGAGAAAATTCACACTTAAATGACCAAGAACTAAAATTTTTAATGATTGTATTACTTGGTTCTTGCACGAGTATTGAAGCAAAAATATGCTAAAAATTTAATTTACTAGTAAGTAGGTTTTTACATTTCTTTTTCAGTTTTAATTCTTTTCGATTTATTATACTTAGATCGATAAATAATTTTTACCAATTATATTAGTTATGATGATTTACTATAGTAGATTATGATAATATTACATACGTTCTTATATTTATTTGAATGGTTTATTACATTTTCCTAACAAGTTTCCTACTAGATTTTGCTTCTCCTAAAATTCCTAAATGAGAAGAGAGAATTTCATAAATTCTTTTAATGAGTGTTAGGATCCATTTATCATGTTAATGCAATCCTTATGATGCTCAACAAATTTTAGTCCCCTTAACGGGTAAATAACACGTTATTAGATATATCTCGTACATGCATTTGTACATTCTTTTGCTCCTAATCATTTTTATAACTTTGAGAGTGCTCAACAAATCATAGACTACAATAGATACTCATAACCCATCATTTTATGACTGTCTAAGGAAGTTTTTGTAGTCCTTGAGGGTTTTCAACAAAGTTACAAAATGTTCTTACCAATCTTAGGACAATATAAACATCACCATAAATAATTTTTGGCTTAAGGGTGCTCAACAACCATGAGTATATAGTACTCTATTTATACTATAAATGATATACAAAAACATTATTTCAGATTCAAATTCTCAAAAATAATAATAATAAGTATTCACAAAACTCAATGACATCATTTGTCATTTCACATATACATACAATTATATACATGTGTTATTCCTTATAACTAGTATTGTCTTTATTTGATTTTAAAATTTAAAATCGCAGTTTTATTTCATTTTATATAGATTATATAAGATTCTCTTATTTAATTATAACATTTAAAATATAATATTAAATCTTATATTCGTGTGTTTATTATTTTTATTTAATATTTAATTAATATTACAACTTTATAACCTCTTATGAACTATGTTAAAATAAAAATTTGGTTCAACACCCAATAGATTGTACAAGGCAGCATATTCGAAGAAATTCCAATTATACCACTTGGTTTTATGATTATTCACAAAATTGTTTGAATTATGATTCATAAGTTCAAAAGATAAAATAGGCAAGTCAAAATAACAATAGGCAATATGCTCAAGTCATGCTCTTTGTTCAATCATAAGGCATGTTACAAAGATGTGCAAATATATAGTTTTCTAATTGTTTAAGCCCTTGCTTGTAAATATCATGTATCATCTTCTCCCTCATTAGCTTTTTTGCCATTAGAATTTTCCTCGAGCTCTCAATGAAGAGAACTTGGAGAAGATCCTAATTGGAAAAAGTGATAAGGGTGATAAAGAGTTTAAGGGCTCCTTTCCATAAGGGGTGCATCTCTATTTATAGTGGTTGAAAGGAAGTAGGCGTGCTTCCATTAGCGATGTGTGACTTTGAGTTGCTATCTTGGTGTCAACATGAATGCCTTTGAAACTTTATGAAGGAAAATACACTAAATCCTCTTGAACTTGCTCCTATGAATGATTTTAATCCTCTTTCTTTGCATAGCCTTTGTCATTCTCATGGTATTGATGTTGGGCGACATTGATAATATGCAATATTCATGAAATGCGGTATTAATGAATACATGGTGCCTATTATTATGTAGGCAACTTTCGATGTGGTAATCTTATCATAACCTTCCAACATTCTTTTGTCTTGATCGCATATGGTATTGAATAGACGTGCCATTGCTTGGACGACGACATTAAAAGGATGCGACATCAATAGATGCGACATTGGTGATATATCACGCCGCTTTAACATTAATGGCTTACGACCTGGTGTTATTCGATATCATTTCCCTGACGACATGCAGCATTAGTAGCTCGCAATATTAATTCTTGCCTTAATGAAGTATAGTACCTTCGACATTATCTTTATTACATTGATGAAACTCGGAATAGATGATATGCGGCATTATTGTGGGCTTTCATTGTGACAAAGAGCGGCAACCTTTTTTTGTTTTTATATTGACGGAGCACGTCATGGATAATATGCGATGTTGATAAAATGCAGTATGGAATCTATGCAACATTGATTAAGTGCCGCATGGTTGACATGCGGTATACTCTTTTTCCTTTATTGATGGAACACGACATAGTTATTGGCTACAGGCTTTTGATATCAACTATTTCCTCTTATGTACTTTCTTTCCATATGTGATTATGCTAATATTGCTGTGAGATCCAATATCTTTATCTGTACATAAGCTCGACATTGTTTTCCTTTACTTATATCCTTTAGAAAATATGTGGATAACATTTGCCCCCTCCTTGTATCAAAGCTGCTTTTTACACTTTAGTGCATAACCAATAATTTCCTCTCTTTTCTAATTCTTTGTAAGGTTTCCTTTCTTATCATGTTTTCCTTGCAAACATAAAGCAAGTCATGATATTTATTATTACTTTTAAATTTGATTTTGGGCAGAACATTCAAGATTTTAGCAAGATTAGAAAGGACCCTCCATTTGTGATCCAATATTACTTTTGGAAACTGTAGTTTTGCTCGATAAGGCCAAAACTCTATTTGGTAGTAATTTTACTTGAAAAATATCTGAAAATAATGATTTCATAAATAGAAAACTAGAAAGCTATTTAAGAACTATAAATTTTTGAAAAGAAAACTAGAAAATCGTTTGGAAATGTCATAGGAGGAAGGACCGGCAACTTTTCTGGCAATATCATGGATGGAAAGCCAGAAATCCGTCTGACTAGAAAAGTAGAAAATCCATCTGGCAATAATAATTTTTGATTTGAAGCCTAGAAAACTTGTCAATAATAGAAGACCAGAAAACCATCTGGCAATAATCGAAAACCAGAAAATCATTTGGCAATAATAGAAATCCAGAAAAACAACCGACAATAATCTGTATAGAAGACCATAAAATCACCTGGCAATAATTTGAAAAGAAAATCAAAAAACCATCTGGTAATAATTTGAAAAGAAGATCAAAAAACCATCTTGTTAACTTAAAAAATGGATCAACGCCTTGGGTTGAGTGTGAAAGCACTAGCCCTGTTCTTACAGAGCAATAATATAGAGAATAAATGTAAAAAAACAGAAATAGTAAAAGGACAAGAAGATTTTTATAATGGTTCCGCTGTTATTGAAGCCTACGTCCACTTTATAACTTTCTATTAACTGACTGTTGTTACAAGTTGGATCAGATTACAATATGATTGAATCTTTTAAGTCAGATCAGGTCACAAGTACCAGAGTTCCCTGGAGAATAACAATGAACCTCTATATGACTATTGTGTGGGAAAAGAAGAGTGAAGAATAATCTCTGCAGAGTTCTAGCAGCCAGTCCAGAAAATCCTATTTATGTTGCAGGTAGGATTGTATTTATAGGGGTTGGAGAGCTATTCGCCTAGCTTAATAGTTCTCCAACCCCTATAAATAAAATCCTACCTACAACATAAACATGATCTTCTGGACTGGCTGCTGAGACTCTACCGAGATTATTCTTCACTCTTCTTCTCCCACACAATAGTCATATAGGGGTTCGTTGTGATTCTCTAGGGAACTCTGGTACTTGTGACGTGATCTGACTTAGAAGATTCAATCATATTGTAATCCGATTCAACTTGTAAAAGCAGCCAATTAATAATTTATAAAGTGGACGTAGGCTTCATTAACAACCGAACCATTATAAAAATCTTCTTATCCTTTTACTTTTTTTTTGCATTTTTTACATTTATTCTCTATATTATTGCTCTGTAAGAACAGGGCTGGTGCTTTTACACTCAACCCAAGGTGTTGATCCATTTATTTCGGTTAACAAATCTGATAATAATAGAAGACCAGAAAATCATTTGGTAATAATCTGAACAGAAGACCAAAAAGCCACTCTGATAATAATGATTGCTGAAACAAAAGTCTAGGAAATCATTTGGCAGTAATGGACTCTTGTATCCGTTTTGATTGCCTCTAGGCTTTGGACTCTTGTATCCCTTTCTAGTGATTTAGCTTTATTTTTTCGCCCCTTACTAGGATTTTGGTTATTGTGTACTTAATGATTTAGGCCCCTTACTTAGTGATTTAAGTTTCCAACCGACTCTTGCGTCAGTCTTCCAATGGAAGTAGTTAGCATTCCCTGAACATTTTATCCACGTAGAACACCGGCTGGGTATATTGTATGCCTCCTTTATTGGCCTTGTTAGGTCAAAAGCTTCAATAAGCATAGTGCTCCTTACTCTGAGGGTCGCCCTTGGTTTATACTCGTTGGGGTTGCGAGTTTTATTATTATTATAATTTTTTAGGAGACTTTTCTCATCATGACTCTTACCCGCTAGTTTAGAAAGTTTTTGCAAATCTTGTTTGTGAAAATAATCTTATGGCTTTTGAGCCAATTGAAAAATTTAGGGAAGCCTATTTGAAAACTAAAATTTTAACTTTTCAGATATGAAAATTTCCTTTGGAAGAAACAACTTTTTGAAAAAGAACTCCAATAAACCAGGAAATATTTCCTTAAAATCAGTTTTTCTAAAACGCTTTTTTTGGTTTGGGTTTTGAGTCAACAAGTTGAAAAGTTTTTGGATATTTGAATCCTTTGGTAGAAATGCCCCTTCTTAGCATTGTTACCAAGAAGGGTTTTTGTGCTAATCTCATAATAGAAATGTGAATCTCAAATAAGAGATTGAGTGATAATGATTCGTGAACCAATAGTCCTTTTGTAATGATCTACCAACACTTAATATACACTCAATATTCGTGTGCCGATCATTTAGTTGTCTGAAAGATAGGTCATTAGGGGTGAAAGAAAAAGAAAGACAAGAATAATGAAAGAACACAAAATCTCACAATGCAAAGGAATAATATATAATAACCAATAAAAAATTTACATAGTCGTTTCAAAATGATACATCAGAGTCATCATAGTACAACTTCTTATCCAGGACAGTTTTAACTACCTGTCCCTACATAACTGATATAAATTTCATCCAAAACAGAGGAAATAAAGAAATATATGAGAGATACGTCTTGGACCTCCAGCTCGTCTTCTGAGCTCCAAAGCATCCAAAGTTAATCTGAAAACATGCTCGATCTAACCTGAGCATCATAAGAAAACAACACCTTGGTTAGTATGGTAAAACCAGTGTGAGAAACTCAAATCACAAGGAATTTTATTATAACTTATAAAATCTTTTATAATCAAAGGTATCTCGTAAGACCACGCCGCATAAACACGGACCGGTTTTTACCTTACCATAACCAAAACATTTTCTATAAAAAATCTAGTGATATTAAATAATGTCTAAGGCTAAAGTAAATATATCAAGTAATTGTGATGTGTGAACATAACAACAATAGTAGGTATATAATCAATAGTTGAAGGCGCTTATTAGAGAATGGATTTCCAACAAATGGTAAGGTAAGGGACCGCCTTCCGAAAATCTGCACACCTATAGATAATGAGATCAAAAACCTTTTAACCTTGGCATAAACGGACCAACCACCCCTTACTGGATAGTACCGAATATGATCACCCCTTGGCTGTGATCAACAACCAAACATGGGCCTTAAAGCATACATAGAGATATCGACACTAGATCTTGGGATGATCATACCCTAATGGATGTGACCCAAATAACCTTCAGCCTACGCTGTTTTTTGCCATTCCCGAGATGTGAGGCTTTGCGAGGCCACGGATTACCTTTTTCTCTTAGCAAACCATCTTGGAATGCTAACACTATCCTCCAGGTAGAAATGCAATGCCAGCATTCATCCATACAAGTTGTTCCGAGATCGAACAAACATTCAACATTTACTACCTTCCATTTTGGAATCACCCTCAGAAAGAATAGTGTACCTCCATAGTCTACTCATTACGATCCATCACGACCGTTACTAGTTTGGAGTGGTTTGGATAAATCATACTTATCTAAAACCGGTGTCTCTCAACTAAGTGGTAACTTTCGGCTAACTCAATTGCAGTTCTTTGGAAGTATGAAACAAGTATCCGAGTCCTCATCGGAGAACTTGAATACACACAACATACTTACTGAGTTCAAAAGGGTCGAGATTTGATAGTCGGTTATTTAACTATCAAATACACACTCAAACAATAATCCAAAGATTTACTTTTCCCATAGCAACCACTAAGCCTCAAAATAAGTTTTCATTTATTTAAATCTCTTTTTAGAATATTTATCAAAATATTCATATACTTATTACACTGGAATAAGCATATTCGCAATACATTATAAAAGATTTCTCATTTCAAACTCATATTAAAAGGATCAAACAATTATTGTTTAAATTAGAGATAAGGATAACTCCAAACACTATTCCATCGGTGTTATGCATGGAACAAATGTCCACACGACCATAATTAAGAGGGTCGGTTAAGGGAAATCCCATCTCCAATTCTTTTACAAATTTCTTCAATAAATCTTTTCAATAAATCCTTCCAATTATGAAATCTTCTTTGCTTAAATTCTAAATCCACTTAAAAAACTATTTTATAAATATCCAAAAATCATTTATAACACTCTTTTATAAATATCCAAAGTCATTTATAAAACCTCTTCTATAAATATCCAAAATCATTTATAAAACTTCTTTAATAAATCTTCATTTATAATTCCCATTTTTTAAATATCATTTACAAATATCATTTGTAAACCTCCTTTAAATAAATCCCTTACAAAATAATATTTTCAAAATATCATATTTAAATACCTTTATTAGAATAGTTAACAATTTACAAAATTATTTAAAACACTTATCTTCAGATTAATATAGAATTAAACTCAATTTAAAAACCATAATTTTACAAATTTGAAAGGAGGCTTAGTGATCACAATGGTACTAATCAAGTTACCATTACATTCAAATTGACTTTTCAAGTCACATAACTTGCATTTACATAAACAATGCATATGTAAATAAAATCCATAACCAAATCAGGGAATATCATGTTAATACAAACCAACTGGCAGATATATGTCCAATTAACATAATAGTAGGATGGTGATCTATCCTACTAAATAGATGTCCAAACAATCTATTAAGTTTATTTATAGCAGAACGGGAATTTATTCTACTAAAAGATGTCCTAAAAATTAATTCAATTAAGTTATAGCAGAATGGAGATTTTTCTACTAACAGATGTCCAACAATCTATTCAATTTAAGCTATAGCATAACAGTGATTTATTCTGGTAACAGATGTCCAACTTTAGTATAACTTATTCATAGTTGTTGTTTACTTAATGGCACAAATGAGAGATTCCTTGGTTTTAAATCAGTTTACATATAAAAAGAACTGACTTAAAATAATTGATAAAGTTTAAAATTAAACCTTTATTAAATAATGATTAAATCTTTATTTAATTACCAACTAAATCAGTATTTAATTACTAATTAGATCTTAATTGGATCTAATTTAAAACTTAATTAAACTTAATTAATCCTTAATCCAATTTTAATTAAACCTGATTAGGTTAATTTATTATACCCTGCCTAATTAGTAATTTATTATTAATTAACCCTGATTAAATAATAATTAATTAAACTTATTTAAATAAAATTAATAATAAATTAACTTATAACTTAATAAATCATTAGTTAAAAGTTCCTTAATTAATTAATGAAAATTTATTTATTTAATTTATAATTAAACACTAATTATATACTTAATTACAATTTATTAATAATTATCGTCAATTAATTAATTAATTACTTATTAAACTCATATATAATTTCCAAAATGATTAACTTTTATACTTGGTTAGTATTTTGAAAAAGTTTTCAAAAACATTTCAAAAGAAACCACTTTAAAATCCAAAATACTAAGGTAGTGTTTGATTTGTTATTTTTAGTTTGAGTTTTCATTCATACAAAAATGTATTGTCGAAAACGACCAATTTAGAAAACGAAGTTAGCATACAAAATAGAAAAAAAAATTATTTTCCGCGTTTTGGGAAATAACACAAGCATGTGAAACAATCTATTCTTCCATAGTTCCTTTATCCCCTTCGTCCTCCCATCCGTCTTTCTTTCATCCCCTCTGTCGTCCCTCCATTCTTTTTATATTTGAAATACATATTGAAAAGCGAAACATAAAATTCGTTTTTAAACCAAACACTACCTAACTTTTTCGAACTGCATCCATAGCGACTATCGCTATGGATGCAACTCGTTAAAGTTAGTTCTAGGTTAGACCATTCTCAAAACTCAACTACTAACTTTACTTCACTTTAAAACATAAGGAAAAAATTTCTATTTGAAAGCTAAAACAAAAGTTTAAAACTTTAAAACTTTTAGTAGCTTGAAAACTAGTAAACAAGTTTTGATTTTTCTTCTTTCCAAGAGATCTCAAGTCACCATAGCAAGTAAAAATGCTAACTTTCATATCACATAACACACATACATGCTCCCACATACAAAATCATATTATCATTACATATATGGTCAAAGATAACATCTTTAGAACAAAACTCTACATTTAGACTTCACTTTTCCAAGCTTAACTACCAATCACAAACAAAAAGCATGCATACTTAACCAACACATGAAAATCCAACCATTTCAAGCAATATATCATACAACAAGTTTACTAACATAAAAGTTTAATACATTTTCCCAAAAACAAAAGTTTGCTCACCAAAATCTTTTCAAATTGCAAAAAGGCTAGAACTTTGAAATTGCTTTGGAAAAAAGATTGCTTTTTGGACTCAACCCTTGAAATGGGCTCGTCCTAAGCTCAAAATGGCTCGACCATGGAGCTAGATGGGGACGGGATTGGTGGTGGGGTGAGGTTAGGCTAAAAACTTGAAAAAGAAGAAAAGTAGAAGGAAAACAAGAGTTTAAAGAAGACTTTAAAAATATTTTAAAGTAGAAAATTTTGATTTTTAAACTTTAATATTCAAAGCGGAAGCCATTAAAGTTTAAAAGCTTTTGAAAACAAAGTGAAGTATGGAAAAACTGAAAGTGAAAATGAAAATGAGAGAGAGAGAGAGGAAAAAGAAGAAAAGTTTTTATATAATACGCATTTGGTAAATTTCCAAAATGCTCTAAAGTACAAATGCCCTCCACTTAAAGTTGAACACATCACCACATACTCCCCTCCCCTTGGATCTACATCCAATACCCATTGGAAAACCATTTTACCCACCATTCAAAGCCCCCTAGTGTACTACGATGTGAAATGATGTGATATTTCATATTTTCGTTTATTTAAATTAGATTTAACACTTGAAAATGGTCACATCTTTCTTACATAAGTACGCTTATGTTATTAATCTTTATTTTATTTACTAATACATGTTTATGTTATTTAAAATGTGTAAATATGTTAACTAAGGTGTTCACAACATTTTAAACAGCTTTTTGATGGTAAAAAATTGAAAATTTTGAAAAAGATTTTCGGCTACATTTGCTAATTTCCTTTTAACTAATTACTTTTGCAAACCAAATTCAAAAATGAATTTTCTATCATTAGTTATAAATTAAAAGAGGACTATTTTAACTATTAAAAGCATTAATTAAATATTTAAAATTAATTAAATATTAATCCATCAAAGCGGTAAAATTCCGGGTCGTTACATTCTTCCCCTCTTAAAAGAATTTCATCCTCGAAATTGCACCACATGTACACCCAATACTATTCGTATGTCCACATGGTGTTCATAGATCATTCATATGAAAAATCTGATTCGATCTCTACTCGATTACATAACTTCACTTCCAATCTAGTATCAATCACCCGATTCACTGGTGCGGACTCCGATCAGGCTTCTTGACTAGATACCTCCGTTCTCCTTACATAGCCATATACTATGATAGAAAGCATTGGTTCCCTATTAAGAACCCTCATCAAGTGCTCGCCGTAAAAAATCGAGTGATAGATCCTTATTTGGAATGGTGTAAAACACTTCGAGTCATGTACTCGGATTTTGGATCGATCTACATACAACTTACATACCCATCTAAATGCTCTTATTTACCAACTTACCTTCTTACCCTCCCATAAATATTAAGAAGCCATTTCATAACAATTCCAACTTAGGTTCAAACGTTTCTAAATGATACAACTTATTTATGAAATCTTCCATAAAATCATAAAATTTATTAACTTGGATAATACCCACCTATATCCCAAGAGCATACATACATACATACATACATACATACATACATACATATATATATATAACATATGCTTTTTATTTCTATTCACTTTTAACTATTCAGATGTAGGCACAAAATAATTTTGGGCCTTTAAAACTGAGTCGACCAATTCAATCTCTTTACCCATTCGATTTGATAAGTAGCTAAGAAGAGATGATGCTAGTATCCAAACTCCATCCTAGAGTCTACTTTTCTTTGACATCTCTAAGGTAAAGGTTTTTATTAGCCAGCCCAATAACATTAAATACTATTTAACCTCCTAAGTGTTAAAATCCAAAAGACACTGTTTAATAAAACCAAGTTTATTAAACCTTCTTATTAAATTAATTCAATTTTAAAACTTCATTTATTAACCATTTTAAATCAAGATACTTTATTATTTTGAAAATTTTAGAAGCCAAATGCCCAGATTTTATGTCAAAAGTCTCTTTGAAATTATACTTTAGATTTAACTTTTAGAAACATACATATAGCCCGAGTATCATATATCCTTTACTAAGAAGGGTAATACTAAAGACAAGTGTTTACCGTCCGAACACATCTCTTCCCCATTTTAAGTTTTTTTCGGGCCAATCAAACTAGTTAAGTTAAAAGTACTTCTTCTATTTCAAAATCCTCTTTTTTGAAACAACACTTTACATATTTTCAATAAAATATTTATTACCAACTTGCTTTGGGTTTGTTTGGATTTAACTTGTTCTGATAATAAATAACAAAGATAAGTGCACTACAATGTTAGCCTAAGCAAACATCCTATCGTCACTTAGAAGATTATTTAGATCGTCACAAAACAAATCAAAATTCGTTATCAGAACCAATCCAAAGAAAATACTTCTTGTTTAAAATTTCCATACCCAAACATTTCTCTTTTCTTACCAAAAATACTTCCAAATAATACTATTATTACTTTTCAAAACCTTGAAAATCATTTTTCAAAAGCACCAGAATTTAAGTACTTAAGTTTCCTACTTAAATCTTTTTATTCTAAAGACACATTCTTATAAATCCATTTTATAAAATCATTTCTTTTATAAAATCATTTCTAATATTCTAGCTTTCCTTTTAATAAACATCCATTATTAAATCAAGTTTTAACCCAACAGTAACACTGAACGCTTTATAATCAAATTGTGAAACTTAATTCATAAGGTGTTCATTTCAATGTTCCCTGATTTTCAATTTACCCAACCTAATTTATAAAAAGAGAAGCTACTTATAACACTCAACAACAGTCAATGCTTAAACTAGAAGAGCATGACTAAACCAAACCTTAAATGATAATAATAGAATATTATCATTTCCTATTCAACAAGCATCTCCAAGTTACTATACTATTTTTGAAAATCATTTTTGTATATATCAAATATATTCCTCATAAAATTATTTCATTTACCAATTTTAAAACAATACTATGTCGGTTGGTCTTATTCAAGTGTTTAGGAACCCTTATCGATAACGTTGGCCAGATGCATCGATCGGAATTCATAAACCACTTAACAGATCAATTAATACATCATAAAATAATTTTATATCAATAACAAATACGCGCTCTTATATAATACACTTAAACTCATTCTAGGGTGTCACTTACCCTATCTCTAATGAGTTTACCCCATCAAAGCCAAGGTTCTCGCTTAACCTTCAACTCTAATACCACCTTTAAATTCTGCCTTTCTTACTATAAAAGACGACACTTAATACATCCTGAGCCGATCATTTAGTCGTCTGAAAGACAGGTCATTAGGGGTGAAAGAAAAAGAAAGACAAGGAGAACTAAAGAACACAGAATCTCATAATGCAAAGGAACAATATAAAATAATCAATATAAAATTTACATGTTCATTTCAAAATGATACATTAGAGTCATAATAGTATAAATTCCTACCCGGGACAGTTATAACTACCTGTCCTTACATAATCGATACAAATATCATCAAAAACAACGAAAATAAAAAAATATACTAGAGATACGTCTTGGACCTCCAACTCGTCTTCTAACTCCAAAGCATCCAAAACTAATCTGAAAACATGCTCAATCTGACCCGAGCATTATAAGAAAACAACGTCCGGGTCAGTCTGGTAAAACCAGCGTGAGAAACTCAAATTACAAAGAATTTTATTATAACTTATAAAATCCTTTAAAATAAAAGGTATCTCGTAAGACCATGCCGCACATAAACATGGATGTGTTTTTACCTTACGATAACCAAAACATTTTCTATAGAAAATCCAGTGATATTATAATAATGTCTATGGTTAAAGTAAATATATCATGTAGCTGTGATATGTGTACATGACAACAATAATAGGTATACAATCAAAAACCAAAGGAGCTTATTGGATAATGGATTTCCAACAAATGGCAAGGTAAGGGACTACCTTACGAAAATCCGTACACATTTAGATAAAATGTACAATGAGATCAAAAACCTTTCAACCTTGGCATGACAAGATCGACCTACCCCTTACTGGATAGTACCGAATATGATCTCCCCTTCACTGTGATCAACAACCAAAAATGGCCCCGATGCATACAGACACTAGATTTTGGAATGATTATGCCCTAATGGGTGCGACCTATATAGCCTTGCAGCCTACCCTATTTTTGCCATTCCTAGGGTGTGAGGCTTTGAGAAGCCACGATTACCTTTTCCTCATAGTAGACCATCTTGGAATGCTAACACTGCCCTCCAACTAGAAATACAATGCTATCATTCATCCATACAAGTTGTTCCGAGATCGAACAAACATTCAACATTTACTATCTTCCATTTTGGAATCACCCTCAGGAAGAATAGTATAGCTCCATAGCATACTTCATAACGATCCACATTGAACGTTATTAGTTTGGAGTGGTTCAGATAAATCATACTTATTTGAAACCAATGTCTCCCAACTAAACCATAATTTCCTGCTAACTCAATTGTGGTTCTTTGGAAGTATGCAACAAGTATTCGAGTCCAAACCGAGGAACTCGAATATACACAACATACTTATGAGTTAAAACGGATCAAGATTTGATTGTCGATTATTTAACTATCAAATACACAATCGAACAATAATCCAAAGATTTACCTTTTCCATAGCAACCACTAAGCCTTATAATAAATTTTCATTTATTTAAATCTCTTTTCAGAATATTTATCAAAATATTCGTATACTTATCACACTGGAATAAGTATATTCACAAAACATTGTAAAAGATTTCTTATTTCAAAATCATATTAAAAGGATCCAACAATTGTTATTTAAATTAGAGGTAAGGATAACCTCAAACACTATTTCTTCGGTGTTAAGCATGGAACAAATGTCCACACCATCATAATTAAGAGGGTTAGTTAAGGGAACTCCCATCTCCAATTCTTTTATAATTTTCTTCAATAAAGCTTTTCAATAAATCCTTCCAATTATGAAATCTTCTTTGCTTAAGTTCTAAAATCTATCTATAAAACTCTTTTATATATATCCAAAAATCATTTATAAAATACTTTTATAAATATCCAAAGTCATTTATAAATCTTCTTCTATAAATATCCAAAATCATATATATAACTTCTTTAATAAATCTTCATTTATAATTCCTTTTTTTAAATATCATTTAAAAATATCATTTGTAAATCTCCTTTAAATAAATCCCTTATAAAATATTATTTACTAAATATCATTTGTAAATATCTTTATTAAAACAATTGAACAACTTACAAAATTATTTAAACACTTATCCTCAAATTGATATAGAATTAAAGTCAATTTAAAAACCATAATTTTATAAATTTGAAAGGAGGCTTAGTGTCCACAATGATACTAAATCAAGTTACCATTAAATTCAATTTGACTTTTCAAGTCACATAACTTGCATTTACATAAACAATGCATATGTAAGTAAAATCCATAACCAAATCAGGGAATAACATGTCAATATAAACCAACTGGCAGATACATGTCCAATTAACATAATAGCAGGATGGTGATTTGTCATGCTAAATAGATGTCCAAACAATCTATTAAGTTTAGTTATAGAAAAACGGAGATTTATTTTGCTAAAAGATGTCCAAACAATCAATTCAATTAAGTTATAGCAGAACAGAGATTTATTCTTCTAACAGATGTTTCACAATCTATTCAATTTAAGCTACAATAGAACGGTGATTTATTCTGCTAATAGTTGTCCCAGTTTAGTATAACTTATTCATAGTTATTGTTTACTTAATGGCACAAATGAGAGGTCCCTTGGTTTAAAATCAGTTTACTTATATTAAAATTAAACTTTTATTAAATAATGATTAAATCTTTATTTAATTACTAATTAAATCATTATTTAAGTACTAATTAAATCTTAATTTACTCTAATTTAAAATTTAATTAAACTTAATTAATCCTTAATCCAATTTTAATTAAACCTGATTAGGTTAATTTATTAAACCCTGCCTAATTAGTAATTTACTATTAGTTAACTCCAATTAAATAATAATTAATTAAACTTAATTAAAAAAATCAATAATAAATTAAATTATAACTTGACAAATCATTAATTGAAACTTCCTTTGTTAATTAATGAAAATTAATTTATTTAATTCATAATTAAACACTAATTACATAACTTAATTGCAATTAATTAATAATTATCCTAAATTAATTAACTTATTAATTATTAAATTCATATTTAGTTTTCAAAATGATTAACTTATATACTTAATTAGTATTTTTAAAATGTTTTCAAAAACATTTCAAAAGAAACCACTTTAAAATCTAATATACTAACTTTTGCATTCATAGCGACTATCGCTATGGATGCAACTCGTTAGAGTTAGTTCTAGGTTAGACCTTTCTCAAAACTCAACCACTAACTTTACTTATTTTTAAAACATAAGGAAAATATTTATATTTGAAAGCTAAAACAAAAGTTTAATACTTTAAAACTTTTGGTAACTTGAAAACTAGTAAACAAGTTTTGATTTTTCTTCTTTCCAAGAGACAAGTCACCAGAGCAAGTAAAAATGCTAACTTTCATATTACATAACCATACATGAGATCTTTGCAACAAAACTCTACATTTAGACTTCATTTTTCAAAGTCTAACTACTAATCACAAATAAATAGCATACATACTTAACCAACACATGAATATCCAACCACTGCGAGCAACATATCATACTATAAGTTTATTAACATAAAAGTTAAAAAAAATTCCAAAAAAAAAGTTTACTCACCAAAATCTTTTCAAATTGCAAAAAGGTTAGAACTTTGAAATTGCTTTGGAAAAAAGCTTGCTTTTTTGGACCAAACCCTTGAAATGGGCTTGTCCTAGGCTCAAAATGGCTCGGCCATGGAGCTAGATGGGCACGACCTTGGTGGCGAGGTGGTGGTAGGGCTAAAATCTTGAAAAAGAAGAGAAGTAGAAAGGAAAACAAGAGTTTAAACAAGATTTTAAAGTAATTTTTTTTATTTTTAAACTTGAAAATTCGAAGTGGAAGCCATTAAAATTTAAAAGCTTTTGAAAACAAAATAAAGTTTGAAAAATATTAAAGTGAAAATGGAAATGAGAGAGTGGAAAAAGAAGAAATGGTTTTATATAAAATGCATTTGGTAAATTACCAAAATGCTCTGAAGTACAAATGCCCTCAACTCAAATTTGAACAAATTACCATATACTCCCCTCCCCTTGGATCTACATGTAATACCCATGGGTAAAACCTTTTACTCACCATGCAAAGCCCCCAAGCGTACTACTATGTGAAATGATATGATATTTCATATTTTCTTTTATTTAAACTAGATTTAACACTTGAAAATGGTCACATCTTTCTTACATAAGTACACTTATGTTATTAATCTTTATTTTATTTACTAATCCATGTTTATTTTATTTAAAATGTGTAAATATATTAACTATGATGTTCACAACATTTTAAACAACTTTTGATGGTGAAAAATTAAAAATTTTGAAAAATCTTTTCGGTCATATTTTCTAGTTTTCTTTTAACTTATTATTTTTGTAAACCAAATTCAAAAATAATTTTTCTTTCATTAGTTATAAATTAAAAGAGGGCTATTTTAATTATTAAAACCATTAATTAAATATATGAAGTTAATGAAATATTCCACCATCAAAGCGGTAAAATTCCGGGTCGTTACACCTTTAATCAAGAATAGGCCATTCTAATTAGAGTTTTAGCGGCGCTAATGAGCCTCAATGGTTTCAAAAACTTTCTGTGGAAAATATGTATAAATTTATCCTTTTCAATGATTTTTGAAAGCTTTGAGAATGCTCTTCTCAACACATTTCAAATCAATGCCTTTTATAAGAAATTACTGGGTTAACGACATATTTTCGAAGATTTTATAAATCATTCTTGAAATAGATAAATATATATTTTCCCTGATCCATAGGGTATGGTAATGACCCTTTTGGGTTTTGAAGTACTTTTCTCACGGATTTGGTTGGTAAAACTTTTTAAATAAAACTGTTTGTTGAAAATAATATTGGTTTATATTACTTCACCTTTGCATGATACGTGTAATTGTACCACTTTAGGTTTTTCTTAGTGAAAAGAAATATCTTGTTTGTAAGTGTAAAATGGCATGATTCATGAACTGATAGACTTTACGGTCAGGAACACACTTTTCTTTAAGAATCCCTTCTTTTTAAGTGGACTTTGAATTCTTATCTTTTTTCGAAAACTGTCCTGTGCTAGAGGATTGATGATGACTCAGAAGCTCACAAAGAAATCCATTATATTATATATATAATCCAGGCTTTGAGATAGAGATCCATTATATCTTGGACATTTAAATTATCCTCTTTTATAGAAAATCAAAAATCTGCTTAATAGAAAATCAAGGAAATCCATCTGATATAGAAAACCAGAAAACCATATAGTAATAAGAAGATCAGTGATTCTTCCGATTATAAGAAGTCTAGGATACCATCATCTGATAATAAGAAGACCACCAGCTCGTTTGATAATAAGAAGACCTAGAATCTCATTTGATAATAAAAAACCAAAATCTTATCTGATAATAAGAAATCCTAAAGTCCATTTGTTAATAGAGATTTTCATTATGCTTTGACAAGAAAATTTAGAACTTCTCGGGTGTTTAGTCATAGTAGATTAGTCCTCATTTTAACCTGTAAAGAAGCTTGAATTATGCATTAGTATGTGATGCATTTTATGTATAAACTAAAGGAATTAGAAATTTTGATGAGTTGAGTTGATCCACGATGGACAATTGCTACAATACTTCACGGTTGAACTCATTATATTGCAAGCTTATATATAACATGCTTGCAGAACGTCATCTTTTATAACTTAAAAATAACAATAATAATCAGAAATAAAAATGCAATAGCAATTATGTAATATGGTTTATGACGACCGCCCATGACCCCTGCACTGAACTTAGAGGAAATGCGCTGTAAAGTGTGCCAGGCGACCATGGACGATTGTCAGGGTAAATTAAAAACAGCAGAATCTATCGTATTACTCACAACGCATGGACAAAATACAATAGAATATATACATAGTGAAGCTTCACAAAAATAGAATGTCATCAATAAAACTTCATAATAGTTGAGTACAACAAGCCTCACTACATATCACTCAGAGAATTATACAAAGCAGCAGAACATCCAGTACATATAGTAAGAAAATAATATGCAAGCCTCCAGCTCGTCTTCGTCATCAGCATCGTTGGAAGCAAGAACAGCACCTGTCACCTGCTACCTAGTCTGCGCGTCCCAAAACGGACGAACAGCCCAAGGCAATAAGAGTTAAAACATAAAGCCTTGAGTCAGACAACAGTCTTAGTGAGCGGTAAATTAACTAATAACATACCAAAAGAGCATAAAGGAAAAGGAATAGGAATACAACCCTCCCACTCCACCTCTTTCTACAGTGATAGCCCCCAGACACATACTAAGCAAAAGCCAACATAGCAGAGCATACAATTTAAAGTAAAGCAATTATCACTCGAGTCAAGGGCGATGTTTTCCAAGTACAAACCCCCAAGGCCTAAACCAAGATCAGATAAGCACCTAGAAAATACCGCTCTTGAGACCGAATGACGATACAACCAAACATCCATGACTATGGCTATCACTGTTATCATTGCTTCGATATCACCGTTAATTGAATGACCGGCACATTCTTTCAGCCGTCCGTCAAGGGCTAATGGAAACCCCGGTTCTAGACATAACTCTGCACGTCATCGTCACCTGTGCCTAGGACTATCGAATCTTCCCAGAGTACTTGACTATCAATCATTAGCCTTCAGGGACTATCGAATCTGCCCAACGTACTCTTGCTTTGAGCATGCTAGAACCTTCAACAATGATGAGATCTCAGCCTTCTAGTCATCCTCCTCGACGACTATTTCCATACTAGCTCAAGCGCCTCTCGAGCAAACCATTATCCTCTAACTCGAATCATTTCACCGAGTTATCAACCTGCTTGGAATGATCCCGTCTGGATTAGACCAAGACTATCTCATATCATGCTTCGCCTCATCATCATCATAGCAAAGCTTCATCTCAACATCATCATCAAATCTATCCATATGAGCTTCATCATCCGCTACATATGCCACGAGCAGCTTTTCCAATTCAAGAGCCTTTCCCCTAGCTTTTGAATCATCTTCGACCAACTTGTCTAAATCAAATCATCAATCATCTAATTCATAGCAATCAATCAAGGCAAACATTAATCCAAGTAATCAAGCATTCAAATATGATCTAAATAGACAATTATAACAATAATGGCAATTTCGTAAATAAAGAGTCCAAAGTCCAACAAGCATGAAAACATGAACAATATCTCTATAATCTTGATGAATGAACTTGCATAGGTTAACACTTAGTAAAATGGTTGTCAAATCATCATAAACAATGGATCTATATGGATCTGTACTTAAGTTTACAAAGATGCATGAAAATCACTACTTTAACACAAAATCAAGCCAACATCCGATATACTCCTTTAGATCCGTGTGAGAGATAATCACCACTCACCAAATCACCTAAACAACCCCAAAGCAACACACTTCAGATCTGGACAGCGAAGGATCTAACTCGATCTATCACAAATCCGCTTCAAACGATGAAATCTCTCTTCGAAGAATGTAGATCTTCAATCTAAGCTCTTGGATCTTCGATTTGGATGGAAGGAATCACTAGATTAGAGTGGAGAAAAGAAGTGAAGAAGTGTAGAAGTCGAGCTCTCAAAATGGCAGCACTTCGTCGCTTCAAAATCCGGATCCCAAAAAGTGAGAAAAACCCTCCTATTTATAGGCTGAAATATCCTTAGGTCGTCCACTTTTAGGTCGTCCACGACCTAAAGACCCCTCGACCTAACAAACCCTTCGACTTACGACTTAACAGTTCCTCCGACCTACAACTTAACAGTTCCTCCGACCTACGACTTAACAGTTCCTCCGACCTACGACTTAAGCCATAGCACACGCGCGCGCGAACCAGGACTCAACGAGATACGACTTAACAACTTAACTCCTAGGTCGCTCGCGACTTAACACATGCGCTTCCACGCGATCTACGACCTAACATACCCAACGACTTAAAACAATGCGCGACCTAACTACTAAATACCCACGCGACATAACTGGGTTACGAACTAACGACTTAACACACACACGCGACCTAACTCTTAGCCAGGATACGACCTAATTCCTTAGGTCGTCTACCGACCTAACTATGCACTAGGTCGCTAAATACTGAAGCTTACTAACCCCTAGGTCGTTAACTCCTATAGGTCGCTAACTCCTATAGGTCGGAAATCCCTAGGTCGTCTGATTCCATAGGTCGCTCCTATCTCTTAGGTCGTTCACTCGACCTAACTTACCCTATGACCTAAGCTATCACACGACCCAACTCCTATATGACCTATCCCCAACATCCTTAGGTCGCCAGTTTCTATAAGTCGCCTATTTCCTTAAGTCATCTACGACCTAAGCCTCAACATACGACTTATCTATCATACGACCTAACTGCTTAGGTCGTTCCAACCTCTTAAGTCGCTCCACTTCTTAGGTCGTCTACTACGACCTAACCACCATATGACCTAAGACTTAAACTCTGAACGACTTATCAAAAATGCGACCAAATGTCAACTGTTTTACGATGTTTCGATCCGTAAAAATACGGGTCGTTACATTCTCTCCCCCTTAGGAATTTCGCCCCCCGAAATTCCAAACAAACAGAAGCAATCAAAGACTATTCTGCATGCCTACCATCCATAGCAATCAACAAACCATGCATCCAATTCTAGCTTAGCATGCAGAATTCTAAAACTTAGAACAAGTTACAATGTCGTTAGATGACACGACACCTTAGGGCCATACCTTGAAGAGTTCAGGATGAGCTGCTTTCATCCTCTCTTCCACCTCCCACGTACAGTCGTTATCATCATCACTCCATTGTATCTTGAGCAACTTAACTACCTTCCTCCTAAGCTGTTTCGTGTCGGTTTCCACAACACGAAGCGGCTTACGAGGTCTCTTATCGACTGGATCAACTTCGAAATCTTCACAGCTATCAGCAGAAACCACTGTATTCGAGTCGTGCACATACTTCCGTAGATACGATACATGAAAAACATTGTGCACACTCGACATCTTCTCCGGTAACTCCAATCTATAGGCGAGCTTTCCAATTCGCTCGATGATCGGGAATGGTCCAACAAATCTCGGAGTCAATTTTCCTTTCTTCCCGAATCGGATAACATTCTTCAGTGGAGAAATCTTCACAAAAACCATATCACCTACGTCGAATTCCAAATCCTTACGACGCTTATCGGCATAACTTTTCTGACGGTCTTGGGCTGCCTTCATTCGCTGCCGAATGATCTCTATACAATCCGAAGTCTGTCGAATCATCTCTGGCCCAAGTATCAGCCTTTCTCCGGTCTCTAACCAACATGTCGGAGAGTTACACGGTCTTCCATACAATGCCTCATATGGTGCCATACCAATACTTGACTGGTAACTGTTGTTATACAAAAACTCCACCAAATGAAGGTGATCTTCCCATGATCCTCCGAAATCCAAAACACAAGCTCTGAGGAGATCTTCTAAAACTCGGTTGACTCTCTCGGTCTGACCATCTGTTTGGGGGTGATAAGCTGTACTCAAACACAACTCAGTTCCCAAAACTTCCTGGAAGCTCTTCCAAAATCCACTAGTGAACATTGGATCTCGATCGCTCACTATACTCTTCGGAATACCATGGAATCGAACAATCCACTTAACATACAACTCAGCCAACTTTGATGCAGTCCTAGTCGATCGAACAGGAATGAATCTTACACTCTTAGTCAGACGATCTACGATGACCCAAATCCCTTCATTTCCCGTTCTTGTTCTAGGTAGTCCATCAATAAAATCCATCGAGATTTGTTCCCACTTCCATATAGGAACTTCTAATGGCTGAAGCAATCCACTTGGCTTCTTCTGTTCGGCTTTTACCAACTGGCAGTTCATGCACTTGGAAATAAAATTTCCAACATCCTTCTTCATACCTTCCCAGTAATAGGTTCTCTTCATATCCCGATACATCTTATTTCCACCTGGATGAATTGTCAGCTTCGAGTGATGACTTTCCTTTAGAACTTCACTCCTCAATTCATCTATATCGGGAACAACTAGTCGCCCTTGTTTCCGAAGCCAACCCTCTCGATCGACCTCGATTCCTTTATCCTTTTCTGGATCCGATCCAGATTCCAATTCACGGATAATCTTGACAATCTTATCATCTCTCTTTTGACTCTCGCCAATCCTTTCCACAAGAGTCGGTCTTATCGATAAGTTTGCCAACATCTCAGGTTCCAATTCACATCTGGGCCTGTAGTCAAATCAAGCTAAATATTCGAGATTCTTCCATTCTGAAAACATGGCTCCCAATCCTGCATGTTTTCGACTTAACGCATCTGCCACTGCGTTACCCTTTCCTGGAGTATAAGCTATACCAAAATCATATGATGCCAAAAACTCTAGCCATCGTTGCTATCGAAGATTCAAATCCTTTTGGGAGAAAAGATACTTCAATGACTTATGATCTGTAAACAACTCGAATCGAACTCCCAATAGATAATGTCTCCACATCTTCAGAGCAAAAACAATTGCCGCTAACTTCAAATCATGAGTCGGGTAATTCCTTTCATGCAGCTTCAGTTGTCGACTTGCATACGCAACAACTTTATCCCTCTGCATCAGCACTGCTCCAAGTCCAGTACCACATGCGTCGGTGTAAACCACCATCTCATCATTCCCACTTGGAATAGTCAAAACAGGAGCACTTGTCAATCGCTCTTTCAGGATTCTAAAAGCTTGCTCACACTTATCTTCCCATCTGAACACTTGGTTCTTTTTCGTCAATCCTGTTAACGGTGCAGCCACCTTGGAGAAGTCTTTGATAAATCGACGATAATATCCTGCAAATCCAAGAAAACTTATCACATCAGATGCATTCTTAGGTCTACCCCAATCCTGGATTGCTGCCACCTTGGCGGGATCAACCGCTATTCCATTTCCAGAGATAACATGGCCTAAGAACTTTACTTCACTCTTCCAGAAGTGACACTTCGAAAACTTAGCCTTCAGCTGATGTTTCCGTAAGATTTCCAAAACAATACGCAAGTGCGTCTTGTGCTCTTCTTCAGTTCTGGAATAAATCAGAATATCATTCACGAACACTAGCACGAACTTGCTCAACTGATCTCTGAACACCCTATTCATAAGATCCACAAAATACGCTGGCGCGTTAGTCTATCCAAACGGCATTACCAGCCACTCAAAGAAACCGGATGGTGTCCTGAAAGCAGTCTTCGGCACACTATCCTTAGCCACTCTCAACTGGTGAAATCCCGTTGCCAAATCCATCTGAGAAAACACCATAGCTTCGTGAAGCTGATCAAACAAGTCATCTATTCTCGGCAATGGATACTTGTTCTTCTTAGTCACCTTATTCAGCTCACGATAATCCACACACAACCTCAACGATCCATCCGCTTTGGTTGCGAACACAACTGGTGCACCCCATTCGGACACACTACGCCAAATGAATCCTTTCTGCAAAAGATCATCAACCTGCACCCTCAACTCCTGCTGTTCCCTAGGCGCCATCCGCCTAAGAGGCATCACAACAGGTCTGGCTCCTTCAACTAGATCTATACGAAACTCGATCTCTCTATGCGGCGGTAACCCTTTGACCTCGTCAAAGACATCCTCAAATCCATTAGCGATTGGAACAGATGACAGTCCATCCCGTGGAACAACCAGCGAATACATGAAGCTCATGAAGACGCCTTCTTCATGCTTACATCGTATCACAATCTTTCGCCCCTCCACATTCTCGACTGTCACCTCCAACCTATCACAATCAACCTTTGTCGCATACTTCCTAAGCCAGTCCATACCCAAAATAATTCCGAACCCCACAAAGTTCAGAACAAAACAATCACAAACAAAAGAGCAATCATGACTCGATACAATCAGACCACGGCATAACATACACAAATAAGACGAACCCCCAACTGGATTAGTCACAACCAATGGCCTATCAACAATATCCGGTTCTAAACCCAACCAGCCTACAAGTTCGTTACAAACAAACGAATGTGACGCCCCAGTATCAAACAACACTCTGACTGGAACACCACATATGGAAAGAGTACCTTGAACCACCACACTCTTTGCTTTCTCTTCAACGGAAGGAGCTTTCGAAGATGATGGAACAGCTCCCAAAGCATAAGCTTGCACAATCTGCTTGTCCCTTCGCGGTTCTGGACAATTCTTCCTGACATGCCCCGGCTTGTCACAGTTGTGACACTTCATCGGTACCTTCGGATTCTTACAATCCCTAGAGAAATGACCCTTCTGCTGACAATTATAGCAGGTCACTTCGCTCTTCGGCTTCTTCTGGCCATCCTTACCCTTTTGCTGCTGCTGCTTCCTCTTCTTGTTTCCACCCTGCTGGGGTTTAGACTCTTCTCTGGTTACAGCAACAACAGATCCTTCCTTAGGAAACAGATTCTCATGCCTGAGAGCTTTCTCCACGAGCTTCTCAAATGAATCGTCCAAATGATCCACCAACTGCCTCCCAAGATAACTGTCCAAGCCTGTCACAAACTTCTCATTCTTCTGATACGAAGATTCAATATACGACCGGGCATACTTGGACAAAGCTTCAAACTCAGAAACATACTCAAGAACTGGTCTTCCTCCTTGCTTGAACTCCACAAACTTCTTGAATAGAACAGACTTCTGGGCTGTAGAAATGAACTTAGCTTCAAATCTGGCTTGGAATTGCACCCAAGTAATATCTTCCTCCGGAGTATCAATAGTAATAGAGTTCCACCAATCAGAAGCTCTCCCTTGAAGCTGTCTTGATGCTAACTTCCTCTTAGTCGCATCCTCAATTCTCAAATCACCAAAGATCCTTCTACAAGCATCTATCCATCTATGGACTTCAATGGTTGATTCTGTTCCAAAGAAAACCTTTCCTCCAAGAGCAGTAAAGTCCTTACACAACTTAGAAAAATCCACCGGCTTTGGAGTTTGAACCTGAACTCCAACATCCACCGATGGCCCCGGAGCTGGCATCCTTCTCATGATCGAAGTCATCATAGCTTCGAACATAGCAGCATAATCAGCAGCCCCCTCAGTAGCACGGTCTTCCCTAGCAGCTGGTCTCCCTCTTCGACTCATTCTCAATATCTATAAAAAGGAATGATTAGCACATCTAGAGAAACAACTGCATAAAGGACTCAAACTCTACTAAGCTACTATATTATATATAGTAGTCATCCATCAAAATACAATTACGTCTCTCATACGTAGTTACGTCAACGAGCGTTGGGTAAAATCGATTAACCAATGCTGTGATACCAAATGTGACGACCGCCCATGACCCCTGCACTGAACTTAGAGGAAATGCGCTGTAAAGTGTGCTAGGCGACCATGGACAATTGTCAGGGTAAATTAAAAACAGCAGAATCTATCGTATTACTCACAGCGCATGGACAAAATACAATAGAATATATACATAGTGAAGCTTCACAGAAATAGAATGTCATCAATAAAACTTCATAATAGTTGAGTACAACAAGCCTCACTACATCACTCAGAGAATTATACAAAGCAGCGGAACATCCAGTACATATAGTAAGAAAATAATATGCAAGCCTCCAGCTCGTCTTCGTCATCAGCATCGTTGGAAGCAAGAACAGCACCTGTCACCTGCTACCTAGTCTGCCCGTCCCAAAACGGACGAACAGCCCAAGGCAATAAGAGTTAAAACATAAAGCCTTGAGTCAGACAACAGTCTTAGTGAGCGGTAAATTAACTAACAACATACCAAAAGAGCATAAAGGAAAAGGAATAGGAATACAACCCTCCCACTCCACCTCTTTCTACAGTGATAGCCCCCAGACACATACTAAGCAGAAGCAAACATAGCAGAGCATACAATTTAAAGTAAAGCAATTATCACTCGAGTCAAGGGCGATGTTTTCCAAGTACAAACCCCCAAGGCCTAAACCAAGATCAGATAAGCACCCAGAAAATACCGCTCTTGAGACCGAATGACGATACAACCAAACATCCATGACTCTGGCTATCACTGTTATCATTGCTTCGATATCACCGTTAATTGAATGACCGGCACATTCTTTCAGCCGTCCGTCAAGGGCTAATGGAAACCCCGGTTCTAGACATAACTCTGCACGTCATCGTCACCTGTGCCTAGGACTATCGAATCTGCCCAGAGTACTTGACTATCAATCATTAGCCTTCAAGGACTATCGAATCTGCCCAACGTACTCTTGCTTTGAGCATGCTAGAACCTTCAACAATGATGAGATCTCAGCCTTCTAGTCATCCTCCTCGACGACTATTTCCATACTAGCTCAAGCGCCTCTCGAGCAAACCATTATCCTCTAACTCGAATCATTTCACCGAGTTATCAACCTGCTTGGAATGATCCCGTCTGGATTAGACCAAGACTATCTCATATCATGCTTCGCCTCATCATCATCATAGCAAAGCTTCATCTCAACATCATCATCAAATCTATCCATATGAGCTTCATCATCCGCTACATATGCCACGAGCAGCTTTTCCAATTCAAGAGCCTTTCCCCTAGCTTTTGAATCATCTTCGACCAACTTGTCTAAATCAAATCATCAATCATCTAATTCATAGCAATCAATCAAGGCAAACATTAATCCAAGTAATCAAGCATTCAAATATGATCTAAATAGACAATTATAACAATAATGGCAATTTCGTAAATAAAGAGTCCAAAGTCCAACAAGCATGAAAACATGAACAATATCTCTATAATCTTGATGAATGAACTTGCATAGGTTAACACTTAGTAAAATGGTTGTCAAATCATCATAAACAATGGATCTATATGGATCTGTACTTAAGTTTACAAAGATGCATGAAAATCACTACTTTAACACAAAATCAAGCCAACATCCGATATACTCCTTTGGATCCGTGTGAGAGATAATCACCACTCACCAAATCACCTAAACAACCCCAAAGCAACACACTTCAGATCTGGATAGCGAAGGATCTAACTCGATCTATCACAAATCCGCTTCAAACGATGAAATCTCTCTTCGAAGAATGTAGATCTTTAATCTAAGCTCTTGGATCTTCGATTTGGATGGAAGGAATCACTAGATTAGAGTGGAGAAAAGAAGTGAAGAAGTGTAGAAGTCGAGCTCTCAAAATGGCAGCACTTCGTCGCTTCGAAATCCGGATCCCAAAAAATGAGAAAAACCCTCCTATTTATAGGCTGAAATATCCTTAGGTCGTCCACTTTTAGGTCGTCCACGACCTAAAGACCCCTCGACCTAACAAACCCTTCGACTTACGACTTAACAGTTCCTCCGACCTACAACTTAACAGTTCCTCCGACCTACGACTTAACAGTTCCTCCGACCTACGACTTAAGCCATAGCACACGCGCGCGCGAACCAGGACTCAACGAGATACGACTTAACAACTTAACTCCTAGGTCGCTCGCGACTTAACACATGCGCTTCCACACGATCTACGACCTAACACACCCAACGACTTAAAACAATGCGCGACCTAACTACTAAATACCCACGCGACATAACTAGGTTACGACCTAACGACTTAACACACACACGCGACCTAACTCTTAGCCAGGATACGACCTAATTCCTTAGGTCGTCTACCGACCTAACTATGCACTAGGTCGCTAAATACTGAAGGTTACTAACCCCTAGGTCGTTAACTCCTATAGGTCGCTAACTCCTATAGGTCGGAAATCCCTAGGTCGTCTGATTCCATAGGTCGCTCCTATCTCTTAGGTCGTTCACTCGACCTAACTTACCCTACGACCTAAGCTATCACACGACCCAACTCCTATATGACCTATCCCCAACATCCTTAGGTCGCCAGTTTCTATAAGTCGCCTATTTCCTTAAGTCATCTACGACCTAAGCCTCAACATACGACTTATCTATCATACGACCTAACTGCTTAGGTCGTTCCAACCTCTTAAGTCGCTCCACTTCTTAGGTCGTCTACTACGACCTAACCACCATATGACCTAAGACTTAAACTCTGAACGACTTATCAAAAATGCGACCAAATGTCAACTGTTTTACGATGTTTCGATCCGTAAAAATACGGGTCGTTACATGATTACACTTGCCAAGTAATAATAAACTCAGTGCGCAAACGGATAATAAACACAAAGTTTAAATACATGTTTGTTTATTTGTTACATGCACTTGAAATGTCCCACATCACTAGAGGAACTTTCAAACTTAGATCAACACTGTTTTTAAAATGTTGATGCTTGTCTAATTCTATAATACAAGGCATATGGTAGTATACTATACAAAGTACGATTGTGCACAAAATTCGGTAATTACGTTTCTATGTTAAGATGTCCCACCTGGCATATACAATAACACATACTAACATTTGCCTTAATAAAATCTTTTCCCATGAGTCTATTATATATAAGCAGACTATGCTAAGTACAAGACCACAAAGGCTATGAGTTGATGCCTTGTCCATTGTTCCAATGAAAAATATTGACTATGTGATTTAAACTTACATAATCAACTTTTTTTTTGAAATAGTAAATGTAAAGGGCCCAGCCCAATGAAAAAATAAAAATAAAAAGAGATAACGGGTTTAATAAATAACCCGAATCTCTAACAACCTCAAAACCCTAGTAAACTAGGGCAAAACAAACGCCTCCTTTTGCAAAACACAGAAATTCTAAAAAATGGTAGCAACCAAGAGCGATCTTGGAAACAACATATAGATCTACTCGCTTAAGCCCTAGCAAGGCCTAAGGAGGCTTCCAGTTCATCGTATCTGGTCTTTGAGCCTCACTGAGCTTTGATGCGAAGTGAAAATTCTTCGTTAGATTGGTTTTAGCTCCTGCTTCCACAAGCAACTTGCTATGAGCTTTATTGAGCTTAATTCTAGAGGGGAGATCGGTATAAGAGTCTCCAGATTCCTCAGTAATGTCCGGATTGGCAAAGTTGATCATCCAGCTGCTTTCTCCTCTCCCCCAATTAGATAAGTGAAATGATTGATTGTTAATTCTGCTATGATAGTGATTGTAGCCTAATCTTTGCTCTTCAATAGCCAGTTAGAGCTTTTCCTCATGCTCTTGAAGGCTGCAGTACATACAGTAGCCTCCAGAACTGTCAGGTAAACAGAGAAAATCCTTACAAATTGAAGTATTGTAGTTAAAATCAATGAAATTAAAAGGAGCCTTGATACTTCCCTTATTGTTAGTAGATGACATATTAATGTTCTGGAGGGGACTGCTGGATTGGTAGTCTGTTCGATCAGTGTTACCCTTTTCAGATAAGTGTTTATTATAGAACTCACGATTATCATCTAAGCAAGGAATATTGGAAATATTATTGATGTTGACTGTCGCTTGCCCATCTTTGTTAATGCTCAGGTGATTGCCTATTTGAGCACGAGGACCAAGTGTGTGGTAGCTTCTGCCCCTACCAGGTATGAAATTATTTATGTGCTATGCGCTGGTCTAGTTTGCACCACGTTATACTTATCTTGGGAGCCTATTCTTCTATTTTAGTAGTTATACCTGACAATAAGCATGTGGTTTTGTACTACAAGGCATGGTATATGAATACTTTTGAAACCCATATTGAAATATGTTCACACAAAATTGGTATATACATAAAACTTCATACAGTGGAAACCAAATATTTTCGAAATCAAAACCTTTATATTTTCAAATTCCGTGTTTACAAAGCTCATATGTATATATTTGAAGCCTTATACTTGTATTTGAAACTTTAATATACATGAAACTTAAATTATAGAAAACCTGTCTACAAGAAACTATATATATCCACAATTTATTCATTTGATAACTCATATATATACTCAAGGCTTTATATATTTAAAACACATATGTACCAAAATTTGATATATATGAAACTGGCATTTTCAAAACTAACATGTACTTAAAAATTTATATCTACAAACCAATTATATTTTCGAAAACCTGATACTTTCAAAACCATATAAAACATTATATATAACATATGTACGAAATCATATATGTTTGAAACCTGAGAATACAATTTTTTTTTTGAAATCCTCTGATATATATTTAAAACTTTACACCCTTAAAATGTTTCATTCATTTGAAACTTACAGATTCAAAGTTCTATATAAAACTTACATATATATTCAAAAACTGCCAATGGGCATAAGATCATATATACAAAACTTTATATTTACTCAGTCCACACACACACATCTGAAGGTATATATATTCATTCAAGATTCATATGTTAAAAAACCTGGCATATTTGAAATGTTTATGCATCCAAAGTCTAATATACTTGAAACCATATACACATCCAGACCCTTATATTTATATATATATATAGGTAAAGCTACATATATTCGAAATTTAGTATATTCAAAACTTTGATACACATAAAACTATGCATATTTGAAATTGTGCATGTGCATGAAACCATTTATATTTGAAACCTGCAAATAAATATATGAAAATGTATATTTGAAAATTCGAAACAATTTATATTCGATATTATATACCCTTAAAAACATACACACTTAAAATCATATATACATGCATATACTTTTGAAACCATACACACACACTCAAAACAATATATACGAGACTGTCTCTATTTGAAAATTCTGACATATCCAAAATGGTGCACATACAAATCTTTCATATTTGAAACATTGCATACTTGAAAGCTGATGATACGTATACCTTTATATATTTGGAGCTTATATACATTCAGAATTTGTACATATTCAAAGCTTGTACATTTGAAATCAGATATGTACATAAAACTTGAAACCATATGCTTCTTGAAACCATGTATACATGAAACTATATAAACTTGAAACTTGATAATGCATATTTTCGAACCTTTAACATATACTTAAAACCTATATATATTTGAAACTTTTATATTTTCAGAATCTAACATATATATATTCGAAGCTTTTATTCAAAAGCTTTATTTATGTAACCAAGTATATGTATGAAACTTACATATATGAAATCTATATATACGAAGCTATATGAACTTGAAACATGATAATGTATATATTCAAAGCCACACATATGTGTATGTGTATATATATATATATATCCATTTGAAGCTTACATATATGCAAAACTATATATTTTTGAGAAACTCACATACAGGGGCGGAGCCCCATTGCAAATGGGGTAGGCACGTGCCTACCCCAGTATTTGAAAATAAACAAATGCAGTTTGCATGCAAAACGTTCTATAGTATTTTGCAAAGCAAAAACTTGTGCTATTGGAGGTAAGATGTCTGATGAAATGCTTGAATGGAAACAGACATAAAAGCAATGATATGGGTTTTGCAATCAAACTAGTTACATGATTGAGTAATTTAGGATAACTACTGCTATAACACTTGAATGAGAGCATAACTCAAATGAGGGAACTTATAATGTTCTTGCTTTGGCATTTTTTTGGGAACGGACTATAATGGTACATTGTTTATAAGTAAGCTCAATACTTGGAGTAAGGATACATTTTTCAGGAATGACTACTGTATAGAGTGACCACCCCAAAATTGAAACCTGGCTTCGCCACTGCTCACATATATGAAACTACATATTATTTAAGCTTATATAACTACAAATTTTTGAACCTCTTGTGTGAAACTGTATGCTATAGAAACCAACATGCGAAATCAAAAAGTTAATATATATGAGACATTTATTTGCAAAGCCGTACATATGAAATTTGATATTTGCTAAACCTGGTATGTATTAAAAACTCAGGGAATTTTTTTTTTAAGAACAAAATATAGTAAATATTTAGTCAGAAGGACACGTGCATAAAACTTTTACCATAAGGACAAAGCCCAAAGCCTAGATACAATTTTAAACAAAACAAAGCAATTTGTTCGTCTTCCCCCTCCTTCCTTACACTTAGAATTTCACAAAAATTTTGCTCGAAAGAAAAAATGGCACCGCAAACTAGAAACAAATCTACATCTCCAACAGAACCTCAGAAATCGACTGTAGATGAACAACGAGCACAACAATCGACAGTCGATGAAAACCTAACTAAGTCGGAAGTGAATCAACAAAATGAAAATTGAAATGTCGACGTAGTAGATGTTCAAAAATAAAATGCAATGATAGAAGAGGAAAACCTACCTCTAGCGCAAACGTTAGCGTCGGCAGTAAAGGGAAAACACAACAAATTAATGCTTAAAAAACCTACATCAACAGAAGAGGAAAAGCAAAATAGAGAAAAAAGGAGAAAGAGAAGAGACGAAAAAATTTCAGCAAGTGGAAGCATACCAGAAATAAACGAAAGTATACCAAAGAAGGTAACTGATAATATAAAATCAAACATAACAAAGTTAGTATAGTTTTGTTATAGTAACATTGAATTTTTTTGCATAGAACAAAGAAGAGAACATGCAGCAACAAATACCTGTAGAGAAAAAAGTTGAAGACAATATGCAAAAAAGAGAACAAAGAACAAAAAGAAGAAATGAAAAAATGATTCAGAACAAAATACAAAAAGAAACAGAGGTAACTGAAATTGAAAAATTATAAACCTAATACTAATAATTTCATTCTGTTAAATGTATTCTAATGTTATCAAAAATGTTAAACAGGAAAAATCTCAGCAAAAAGAAGGGAAAAAAGCCGCGGATGAAGAATCAGAAGAAGAACAACTCAATTCGGTAAAATAAAAAACATCATAACTTTATACCATGATAAATATTTCAAAAATATTACCTGTAAATCATTTGGTAAAAGAAAAGGATGATAAGTACAACAAACTGATACCTAATTACAAGTAAAAATAGTCATTATCATTAAGCGTAAATTGTTTGATAAAATAATAGTCAGTATCATTTAGTTGAAATATGATACAAACAAAAAACTGATACCTATTTACAAAAGAACTGATACCTAGTTATAAAAAACTGATACCTACTTGAAAAAATGATACCTGGTTACAGAAAACTGATACCTACTTAGTACCAACTGATACCTAGTTACTGCAAACTGATACCTAGTTACTACAAACTTGAAATTGTTACATATTTGATAGAAGATATTTCACTGCAGCTAATACCCAAATCTATTGTTGTTTTTAAACATAATTTGTTTCACAAATAACTTATTGTCTTTATTTTGAAATAATAGGATGATGATGATTTTGTTGATCCACATCCAAAATGCATAAAAGAAAGATCACAAACAAAACAACAATCTGAAGATAAAAAGCATGAAACTGCTTACAGATGTGGATTGCAGGCAGTATTCAAAATAGTAAAACTGATAAAACAAAAAAATGCTCTATCCAAGAAGCAGATGGACATAATGAAGAGCACTCCTTTCTACAACTTCTTTAGAGTTTTCTATGAAGAGAAATTTTTGATGAAAGAATGCAAAAAGCATCAACACAATTTGGATGCTTTATACAAATGCTACTCAGTTGTGGAAGATACATTCTTATTTTCCAAAGAAAGGATCAAAGTTACAGCAACGGATATAAGTTTGATTTTTGGCCTACCACTAAAAGGAATTAACATTGAGCCAACTCAGAAAATGACAAACAGAACAATTCCAATGCAGTGTAGGGAATTTGCAAAGAGAAACTTCGGTAATTGCACTTATATAACAAGAAATGTTGTGGAAAAAAGAATAAAGCAAGAAGTTGCAAAAAAGACAAAAGAGTATGAAGAAGACTTGCCAATGTTAATAGTAATTGAAATACTATTAACATTCTTCTTTCCAAACAACCAGCAAAAATTAAGATGGGGACTTCTACCATACTTAATTAATGTAGAGACAATGCAATTGGTTTCTTGGCCACTAACGATTGAAAAGAATTTCAATAAATTTGTTAAGAAGTTCATCCATAATCCAAGAAATATGTCGGGATGCTCCATGCTTCTATTGGTAAGATAAGTTAATCAAAAATTTATTACTTAATTTTTTTTAACAAACATATCTAATCAATTCTTTTTATGTTAACAGTATTGCATTTGTGAGAAACTGAATCTCATTCAACAAAGACAATATTATACTCCAGCTTTACCAAGATTTGCAAAATGGGATTTAAGGAAACTCAAAGACAAAGCAATCAAAGCAGTTTTTGATAACGTGAAAGAGGGTGATGCAAGTAAAAATTCCATTTCATTTTTTGTTAATCAATATGCTTTAACTCTTATGTAGAATAAAGTTTTATTGTCTATCCTTTCTTCTATAACATAAAACTGATACTACAGTGATCAAAAACTAATACCATATAATTACGTAGTAAATAGTATCAAAAACAGAAAATAGAATGCAAAAAACTGATACCATATGTTTACTTGCTTGAAACGAATACTAATAGTATCATAAACTGATACAAAAATGCAAAAACTAATACCAAATGAGTACATGCTTGAAACTAATTGTGGATGTATTCAAAACTAATACTAGAATGCAAAAACTAATACCTTATAATTTCAAATTTTACACTGATACTACAATCCAATAACTGATACCATAGTTGTACATCTTTGAAACTGATAGTTATATTATAAGAAACTGGTACTAATATTATTAGAAACTGATACTAGAATTCGAAAACTGATACCAGTTTTATATGATTGAACCTGATACTAATAGTATCAGAAAATAAAAAAATAGCTATTTGTTTTATTGCATATAGTTTTCTTTTTTCATTACAGTAAAAATTCAATTATCATTGCAAATTGATATCATAGCTTAAAACTGAAACAAATTTTCCAATACCAATTTTCTAGGTGAAAGAAATCATAAATCTCAGCCCATATGAAGAATGTCTACTTCAAACAGAGACTGTTGAACACAATTTCCCCAAAATTCAAAAAGAAAAGCATGGAAAGAAAAGAAAGTTTGAAGTAACCAAAGAAAGTGCACATTCATTTGAGGAAGACATAAGCATCAGGATCTTCCAAATGCATATAAAAGATTTGGAAGAAGAAACAAAGAAAACAAAAAAAGAATTGGATGTAGAAAAAAAGAAAAGAATTAAAGCAGAGCAAGAAGTTTTCAGGTTGAAAGAAGAGTTGAAAGAAATTAAGTTGAAGCTGAAAGATAATGAAGAGAAAAGATCACAGGCTAAAGACAACACCAATAAATTTGAAGATGATTTGAATGACAGTGAAGAAAACGGTGAAAATAAAAAAGAAAGTTTCAATGTACAAAGCGACATTTTACAAACTGAACTAAATGCAGATACTTTTATAGAAATGGAAATAGAAAAAAAATGAAGAAAAAGCTGAAGAGTGTGTACAAAAAAGAGCAGATACAATAGAAGAAATAAAGAAACATATGCCCATCGAAATAGAAAGTGAATTGGGTAAAAAAACGAGCAGTGAAGAAATACAATGTGAACATGAAGAAAAAAAACAGACTCCAACTGAAGTGCATCAAAAAGAAGAGTTGGAAAAACAAAGTAAAGTGCAGAGAGACAACTCAGAAGATAATCAAAATCTTCAAGAGGATACAGATGTAAAAAACCAAAGTATACCATATGTCGCTTCAGTGCTTGACTTTACCCCTTCATCTTTCAAACTTTACAACACACAAAACTTTGAAAGTGAAAAAACTGGAAAAAAAGATGCAGAAGAACATGTGCAAACAACTGTTAGAAAAGAGAAACAAACAGTCACAAAATCAAGTGACAAAAAAATCAAAGCAACACAAAAAGGGACAGCTTCTTATATTCAAAGATTAAAGGCAAGAACAAGAGTGAAAAATGAAACAAAAGAAAGTTGCAAATAAACCAAAACCCGAAGAAAAAAAAAGATGTTGAAAACAAAAGTGAACAAGACAACAGTCCAAAGCCACTTGCAGTAATAGAGCCAACACTTTCAGAGATAGGGCTTGGACATTGCAAATGTTTGATCTATCTCAATGTTGAGCAACAAAATGTGATCAAAACTTTGTTTTCATTAACGATATCATCACAAAAGTAAGTGTACAAATATGTATATTAATTTTAAATATGAAATTAAGTTTATCTAACATATACAAATTGTTTTTATCAAAATAGTGTAGTGGCATGGGAAGACAACGACACAATCACAGGAGGTTGTGTTAAAACAAAGAATGCACTAAAACATCTACTAGAAGGAAACGACACAGACGGGCAGGTACATAATATTTTTTTTCTTTACGTCAACACTAATACCAAAATAAAAATAAAAATGATACCCAAATCCACAACATGCTTAAATTGACTTGATGCTTTATTATTTTTATACTTATCAACATACACAGCAACTATTAACATTACTGATACTATTAACAATTTAATATTGCTTCACCAATAAAAAAAAACTTATACTTTTCTGATTTTAATACAGATTATAGATTGGTATATTTCAAAATGTGGACTGGAAGAACACAACTATGCTTTCACAACTACAATGATGGTAAATAAAACTTTAATATTCAAGTACATAATAATTGCTTCATTTATTAAATCATAACTTATTTTCATATTAAACAGAAAGCAATTGTGTGTGATATAAAGGGTGTGAAAAAAAGTCTTGTCCTCCTTATGCTAGAATCTATTGTACAGGACAAATTTGCTGAAAGTATATATTTTCCTTTGCATTGTGAGAACCACTGGACATTAGTGACTTTAACATACCCAACAATGCAATGGTGCCATGTTGGTTCTAACCACCCTAGAAGACCAAACGAAAGAAACAATTCCAGTTTAAAAGAAGCTATAAAATTGGTATGAGATTTATCTTTCTTTTAAAAAAAATACTTATCACGGTGAATATGAGCTAAATTTTTAATATATTACCTGTTTTAGAGACATAAAATAGAGGACATGCTCCAAGAAATCTGGAAAAGCAATAACATAACAGACATGGTGGTGAAACCAGATGATATGCATCAAATAAAGTGTGCACAGCAAGCAGAAGACACGTAAGTTTTTTTCCGTTATAATCTATGTTTTTGCATTATAATTTTCCATACATACTTCTATACATCATTGTATACCTTTTATATTTAATTGAATTTGATTCTTAATAAAAATATTGAAAATTATTATCTCTCAATTATATAAACTTTTAATTCAGATAAACAGTTACTACAGAAAAAAACTGATAACTACAGAAAAGAAACTGATACCTACAGAAACAAAACTGACACCTACAAAAAACAAACTGATACCTGTAGATTAATACGTAGTGTCTTAGTAAAACTGCTAAATATTTTAATTCAAAGCATACTATATGCTTGTACCATTATCTCTGAAATTCAAATTTTTGTATTAATTATAAACCTGTTAATACAGCAGATGAAAATTGATACTAATATTACATTTTGGTTTCAACGGGCTTGACTATGGGATATTTGTAATGATATTCATCATTTCGCTGAACAAAAGCAGGATACCAATAAAAATTGAAAAGAAAGAAATATTATCAACAAGAACAAGGATTGTACATGCAATATTAACAGATGATGAACACTGCTGGAGTCTGTCTAAATACATGTCAAGCCTAGAAGAACAAAGAAAAAAAAGGAAATGAATTCACATTGCGTTATTTCACAATTAAATTTGGTACCTGTAAAGTAATGTTGTTATGTTGAAATGTGTACTTGTGAAGTAATGATGTTCTGTTGCAATTTCATACTTATGAAGTAATGTTGTTCTGTTATTAAAACAATGCTGCTTTTACTTGTAAAAACAACACTGATCTCCTGGAATGATATGTTGTGGTTGATGTTCTTTTCTTTTCCTGTTGTTTATATTATAACAAGATTAACTAGTGTATGTTCTATCATCCAACTATGGATCCCACATAATATTATCAGTTTTATGATGCAACTATCAGTTGTAAAATGATATTATCAAATTTCATATAATATTTCAATACAAAACAGTAACTGGGCATCAGTTCTTATGACTGATAGTATCAGTTTTGTTAAAAACTACACTCAACATACTTTATGAAACAACAATTAGTGCAGGCATCAGGTTTTGCAAATACCAGATATCATTCTAATTATTTAGTAGTACTGATGTCAATTCTAGCATGTATTATAATACACGAAACTAATACTAAAAACAAACCAAAACTGATAATAAAGCCGTTTATATCCAATCAACCAAACATTATCTCCAACCAAGCTAACTGATACCGAAACTGTAAAAAATGATACCAAAACTTATAAAAACTGATACGTGTAAAAACTTATAAAAACTGGTACTGTAAAAAATGATACTGGTACCAAAACTTGTAAAAACAAACAACAGAACTGATACTGCAAAAAAAATGATACTATTATCTATACTAAAATAGCTGAAATTAAAATCAATTTCATAATATGCTATACTAAATACAATCTAATAACAAAAGGTTCAACTACTATAGACCACTGAAACAAGTCTCACATACACTTATTACTCTGAACAAATTAAAAATGTAAAATCAAATCATATCCTCTTTGAAGCTTGACAATTCCGTTTATTATGACCAAATTGCTTGCACTCGCCACATCTGTTTTGCTTGTTATGAAAATATGAAAATCCTCCTTTGCGCTTCACTGATGGTCTACTAGCGCCACGTTTCTATTTTGGTGGCTTGATAACATCTTGAATGCTACCATCAACAATAGGCCTATCATAATTTGGAATAGGATTTATAACATTGGCATAAGAACATCGATAAGCATCAACAGTCAAATAATTCTCGACAAAATCATATACAGACAACTTAGACTTGTTCATACACTTTATAGCATGAGCACAAGGAAATCCCATAATTTTCCATTGGTTGCAACTACAAACCCGCTCCTTCAAATCAACACAATGAGAGTTTGGAGATTTCACTTCAAAAGCAAAATCAGAAGATTTATATACATCCAATCCAAATCCTTCTTCAATCAATTCATCTAAACGTAACTCCATAGAAGGACATAGACTTGTTCTTCACAAACGACATTCTTCTCTTCTTCTAGCCATTTGTTCCATAATCTTAACACGAATACCATCTAAACACAAAGTAATAGGCCATGCTCGTTCATTTAAAATCCAACTGTTAAAACTTTCTGCAACATTGGAACTATATTCACCATAACGTTTTCCTGGAAAAAATAAATCCACCCACTTATCAAATGGCTTATCCTTTAAAAAATTAATACCAGCAACACCACCAATTTGACAAAACTTAGAATATGCTCCTTCAAATTCATATAGATTTGAAGCTCTAGAACACATTTTGAATAGATCAACAATAGACACATTGCATTTTTGGCTTTCACTGCTGAAAGAAGATTTTGTTCCATATGCAAATAGCAATAACTGTGATAATCTGAAGGAAAAACATCACGAACACCTGAAAGCAAACCTTGGTGGCGATCTGACATAAAAACTAAAGTACGCTCTTCTTGAAGCATTTGTTTTAAATGGTTCAAAAACCATGTCTAGTTACCCACATTTTCTACAGAAACTACACTCATAGCTAAAGGGAAGAAACCTGCAAATGAAAAAATAATTAGTAAAAAAAACTAAAAGTAATTACGACCATAAATATAAAACAATTCATAAAACTGATACTGACAGTAACAAAACTGATACCTAAAACCTGATATGACCATTATAAAAATATTGATAACCACAACATTATGCACATTAATCTTCATTCTAAAACAACAAAGAAACAAAAATTGACATATATTATGATACAAAGGAAATTTCAATATTACATAACTATAAATGATACCATATATGAACATACTTGAAACTGATACTAAGATTATACATAAACTGATACTAATCTCCTATTTAGCAGTATGAAATTATTATACCAAATACAAACTTACAATTCAATACAATGAAAATTCTGATACTAGAAACTTGCTACTTATAAACTACATTTCTTAAAACTGATGCCAATAGAATACAAATTATGATAAAAAATGTATATTAATGATTATGCTAAGTATTATGATCTCAATACAAATAACTCAAATCTGAAAACAAAGACATACCTTGATCACCATTTTTTGCAGTAGCACCCATCAACACACCAGGACGTCCCTTCAAGTGAGTAGCATCTAAGAATATCATAGGACGACAAGACTTGAAACCAAGTAAACAAGCGCCAAAAGCAATAACCACCCTTTCAAATTCATTACTACAAGGATCAACATCCATATCAACATAACTATCTGGATTAGATTTCTTCACTGCTTCCAAATACCAACTCAAATCGTTATAAGACAAAGCATCATTACTGACGCAGCCTATAGGATCACACAACTCATGAATTGATGAATTCGCGGAAAATGAATCGATGAATTGAAGATACCCAAGTGCCCAAATCCGTTGATCTCTCGAGATACCGGATTCTAGCTATCTTCAACACGTTGATCGCGCACGATACCGTGTTAGAAGATCTACGATTCTTCGACGTTGATCTCGCGCACGAGATTCCGTGAATTGGCTTCAAGTTCGTTGATTCGAGTGCACTCGAATATCCGAAGATGGAGAAAGGAGATAACACTCAACTTCCAATTTTAATGGTGGCACAAAGCACAAACCAAATTTTATTCAAAAATCAACCCTCTTACAAATGACAACACACCCCTATTTATATGGAATTACAACACACTTGACTTCAACACAATTACAACACGACTTAACAATCAAATGACCTAACAACAAACGACTTAACAAAACAATGCGACTTAAAAGAAACGACTTAAGAAACAATGACTTAACCATCAGCGACATACAGAAATTCGCGACTTAAGAAACTCGGCCGCGACATAAGGAACTTCAGTAGCTTCGCGACTTAAAGATCTGGAGCGACCTATGGTTCGTCGCGACTTAAGGCGGAGGAGGAGGGACCTAAGCTTGCCGCGACTTAAGGAATGTCGCTCGCGACTTAGCTGGAGCGAAGATGTTCGCGACTTAAGGAGGAGGAGCGACCTACGACTTAAGTTAGCTTCGCGACCTACTGGAGGAATTCGCGATTCAGGGAACTCTGCTCTGGTTGTTCGCGACTTAGGGCTGGAGCGACTTACTGGGCTTCGCGATTTAGGGAAGCGGTCGCGACTTAAGGTAATTCGTTTAATCATTATCTCGCACTGCATCATCCTCCCCTGGTTGAAAAGAATTCATCCCGAATTCACACTTTCCTCTTCTTCGACAAGCTTCTCCCCATAATACGGAATTAAGTGTTTGACATTGAAAACATCAGAAGTATGAACATTTTCCATCAACCTTAACTGATGCGCATTATCATTGATCTTCTTCAAGATTTCTACTGGAACAATCTTTCGAGCTTTCAACTTGTTGTAAGTTCCAACTGGAAAACGATCTTTCGTCAATACTGCGTAAACAAAATCACCCTCTTTGAAGTACACACTCCTTCGCTTCTTATCTGCCAATTGCTTATACTTCTCATTTGATTTAAGCAATCGTTCATGAACAATCCCGTGACACTCCTGCAACTCATTCACGAAATCACAAGCACGTTTAACAACCCCTTTCTGAAGTGGAACTGTCGACAAATCCAACGGTCCCTTCAGAATTGCTGAATATACCACTTGAAATGGACTGAATCCAGTACTTCGATTAACGACATGATTATGTGCCAATTCTGCCTGACACAATTTCACATCCCAGCTCTTCAAATTATCCTTCACAAGACATCTCAACAAGTTTCCCAAAGATCTGTTCACCACTTCCGTTTTCCCATCCGTTTGTGGATGATAGGCGCTACTAAAATTCAGCTTAGTCCCAACCATCCTCCACAGACTCAACCAAAAATGACTTAGAAATCGAGTATCCCGGTCAGAAACAATAGACTCAGGTAGTCCATGTAGTCGATAAACCTCTTTAAAGAACAATTGAGCAACATGGACTGCATCGGCGGTCTTCTTACAAGCTATGAAATGTGCAGTCTTCGAAAATCTATCCACCACAACATATATAGAATCATTCCCTCGTTGAGTTCTTGGCAACCCAAAACGAAATCCATGCTAACATCAACCCATGGTCTAGTAGGCACGGGCAATGACATATACAATCCTGCATTCGTAGCCGTCCCTTTGGAAACTTGACATATGTGACATTTCTGCACAAATCTTTCAACTTCTTTCCTCATGGAAGGCCAAATATATGATTGAGAAATCAACTGCAAGGTACGATCTCTTCCCACATGACCTTCTTCATGCAATTCCTTCACAATCCTCATTCGCAAACTGCACTCTGGTATACACAACCGATTTCCCTTAAATAGAAAACCTTCTACCAACACATACTCATCCGTCCTCCCTTTCTCGACTTCATCTACAATCTTGGCAAAATAAGGATCCTCAACAAACAAATCTGGAAATACATCAAACCCCGTCACTTCAACTCTCATCGTAGTCAACAAATGATTTCTTCTACTCAATGCGTATGCCACACGATTTGTAACTCCCGACTTATGCTTTACAACAAATGTAAACTGTTGCAAGTATGCGATCCATGAAGTATGCCTGGCTGCAATCTTATCCTGTCCCTGCAAATGTTTCAATGCTTCATGGTCAGTATACAACACAAACTCTTTATGAAACAAATAGTGTCTCCAATGCTTTATGGCTTGGACAATAGCATAGAACTCCAAGTCATAGGTACTGTATCTTGTCTTGGCTCTAGAAAGTTTCTCGCTAAAATAAGCAATTGGACCACCCTTTTGGCTTAACACTCCACCAATTCCAACTTTAGACGCATCAGTATCTAGCTCAAAAAGCAACTGAAAGTTCGGGTATCTAAGAATCGGTGTTGTAGTCAAGAGTGTCTTGATCTGTTGGAAAGCAGAATCAGCCTCTTCAGTCCACACAAACTGCTTTCCTTTCATACAATCTGTCACTGGTGCCATCACGCTACTAAAATGAGGGATAAACCTTCGGTAGAATGATGCTAAACCATGAAAACTTATCACTTCAGTTACAGTCCTGGGTTGTGGCCAATCCTTGATTGCTTCAACTTTACTTTGATCCACCTGGATACCTTCCTTGGACAATACATTCCCCAAGAACAAAACACTGTGCGTCATGAACATGCACTTCTTTGTTGCCGCGTAAAATTGCTCCTGATGAAGTATCATCAACACTTCCCGCAAGTGTTGTAGATGCTCTTCTGTGCTTCCACTATATATCAATATATCATCAAAGTATACCACCACGAACTTTCCAATAAACGGTCGAAAGATCTGATTTATCACTCGTATAAAAGTACTAGGTGCATTCGAAAGACCAAATGGCATGACCAGCCATTCATACAACCCCTCCCGTGTCTTGAAGGCTGTCTTCCATTCATCCCCTGGTCGAATTCGAATCTGATGATACCCACTCTTCAGATCAATCTTTGAAAAGATAGTAGCTCCACTCAACTGATCTAACAAGTCATCCAATCTTGGCATCGGGAATCTGTACCTCAACGTAATCTTGTTTAGTGCTCGACTATCTGTACACATTCTCCAAGTTCCATCCTTCTTTGGCACTAACAAGGCTGGTACTGCACAAGGACAAACTTTCTTGTACGCGCCCTTGTTCAAGTAACTCTTCCACCTGCCTTCTCAACTCTTCATGCTCCTTTGGACTCATTCTATAATGTGGTCTATGTGGTAACACAGCTCTCGGAACAAGATCAATCTGGTGTTGTATGTCTCTCAACGATGGTAACTCTTTTGGTAATTCTTCAGGAAACACATCTTCAAATTCCTTCAACACTGGCTTAACTTCCTCAGGAATTTCAACCGCTTCACTACTTTCACGTCCAATCAACAGAAATACTTCAAGGCTATCTTCTACTTCTTTGACAAATTCCTTCAAAGATAACAGAGTCTTTAGTTCCTTGATTTCCTCCAACTTGCTTTCACTTTGTTGTCGCCTTTTAGGAACTAAAGTGATTCTAGTGCCATCGAACATGAAATTATAGCAGTTAGTCCTACCATCGTGTTGCACGGCTCTATCGAACTACCACAGTCTTCCCAACAACAAATGACATACATCCACATCCACCACGTCACACCAAGTTTCATCCTTATACTTCTTTCCGATGGAAAAAGTTACACAAACTCTTCGACCAACCTTCACTTCCCCACCTTTCCTCAACCAAGCCAATTTGTAGGGTTTGGGATGCTTCTCTGTCTTTAACGCCAACTTCTTTACAGCTTCTGTAGAGATGATGTTATCACAACTCCCTACACCGATAACAAACTTACAAACTTTTCCCAAAATAGTGCATGTCGACTGAAAAATATTACTCCTCAACCAACTAGTCTCCTCTTCCTGCTTTGGCGTCAAGCAAGATCTCCTCATCATTAAAGAATATCCCTCGTCTCCCGTCAATAATTCTTCTTCCTCCTCAACCTGTGGTGAATTGGAACATTCTACTTCTGCATCCTCATCCTCAACCTCAGCAACCATCGCTCGCTTCTTAGGCTTCGAGCATTCATTGCTCTTATGACCAAACTCCTGACAGTTATAACACTTGAAATTGTTGTTGACCTTGGTCTTAGCAGCTTCATTGACAACCGGTTTACTAACAGCCTTGGAAACATTAGTATTGCTACTAGCCCCCTTCACTTGATTGCTCGAACTTGTAAACGCACCACCTCCTCTTCTACCTTGCTTCTCCCAAGCTAGAACCTTCTGGTGTGCTTCAGCAACGGATCTCGGATCAAACATATTTACCATATCCTGAATTTGTATTCTCAATCCTCCAACAAATCTGGATGTCAACTATTCCTCCGTTTCCATGATATCATTTCTAGCAATCAGTTGATAAAACTCATCTGCATAATCATTTACCGACTTTGTCCCTTGTCTCAAATTCTGTAAGCGCTGATACATAAGAGACTGATAATTATAAGGCAAGAAAGTAGCCTTCATCAACTTCTTCATCTTTTCCCATGAAACAATCTTCGACTTTCCCATTCTTTCCCGTGTAAGTTTAGTTTATTGCCACCATGCCATAGCTCTTCCCCTCAATCGTGTAGCAACCAACTTAACTCTACGATGCTCGGGTACTTCCTTGAAGTCAAAAATTTCTTCAACATTTGATAACCAATCCAGAAACTCTTCCGCTAGCATTCCCCCTTTGAATTCTAGAATCTCTGTTTTCATCCCCGACTCCCATTGACGATCATCTTCGGAATCTCTATTTCGATTTCGCCCTTGGCCATGGTTTCAACAAGAGCTACTATCACCATCACTAGATTCCTCCAAATCTAACGTATGTCGATGTCGATTCTGACCATCAACATTTCTGCTACTACGCACGTCTCTTTCTCCCGAAACTGACGGTTCTCTTCTTTCCCGATCCGATGGTGGTGACATTCTTCTCCTCTCGGAATTTGACGGCGAAATTCTATGTCCACCTTGATTTGAACCTGGCGATGTTCTTTGTCGAGTTTGATTTATATCCATCATGAGCCTTTCCAATCTACTAATTCCCTCATCAAACCTCTCATTGAATTTATCACTAATTCGTTGCTCCATTTGTTCAGCATCTTCTCTTCGATACACATCTGCAACATTCTAATGACGATTAACTCTTCTTGGAGGCATTGTCAAATCTTCAACAAATTCAAACTCCAAAAACTTCAAATCTCGAAACTTCACACCCAACGAACTTGGAAAAGTTCATCTCCAAGCTCTGATACCAGATGATGGAGCCTACAGGATCACACAACTCACGAATTGATGAATTCACGGAAAATGAATCGATGAATTGAAGATACCCAAGTGCCCAAATCCGTTGATCTCTCGAGATACCGGATTCTAGCTATCTTCAACACGTTGATCGTGCACGATACCGTGTTAGAAGATCTACGATTCTTCGACGTTGATCTCGCGCACGAGATTCCGTGAATTGGCTTCAAGTTCGTTTATTCGAGCGCACTCGAATATTCGAAGATGGAGAAAGGAGATAACACTCAACTTCCAATTTTAATGGTGGCACAAAGAACAAACCAAATTTTATTCAAAAATCAACCCTCTTACAAATGACAACACACCCCTATTTATAGGGAATTACAACACAATCGACATCAACACAATTACAACACGACTTAACAATCAAATGACCTAACAACAAACGACTTAACAAAACAATGTGACTTAAAAGAAACGACTTAACCATCAGCGACATAAAGAAATTCGCGACTTAAGAAACTCGGCCGCGACATAAGCAATTCTGGAACATTTGCTCGCGACATAAGGAACTTCAGTAGCTTCGCGACTTAAAGATCTAGAGCGACCTATGGTTCGTCGCGACTTAAGGCAGAGGAGGAGCGACCTAAGCTCGCCGTGACTTAAGGAATGTCGCTCGCGACTTAGCTGGAGCGAAGATGTTCGCGACTTAAGGAGGAGGAGCGACCTACGACTTAAGTTAGCTTCGCGACCTACTGGAGGAATTCGCGATTCAGGGAACTCTGCTCTGGTTGTTCGCGACTTAGGGCTGGAGCGACTTATTGGGCTTCGCGATTTAGGGAACCGGCCGCGACTTAAGGTAAGTCATTTAATCTTTATCTCGCGCTGCATCAATTACCGTGCAACTCCATCAATTCAAGTTATTTCCCATGATAAGCATAACCATAAGACAACTGAAAATTTTATTCTCTTTTAAAATCAAGTATAATATCCTTAGGCTTTTTACTTGGACAATCGTGGATCTCATCAATAATCATCGATTTAACAAACGAACTAGATATATGTGGATTATTCACATGTCTAAGACCAGCCCCACAAGAATGATCAGGAACCAAATTTCTCATAAAGAACCTTTTCAATTCTCCAGAATCACAGGAACCATGGACTTTGAAAAGACAACCATCCTTATATGAAGAGCAAATCAAAGTAACTCTTGTAGCACAATTCTTTAAAAATACTAATTCATACCCCTTTTGAATTTGATATGCCATCAAAAACTCTCTAAAATGTTCAGCTTCTCCAAAACAAAAACCAACAAAATTGGAAATGCTTAATGTCGACCCTCTCCTCAACATATCTTTTAAATAACTTTTACCATTAACAACAACATTTGAATAGACAGATACAGTAGAAGATGAAGAAGCACGAACATAGGATGAACTTGAAATAGAAGCACCATCAACAACTTCCAATTCAAAACCCTTAACCTTAACAGTAAAACCAAAGAAAGAACTTTTCTTGTATAGCTGAAAACAAATTATGCTCTGAATATCAGAATCAGTGTCAACCATAATAACTTTGTCCTTAAGTACATAAGAAATCTGAATAGAAGAAGGAGTTAATTGAGACCAATATCGACATATCTCATTCTTCAAATCATACAAAGAGCAACCGATAAACAATCGAGTGCTAAAAGTGTTATTATTCAACAAAAACAAACAAAGAAGGCTGTTATCCCCACTACCAAAAAAAACATTAGTAAAAATATGTCTAATTTAGAATAGTAATTATTCAATTTTATAAAACTGATACCTACCGTAGACAAAACTGATACCTAGGTACTGATAAAAAAAATGATACTAAGAAAAAATAAAAATGATACCCAGAAACTAATACTAAAATACGATAGTTTTCCACTCTATCACTACTTTATATACAACCCAAGCAACGATACTTTCCAATAATCCCAACATTAATACAAGAAAATGCAAGATAAATTAAATGAAAAGCTAACTAGAATACAACACTGCATAAAGAAACGAGTATAATAATAAAAAACCTGCTGCTACTTCCATAATTTTCCATCGACGAACGAACAAACAATGAGAAGAACAACACTGCATATCATTCATAAAAATGAACACAAATAGAAATCACAGACAAGTTTTTTTAACTCGAATAGAAAAACAACAAAAAACAGAATAATATAAGCATACCTAAGAAAAACGAGATCACGGTACAAATATGAAAAGAATGAGATCAACAACGAGATCACGGTACAAATATGAAAAGAATGAGATCAACAAACGCACGTAAGAAAAAAATGATCGATGAAGTACAATTGTCAGAAGGACGAAATTGAAATAAACAAACGAAGGTTATCGATATTATAATTGGGAGAAAGATATTTGATCGCGACTGAAAATTTTGATCGAAAGAAAGCAGAAGAATAAGCGCGCGAAATTGGGCTGGAAAGGGAAAAACGATAATTTGTCCTTTGGAGAAAAATATTAGCGGGCCGTCCTTCATCCAAAAAAGCCCTAAAACGTGTCCTTGAGGAAAATTTCCTGTAAAAACTTATTCCTTTGAGTCCATATATTTATATAAAATTATATTATTCAAAACTTTTTATCTATCCCACATGTGATAATATGCGAATTGTGGTTCCTTTAGAGTAGAATATATATTTAAAACTTTATCTAAAAACTCAACCCAGAGCCCTGATGAAATCGAAGGGATGGGAGGAGCCCCCTCCTGCCTGGTCCGACCACAGACAGGAAGGAGGTTAGCCAGCCCAGCACAGAGATTTGATGCCCCCAACCAGTTTATAGGATTAATGGGGACCCACCTCCGCGCCTTGAAATGGGAGTAGGGCAGACGGGAATCGAACCTGCGACCTGCTTACCAGGAAGCGAGTATCTTACCACTGCGCCACTACTTGCGGACAATATATATTTAAAACTTAAATACATATGTTAATTCATTGATATTAAATTTATGAAATCCGTAAGCTTTTAAAAACTTTAATTAAACAACCATTTCATCTGTAAATTTGCAAAACGAAGCCTGTTAATCTGGAACATGGATCCCTCTGTATTGGCTTGAATGGCATTAATTAGTGCAACATGAACCTTGGTGATTTATGATATTGATTTGAATTTATGTACTGATTTCACTGTTCTGGCATGAAACTTTGGATGGCGACATTAGATACTTTTGGCATCGGGATGTGGCCGATATCAAATGCTTGTGGCATTAAATACTTGCGACATTAGACAATCCTACGTCATTGCTTGATCTAGCGGTATCAGATGACTTACGGCTTCAATATATGGTCGGCATCGATAACTTACGACATTAGGTAATCTATGGCATAACTCAACCTACGGCACAATTCTACCTGTGGCATAACTCTTGTTGCAGCATAACTCTACCTGCGTCATTATTAACTTTGCAATTATGAAATGCTACGACATCACTCTTGTAACGACCCACTTTTTCATACAGTTTAAGCTGACAATAAACCACATGTGTCCAACCCAAATTGAACGGAAATGCGGATAGTCAGGGAAAAGAAAGAAGAAAGAAGACAAAAAGAAATTAACAACATAGAATCTCACAGCGGAACAGATAATCTATAATATATGACAAATCTTTACATAAAAACAAAAATGTAATATGTGTATATACAGATGTCAATCAGAGTATACTAACTTATTTCAGCTCGGACAGTTATAACAACCCGTCCTCATAATTATTGAATTAATAATATACAACAATGTATGCAACAGAAATATAATCATCTACGTGAATACATATCTGTTCCTCCAGCTCCTCTCCTGAAGCTCCAAAATATCCATCTAAACTTGGAAATATGCTCGGTCTGACCAGAGAATCATAGGAAAAGAACGCCCGGGTTAGTCTGTAAAACCAGTGTGAGAACTTAGATCACAAGGAATTTTATTTTTATAACTTTTAAAATCCTTTAAAATCAAAGTTATCTCGTAAGGCCATGCTGCACATAAATACAGACGGGTTTTTACCTTATGATAACCAAAACCTTTTATATTAGAAAACCCAGTGATATTAAAATAATGTCTAAGGATGAAAATAATAATAATCAAGTAGCTGTGATGCTTGTGAGTGTACATCACAACAATACTAGGTATAATCGAAAATCGGTAAGGCATGTTCACTAATTGTTTAGGATTTCCATGAAGGTGCCCTCGGTACTTCGAGGAACGATCCTCATACACAAGGATCAGATATATCCTTCTGAAGTAGCATACATCCCTAGTGATGTATCATAGGAAAAACATAGCTAGTCTCGCTAAGACCGAGTGCACCGCCCCATGCATGCATAACAACTGTAGGTAACGTCTAAGTGGAGCCGACTACACCCTATGGGTTTGCCAACCCTACTGGTCATGCCTCCTATCTCTGAGTTTAGTCATTCCAGTTGATGAGGCTACGTCCGGCATTCCAGCTTATGCACCGCCACCAAATAGATTGTGGAATCCCACATGGATTCCAACACCCTAATGGGTCTCAGAACCACACATTGATTCCCACATATCAAATAGACCTTAGAATCTCATCAAGATTCCCACCCTCAACGGGTCTCGGAATCACACATGGATCCCAACATCTCAAAATATCACGAATCTCCTCCATAGAACAGTATATGGTTTTCGGAGTGGTCACGAGTTCGAGTCATCTTTTACGAGTACACTCTTCCATTTTCTGGGTGCTCCACAAAACCAAATGTCGACTTCTGGAATGCTCAATACCAGTTCTTTAGAAAATAATCAGACAATACATAAGAGCGGGGATCACCCCTAACCGTTTAAGTGGACGGATCTCCTTATCATTTGTCCTAAAAGAACGAAACGAGTTTATACATATAGTATAACACCACCGATGGTAACATTACCATATAATTCTCGCGTTTCCCCTAGATATTTCTAGAGTTAAAATCCTTCGGTGTTAAGTAGGTAATATTTCCCTACCAACAAAATTAAGAAGGATTACATATTTAGACCAAGATTTGATAGTCGGTTTTTTAACTATCAAATAATCAAACATTCAAAATAAGGTCACATTTTCCACGAAAATCACTAAGCCTCTTAAATTAATCTTTCATTAATTTAAAATCACATTTCAAATACTTGGAAATCACTTCCATATACCTATCTCTACAGGATATGTATATTCATGAACCACTATATTTCCGGTACATAGAAAATATAACCATATACTTATCTCAAGGGTATACGTATATTCACAAACCATTTTACTTTCAAAACCGAGAAACTTGAAAACTCTTAAAAATAGATATGGAAAGTACTATTCAATATCGACTATGGATCGCAGCTTGCACCATGGTTACGTCGCTATCCCAGCGAATCCATAGTAAACTGTAGGCAATCCCTGCCTCTCGAATTACGTATGAATATCAACTATCTCTTTCCAAATTTCTTTATCTTATAAATATTTCCAAATCTATTTATAAAGCTTCTTTATAAACCTCCAATCTATTTATAAACATTCTTATAACTCTCCAACCTCCATTTATAAAACTTCTCCATTTCAAATCTTTAAAACTTATTTATAAGATCTTTCAGAACCATTTATAAAACTCTTACCCTGTTTTAACAAACCTATTTAATAAATTCCTTAAGTCAACAAGGTTCCCTTGATAAACAATACATTATTTAAAATAAATTAAGATAATAAGTTATTATTTAAACATCCCTCGATTCCATTCAATTTAAATCTCATTTAAAATGAAATTTAAAATCTCATTAATAATATATTAAATTAATTTTAAAACATTATTATTGTATTAATAAGTATGTATGTTGTTTTGGATGTATGTATGGATGTTGGTTGCAATGGTTGCTTGTTTGGTAGTTTGGCTGTTTTTGGTCGCCGATCAGCGATGAACGGATATTACATACATCCATACATACATCCAAAACAACATATCTAAAGTAAAGAAAAGAAGCAACCATGCAACCGATATCCATACATACATCCAAAACAACATACATACAACATGTATAATACATCCATATCAACCAATGGGAAAATCATATCAAAAATAGCTCAAATCTAATAATTCCCTAACAATGGCACGTCAATGGAAAATATGTGATATTCAATATAAATCATTTTAAAATACTTCTATTTTCTTTTATAAAAATTTAGTACGTGTATAATTGTAGGAAAATCATATTTTAAAATCAAAAATCATTACAGAGCATCAATCTAATACTATACAAACAATCATAGTATGGTGAGACACAATGCCACTCACCTCCATATAATCTGTCCAAACTAGTGCCAAAGTGTAGATCTCTCCATCACGAGTGAAATGCAAGAAAACGCATCCAAAACGAACCTCGTATGCAAAAGATGGGCAATACAAGAATCGAGATTAATTAAAATAATTAAATTATCGTTTATTCGCTAATTACTTTGATTAATGCTAATCTATCTTCTCTAACTCACATTTCCAGGCCGTTCATGTTTGTGCATATCAAACCCATTACTGAACACTTCAAACTCCGATTTCTCCCTTGTTTGTTGACGAAATCAAGATCCATCAGCTCCAACACACTCCACTTCACTTTCTCTCCGCCCCTGGAATAGAAGAGATATAGCTGGGCCCCCTACTGGAAGTTGCGACCTAACAACCTTGCTCACTATAGGCCATAGTTTCGATCCACATACCATCATTAGAGGTGCCGTGAACGTGGTGATATGTGTGCATCGTCGAGGAGATTCCAATGGTGCTTCCTGTTTCTTTTATCTCCTCCTTGATCTCCAACAATTCTAAACCTTAGATTCATGGCCAAGAAGGTCGATGTTGTCAATCACCATCGGTTAAAATTCCTCCACGGTTATCAAGAAGCTTTTATCTATACGATCTCAACAGATATGGTTTCACAATTTATCGTTGAGCGGATTTGTCGAATTTATTTTTTGAAGGTCAAATGGGGAGTGGTCATGAATATTTGTTCCAGGCAATGGAACAATAAAATGGAAATGAAATTAGGGAGGGATTAGATTTTGAGATATAAATATTAATATAATATTCTTTGTTTATTTAATTTCTCAAATAAACGGTCATAAGTTTCGAGTCCGTACGATCACGTGGCGCGTATGATCGCCACGGATGTTGTCTACATACATCACCTCATTTTTGTACATCCATCCTTGCCATCTAACACTGCGCCCCGGGATGCCAATTTCGTGATTTCGAAATTGTTTCGGCCACTGGATCGTTTGATCTTCAAATATAGCAATCCTTATACTCATTAATTCACAACGTCAATCCAAAGTCAAACGAAAGTGGTCATGTTGATTTAGCCATATGCAAAAAATTATATTTTTGGGCCTTCATTTAATTAACGATTAAATATCAAAATCAATTATTTAAATATCCCATCGTTAAAAATACGGGTCGTTATATTCTCCCTTTCTTAAAGGATTTCGTCCCTGAAATCACAAAGTAAAGAAACGTCTCCTAACCCAATGGCCATCAAAAGCTCCTTATACATATATCCATACATCCAAATCGGACATGCGAAAACCTAACGAATGAGATAAGTTGTAAGTAGTGTTATGATATGTGCCAACGGATCTGATGGTGGAAGACAAAGCTTCAGACTTCAAGATGTATACTGGACAATTCTGTTTGGTTTGTACATATCCATTTTGGTTAAATACAAGACCAATGTGGTTGATATTGACTACTATTGAGTGGTCAATGTCCATCACCATTCTTGATTGGCGATTTGGCCGATCTTTGAGTTGGATGTTGAGGAGATTTCGTGGTGCGCGATCTGATGATTTATTCGTGCGACCGACTTAGAGCCTTAGTGTTATTTCTCTAGGGTGAGAAATTTTGATGTTGAGGCAATGATGTGGTGCTTTGACATAAGACTTGGTACTTTGGACTATGACTCGATGGTGTATGGATTAGGTTTCGAGGTAGATAGTTTCAGGACTCCGTAGATCGTGCTGCAGGTGTTGGCTCATCCGCATCATGGGGATGGTAATATACAACATGATGAAAAGCCTTATATCTTTGGTTTGTAACCGATGGGGGTAGTAGGTACCGAAGATTAGACACTCTGTATCTTCGGTTTGTGACTCGAGTAGGGAGTAGGTATCGACGAGTCTCGTGGGGGAGTCGTGGAGGGATAAACGTGGTAGGTTCCAGGTAGTGGAAATTTTATTGAGCTAGCAGGGTCAAATGTATGTGTATATGCTAAGTAATCCCTGGTGACTTGGAGAATTTTATATTTTACTCGTAGCAGAGGTATTGTGTAGTGGAGAGGCCCATGGATTGGCAACGAGGATCCGTATAACCTAGACCTGTGGCTTTGGGTCTAGTGTCTAGCTTTAAGATGCGAGACATGTATCCAGCTTTGGGCTATGAAATACAAGAGTACGACGGAGAACCAGGACTACCACTAGTCCCTGGCTTAGGGGTCATAGGAGTTATAGTATATCTAGAAAATTTTAGGTGACCATTAGTGTTGTTTGATGATGCTATGTTTGTTATGGTTGCTTCACTAGCCACTTGTCACCCTAGGGATGTTCCACGAGGTAGATATTATGCATAGGATACCGAAACATCTTGACTTTGCTTAGTATGGAGTAGGTATTGTAGATGGAGATACCTAGGCACCCCGATAGTTGACTAAGTATAGAGTACCCCTTTATGATGTTGTAGAGTAGCATGTTATCGATGTTATGTGCTGACTCTTTAGTTGTAGAGATAGGTCAGGTATGATTCATATATCCTATGTTCTGCATATTATATCAATTTTTATGGTATTTTGAGATTGTTTATCGCTTATACCAAACCATTGTCTGACCTGAGGTTTTATGCTTTGCTTCTTATTATTTCAGGTACTCTTAAATGAGTAGACTAGAGAGCAGGTGTGGTTGAGATATGGAGTTCTGCAGATGGACCAATGGGAGGTGGTGCTTACTCATACTTATATTTGAGCTTGTTATTGTATATTCCACTATATGCCACTGTGGAGCCGTGACAGTGTTTGACTTATCATTATTAGCGACATTTTGTCAATTGAGTTTATTGTCTAGTTGTATAAATTCTGTCACTGTATTGCATAACTTTATGGATCTTATACTCTGATGATTAGTTCACATTGTTATTACTGTCTCTACTAATTTATACCTGTGTTGACTATTATATTTACTCTGATGTAATATGAGATATACGAAAGGTTATGTAATTATTTGATGTTTCCTTTTTATTCTTTTCCATTCTCTTCTATTTCCTCTCCTTTACTTCTTTTCTTTACTTTGACAACCATTTTGCATCGTAGGTGTAGGGCGGTCTTTGCACACATCTTATAACATGCCTACCTCTTCGCCACTTCCATCTTTTCTACAATGGCCTAGAGTGCATTTTGAACCCACTTCTCTTAGCTCTCCATAGACCATTACTCATACTAAGGTTTCATCTTTAGCTCCTTCCAGCCGTGGATTAATGGATGAAGAAGAAGAAATATTTATTGAGATTGCATCCGATGAGGAAGAAGAAGAGGAGGGTTGGGAAGAATACGAAAGTGAAGAAGAAGAATTGGCAAGGAATCCTTCGACGTAAAAGTAGGAAAATTCATTCCTGCTTCCTGGTTCAAAAGGTTAAGGATGGGCTTCCAAAGACTTCTCTTGGTCTGGCTCACATTTAAATCAAGAACACAAGCCCCACCCGAGGTGTTGATGATGTTTTTGGGTTACTATCTAATTTAGGCCCATCCACTTTCAAAGGCCTTAACTTCGACCATCCTGATGTCGATGCAATGATGAGTGGATGCGATGATGCTACCTCGGTCCTTTTGAGGATGTAACTACTCTCTCATCCACACAAACTGAGCATGGTCCATAGTGTCGATAGCACATGACTTAGGATCACATCCACATGCACTTCACATATCTTCTACTTTCAGTCTTCAATGATAACACCTATTCTTTTCGGTTATAGGTAAATGGGATAGTTTGATTACTTCTAAGACCTTGGTTAGAGATTGTCTCATCATGCGCCCATTTTCCAATCCAGCAGACACCATGACCATTGCTCATCCAATGAATCCCGTTGTGGGATGAGAGAGGGGGAGAAAGGAAATGAAACGCTGTTACATGGCCGAGCGTCAAGACCATAATAAGGATTACCAAGAGCATCAATGGTCTGCCAAAGGCTCCTCTCCTATAAATCAATACGTCTATCCCCTTCTCACCATTCTAGAAGCTCCCACTCCTACATAAAAAATCTCCATCAAAGAAAACTCCACCTCCTTTACTTACTTCTATTTGTGCTCTAGCTAAGAATTCTGCTTCAGTTATGTCTATAGCGCTTGTCTAACTTCTAAAGAAAGAAAATTCTTTTATCTATTGCAGGTCCTTCCTACCAAAAACTCATGACATCTTTTACCCCTTGGCCATCTCTTCCTCCGAGCATCATCAATGGCCAGGCAAAGTGACTACCGCTACTATTGCTGCTTTTCTATCCTCCTTGTCAACTCCATTAACCCTTTAGCTCAAATACCCAAGGGCCGATCTTGTTGGGATTGTCTTTAACTATAATATACATTATATTCCAAATGTAGACATCCAGAAAGTCCACTCTACCTATGATACTTTAGTGGATAGATATCGCTCTTAGATGAAGATGGCAAAGAACCTTTGCTATATGATTTCTCAAAATATCCACCTCCGAAATAGAGGCTGCCTATAAAAAATACTCTTCCTCCTCCCATCTCATCTTCATTCTCAAACCCATTCCAATCTTCCTCATCCTTCTTATTCATCCTTCCATTCTCATCTCGTGTCCCCTCATGCTTAGGAAATAGAAGAGCAGATGTCCTCAATCCAATTTCAAGATCTAGATCTGGCATTGATGGTTGACTCATCGATGATGTGCTCCGGATGATGCTTCAACGATTAACTACCTTCTGCCATAGTTCGTATTATGTATTAGCTGATGGAAACTAATCCCCCCTTCTCAATAGTAGCTACATTTCCTATTCTGTCTAAAATAGCTACGCTCCTCTCGATAGTCTCGCACGACCCTTATATGCTAGCATGCTATTATCAATCCTACCTGATGCCATTGCATACTTGTAAGAAATGCCAATCTCAATTATTTTTCTCCGTACTCCTTCTACTTTCTTGGAAACTACTAGGATTAAATCTATCTCTCAATGTATTAAATCCTTTGGGTTAGATAACGATTGTGCAATTGTGTTAGTTAATGATTGTGTTGCAATGCCTTTTGATGTGCACAACATTGCTATTGAAAATTCTGATACATCATGCCCACTATATGTTTATTAAAATCCATTACGAGCTTGCCCACTGTTATAATTATAATCCTAAACCATAGCCCGAACCTGGATAAAACCTAGCCCATTAGTCTTTGCTTTTTTAAGACTACATCGTAATTCAATAGTATATCTCCCATGAAAGTTTGATATCATAGAGGAGGACAGTGTGATGAAACCCCCTCAAGATGTAGTGGATGCTAGTTTTTAATTTTGGAGTAACTAATTGGTAGGTTTTTTCCAAGATTTGAGCCTAGCTTATGGCATTGTTCATGACATATGTAGATGAATATGGAAAATAAAAGGTGGCATGCATGTTCATCATGATATTTCTATGATCATTTTTCATTTGACCATTTCCAAGGATAGGCAAAGAATCTTGGAATCTGAAGCAATCCTCATTGAAGGAAAGCCATTCATTATCACCCCTTAGTGCCCTTTAGTTGATTCTATAAGAGAATAAGTTCTCTCCATCCCACTTCGGGTGCATTTCTCCAACATCCAATCTATCCTATAGCAATTGGCAAGTATCATTTGGTTAGCAAACATTGTTAGTGCATTGAAATGCTTTAATGCCGATATTAACATGGAAAAGGCCTGTCTTTTCAATACCTTAATCGAAATCAAGCCAGATAAACCTCTTCCTTCTGTATTGAAAGTTAGGCCGGCTGATGGAAGTTTATGTTGTTGATGTTCATTATAGCTAGAAGCTAGATATATGTGTTACATGTCTATCCTTATGCCATACTGTAAATAGATGTAAGCATGATCTTCCACTCTACCTATTGGGGAGTAGCCTATTCCAATTCCTCCTAACATTCCACTTCCTCTCCTTCTATCAATGAAATGGGTACTAAAAATGAAGCAAGCCTCTCTTGTCAACAATGCAATGCCTCTTTATGAAGATCCCTCAATTCGAGCAATTTCCACTAAACCTGTAATTTATTGGAACTTGGCTACTATGCAGCAGGGTAAATTTCAAAAAATAATAATTCATTATTGGATTTTTAGTGGGCCCATAAAGTCTAACTGATTTAGAACTTTTCTAAAAAAATTGTTAAATAAAATTAATATTTTTTTAAATTTGTAAATAAAGTTTAATTTTATATAGTTGTATTATATTTTATATATGTGCATCATATACATGTATGTATGTGCATGCATGTGCAGTAAGATAATATATATATGGTTTGACATACCTGTGTAGATGTTGTGATTTAGACCGCAATGAACATGTTAGCCCCTCGTATATATCAATGGATTTTCCAAATGTGTATGTGTGTATGTGTCCATATATATGCATCAATGTGTGCATGTGCATAAAATCATTTATATATATATATATGTGTGTGTGTATGTTGTCAATTATTTACATAAAGCATTTCTTAAAATACATATACTTGTGTATATAAATATATAATCAAACATAACTAAATTATAAAATTACTTTAAATATTAGTTTTAAAATAATTATAATATTTATAATATGAAATTCAAACTGGAATTTTTTTATATTTTAAATCAATTTATATACATATTGCATGCCCAACATAAAAATAGTTATTATATATATAATAGAATTTATAACTAAAATGAGAAAACACTAAACAATGATACATTATACAACAGAAAACTAAGTTAGTGACATCATCTTAAAACATAAACATTCTAAGTCAAAGTTCCTATATTTCTACAGTTAAACCATGTGGTTGAATAATTGGATTCAAACTAGTCTCATTATTTCAGTTATACTTATATTATAGATTTGCTTTTTTTTCTTTCGGTTTGAGTTTAAACTTGTGTTGAAATGCAATCATCTAGAACTAAGTAAACAAAACCATATCAAGTTTAGACGTTGTAAGAAAAAGTTCTGGTTTAAAAAAAATCGATGTAAAAGATATATCTCACATATTTTTTGCGACCATATCCTTCATCTTCACCATAGCGACTTGGCTTCTTATACCCTTCATCCTCATCATCCCCACCTCCATAACTAGGCCTCTCATAATTGCTCCTACCACCACCATAGCCGTGCTCCTCACTTTTCTTATACCTCCTCCTCTCTTCGTCTTCTTCACCTCCATAACTGGGCTTTTCATAGTTAGTCATTCCACTACCGTAACCATACTCTTCAGTCCTCTTATACCTGTCATTTGTATCATCCATACCTGCATAGCTTGGCCTCTCATAATTAGTTCTTCCAACACTATACTCATGATCTTCACTCTTTTTATACCTCCCACTTTCTTCTTCATCACGATAACTTGGCTTCTGATACTCGCTGTCACCTGCAAATACAATTACATGTTAATGACCTCATAGTAGATATCTCATTAAACTATGTTTTTATTCTATTTTATTTTATTTTTTATTATAATAACCATTATTTAGAAAATATGGAACATGGCTGCTATATATTACGTAGTTATTAACAGTACCATAAAAAATCCATGGAGAAGTAATAAATTAAAGAGCTTTTGATATACAAATTTAACCAGGCTGAGAATAGGTTTCCAACATTTCAAACTATAAGCATATGAAGTCCAACTAGAATGCAACGAAATAATTATGATTCTCCACATTTTGAGCAAGAGCAAAAGTTAGAAGTAGCAAAATATTAAATGAATATATAATACTATAGGAATTCAAAATTGTGCTCATAATCCCTTTCATGTTCCCACACTTTAACAAGATCGCACACAAGAGATTTGACATCACAACGAGCAGAAAAATTAACAACAGCCCATCTCACAACAGCAGTAAGTTCAAAAAGTGTCTCCAACACAGTTAAACCAAGAGTTACCAATGAACTAAATTAAAATAGCTTGTCTCAGAATTAAAACATAACAAATTGCAACCTTGTTATTAAAATTCCATCTGCCATTTCTTGGCATAAAGTCTTCTCCATTTCCCATTTTCAACTGCAGAAAAGAAAATGAATTATACACTAAATGAAAGAGCCTTATGCAAAACTGTATTGAAATGTATTAAGTGAAACTGAACCTTCGAGGCTTGTAGAACACGACTATCCACCTATGTAAACTGTGTGCTAATAGAAACACTAAATGCTCGTAGCATTGGATCAGAATTATAGTCATTGCTCTTTGAATCCTGTTACAATAAAGAAAGAAAATGTAAATAGTAGTACACATCACATTATATCACTCCAAAAGTTGAAGAGTATAATCACCAACCGAGTTCAACACCCCCATTCTCTCTTGCGGTTTCTGCCTTGATTTCTCAACCAGTGAAGCTCACTGCAATCCAGGTAAAGAATATGTATACCTTTGAAGCGAAACAAGGGTATAAAGCTTTTGGAGAAAAAAAGAAGAAAATTAGCAACTGTTGGTTTCATACATTTAAAAGACGAAATAACATAAGAGAGCAAATTAACACTTATGAGTATGAATACCTCTATTGGGAAATAAGTTGGCCTCTTTGGTTTGCTGACATTTATGCATGGAAAATCACCTGAAAACCTAAGGTCAATATTACGGTGGTTGACAAAATAATCGTAGACGGTAGTCTCAATTGTCTGTGCCTCACAATCTCCATTACCGTCCTTATTACCATGTTGCTTTATGGTAAATTTGGACAAAAAAATAGATGTATATGGTTAAACATAGTATCTACTACACAAACAATTATGTGAGAAACACAGAATAAAAACTGATTGAAATTTATAATGAAGTTCTCTGTCGAGAATACACATACAAGGCTTACTTAATCAAATGTATTGCAATCACAGTTTTAAGGCCAGAAATATGTTAACTGAAGATTTACAACTCTCCAGACTCGTACTCCTCAATTTTGCAAATTTGATTCATAACAGTAATAAAAATGTGCTAAATATATACAAAAAGAAGTATCTTCAAGTAATTCTTCATAAAATTATGTAACAAAATCCAAGAGATAAAATGTACAGAAAATGAAAAAAAAATAGAAAATCTCACAGTTGTTTGTTGCAAAGTAATTCACTTAAACCAACAATTTTGAATTCTTGGTTACTCGAAGTAGTCTTGATCCTCAAATTCTTAAGTGCACGCCTAGCTTATTCATAGACCAGAATTAGTGGGTTTTTTAAAGGCAAGAAAAATCAATACCATGTTTATATCTAAAATCTAGCTCTGCTATTTTGCAGCAATACAGAATAACTTCAAGAAAATGTATCACAACACTTAGATCAAAATTAACTTGCTTTTGCCCAATCCAATGTGAAAGGATCCCTTGCATTCTGATTTGCAATAAGAAAATCAATAACCAGATCAGGTTTAACTATCATAGTTGTTGAGACATCTGCAAACCAATATTTTCAAAAGCAGAAACAATAAAAATTCAGTCCATAAGACAAACGTTGGTACAAAATATTGCAGAGAAATAACAAAAAGGATTAACAAATGAATAACCTATGTTTAATGAGAGCCCTCCTTGAGCAGAAATAAGTTATTTAGCTATTCTAAAGGAAATATAAATATTAGGATGGTATTAGATAAAACCAAACTAAGCTATAGAGTGATTCTACACTGGCCCTTGAAACTCATGATCTGACTGTAATAACATCACATTAGATGTGTATGTTTTTTTCTTGCAAAACTTAATGATGAGAAACTAAGCTTGACCTGATAGTTGGGCATTAAATCCCAATAATCTTCTAGTAACTCTTCCAATTTTGGAGCACCTGGTTGTGGTGATACATAAGTGAATAAAAACGTAGTTCTATCAGTCTGACCAGAACCAGCTGGAAATGCCAACATAATTTAAGACAATATGAAACTACATTCTGTTCTCACATATATAAACTTGAAATAAACAATGATCAATGTCAGGTAAAGTTTTATTTTAAATTAAATAAATAATAACATCGAGTTGAATTGTTGACCATTCAATATTAAGGAGTTTTAGTTTGCTTTGAATATGCTTGTTGAACAAACAACCTTTTTTTAAATAGAAAATGTAAGATTCCCAGTATAGTAACTTTCATTTTTCAATTTACAACATACTGTGATGTGACATTGCTACTTTTGATTCATTTTGTCAACATATTCACATATTACTTGGGTAAAATCGATTACGGTAGTTAATTAGAGTTTCGCTTAACGTCTTATTTTTGTGCAATGGCTCCAGCCTTGCCTTGCTTATACGTCATCTCAATATGCCACTGACTTGCATGTTCACCACTTACTTCAGTCATCATTTTCAACTTTCATGTAGAAAAATCAAAAGAGCATAACGAACAGAATTACCAAACAAAACTAGGAAATTACGAATATAACAAATTTTTACCAGATATGAAATTTCCATGTTTTGATTGAGAGTGCATAGGTCTCCTTTCAAGTATTCTTGAGAAACTGTATCCTGAAACAAACTGTGAAATGCTTATTCTAAATGTTGATCTGAAATAGAAGAACCAACAACAAATGTATTTCAAAAACTGATACACACACACATACATATACATACACACACACAGATATATATATATATATAGAGGAACTAACATGATTTTAGAAAACAACTACCAACTATATAGTCACACGTTGGATGTGGAAAGAAAACAATAGATACAGCCTTAGAGTAGTATTCTGCAACCACTACAACCTGTATTAGTTAATGAAATATTATATAAGCAACAACTTACACAGCTAAAGTTTACCACTAAGAGCTTTGCATTACATGATACAAAAAATAATACAATAGAGATCGAAAAAGTAAAAAAAGAATAGTGTTCATGGAAGCAGTAATGTGTGTGACCGGTGGTAGTGACCTTACGATGTTGTTGAAGATAAAATATGCTGAACTAATAAGGAGTAATGCAAAACAAATGGGGGCACTTCTTATAGTTCTTGTTTCTAATTTAATTCTCTTTTATTTTGGTTTATACCCTATTTTAACTAGTACATTTTAATATACATGAGTATATTTTATCTCCATCACCTACTAATTTCCTGAAAAGCCCTCGCCTTCTTCTTTTACATTTTCAGATTCTTTGTTTTTCACCAGAAAATAACTGAAATGTATGTTTAGTTTCATTTTTGTTAGATTAAGTGCGTGTACATTTTGATAAGCTCAAAAGTCAAAACAGCTTCATCATGGGAATGTTCCCATATTACTTTAAATTTTCATTAACTTCCCTGCATACTCAAGTGCTCAAGTTTTAAAAGCCCAGAGAATTTTTACCTCATCGTATTTAAAAGAAGTAAATAATTATGAGTACTAAATAAAGGGTCTCTACGGTTCTGGATTATGAAGGGTATGGGATAGAAAATATATGTGACCAATAAAAGTGACATGGTTTGCAAATACTCCCAAATTAAGTTCTCATTCCACCAAGCAATTAAAGTAGAAAAGTGAAGAATATATTTTTACCACATGCAGGTTGAAAAAGTTGAATGTTCCTTTAACTTTGATTATGCTCCAACATTTATAATATGCATGTAGACTTTACTGGAACAGAGAGTCTTTATTGACCTGCAGAATCTCTAGAATATCACCTGCCTTATACCTAACTTCCTAAATGATTGATACAAAAAAGGAAAACAACAAAACCTAAAAGCTGTAAAATTAATAACCAAGAACAAAATACAAAAACATTATTAACTTACTCTGGATAATGTTTCAAGTTCAAAATGGTTCACATATCTGTCACCATCTTTGGTCAAACACATGTTTTTTTACCCAAACTGATAGTTATAATAATTAAAAGTAAAACTTGCATAAGAATACAAGTTTTACAGAAGTAAGAGATTCAAACCTGGCAAGACAATAAAAGTTTCATTCCCTTCAGTCGAAGTGCCTTCAGAAAAGTAGACTTCCAACTCAAGACCCCTCACATCCACCTTTGCCATCGCCGTTCTAAACTTCTCCTCCTTTTGCATAGCCTTTTCTATTGACAAAATGAATCTGACCGGTGCTGTTGATGCTACCTAGCTTGGGCAGGCTATGATGGCTCTGTTAATCACACTGGAGGATAATGGATGCAGAACTGAAGAATAAAGCTGCGAAAAAAAGGACCAAACTTGTGAAAAGGAGGAGCTAACCCAATGACAATCAAAGAATAAGGGAGGGAAGCAGTGTTTGTTGGAGGAGGGAAATGAGGTAGATGTTTGAGAGGGAAAAAAGAATTGGGGAAAAGTGAGAAAGTAATTAGGGCATTTGGGAGGGAGCAATTTGCGTACAAAGAAAAAGAGCTAGGCGTACAAAGAAAAAGAGCCGCGTAAACAGGTGTTGGCAAAGGCAGTGTTTGGTTAGTATTTAATTATATTTTGAGACATAACAAGCAGCATTTTGTATTAAATGCTGCATACTAGTGCTGCCAAAAATGTATTTTCTTTTAGTGCCAAGAAACTTCACTTTCTTCTTCCAGAAATTACACTTCGAAAATTTCGCCTTCAGTTGATGCTGCCTAAACGTCTCAAGCACCACTCTAAGATGAACTTCATGCTCTCTTTCCTACTTAGAGTATATCAAAATATCATCTATGAAAACCAACACGAACCTATCCAAGTATTCTCAGAAAATTCGGTTTATCAAATCTACAAAGAATGCTGGCGCATTAGTTAGTTCGAACGACATTACTAATCATTCATACGATTCATAGGTTCTAAAAGCCATCAAAGGAATACTATCTTCAGCCACTCTAAGTTGATGAAATCATGTTGCCAAATCCAACTGGAAAAATACTTTGGCTCTACTCAACTGGTCGAACAAATCATCAATTCTAGGCAACATATATCGTTTCTTTATCGTCTTCTCATTCAACTTATGATAATCGATACATAACCTTATGATCCGTCCGGCTTCTTAGCAAACATTGTAGCTGCTCCCCAAGGCGAACTACTAGGGCTGATAAAATTCTTGCCTTCCAAATCCACCAACTGCACATTTAGCTCCTTCATCTCGATAGGTGTCATTCTGCTTGGTGGTCTACTTACTGGTTCTGCTCCAGGTACTAAATCTATATTAAACTCAATGGCTCGTTTCGGTGGTAGTCCCACTACAGGTTTAGAAACATCTGCGACTTCTCTAACAACGAAAACGCGATTCAACTCATCTTCTGCCTCCACAACACTCATCAAAGCATTAACCTCACAAAAGGGTTTTCTACGGAGGATACTATCCAATCTCTACTATTATGGTGTCTAAGTGATATTACCCTATCATGGAAAAATATCCTAGCATCGTATTTACTTAACCAATCCATACCCAAAATAATTCCGAACACTACGAAATCAAATACATGCAAATTGCAGACATAGGTGTTTGCACCAAAATTGGTCACAAACCCCAAAAGTAGTGAAAGCACCAGTGTATATACACAGATCCCTAATATCCACACACAAATCTCAGATCCAAATTAAGTAGAGAACAAAAATGAAGAAATAGCAAAGTTAAAAATGTCAGAAAGCAAGAAGGAACACATGATTTATAGTAGTTCGGCTATCTCCGGCCTACATCCACTTTGAATCGATCCTTTTATTCCTTTTATACTGTAATTACAGTTACAAGCCTTTGAAAATCAATAGCAAAAATGGCAGAGTTTCGCCTAGGAGAGAAGAATAAGATCCCTTTTTAGTTGCCATAGGACTGCTATTTGTAGGTGTAGATCCGAAAATACCTTCCCAAAAACCTGAAATACCTCTTCTCATGAGTAGGTGGGCCCACATGACCGATCCAGAGTGATTTGGGATCGATCCAAGTGTAACTCGTATCGATCCCAAAATAGTCCAATCAAGTTGGGATCGATCATAAACATTCTTTGGTGAATCAGGAAGCTTCTACGAAAATTTCATAGCATTTGAACTTGTAGATTTTGAGTTATGATCGATGCAAGTTTGAATTTGTTGAAGGCTGTCGAGTTCGCATCGCTTCTGTTCGCATCGCTTGATGGATACGAACTAAGGGCTTTGCTTTTGACTTTGGTCGATCAATATCTTGAGCATACGAACTCCGATTGACTTGAAATTTGAAACGCTAACTCTCATAGCTTTACTTATCCTGTCATGTTAATTGTGGCTCGATCCGGACTCAGGAAAAATTTACCAGTATCCATAGTGAACCTATGTATAACCGATCTCCAAGACGAACAGTCCTTGGTTTCTAGTCAAGTTCTTGGTGTCACGGCCTTGCCAAAAGGCGGGATAACAATAGGTATGACATAATAATTCAATCTCTAGGCGGTCACACTTCATCCCAAGTATCGCATACCCTCCTATCGGATTTGCAACCCTTAAGGAAGTAACTAAGTTTAAGGGTTCTAGGTTAAGCTTATCTACTAAAAATTGAGATATAAAAGAATGTGATGCACCGATATCAAATAGAATGCTAACTGATGTACCATGAATCATAAGCGTACCTCCCAACACAGTTTCCTTTTTCCTCTGCTGTTGGCTTCAAGGTAGCTGGTTCCAATGCAAACACTTTCCCTCTTCCATCCTTGGCAGGCTCCTTGCACTGGTTCTTATAATGTCCAATTTGATCGCAGTTGAAGCATCTAATATTCTTCCTCCCGATCACCTTCTTTCCATCTCCTGAGCGACATTCATTTGCAAAATGCCCTTTCTTGTCACATTTATAGTAAACAACCCCCGCCTTTTCCTTCTTGGTAGCTCCATCCTTCTGAGCTCCCTTCTTATGGAAAAACTTTCTTTTCTGATTCTACACTACTTCAACCTCCTTTGCCTTATTTCTTTCAAGAAAAGAAAGCATCTCTTCGTGTCTCAGTGCCATCTCAACAACAACATCACATGGATCCCTAATGTGCGATAACATAGCCCTAGCAAGCTCAGGCTTCAACCCCCTGATGAACTTCTCGTTCCTCTTAGTCACAGTATTCACCGTAGCATAACCATATCTTATTAGTTCCTCAAACCTTGTTGCATACTCCAGCACAGTCATGTCTCCCTGCTCCAACTCAGCAAACTTCCTGAGCAGAGTGGACTTGGCGATCTCCGACATAAACCTCTCCTCTAATCTCCTTTTGAACTTAGTCCATGTCATTGTCTCCTCATTAACTCCGATCATAACACTATTCCAACAATACAACGCTGCTCCTTGTAGCTATCTAGAAGCAAGTCTTCTCTTTTGCTTATCATTGAGCCCTAAATCAGTGAAAATCCTCTCGCAATGAAGTAACCAATTCTCCACTTCGATTGTGTCTTCAATACCAATAAACGGCATTCCTCCCAATCGAGCATAATCTCTACTCCGAATAGCATAGTTGTTGACCACCGAAGCTTCTTGATTTCCTCCTCCAACTACTCCAGCAGCAACTCCCGCTTGCATCATGTTGACAAAGAACTGATACATTGCTCCCATGTCAACTTGCGAGACTCTAGCACCCACATTTGCAGCTTGTGCCTGACCTTGATTCCTTCTGGTATTTGGTCTGGCATTTTCATTTATTGTGGTGCTACCTCCTCCAAGGTTAACTCTTCCACTTCTATCATCCATATCTGCATTCGAGCCTACGTAAGGTATAAAAGAATAGCCTAAGAGAGATAGGAGAATAGAGATATAGTGTATACTTATATATAGCAAATATAAGTACGTTACTATAGTGTTATCCCATACCCTGATCTTTTCTCTACGTCCTTAGGATTATGTTTTAAAAACCATTTTAGTTTAAAGTTTTTCATAAACCTATGCTCTGATACCAAGTTGTAACATCCCCTATCTAGAGGCCCAAAGCTAAGCGCTACAGATGTTGCAGTCATCCATAGTATTAACTTCCGGTGACCAAATACGGTAATATTAATGGTATCCATAATATCAGAAGCACTTGAATGTGAAATAAAATCATCACAGATTAAAACACTTTTCTGATTACATTTCAAAACAATATTCCATATCCGAGTTACATAATTCCAAACATTTCCCAAGTACAGATCAAATATAATTATTACATAAATACGCCAAGAGCAACATACGAAGATGCCCTCTTGGATGACCAGAGTACTAAATAGTCTTAATAGATTTAATACAACACAACGGAAAAAAAACATAACAACTTCTAAATAGCTAACTTCAGCCTCCTACTCCTCTTCAGAAGCTTTATTCGTCCACCTACTAAAACCTGAAAATCCTCAACCCTCAGCCTACTCAAACGAATTTTGAGCACCCGAGAGTTTAAGGGGAAAACATAAACTTCAAGTCAGACATAAAGCATGGTGTGAATAATATTATACATCTCGGTTATATAATATTAAGTGATACCACGCCGCTTGGCGGAATGGGTTTCCCCTCACTAATATCCCTTTTAAAAACATATCTTGTGCAAACCAAAACCTTGCAACCAAACTGGTTAAAACAATAATATCAATATCATGTAAGCATATAAATCAGGTAATCAAAGGACTATCTGTCCGAACACTATAGTTTTGTTTGGCTAACTACTAACCTTTGACTGACTCGGGCCTACCAGACAAAATAAACAGATAGTCTAACTTTTGTAAGATGCTCTTCTGGATGGACTGCCCCTAACTTACTTCTCCCAAGATCAACTGATCCTAATGGTTTTGCAGGCTCACCAATAACCTATCTCTACTCTATAGATTCCTTTCTGTGTGTAACATAATTTTAGTCTTACCTGTGACAAAGCCCTACACACTAGAATTTTGGGCTAAATTGGGTAGGGGCTAATAGCTAATGTGTAGGGTGCGACCCTATACCAGTTACATCTAGTATTCTAATATTTGAGTCATTTTACTTAGGGTCACCTACCCGTAAAATTTTCTTTGAAAACCTTTTCTTTCAAAATGATTTGACCCTTTCTAAATCATACTTAAACAAGAAAAATATACTCCATGCTTTACTCAAATCACTTTGTCATGTTATGTATACTTTATACAAAACATTATTGATGAGAACATTCAAAACCTTTGAAAGTACTCCTTCGAAACCATTGAAAGTACCCCTTTCGATACAAGTAAACTATTTTACTTTATAACCTAGGCCGAAGGCCAAAACATCCTTTCGAAACCATTTACCTTAAAACTTTTGAAAATACTAAAATCATCCCTTTCGAAAACTTCATAAAACCACGGACATCCTCTTTCAAAACACTTTAAACATGTCTTTCGAAACCATTGGAAACCTTCCATTTGAAACCTTTCGAAAATGTTGGGGAACCACCCATTTGAAACCTTTATCTTAAACCTTTCGAAAGCATTCAAATACTTTTCTATAAACAAACCTTTCGAAAGCATTAAGGTTCAAGTAAAACATGTGGAACAACTTTTCAAAACCATTCAAAACCATTCCTTTCGAAACTGGTTGGGTTTAACTTTCAATAGCACAAAGAGTCATAAAACAACTAAGTCGAAAGCACTCTTTCGAAAGCAATTTCCTAAGTAAAAAAAGTTGATGGTGTCGAAACCGATCCCTTCGAAAGCATTGGAGAAGCGGCTTAGGTTTTAAAACAAAGAAACCCTTTCGAAGGCATTGCTTCGAAAGGTAAGATGCGGCAACTAAGGGTTTCGACCCCTTCGAAAGCTTCTTTATAAAACAAAAGGTGCACCACTTTCAAACCCATTCTTTAAAACCATTTGACCGAGTCGAAAGCTATCTAAGTCAAAAGCATTCTTTTCGAAAGCAAAGCAGACGCATTTTCGTTTAAAAGCAAAGAAAGGTCGACCCCTTTGGAACCCCTTGTTTCGACTATATACCTTTCGCCTATGTCCAATTCGCTACGTACCAAGTCTTTGATACCATGCGCATTGGTTTCGATGGTGATGGAGGCAGAAGTACTTAGTCGAAAGGAAGGTGTCGAAAGTGGCGAAACATCAAAAGCATACAAAAACTATTTTCTTTCTTTTGAAAGTAATTTCTATCTAACTAACCTGCTTATTTGTCAATATGTGATTGGTTGCTAATTTATTTTCCAAAAATCTTTTCTAAAAGTGCTGCCGAAATTTCAAAAGTAAATAATTTAATAGATTTACAAAATGCCACTTCTTCTTTTATAAATATATAAAACATTTAAGTCCCATACCTTAAATAATTTTATATACTTATTAAAACACTTACGAAAATTCTAAAAAAATTCACATAAATCATTTTAGTATGTTTTCTAACATATATTAATTTCTGACCCAAAAATAATATAAATTATCCGATATTAATTTTAAACCCAGTTAACTATTTTCTTTACTAGAAAATTTATAGTAGATCCACATTAATTTAGAAAATTATGAAATTTAAAACCCATTACCAAAATATTATTTCTGACCTTATCTCAAAATCGCAAGGCATTTGGATGTCATCTAATAAGGTTTTCACATTAAAACTTATCATAAAAACCATATGAAATTGCATAAATCATCAACAAGCATATATATATCCATTTTAACAATAAAAAACATGGCAAATCATATGCAAATTAATTCGGATTTCAATCTAAAACTGAAAAATAATAAAACATGAGATGTAACCTATTATTCACCTTAGCTTTGTGATTAAATATTTGAGATTTGATCTTGAATTTGATTAATCTGCTCTTGATCTTTAGCTTTTCTTCTTCTAGCTTTGTCTAATGGTGGATGACCTCTAAGATTTGATTTTTGTTTGTGAACTTGAACAATGAATGTGAATGAGGGTTTAGGGTATAAGAATGTTACTTATTCCTATATTACCCTTATCACTACCCTAACTTATTCTATATAATATTCCTTTAGTTCATTTGTTTAAATGGCACGGCTGCCTTCTAATTACACAAACCTCAATCCCTTAATCATTTAAAATATTTTATTTTATTTAACTAATTAAATGTCCTAAATAATGTTACTAAAAATTAAGGTCATTACACTTCACATCCATATGTGAGGAAGTATGGAGTGTGCCCTATCGCAATTTTAATAGAAGTTCTATACGCCTACAGGACAAGGGGTAGCTCCTCTACCCAATTCCCATTTTCTTTATCTAACCATTTCTTCATAATAGTCTTTACGGTTTTATTAGCTACTTCAGCTGCTCTATTTACTTTGGGATGGGCTACAGATGAAAAGCTTTTGATAATGTCGTTTTGTTGCAAAATCGGGTGAATTCCTCGCTTTCAAATTAGGTTCCATTGTTAAAAATTATCTTGTGTAGAATTCTGAATCAGGTAAAAATATGTTTGATTACAAATTTGGAACCTTTCTCGACGTGATATTTAGGAGTGGTTCAACTTCCAGCCACTTTGTAAATAATCAGTGGCTACCACTGCTTATTTAGCTCCTCCTATAGACACTGGCAGTGGTCCTATCAAATCAATTCTCCATACATTGAAAGACCGCAGGCTTAGTATAGAAGTCAGTTTGCTTGGAGGTAAACGAGGAATTTTAGAGAATTTTTGGCACTTCACATTTTCTCACATAGTCGACGACTTGACTAGTCATCCAAAGCCAATAGAAGCCTTGTCTCATAACTTTCTTAACTAGTTTTATTCCATTAGAATGGTCTCTATAAAATCCTTCGTGGACCTCCTTGAGCAACTTGGCCCCTGTTTCTGGACTAACACATCTCAAGTAAAGGAGTGAATATCCCTTTTTATAGAGTATTCCATCTGCCATTATAAAATTTAGGGATTGGCGTTTTATCCTTCTTGCTTCCTTTTTATCCGTTGGCAGTTTTTCTTCTATTATATACTCAACAATAAGAGTCATCCAATTGTCCTTGTATTGATAATTAGTTCCTACATTGGGGAGCACTTTCTGAGGAATCCCAGCTTCATCTCCCTTCTCTTTATGTGTTGAAGCCTGGTACAATTCGAGCTTCTAGCCTCCACGTGAACTTGCCAGCTTAGCCAAAGAGTCGACTTGAGAGTTCTTATCTCTGGGTACTTGATGTATTGAAAAATCTTCAAATTGAGTCAGCATCTTCAATATTTTCTTGACATATAACGTTAACTTAGGATACTTCGTATGATATTTCTAGTTTAGTTACTTTACCATCAATTGTGAATCACTGAAGATTTCAATTCTTGGGATTTTCAACTAAAGAGCTAGGGTAAGTCCTATTATCATAGACTCGTATTTTTCTACATTGTTGGTGGTTAGAAACCCTAGTTTCATTAAATATTGCAATCGATGTCCATTAGGAGTTATGACCACATTCAAGCACCACCCCTTGTTCATTTGAAGCTTCATCTACAAATAGTTGCCATTTAGGCTTTAAGTCATTTTCTTTTTCTGATTGTTTCTTAATGAACTCTGTGCATTCATTAACAAAATTAGCTAGGGTTTGCCCCTTGATTGAGACTCACGATAAAAATTCCACATCATATTGACTAAGCTTAACCCCCCAATTAACCAATCTTCCTAAAGCCTCTGGCTTACTAAAGACTTGCCTGAGTGGAAAATTAGTCAAGACTTTGATTGGGTATGTTTGAAAGTAAGCTCTCAATTTGTGTGCCGTAAGCATTAAATAGTATGTTAGCTTCTCTATAACTAGATATCTGGTTTCTGCATCTTTAAGCCTTTTACTAATGTAATATACAAAAATTTGGGTTCTTTTTTCTTCTCTTACTAGCACTGAACTAACATCATGCTCGGAATCTGCCATATAAAGGTATATAATTTCCTCATCTAGCAGACTAGAAAGAATTGGTGGATTTTCTAGATGGTCTTTCAATTCTTCAAAAGCCTTTTGATAATCTTCGCTCCATTCAAAATTCTTCTTCTTCTTTATTACATTGAAGAATGGAATGCATTTGTCGTGGCCTTAGAAATAATCATATTTAATGTTGCCACTCTTCCATTCAAGCTCATCGCATCTTTTCTTGTCTTAGGCTCTGCCATGTCTCTTATTACTTTGATTTGATCAGGGTTGGCTTCAATCCCTCTTTGCACTAACAATATATCCTAGGAACTTGTCAGACTGGATCCCAAAAGAACACTTTTGTAGGTTAAGCTTCATTTTGTATCTTCGCAAGGCACTGAACATCTCTTCTAGATCTCCTAGATGACTACTTTTTCTTGGTACTTAATCAACATGTCATCTACATACACTTCCATGTTGCGACCTATATGTTCCCTAAGCATTAGATTCACTGGTCTTTGATTGAATGCTCCAACATTAAGCCAAAAGGCATTACCCTGTAATACTAGGTTCCCCAATCTACTATCAAGCTAGTATGTTCTTCATCTGGTTTGAACATTGGGTTTGATTATAACCTGAATATACATCCATAAAAGATAAGAGTTGATGTCCACTTATTGCATCAACTAACAAGTCTCTCCTTAAGAGCGGATAATAGTCCTTCGGGCATGCTTTATTCAAGTCGGTATAATCAACGCATGTTCTTCACTTTCCATTAGACTTCTTAACTAGCACTGGATTGGCTAACCATTTTGGATATAGCAGCTCTCTTCTGAACCCATTCTCAAGTACCCCTTTTATTTTTTCCTTTAGAGCATTACATCAAACCTTGTCGAACAGTCTTTTATTTTTTCAAACCGACGTAACGTTTGAATCTACATTCAAGGCGTGACACATGACGGTTGGGTCTATCCCAACCATGTCTGAATGAGTCCAAGAAAACACGTACTTCTTAGACTAGAGAAACCAAATTAATTCTTCCTTGGTTTAGCCATTGTAACAACCCGAGTTTTCACATCAATTTATTTATCGTCATTAAGTGGTTAATGTTGGTAGCTAGTTGCTGTTGGGATTATTATCGGTTGAAATTCTTTTTAATAATTCATTTGGTTAAGCGGGCTTTAAATTTATTCTCGGCCCACGTTTATCCTTGGTGCCGTGTTTTCTCAAGCGTATGCCGTTTCCCCCTGATTCATTTTTCATTCGACAACCCAAAACAAAAATAAACGAAAAGAATGGCGGCCTCGTTTATCTTTCGTCGTCCCCAAATTCAATTTAGGGTTATAGGAAATTCGAAGATGGCGGCTTCGTATTGTTATCTCTCAGCTCTGAAAACATAGGGATTTTCGCATAGCCTTACTCGATCGATTGTTCATTGCTCACGGCTGCCACGTCGAAGAAGGTGAGTGTTTCCTTCACTCACATCTTTAATTCAACACTCAAGTTTGTTTAGGGTGTTTATATATCGTTCGAAATCCCTGAATTTCGTTCGTATATATATTTTTTTTACTTCGTCTGATAATTTTTCTTTGCCGTTTGGTTTTGATTGACTGGTTGAGATGTTTTCTGACCTTTTCCCATAATCGTATATACTCGTATATTTTATACGTGTTCTCCACGGCTTTGAATCTGGACTTGATTTTGGTTCCTTGATTGCTTGGTTATCACGGTATTGTTTGATTTTGTGTAGACTTCGGCTTGTGGTGATTTTTGACTTTATTTTGAAACACGGCTTCGATCTTCTTTCTTGTTGAATTTGTCACACCCGGCTTCATGCAGATGCTTCACTTGTTCTTCACTTACCTGTTGGATACATTGATGTTGTAGTTGTTCGACTTGGCATTTTTAGCTGTCTGATCTGTATCGAATTCGAACTTGATTTACTGAGTTGCCACTGTCTCGGCCTCGGTTCTTTGCTTGCACATTTATACATTTGCCTGCAGTGTTCACGTGATCTTGTTCATGCTGTGCATATGCTTGTTGAGTTTGTTAGATGTGTAGCTTGCATTTTATGTTGGGTTTGGTCTGCATTCCTTTGTTTATTGGTAGCTGGTCTCGACTCAAGTTTGGTTCATGTTCAATTGGTATAATTTGAGGTCTGTAGTCTTTATATTGTCACTATAATGTATCTTCAACCTGATGGCACTTGCTTTGATTCGATATAATAGTCGTCACTCCTGTGTTCGACATAGTCTTTGTAGTACTGGTGGGCCTGCATCTGTGTAGTAGTTTGTTTTCCAGTGTAGTCTTGTTGTTGTTGAGTTTCTTCATCCATACTTTGTGCTTTGGTATAATTGTGTGGTTGTCCAGTGTAGACTTTGTTCATTTATTGTAGTTGTTTGTCCTTGCATTTGATCTGTAGCGTTCAGTTTTGATTATCAGTTGTATAGTTGTTGTCTGAGGCAGTTGATCATTAATTGCATTCATTGTGTTCCCATTGTTCTTCACCTAACTTGCTTATTGATCATTTAGTGGTCTGCATCTGTCCATATCACTGTTGGCCTTTTGTAGCTTGGTATTGTGCAGTATTGCTGTTGGATTGATGTTCTTCATGTTATTATGGTTCAGTTGAACTCGGTAGTTTTGGGTTTCATGTTGCCTTGGTATTCAATGTTGTCCAGTCTGCATTCATTGTCCTCTGTTTGCTCAGTCTGGTTACACCTCTGTTGTATTTCCTTGACCATGTTTTGATTGAATTGATCTTTTGCGCATTTCATGTGTTGTACTGGCGAGGCCGTACACGCGTGCGTGTACGGCAGCCAATCGAACTTTGATGGTTTTTAAAGTGACAATTTCAATGGCTTTAAATTGATTTAGTCGATTTGATAAATTGTTTATTTATCTCTGTTGATGATTCAAATCTGCTGATTTTTGTTAAACACCGTTAAGCGTTATATTGACCGTTATCCGGTTTCTTAATTTAAAGAATCGGATAGACGGGAATTATTGTGATTGTCGTCTATTTAAATTATTACTGCCTATATGCACTAATAAACTGGTTTGAATTAGACTGACCTGGGTATTATTTTCTTTTGAATGTAACACTCGGGTCAGACCCGAGTTATTTCAGGTTGTAGATTTTCTTCTTTGAGTTGCTGTTTAGGATATGAAGACTTTTCACATCTTCTGAAGTTGTCAGTGTCATTTTGTAGTAGTTGTATCATATGTATCGTGTCAACTATATTGTAACTGACATCGGTTATATATATATGAGATTTTTGTTAATCTGTGTTCCGCAATTATATTATCTATGTTATTGTTATATCTAATGTCCTAAACTATTATGAACTATCGTAGTTTGTTTTATACTGATAATTGGATATGTCGATGGGAGTAAATAAATAATAGATGAAAAATAAAAAACATATACCACTCCTATCGAGATAACCAATATTAGTGTAAGGCCAACTACGGATGGTCGCTCCTATCCAACCTTATTCTTCGTAATAATAGACAGTATTTCTTTTAATACTCTTTGTTATTATGAGCATAGAGGTGGGGCGTCACAGCCATCTAGTTATTTTATGATCATAACCGTTTTCATTATATCTGTTAAATATATGCATACTTCCACAAGATCTTCCGTTGGTTTCATTCTTTCCTACTCATTTCTGCAATCTAGTTCAGTATCGATCTCTTCTTCCTCTATTTTTCCCTTTATTAAGTTTGCTTCTTCTCTTTTCCTCTTCTTCTTAGAGAAGTTAAATTTTCTCAACACATACCTAGTCGTTTCTTCAAGTTCCGCTTTGGCTTTAAGTGATGAGTTTGAAGAATCATCATCCAAAGCCTTTTTAATATTGGCCTTAGTGAATTGGTTTTCCTCCAAATCATAACGAGAATGATAGCTTTGTTTATTTTGTTCAACAATTGCAAAGTACATCTCTCGAGCACTGAATTGCTCACCTCTTATAGTTCCCCATCCATTTTTCATCAGAAACTTCACCATCAAGTATTTTGCTGACACAAAGGCATCCACCTCATCTAGGGTAGGCCTCCCAAAGAAAGCATTATAGCAAGATGGTAGGTCTATAACAACAAAGAAGTTTCAAAGATCTTGCAGTATGGTGGAATTCCCATTTGTACGAGAAGCTTCAGTTGTCCTATTGGAGTTGAGCCCTTGTTGTTAAACCCAAAGATAGGCTCCAAATATGGTCCAGCTTCTCTTCCAGAATCCCCATCTGGTCAAAATCATGCTCAAAGGCAAAAGCGCAGAACCCTAGACTAAGAAAGGTATAACGCTCTACATGAACAAGTCAAGAAGCTAAGGCGAACAAATTAATCAGGGAAGTATACTACTCAAAATTGATCGTTAATCAAGTACTTGTGAAAAAATCCAATAAAAAATGGAGGACCTATACATATTATACGAACCTCAACAAGGCCCGCCTTAAGGACAGATTCCCTCTACCTAGAATCGATCAGTTAGTGGATGCAACCAGTAGACATGAACAACTCTCATTTACGAATGCATATTCAAGGTACAAAGACAGTTATGTATGAGCCGGATCAGGAGCATACTAGTTTCGTGACAGATAAGGAGTTGTACTAGTACAAAATCATGTCGTTCGGGCTCAAGAACACTAATGAAACTTATTAAAGGATGTTAATATGATTTTCTCAAATCAAATCGGAAAGAATGTTGAAGTATATGTGGATGACATGCTAGTTAAGTCAAAAGCAACATGAAGTCACATACAAGACCTGGGACAAATATTTGAAGTCCTGATGCAGTAGAATATGAAACTAAACCTTTTGAAATGCACTTTTGCCATTCACTCAGGTAAGTTCCTACGATATATAGAGAGCACGCATGGCATTGAAGCAAACCTAAAGAAGATTGAACCCATAAGGAAGATAGGAGTCCCAAAAAAGCCAAAGGATCTCATGAGCCAAAATGGTAAAGTAGTGGCGCTATGCAGATTCATCTCTAAAGCAACAAATAAGTGCATACCATTCTTCGATCGGGTGAAGAAGATGAAAAGTTTCAAATAGATCGAAGAATGCAAAGCTGCCTTCTAAAACTTGAAAGACCATCTAGTCATCACCCTCATACTATCTAACAAGTGAGGACTTGTATGTATATTTAGTTGTAACTGAAAGATGTTAGATTCAGGAGGACAAAGGATCCCACAAGCTAATTTACTTCACAAGAAAGCATTTTTAGGAGCAGAGTTGAATTACTCAATCATTGAAAAGCTAGCCTATAACTTGCTGCTTATGGCAAGAAAGCTGCAGCCCTACTTCCAGGCATATTCCATCAAAGTCCTCACACATAAACCAATTAGGAAAATACTGCAAAGGTCGGATACATTGGGTCGCTTGTTAAAATGGGCAATGGAGCTCAGTCAATATGACACCGCCTGCTATCAAGAAAAGCAATCTAGGGGCATACACTAGCAGAATTCATTGGAGAATGCACACTCCCAACCGAGCCCCGTCCCGAGGAAGAGACACCTACTCTGCACCTTTGGCAACTTTCTGGGGATGAAGCTTCAAATGAATAGGAGGCAGGAATTGGATATATGCTACTTACCCCAAATAAATAGAAACTATATGGGGGTAGTGCAGTTGGAGTTTAAGGCGACTAACAATGTGGGAGAATATGGGGCTCTCTGTGTAGGCTTAAGATGGCCCAGGTAATGAAGGTAACCCATATTAAAGTTTATAGCAATTTCCAATTAGTTATGAACCAAGTGTAGGGAAATTATTATGCGAAGGAGCCAACCTTATCAAAGTATGTGGAACTTTCTAAGAGATTACTAGAGCAGTTCGAACAATTTGGTATAGAGAAAATTCCACGGGAAAAAAGCTCTTCTTCCGATTTATTAGCTAAACTTGTGAGCACCAAAGTAGCAAACGAAATGAAAGTAGTTCTAATGGGACATCAGGCAGAGCCGAGAATCAAAGAAGCTAACTAAATAATGGTCCTCACCCTAGCCTAACGGGCAATGATCCAGGGATCTCGAGACCGGGAAACCAAGGAAAACCAAAGGCATTCCCCAATTGAGCTTCCGCTTTCGCGAACTAAATAGAACACTTGGATGATCCCCATAAACAATTCCTGCTAAACAGAATCCTAACTTAAGACAGAAATAAAGTCCAAAAAATAAGGTATTAGGCTCTCTACTACTCATTCTTTGATGGCACATTATAAAAGAGAGGGTATCTCACCCATTATCTTAGGTGTGTTTCCAAAGAACAGGATATATGAGTCATAAGAGAAGTTCAAAAAGCATAACGTGGGGACCACTCCGGGGAGCTAAATTAGCAAAGAAAGCACCGAGGAACGGTTATTACTGACCCACAACACTTAATGATGCAAGGGAATTTATAAGAAGATGCAACAGCTGTCAAAGATACATGAGTATCCCTAGACAACCATCCTACAAGCTCATCCCACTATCTAGCCCATGGCCCTTCGACATACGAGGCATAGATTTAATAGGTCCACTTCCTATGCTGAAAGGGGGAGCAAAATACACTATAGTGGCGATAGACTACTTCACCAAATATGTGGAGGCGAAACCTTTAGCCACCATAATTGTGAAAAAGATAGTCACCTTTTAGTTAGAAATATAATCACAAGGTTCAGAATCCCCCATAAAATAATTTCTAACAATGGGACATAGCTTGAAAGTAAGGAATTTACGGGGTTCTGTGAAAAGAATGGCAAAATTAAAAGTTTCTCCTTTGTTGTGCACCCATAAGCAAATAGGCAAGTAAAAAAAACAAACAAGACTATCAAAAAGTTACTTAAGAAAAGACTATTGAAGGCCAATGGAAAGTGGACAAATGAATTATCCTTAGCATTATGGGCTTATAGGACCTTTGCTAGATCCCTAACTGGCCATACTCCTTTTTCATTAGCCTATGGATATGAAGTAATGCTCCCTATCAAATTAGTGGTTCCTTCACATAGAAGAATATCATATAAGATAGAGAAGAATAGGAGGCTGAAGGAAGCTGCCCTCGACCTTGTCCAAGAAAGAAGAGATGAGGCAGCAGTCGTATCTACCATATACCGACAAAGGATGGCTAGAAATTACAACGCTAGACTCAAGGAAAGAAACTTTTGCAAGGGAGATTTGATACTGCGAAGAATAATGGCCAAAAAAAATCGAGCGGATGGAGCCCTAGGCCCAAATTAGGAAGGCACATTAGTTATAGCAGAATTTTTGGCTAATGGGGCATACCGGTTATCGAAACCTGATGGAAACCTAGTTCAAAGAACATGGAACTCAAAGTTATCTCAGGCCTTATTTTGTATTAGCTATGTTACTAATGTAATAAACATTGTAATTATTATGAAAAGTAGTAATACAATAACTGGATGTAGGGATATTGGATGGTCCGAACTACTATAAAAATCTCTCATTGTTAATCTCTTTGACATAGCTAAATAGGTGTGTTGGACGTAGGGATATTAGGCGGCCCAAACCAGCTACCAAAACAAGACTGCGCAAATGCAGCCTGGCTTTTCAGCCAAATAACTAAGCTGGACGTAGGGATAATGGATGACCCGAACCAGTATAAAAATCACTTTATGTTAATTGATGTGACATAACCACATTGGACATAAGAAGTTACATAGCTTGAACCAGTACATAAAACCATGCGCATGAATTGAAAAGGTTGTAAATACGTGACCTGACTTTATAATCAAACATCGGTCCGCCCTTGAATATTGGGGCAGACCATGCCAAGTGCACGACAAAGCTTAAATGTTAAGACAATCAAGTTCAGAATGCATGAGCTTCACAAAAAATAAATCCAAAGATGGCAAGAGAAAGACAACATATGGGATGCACAATAAACAAGATATCAAGCACAATCCCATAATCTACTTAAAAGCTTGCTAGGTAAACATCAAAAAACAAAAGTTTCCTTATATTTATTCGGTGCTGCTAACACTCATTGAAGTCTATTCGTATATTACATACCCATGCCTCCACAAATGCTTTAAAAAAAACTTCAAAGAGAAATGACAAATTACAATCTGAAATAAAACAAAATGACATCATGAATCTGACTTCATTTCAGAGGAAGAATCAGCTATGATCCATCTTCGACAATAAGGTCTAAAGGCATTCGATGTTGGGCGATCAGCGGAACTATCCTTAAGTTGGAGAGAAGGAGACGGGTCAGTCAACTCAGTAATTATGACTGATGAGAAAATAGGGGCCATGCTTCTAAAAGCGATACGAGGGTCATAGTTAGCGCCGACCTAAATATCACCATAGTCCCGCGGATCATACTCATAGTCCGTGCAATTGTATAAAAAAATTTAGATCAAGTCTAAGCAAGAAGCAGGTAAAGACATCAATCACACACTTTGCAGCAATGTCTGCCATAACCCTTCTTACCTTCTCATTGTGGAGCTACTCCCTCAAGGAAGCCATACCCAACCCTCCTAGAGAAGTAGCAGCAGCATCAAGTTGGAGCTGAGACTCTAAGGTAAAGACTCTATTTTCAAGATCATTTACATGTTCCATAGCCACTCTTCTGACCCGTTCGATCTCATCCAAGAATTGGTCCATTTTTTTCTTGGTAACTCAAAAGTAAGGTCCCAAAAGCTCCTGCGTAGTAGAAATATAAGGCGAGTTGCTGCTCCCAGTAGTCTTTGATCCTTCTTTGTAAAAATTTGTTCACTCAGTAAGCTTGGCCTTGTAACGGCTTTTTAATTTGTTCTTCCATGCAAGAACAACATAGAGGTCTGCCCTAGGTAGGGGTGCAGGGCATCTTCAATGCTAACTTGTCTTGTGATTTTCTCATTTAACTCCTCAACTTAGTGTTCCAGAGCTCTAAGTTCGTTCGTATAAACAAACCCATATATGCCTTCAGCATCCTTCAACAAACCTTCTAAATCGGTAATTCTAGCCAGAGCAGAGGTAAGTTTTCCTTTCAGGTCAACATTCTTTGAATCTTGATCAGAAAAAGTAAGTTGAAGGTCAAATTAGCCCACACGAAACAAAATTAAATATAAGTTCAACCAAGTAAAACACTCACAAGGAATTTACACCTTAAAAAAAATATGATCTACATAGTATGTATGCAACCAAAAAATTATTCAACAACATAAATTTGCAGAAGTGTCCTATCAATATGAAATGATGAAAGTGATTTATATTCCAAATGTATTTTTATTATAGAAAATTATTTTCTACAAGATTGTTTCTGTAAGTTCAAGATATTTGATCTGAAACTTTCGACTTAAATTAGTTACAGTGGATGAGCTCATAGTAAGTGGTTAAATGGAGCTTCGTATTTCTTGCATCGTTATAATAGTGGTGGAAAGATTGAGTTCCGGATAGAATGCCCTGTCCGACCAGTTATTCTTAGCAGACCATATGACACTTATTGATGTATGTATCTAGTTACGAAAGATTGCTTTTGTATATATACCATGTATTACTTGTGAAATTATAACAGTATTAAGTATTGATTGAAAATAGATGTTGTTTTATTTTAATATGAATATTACGAATATTCATTGTAAAGTAATCTATAATAATAACGGTATTTATTTCTATAACAGTAATGATGTATTAGCTATTGAAAATATAGAAGTATCTAAAATTATCTCAATTATTTTGGAATATGGACTAACCCATATTTTCAAAAATTATTCTTTGATTATATGATTGTGAATCATATGGTACTTGTGAATTGTATCTCAAAAGATTAAGGTCAAAGAACCATTCAGTTAGAGTAACAAAAGGGTTAATATACTATTCAAATTGATATATATAGATATATGTTGCCCAAGGTAATAAGGTTCTAAAATGGATCTGCTCTTTTTATTTAATTCACAAATGAGTAATCGTGAACTTGAACATGTATATTTGATACACAAGTAGTATATCAATGATAAGTTCATAGACTATAAAATGGAAGTTGAAAACATAACATGCAAAGGAAATAAGAAAATTCGATTTGAACAGATAAGCGAGTATATCAGGAAAGACTTTCAAGAGTACCTCAAATAAGATTCAATTTTAAAAATCACTCTACTTATGATACATTATGATGTATCAATAAGGAGTGGTCGGACTTTGTTGGACAAAGCACAACTGTTGATGAGTGAAGTTAAGATTACTTCTTTTTGTAAGAATGTGTACTTAAGAGTAAGTACATATACTAATATATTTTCATCTAAATTATGGTTTTATTGAAGCATATAAGACATGAATTGATAAGAAACCCAATTTTAAATAGTTTAAGATATGTGGTTGAGTAATTTATGTTATGAACATAAGTTTGGTAAACACAAAACTAATTTAGTTTAATGCAAGTATAAAATTAGTTCATAAAAAGTATCTAAATGCCTTTTCCGTCACACTGAAAAAAAATCTATTATTTCATGAAATAAAACATTATGTGAGTCAAGAGGCTACGTGTAAGATTCTCTCATGAGAGTCTTGTGTTGACTACCCCAAAGGGGTGTGGGACCAACCAATAATAGGAATTAGAGGCAATACAATGGACTTGGATATGATCCAAAACTCTTACACGAAAACCGATTACATAAGATGAAAATGAAATTAATCAATCCTAAAATAAACACAACTCATTAGAATGTATAATAATAATTTTTATACATTAAAAGATAAAATATGAGTTTCTTATCAATGTTGAGAAAAAATGGCTAGTAATAACAATTTCTTAGATTGTCAATAAGCCATGAAGTGTATAGACTCGGCCATATGGCATGATGATTTAAATCTACAATGTATTCCAAGTACATTATTATGATATGATTTTGATAGTTATACTCGAAAGGATATAATCCATTGGTCGCAAGTGTGTCTTCAAACGAAAGACTGATGTATTTGGAATATTGTAAGTAACATTGATGACAATAACCTTGTAAAGTTTAATTGTTGAAATTAGAGTAACAGATAGATCAATCAACATGCGTAAGTTATTTCGGATTTCACTCTCAAATTATCACCCAATATGACTTTGAATTTGGTTACATCTTTATTGAAATGGAAATTCTGAATAATGATTTAGAATAGACTGTTTTGCACATGATACCAAAATGTCACAACATCGGTGGGTGCGATAATTGAGTTTGTAAGTATTGGATAAGATCAAAAACTGATATGATAGTTCATTCGACAGGCATTATAATTGAGTAAATATTTTGATAGAAAAATCAAATGGTTCAATTATCAGTCAAAATCTAGTGTAAGCATGTGTCTACAAGAAAAAATATCAAGACGTGCTAAAATATTTCTAAAACCATAAGTAAACAACATACTACTAATTGTTAATGATGTACCCATGTTAAAATCGCTTTTATTTTGATTGTTTAATTCTCGATAAAGGGTTTGAAAATGACATCTTTTATAATCGATATAAAAGAATGTTGTGATTGTCCCAGTTGACATACATAGACACTATATTAAAATGTTTAGTATGGACCATATGAGATGGATTCCCTATCCATTGGCAATACGAATATCATATATGTTATGTTATCTACTATATCATATTTCACTTATGTAATTAATGCATTGAGTGAGTATCAAATCCGATATTAATATTTCTACATGGTAGTTATGTGTATTATCAAGTATTTGTAAAGTACTGGAGAATTTTTTTAGGGAAACAACAAACTCCATCTGAAGGAGTGTTCAGATTCGAACTTCATAAATGATATCGAATATAATATGTGTTATCCAACCTTTTGGCATGGCTATGTTCAGGCTAATTTGGCAAGGCAAAAAGTCCAAAGATCGAGTGCAGATGGCAATATAGATAAAGCGGAACCAAGAGATGGACTCTTCAGAACATTCCAAGTATGGAATAACTCCTCCCCTAGGCAAGGGATCGGGTATGATCCCTATGTAACGACCCAGAATTTTGAACAAATTAAATTGAGAATATTTAATTAATTTTAAATATTTGAATGATGATTTAATTTGAATCCCCGATTTAAATTTGAATTTGGCGATTAAATTATAAAATTTAATCGATTGGAAGTTGAATAAAAATTTGAATCTTCAATTTACAGTTGAAGAAAAATATTTCGAAAGCTTTTAAAATTCGTATTGATAACACTGAAGATAATAAAAGCTTCAGGATTGAAATTTAAACTGTTTTGATCAGTTTTGAAATAAATCGTTCGAACCGATATTTAAAAATAGTCATTTTTCAAACAATCTCGGAATTAGATGAAACCAGTTCCATTGGGTCCGTAATATTGAATTATTGTCGGATTTCAAATTTCGTATCGATCTGAGTTGTAGTGTGACCGTACGATAGGTAAACGCATTTAAATTAAATTGAATTCAATTTAGATTTAAAATCTAAAAACTTTGCCGACATCTTTACAACCACGTTTTCTTCCCTAAAATCACGCCATCGATCACGATGCCAAATCATGAAGGCCATACTTCGTTCGACTTTAGAGTATCTCGTTCCTCTCTGTTAATTTAAAATCCCTCTTCTCTTTTCAATCTCGTTCAAGACAGAAAATAAATGGCAGCTGAATTTCATTCAAAACACTCGAGCTTCTCTTAAGCACTTTCAAACTCTCCCTTCCACTCAAAATAAACAAATTCAGATTCAAATGGCCGAAGCCCTTCTATTCAAAGAAAAAAAATCCACTCTCGAAATCGAATTTGTTCTAGAGGAAGAAACGACCGAGACTACTCCTTCAAGTTTCGAAATCACAAATCGAAATCGAAGCCTCATTCGATATCGCCAATCGCGTTCAAAAAGGGGATGAAGGCTCGAGGTTGGATGGGCGTATACGGGTGAACGCGGCGGCATTCGTGAGCTCGAGTAGCGAGCAGCTGGGCGTCGTAGTTGCGAAGTCTGGCGATGTTCGCGATCTGGGTCGAGCTCGGCGTCAGGGGCGGCTCGTGATGTCGCATTCAGCGCGGTCAAGTCGAAGCGAAGATCAGGGTGGGTTGCGGTGATTCGCGAGCGCGAAGTCAGATGGGCGTGCGATGTCACGATGCTTGGTAGGGCGACTCGTTTAAGGGTCGCGATGGGATTCTCAAAGCTGGCGCGCGTATGAGTGGTGGTTCGCCTCGCGTGTGGGGTTTGGCAGTGCGACGATGAGGTGATCTCCTCCTATTTAGTTTTAAAATTTAAGACAGATTTTATTTCTATTTTATATGTATATATACATACAGGATACAAGAAATTTATATAAGAATTTAAATTTGGATTTTAGTTTTTACAAACATCTGTATAAATAAGATTTGAAAAATAAATAAGTAGGTATATAACTTTAGGAATTTACAATAAACAAAGGTTTTTGTTTATATGGATAAAATTTAATAATGGATAAATTATTTAGTCAATTTATATAATTAATATTTTTTTGGTAACAAGAAAATATTTTATTAAAGAAAATTTAATTGTTTAAATTTAATATTAGTTAAATATTTTTAAATAAAGGAAATTGGGTTAAAAATAAAATCATTGGTTAATTTAATCTGTATATGGAAAACGGAAGAAAATTTAAATTTTATTTAATTAAAATGGAATTCCTGAAATTTTCTTTGTTAAATTTGTTTAAATATTAATAAAATTGTATAATTATTTATACAAGGTTATAAATCAAGAAAATCGAGTCAAGATGGGAAATGGATTGCGAATAAAAGCTAAGGTGAGATTATTTTCTCACTCAAATAAATTTTGTTTGACAGTTATTTATTGACTGATTGTTGCTATTGGATGTGTGATATTAGATATAGTAGGATATATCTATTATATATATTGGATTGATGATTTCCCGCCTCGTATAGCGGATGAGACCCTATTGCGCCGTTAGTAAGCGGATTTATAAAAAACCTATATACCGCGATAATTCCGTACTGGAGCGGAATTGGTATTGTGCTAACGTCTTTGGATGCAGGGAAACAGGTTGGAGGGATCCAACTGGACCCCTCAATATTGTTGTGAATTTATTTTATTGTGATATGATAATTCTGTGAATGATTATATTGATACGATCGATGATATTGATGATTGGGAATTGTTTGAAAATAAAAATTGGCCGAATGGATGTTTGATATCATTGGATTCCAAAATATACGAAATTGGATTTTTGAAATCAAAAATAGGAATTTCTAAATGAATCAATTTTAGAAATTTAATAATTTTGAAGAAAGGAATTTTTAAAGTATAAAAAGTTAATTTTTATAATCTTATGGAATAAATTCCAGAATAAAGTGAAATTGCTAAATAAAAGAATTTCATAAAACAGTGATTATAAATTGAAGAATTTAATTTAAATTTGGATTTTTAAATAGATTGAAAGAGACAAAGAAATTTATTCTCTTCAAAAGGAATTTATTTAAAATGAAATAAGTTGGAAGTCCAATTAGAAATTAAATTTATGAATTGAAATAACTTGGGAAATCAATGTAAAAATGATTTCAAATTGAAGAATTCTTTTAAAAATAGAATATTGAATAAATTGGAAAGAATAAGGAAAATTATTTAGAAATGATAAAATTTTGGAAATCAATCTGTAATTGATGTAGTATTTGGAAATGACGTTAAAATGGGTTTATAAAAGGGTAAATTTTACAGTTGTAAAGTTTTAAAAGAATGATCTTTGTAAATAAATGAAATTATAAGTATTTAACTTATAATATGGATTGTGGTATATAAATTGAATTGTGAATTGAATTGGTAAATAAAGAAGATTTATAAACTGAAGTTTTTATAAATAGAAATAGAATTTATAACCGTGTTTATAAATTCGAAATCGATTGAATTTGATAAATTAAATATAGAAGATTATCAAAGAAGATATATTCGCGATTTTGGATAGCGAATTTTTATTGAAATAAAATGTGTGGAAAAGATTGAAATTGGGTTAAGTAAATTATATTCACGATTTTGGACAGTGAATATATTGTTAAGTAAAATAGATATGGTTTTGGGAAAGTGATATTTGAAATGAAGTTAATTGTTTTAAACGATGTTTTAAAATGTGTTATGAATCGAAAGCATAGATTTCAACATTTATTGTTGAAATAGACGTTTTTGAAAAATAAGGAAATGGTGGACTATAACACTGTTGTTATAGTAAATGATTTCCGAAAGGAAATATTTTATATAGTATTGGGATTTATATATCTATCTTAATTCTGAATCCCTATACTAGTGATTTCGAGTCGTCGTAACGATGTTTTACGCAACATTCGTTTTGACTCAAATAAATGTGATTTAAGAATGATTTCCTTAAAGAATGAGATATATACTTAATTTTGATTTTAAGTATATCGAATATTTTCAAACGTTGAAAATAAATGGATTGTGAATTGCTGACTTATTTTTAAATAAGTATGGAAATGTTTTCCAAAATGAAATGAAATGCTTTGAGGATTTATTTTTTTTAAAGATAAATTGAAATTGAATATTGAAAACGATTTGAAAATCGAATATCAGTAGATATTCGAAAGTATAAATTCAATACGGAATTTATAAAAGAAAGCGAAGTTGTTTAAAAATAAATATTGATTTATTTTTGAAGTGTGGAAATTTGATTTGAAATTGTTTTCAAATGGTTAAGTGTGGAAATTATATATCTAGTAAGATATTTTTGAAGAATAAATAATTTGGAAAATTATTTGGAATCTGATGATGTTGCGCATCTTTATTGATAGTTAAATAACCGACTATCAATAATTACCTTTAGATAGGTATTTGTTGTGATTGGATGAATTTGAATGCCACACTTATTTTTGAATAAACGCTCACTATTCGGGTTAGCCGGGAAAGGACCATGGGGTCGTATAACCCATTCCGAATATGTGATACGTCGTTATGAATCGCATTTGAAGACCGGTGTTGAAGACCGGATATTTTTGAAAACGGAAGGATTACCGTCGAGTTACTCTACATCGACTGATCTTCGATTTAGAGGTTTTATCACCCTTAGTGACGGGAAGTCCGGACGTGATTAGAAAATTATCCGGAAATGCAAGGGCTTCGTGAGAAGTGCCTTCGGTTCTGTTCGATCCCGGAACAGACTTGTATGGATTGTGTGTCTGACGTTACAATTTGAGATATTGAGCTGATTTCTTTCAAATACATATCTGTTGGTGGCGGAGAATTTATTCTCTTAGCTTAACACCCTTCTCTGAGACGTACGAGCTCAGAGGTTATGTAGTTGAAATTTATCAGCGATATATCCCAATTTGGTAACGTGGCATACTGAGTGTTGCTGTGAAATGATCAGTGTTTGATCATTTGTGATATGATCATTTGTTTGATCTTATATCTTTGTGATCATAGGTTGATCATTTTTGTTTGACCCGAAGCAGGGCTTTTTATAGAAAGCGTAGCTTTGTGGACGAGACTTCGTCGAGCCTCACACCCCGGAAATGGTCGAAACAGGACGAATGCAGCAAGGTTCTAGGGAGTAGCGCCCCTTAGTGTATGTCATTCCTTCTGGATAAAGGTGGTATCATGGTATGGAGCCCAGATACTTAACCTCTGTGGTTACTGCATTATTATTATCTATGTGGTTTGTTGCGAATCGGGGATCCTCGGGAAGATCGGTGACGATCGGGGGATGGCATACGCGTGTCAGTAGTTACCTATTTTTGCAGAGGTAACCCGGCCTTGTGTTGGCAGAGATCCGGTTAGGTTCTCGGGTCGTCTATTCCAGGGACGTACCCATCGTGGATAGGAAGTTCCTTAGCCTGACCATTTGTTGGAAATCCAAAGAAACAATACGAGCCTTTACGATTTCAATTGTATAACCTGTCTCCTCAGGAGGCAGCTATAGCAGGCATAATATAATGGTACCTATGCTGGCTAAGATTAATATTCTACTTTCGAAATGTTTTCTACACTATGCACTAATAATAATATCAAAAATGATTTGATTTTGCGTAGTAAGCATCTTTGACTATCATAAGAAGAAATCTCCTCCAAGTCTGCGTTTGCATTGTGTGTGTGGTGGGAGGTCTTATGGTAGTTTCATTTTCCAAAAGCATTTCGAATTGATTTTAAAATTATTTTGTTGTTATAAAGATATAACTGTTTTACGATCTCACACCAGTCACCATGACTGACTCGGAGTTTATTGTTCCCTTCTAAACTCTGGGTGCCCCCCCATTTTCCACACGGGCAGCCTAGAGTTATGTTATCAGGATATTCTGGATATTCTGGAGCTTTGGAAGCAAGCTGGATGGCGAGACGTAGTATTTGTATCTGATAGTATTTATTCCGCTGTGTATTCTGTATGAGGACAAGTTTATATAACTGTCCATTGTTGTATTGAGTTGTATATTGACTCTGATGATTGATGTATGTATAAAATGATATAGTTCTTTGTTTTAAAGATTATTCATTTATCTATTATATATTGTTCCGCTGCGATGTGTAAGATTCTGATATTGTTTTCTGTTCTGATGTTGTTCTGTTGTCCTTCTTTCTTTCTCTTCTATCTTTTCTTCTTCTTTTTCTTTATCTAAAACCCTCACTATTGGAGTTTCCGGCACTCGATTTCTCGGCAGTCGATAAAGTGAGCATCGATGTCGAATTTTCGAAAGTCGAAAATTCCGGTATGTGACAAAGTGGTATCAGAGCATATGGTTAAGCGACAACCCTGCTCTGTTGGGTGTACTCATTAGAGATAGAGTCAGTAGTACTCTAGAATGAGTTGAGTGTAATAATAGATATGAGCGCGTATTTGTTAGTGAATATAAAATTGTTTTATATTGTGTTTGCTTATCCGTTGAGATGTTTATGAATTTTGGTCGGTATGTGGGACGCCATATTATCGATAGAGATTTCTGAACACTTAAACGAGGCAAGACGACATAGTATTGTTTTAAATAGGGTGAATGAAATAATTTTGCCCAAAGCTATTTTTGTATAGAAAAGAAATGGTTTTCTATGAATTATCATAGTATATGGATGTTTGGATGTTAGAAAGTAATGACATTGAAATATTATCATTGTTATGTTGAAATTGAATGAGAAATTCAAATCGTAACACCCAAGTTAAGAAATAAATTCATATACGAATGAAATTTAAGAATGTAAATTATAATTGTAACTTATAATTTAAAACGGGATTCCAGAGAAGTTTTTGGAAACGTTTTGAAAAGAATTTGAAAATTTTGGAGATTTGGAAAGTTTAAATCTTTTTGATTTGAAAATGGATTTCAAAGGATTTGAAAAGTATTTTGGGAGAGATGAGAGCTCTAAACTCTTTTCGGTCGCTGGAAAATAATTCCGATGATGATCGCGACATCACCGGTGTTCATTTTCGGGTTTCCAAAAGAGAAATTGCTGCAAAATTGTTTTAAATGGAAGTTGTTTGAAAAATTTGGATTTTGTTTTGGAAATTAAAAGGATAATTTGAATTGTTTTCAAATGGTTTTGAAAAAGTTGAAACGACTCTGTAATCCTATTTAAAATACTTACGAAATATTAATAAGTTGATAACTTATAGAATATTGAAATTTGATTAGAATGAAATTCAAATTGAAAAACGAATGAATTAGTGAATGAATGAATAAATTGCGATTGCAAGTGCCAGAAAATGAAATTGAATGTTAAAATTCATTTTGAATTTGTAAGTAAATAAAACTGCAATTGAATTTGATTTGTGGAAAACGAAGTAAACTAAATCCAAATTAGATTGGAATTGTGAATTGAATTCGAATGTGAATCGAAATGTAAAATTGAATGAGAATAGATATGTAACTTCAATAGTAAGTTAAAAATGTGTAAACAGTTTATATTTGAAATTTTGTAATAGAATTTGCAAAATAGTTTGAATGCTGTAACTAGATATAATGGCTAGTAGATATACAGGTGTAAAGGAATTGGGATTTTAATTTAGAAGAGAATTCGATTTGCTCGAAAAGGTACGTATTTGAATTATAATATGAGTTTTTGATGATTTCTGGTCTAGCCGCTTGGCTTTTTCTTTTTCTTTTTGAAATCTGAGAGTCCGTAGGGACGTTTTGTAGTAGTACCGTATTAGCCGCGCAAAGGAGACGCTGGCGAAATTTTTCGAAAATTTCGGGTGTTAGAAAATTTTTGAGAAATTTTGAAAGTTTAAAATTTGAATTTAAACTCGAATTTGAATTGAGAAGTAAACAATGTTGTCTGTAACTTATAATTAGAGTGGGAAATTTAGTTGAATTAATAACGAATCTTTAGTAGAGAGATTTGTTTTGAAATTTGATAAAACTATTGGGGTGTGAAAAATAGTAAACGAGTTAAGGACTTTTTCTTCCTAACTTGTAATTTCGGGACGAAATTCTTTTAAGGAGGGAAGTTTGTAACGACCCAGAATTTTGAACAAATTAAATTGAGAATATTTAATTAATTTTAAATATTTGAATGATGATTTAATTTGAATCCTCGATTTAAATTTGAATTTGGCGATTAAATTATAAAATTTAATCGATTGGAAGTTGAATAAAAATTTGAATCTTCAATTTACAGTTGAAGAAAAATATTTCGAAAGCTTTTAAAATTCGTATTGATAACACTGAAGATAATAAAAGCTTCAGGATTGAAATTTAAACTGTTTTGATCAGTTTTGAAATAAATCGTTCGAACCGATATTTAAAAATAGTCATTTTTCAAACAATCTCGGAATTAGATGAAACCAGTTCCATTGGGTCCGTAATATTGAATTATTGTCGGATTTCAAATTTCGTATCGATCTGAGTTGTAGTGTGACCGTACGATAGGTAAACGCATTTAAATTAAATTGAATTCAATTTAGATTTAAAATCTAAAAACTTTGCCGACATCTTTACAACCACGTTTTCTTCCCTAAAATCACGCCATCGATCACGATGCCAAATCGTGAAGGCCATACTTCGTTCGACTTTAGAGTATCTCGTTCCTCTCTGTTAATTTAAAATCCCTCTTCTCTTTTCAATCTCGTTCAAGACAGAAAATAAATGGCAGCTGAATTTCATTCAAAACACTCGAGCTTCTCTTAAGCACTTTCAAACTCTCCCTTCCACTCAAAATAAACAAATTCAGATTCAAATGGCCGAAGCCCTTCCATTCAAAGAAAAAAAATCCACTCTCGAAATCGAATTTGTTCTAGAGGAAGAAACGACCGAGACTACTCCTTCAAGTTTCGAAATCACAAATCGAAATCGAAGCCTCATTCGATATCGCCAATCGCGTTCAAAAAGGGGATGAAGGCTCGAGGTTGGATGGGCGTATACGGGCGAACGCGGCGGCATTCGTGAGCTCGAGTAGCGAGCAGCTGGGCGTCGTAGTTGCGAAGTCTGGCGATGTTCGCGATCTGGGTCGAGCTCGGCGTCAGGGGCGGCTCGTGATGTCGCATTCAGCGCGGTCAAGTCGAAGCGAAGATCGGGGTGGGTTGCGGTGATTCGCGAGCGCGAAGTCAGATGGGCGTGCGATGTCGCGATGCTTGGTAGGGAGACTCGTTTAAGGGTCGCGATGGGATTCTCAAAGCTGGCGCGCGTATGAGTGGTGGTTCGCCTCGCGTGTGGGGTTTGGCAGTGCGACGATGAGGTGATCTCCTCCTATTTAGTTTTAAAATTTAAGACAGATTTTATTTCTATTTTATATGTATATATACATACAGGATACAAGAAATTTATATAAGAATTTAAATTTGGATTTTAGTTTTTACAAACATCTGTATAAATAAGATTTGAAAAATAAATAAGTAGGTATATAACTTTAGGAATTTACAATAAACAAAGGTTTTTGTTTATATGGATAAAATTTAATAATGGATAAATTATTTAGTCAATTTATATAATTAATATTTTTTTGGTAACAAGAAAATATTTTATTAAAGAAAATTTAATTGTTTAAATTTAATATTAGTTAAATATTTTTAAATAAAGGAAATTGGGTTAAAAATAAAATCATTGGTTAATTTAATCTGTATATGGAAAACGGAAGAAAATTTAAATTTTATTTAATTAAAATGGAATTCCTGAAATTTTCTTTGTTAAATTTGTTTAAATATTAATAAAATTGTATAATTATTTATACAAGGTTATAAATCAAGAAAATCGAGTCAAGATGGGAAATGGATTGCGAATAAAAGCTAAGGTGAGATTATTTTCTCACTCAAATAAATTTTGTTTGACAGTTATTTATTGACTGATTGTTGCTATTGGATGTGTGATATTAGATATAGTAGGATATATCTATTATATATATTGGATTGATGATTTCCCGCCTCGTATAGCGGATGAGACCCTATTGCGCCGTTAGTAAGCGGATTTATAAAAAACCTATATACCGCGATAATTCCGTACTGGAGCGGAATTGGTATTGTGCTAACGTCTTTGGATGCAGGGAAACAGGTTGGAGGGATCCAACTGGACCCCTCAATATTGTTGTGAATTTATTTTATTGTGATATGATAATTCTGTGAATGATTATATTGATACGATCGATGATATTGATGATTGGGAATTGTTTGAAAATAAAAATTGGCCGAATGGATGTTTGATATCATTGGATTCCAAAATATACGAAATTGGATTTTTGAAATCAAAAATAGGAATTTCTAAATGAATCAATTTTAGAAATTTAATAATTTTGAAGAAAGGAATTTTTAAAGTATAAAAAGTTAATTTTTATAATCTTATGGAATAAATTCCAGAATAAAGTGAAATTGCTAAATAAAAGAATTTCATAAAACAGTGATTATAAATTGAAGAATTTAATTTAAATTTGGATTTTTAAATAGATTGAAAGAGACAAAGAAATTTATTCTCTTCAAAAGGAATTTATTTAAAATGAAATAAGTTGGAAGTCCAATTAGAAATTAAATTTATGAATTGAAATAACTTGGGAAATCAATGTAAAAATGATTTCAAATTGAAGAATTCTTTTAAAAATAGAATATTGAATAAATTGGAAAGAATAAGGAAAATTATTTAGAAATGATAAAATTTTGGAAATCAATCTGTAATTGATGTAGTATTTGGAAATGACGTTAAAATGGGTTTATAAAAGGGTAAATTTTACAGTTGTAAAGTTTTAAAAGAATGATCTTTGTAAATAAATGAAATTATAAGTATTTAACTTATAATATGGATTGTGGTATATAAATTGAATTGTGAATTGAATTGGTAAATAAAGAAGATTTATAAACTGAAGTTTTTATAAATAGAAATAGAATTTATAACCGTGTTTATAAATTCGAAATCGATTGAATTTGATAAATTAAATATAGAAGATTATCAAAGAAGATATATTCACGATTTTGGATAGCGAATTTTTATTGAAATAAAATGTGTGGAAAAGATTGAAATTGGGTTAAGTAAATTATATTCACGATTTTGGACAGTGAATATATTGTTAAGTAAAATAGATATGGTTTTGGGAAAGTGATATTTGAAATGAAGTTAATTGTTTTAAACGATGTTTTAAAATGTGTTATGAATCGAAAGCATAGATTTCAACATTTATTGTTGAAATAGACGTTTTCGAAAAATAAGGAAATGGTGGACTATAACACTGTTGTTATAGTAAATGATTTCCGAAAGGAAATATTTTATATAGTATTGGGATTTATATATCTATCTTAATTCTGAATCCCTATACTAGTGATTTCGAGTCGTCGTAACGATGTTTTACGCAACATTCGTTTTGACTCAAATAAATGTGATTTAAGAATGATTTCCTTAAAGAATGAGATATATACTTAATTTTGATTTTAAGTATATCGAATATTTTCAAACGTTGAAAATAAATGGATTGTGAATTGCTGACTTATTTTTAAATAAGTATGGAAATGTTTTCCAAAATGAAATGAAATGCTTTGAGGATTTATTTTTTTTAAAGATAAATTGAAATTGAATATTGAAAACGATTTGAAAATCGAATATCAGTAGATATTCGAAAGTATAAATTCAATACGGAATTTATAGAAGAAAGCGAAGTTGTTTAAAAATAAATATTGATTTATTTTTGAAGTGTGGAAATTTGATTTGAAATTGTTTTCAAATGGTTAAGTGTGGAAATTATATATCTAGTAAGATATTTTTGAAGAATAAATAATTTGGAAAATTATTTGGAATCTGATGATGTTGCGCATCTTTATTGATAGTTAAATAACCGACTATCAATAATTACCTTTAGATAGGTATTTGTTGTGATTGGATGAATTTGAATGCCACACTTATTTTTGAATAAACGCTCACTATTCGGGTTAGCCGGGAAAGGACCATGGGGTCGTATAACCCATTCCGAATATGTGATACGTCGTTATGAATCGCATTTGAAGACCGGTGTTGAAGACCGGATATTTTTGAAAACGGAAGGATTACCGTCGAGTTACTCTACATCGACTGATCTTCGATTTAGAGGTTTTATCACCCTTAGTGACGGGAAGTCCGGACGTGATTAGAAAATTATCCGGAAATGCAAGGGCTTCGTGAGAAGTGCCTTCGGTTCTGTTCGATCCCGGAACAGACTTGTATGGATTGTGTGTCTGACGTTACAATTTGAGATATTGAGCTGATTTCTTTCAAATACATATCTGTTGGTGGCGGAGAATTTATTCTCTTAGCTTAACACCCTTCTCTGAGACGTACGAGCTCAGAGGTTATGTAGTTGAAATTTATCAGCGATATATCCCAATTTGGTAACGTGGCATACTGAGTGTTGCTGTGAAATGATCAGTGTTTGATCATTTGTGATATGATCATTTGTTTGATCTTATATCTTTGTGATCATAGGTTGATCATTTTTGTTTGACCCGAAGCAGGGCTTTTTATAGAAAGCGTAGCTTTGTGGACGAGACTTCGTCGAGCCTCACACCCCGGAAATGGTCGAAACAGGACGAATGCAGCAAGGTTCTAGGGAGTAGCGCCCCTTAGTGTATGTCATTCCTTCTGGATAAAGGTGGTATCATGGTATGGAGCCCAGATACTTAACCTCTGTGGTTACTGCATTATTATTATCTATGTGGTTTGTTGCGAATCGGGGATCCTCGGGAAGATCGGTGACGATCGGGGGATGGCATACGCGTGTCAGTAGTTACCTATTTTTGCAGAGGTAACCCGGCCTTGTGTTGGCAGAGATCCGGTTAGGTTCTCGGGTCGTCTATTCCAGGGACGTACCCATCGTGGATAGGAAGTTCCTTAGCCTGACCATTTGTTGGAAATCCAAAGAAACAATACGAGCCTTTACGATTTCAATTGTATAACCTGTCTCTCAGGAGGCAGCTATAGCAGGCATAATATAATGGTACCTATGCTGGCTAAGATTAATATTCTACTTTCGAAATGTTTTCTACACTATGCACTAATAATAATATCAAAAATGATTTGATTTTGCGTAGTAAGCATCTTTGACTATCATAAGAAGAAATCTCCTCCAAGTCTGCGTTTGCATTGTGTGTGTGGTGGGAGGTCTTATGGTAGTTTCATTTTCCAAAAGCATTTCGAATTGATTTTAAAATTATTTTGTTGTTATAAAGATATAACTGTTTTACGATCTCACACCAGTCACCATGACTGACTCGGAGTTTATTGTTCCCTTCTAAACTCTGGGTGCCCCCCCATTTTCCACACGGGCAGCCTAGAGTTATGTTATCAGGATATTCTGGATATTCTGGAGCTTTGGAAGCAAGCTGGATGGCGAGACGTAGTATTTGTATCTGATAGTATTTATTCCGCTGTGTATTCTGTATGAGGACAAGTTTATATAACTGTCCATTGTTGTATTGAGTTGTATATTGACTCTGATGATTGATGTATGTATAAAATGATATAGTTCTTTGTTTTAAAGATTATTCATTTATCTATTATATATTGTTCCGCTGCGATGTGTAAGATTCTGATATTGTTTTCTGTTCTGATGTTGTTCTGTTGTCCTTCTTTCTTTCTCTTCTATCTTTTCTTCTTCTTTTTCTTTATCTAAAACCCTCACTATTGGAGTTTCCGGCACTCGATTTCTCGGCAGTCGATAAAGTGAGCATCGATGTCGAATTTTCGAAAGTCGAAAATTCCGGTATGTGACACCCTACCTCTTTACAAGGGATCGAATCGTATCAGCTTAGCAATTCAACTTAATGGAAAACGATCGATATCTCAAAATCCAGAAGTCAACTATGCAAATAACATTGGGAACATGAAGCTAGCACGAAAGGGGACCCACCAAAGGGATCGCAACTAGCGATCGCTAAGAGGGGTCAAGAAGGTCCCTATTTTTTGGGATTTGTGCTAGGTGATCGTTCGTGTGACCTCGTCTAGATCTGGAGATTCTACCGCCAAAATTTTAAGAAGATATTCCATCAACTTCCCCTATAAATACAGGTTTTATGGTTCATTTTGGGTATCTGGAGATTCTGATCCAACCCTTTTTGTACTCATAATCCAAAGTCATTAATAAAGCGATTTCTCTAAAGTAGACGTAGGCTTTCAACGCCGAACCACTATAAATCGTTGTGATCTTATTTTTGCTTATATTTTATTATTTAATTGCCTGTTTCCTTTATTTTCATTTAGATTTTCTTCATTTATTTCTCTACAAAATCTCTATCGGATGTTTGTGCCAATTTTTAGTGCAAATAATATGTCAATCCTAATTTCATGTTTTGGCATTAGTTAAGGACTTTAAGTTGGAAATGTTCCAAATATAGGCGGTTGTTGATTCAACTGAAAGACTAAGTACATTGCCTTGAATAGCGCCGTAATAAAAGTAGTATACATAAACGCATATAATTGAGCTAGGGGCGATTCCAAATGTTGAGAACCCCACAACAAAGTTTTCTAAAAACAAGTCCACAAATAGATCGTGAATTAACCTAGGCCTCACAAAATATCTAAACACATTGTTCCAAAAGTTCTATATGATAAATGCAGTTTACCAACGATGGAGAAATTTTAGTGGATAGAGTAGATAGTAATACAAATTAGCAAATCCATTTACTAAGGGATTAGCTCGATCAGTTCTGATATATCAAGGAATAGGATTAATATTCCATAATTGACCCCAAGTGCAAGTGGAGGATCGAAAGAGTTAGTGGTATGCTCAATGGGTAATTATGTATTTGTTACATATATCCAACTCTATAGTCAATCTTGTTCATAGTAAAGGTTTTGGATTTTTGTTATATACTTTTTTATATTATTATATAATTAATTAATTAAAACTATATTAATAAGAAAATCCTTGATTAAAATGTTATGTGATTATAGTGGAAAATAGTTGAAATCATGAGTAATTAATCACAAAATTAAATAACACTTTGTTTCAAATCTCCATGGTCAAAATGTTCTGAGAAAGTATATCGATACATCCATTGACACCAGGGTACATAACGCTCTTCAAATGTTGTGCAATGTATTACTTATGGATGTTGGGGCATTAGGAATTACATATTCATAGTTATTAGATAATTATGGAATGACTTATCTAAGAGTATCACATTGGTTAATAACAACTAGTTCCAAAAGGAAGTCTCGGTGTGACGATGTTACAAGTTCCCTCGACTTGAGAATATTGTGGAACTTCATTATGAATACTCTATCTTGATTATAATTAAACCATGATATGGTGACCATCAAGTGACTATAATTGGGTCTGAGTTTAAGCATTAGAAGTGAAGGAATATTCAATACAGAATTTATCTCTTTAATTGTGTGAGGTTGGTATCATGATCAACTATAGTTAATTCAAAGTCAAAATATTTGGCCAGAGTAGAATGGTTAATAATAAATGATATTATTGAACCAAGGACTTTGTTTATGGACTAACCAAGTTGAACGTAGATAATTGACCAATACTAGACTCCATACATCCTAAAGTGATATATTGTTGGTGAAAAGAACCCATGTAAATTATTATAGCTATTAGTACCACTTAAACTAATGTAAACTATGATTTTACCAAAAAATCTATAATCGATTAAGTTGGTCAAATTGTCACCCTGCTAGCTAATGTCATGTGTGGAAATTATTATTGAATTATTAAATATTAATAGCTGATAGAATTCAAACCTCTACGTTTCACAACTATATTTATGAATTCTCCGATAACCGGAAGATTTAATTAGTTTATAATGTATTATAAATTAATAAATATTTAAATAATATTAATCATTAATTCATTTGATGTTTGGAGTGTTGTTAGTAATTAGTTAAATGTGGATATAAAATTTATATTTGCATGTACCGATGTAGGATTAAACGGGCTTTAAGTATAGTTAACTACTTAATAGGCTTTAGGAAAAGTTGATCCATATCAAAACAAAAGATGATTGGCCATAAAGGGGAGTAACTGATCTAAATATTGATTTATATCTAACTACAAATGAATAAGGTAAGGCTTTAAGGAGGCGAATAAGAAAAGTTTTCATTCTCACCTAAAACAAATCTTCTGCGTTTATTCACTTGATTTTTCTCCTTCTTTATTCTTCATATATGGCCACCATATTATCCCACTCAAAATCCTCCATGGTCATACTCTTTTTCATCAAAACAATACTAAAGAAACATGAAATGACGTGGTTTATTTGATTCTAGCAAGGTTGGGTGTTGATTCAAGTAGTCTAGGAGTTGATTCATAAATTGAAGTGTCACGAAGGGCTACATCTGTAAAGGTAAATCTATGTTTATTTTATATGATTATACATGCTCGCACCTGACCCAGATTAGTGTATGTAATATATAATTAAATTGCCATTTAATTTTACTGAAGTTTGATTTATTCTACATTCGATGTTTGTAAATAAAATTCAAAATAAATAAATAAAGGAAAACTAAACATGAAATTTTGATCTATTTAATTTTGTTCTATGTATTTTTTAATTAATCTTTTAAAATGTGTCTTTACATATTATTAACTAATTTAATTAAATGTACACATGAATATATAAAATGATCATTTACTTTGGCTACAGTCAAGCATGTTTGTTGATGTGAATCAAAAATTGATGTCTTGAATTTGTCTTCAAATTATGATATTTTGTTATTTATTCCGTCAACAATAAATTTGAAATTTATTTTGTTAATTATTTTGGATTATTTTCTATATATAAAAAAACTTAATTTATAATTATAAGGAAGTTTGCTTATATTATATGCATATATATAAATGTCGTTCTATTTAGAAAGTTAAACTTAAACACATATGTATATAATAGTATGTTAAATATACTTTTTTGTATATATATACTCTTTTGATCATTTTGTGCATGCGATAATTTGTGTGACTTGAAGTCTTCTATTCGCTTATTTTAGGCTATGATTATATGGTATATATAAATTACAATATATAATTTGAGTCTAAATTTAATTAGAAATTTATAAGAAAGGAAGGTGAAAGATATTTCATTTTCATTTAAAGACTAATTAGATAATTCTTAGCCAAAGAAATAAATTTGAATTTTGTTTCATTAATTGTTTTTTATTACTTCAATTTAATTTATATGGCAATATACGTATACTGCATACATATATAAATGTCAAAACCGCAACACCCCCCACCCAACCACACTCAAAAAAGCAGTAATGGCAGAACAAGCGGTTAATGAAGAAACTGTTACAGGAGGAAACTTCAGATATACCAGAAATTCCGATGATATCAATGATCAAAGTACTGAAACAGATAAAGGAAACACTACATCATCTCCATGAACCTATTCACATGCAGTTACAAAGAACTACAACAGTTATGAATTTGAAGTACATCAAACCAAGCATTAAGGATAGTCATGAATATGCGTTCATGTAGATGATATAAGTACCGTTCTTTTCATGGACTGGACAGTTAAAGTTCATGTCCGTGTCGGACATGTTCGAAGCGTCCGACACGTCGACGCAGACCCCCACTCCCCAACCTAGTTTGCACGGACGGTTCAAAACAAACGGTTCATTGCCCATTTCGATTCCTCCCCTATTTCCTCTTCTCCATGCCCCTTTCGTGTGTAAAAAAGAACACATTCCCGTTTCGCGAACCAACTCCTTTCTCTTCCCCTTTCCCGTGCCCATTTCGTTTGCCCCTTTCGGTTCAAAAAAGAACACACTATAGTGTTTTGATCTACAACCAAATGGGATAACACCATTGTCTGCTATGCTTATAGAGCATGGCCTACATACTATCAATTCAAGAACAATGCACACCGAGTTTGGTGAGTTGAAAAGAACTACAAATTAGAAGTTCATAGTTCAGGTTTGTTTTTATTACATCTTCCTACGTCATTTGCTGTTACAAACATACTGAATAATGATCCTTATATATATGAATCAAGATATATAATTATAATAATATGGACCCCTAGAATGGATCTTGTAAAAGAAGTTGCAGCAGAAGCGTATTTGGGTGAAGTTAAGTTATTTTCGTCTAGGACACTGGGATGCTGAAGCCCTCAGTAGAATAAGCAGTGTGATAGGGCATCCTATACGCGAGATCAAATCGCTACAAGTATGGAGAGAATTAATTATGCAAGAATATTGGTTAATATAACTACTACAACCACTTTTCCTACTCAAGTAAAGGTTAAAGATTGCAGTGGTGATATATGCTTTGTGCAGGTTGATTATGATTTTAAGCCTTATGTATGCATAATTTGTAACCTTTTTGGACATCAGAAAGAAAAATGTGATGCACACAAATCTACAACAATTGAGACAACGAAGGATAAAAGTGAAAACTTGGCAACCAAAAGGAAAACCACACCAGCAGTTATACATCTTCAGGCTCACATGTACAAGATGCTAATAAAGAGCAATATAATAAGCACAATCCAACTTTAGACAGTAATGCATAAGGTGAGAATGTATTTACTAGTACAACCGCACAACGGTGGGGAAAACCGACCGTTCAACTCTAGAATTAGAAAAAACAAAATTGTATCATCATTTTTAATTAATTTAAATCAAATTCATGATATGTTGATAATCAACACTAAAGTGCTGGAAATGATGTGTGTACGTGTGATATCAAATACTAATAAAACTCTATTAGTAACACAGCTAATATGATGATACTGGATTTGATTTATCTGCATAAATAACATACCTATAACATATTTTGGGATACTTAGCTGAACATTTTTCACACAACCATGTTAATTTGGAATCTCTAAGTTTAATACAAAATGAAAACATTATAAGAGCTTTTAATTTTAGGACCAACCTACAAAGTCGTCACTCTCTCAAGTGCATAGGTACAGCTTACTACATATATATTGTACAAAAAAAATCATAGTCAATAATACAAAAGCTTAGCATTCATAAACTGCATGACCAAAATGAATAATATATATTTAAATACCTGGTTTCCCTTATATTTTGCAACCACCAAAATTAGTAAATTACATAGCAACTTGCAAATGGAATATACCACAACATTTGTACATACACAATACAAGAATAATGATAAAGAAATACTGATAGGCCACAAATATGAAATTCATCACATATTTTAGAATAAAATTTGTTTGATGCATGATATACAATAGTAAAAGAGATATACAACACTAAAAGGCAGTAGTACACAAGGTTTTAACTAAAACCAACATTTTATACATTGAATAACTTTTGTAAACATCCAACCTTTAATTATGAACTTACAAGACACCGTATTTGCATAATTTTTTAATTGAGTAGTAATTAAACATGCATCAACACATCAAAGTGTTCCAATGTGAAAGAAGATAACCAAAATGACAAACATAACAATATTATATTATAGAATGTCATAGTAGAACAAGCGGTTGACGCAATGTCGAAACCTAATAGCAACATTTTATGTAATCTTCATCATCGCCTTCAAATCATTTTCTTCCAGAATAGTGGTGTTAACTCAGTATGGGCATAATATGCAGTTATAAGGGAAAGAACTGAGCTCATTTTAGGGGCATTACAATTATGAGGCATATGTATGGTAGGAAATAAATCTCTCTCACCTTTAAATTATAAATTAAATAATACTATAGTTGTGTCCTCATGAGAGTCAAAAACCGTGATGTTCATGCATAAATCTCCCAAGCTGTCATCACCTAGCCACTAGTTGTTAACCCTTCCCCAGTTCAAGACAAATCCTGAATCAGAAGCCAATGAATATATGGTACTTAGAGCTACTAAGCTAGCCTGTAACTCTTGAAATGCAGGCTCTGTAGAAACTAAAGATAATATAAATATTTGGTGAAACGTGATAATGAAAGCATTTATTGGTGGGCCAGCAAAATTTATTCAAGAAAAACGCTCGCATAGTGATGGTAAATGTTTATTATAGACACAGCAACCAGTATTCTTTCTAAACCTTCACACCCTACCTCTTTTTTTGAGGCATAATGGTTTGAACACTCCATCGGCAACTATTAAACTGTTCGTGTCCAACCTATTTAAACACAACGCATACATTGACAAACGTGTTAAAATTGATTTTATTAGACACTGTAACTTGATATCAATTATATAAATCCACAAATCATTTAACATTCGATAACTTATGGTATATTTTCTTATCATCGAGCAAAGAAAGCTACAGCGTTCAAGGCTGGAAAGTTGGATGAACCAACATCAGATATAATTTAGAGTTGCCAACGAAACCGGTAATATTTCCACATTCATTTATTTGTTTCGTTCTACGGATAAACAGTAAATTCCAGAAATATTTGCTTTCAGCTTCCTAGAGCCTTTCAGTTAAGCAAACAATAAATTATTTAAAAAATAAGTCCATGGAAATGAAAATTAACTAATAAATACTTAAAAATAGCAGTATGAATATTAAGGAATTAACCATACCACGGACAGTTTCAACGCATTCATCAAAGAGTTTCAACTTGAGTTTTGCAAGCGATGATCTTCCTATTATATGTTCAGCTGTAAAGAAAAGCAGTAAATATGATCAATTCTCTAGCTGCATGCTTTTCTCCTAATAACAATCCGTGTTCGTATTATTCAGAATACTATGCAACTTCAAACCGTATACTTGTTAAAATATGTAGCATAAAACTTAGTTAAAAAACACGCACGTGCACACTATCTCTACGTCTGTGTGTGTCTGCATAACATAATTAGATCGCTTTTGATATGTTTGGTACTCTATAATGTGATCCATGTTACAAAAACCTGTATGGGTTGAAAATAATTTCGTAGATCTGAAATAAGATTCAGCAAATAAGAAAAAAAATCCATTTTACATATGTGTGCATGATGAGATAGTTTCAGCAAAAATACCTTCATTATCATGTTTCGTTTGTACAAAAGAGCACCAAGTACAGAATAATTTCAAATAATTCATAATATTTTATGCAGATGTTTGGAACTTGCAGTACTATATTTTCTAATTAAATGACGTATGGTAAAATGTTGTATTGTACTCATGACACTAATGTTACCCAGTTATGATCTTCCTAGTATATCATATTACTGCTATTAAGCAAAACAAAAGGTTTTCCTATAAAATGACATGATTTGTAATAATTACTTTTTCAGAAACAACTGGCCAAATATAATTCGTAATAAAAACACAAAATTTGAAAATATATTTAACTAGGAGAAACAATCACTTTAAGAATTCCTGGTGGACCTTATTTAGTTTGGCTTTAAGCAACAGTACCTTAACATATTTATCTTGTGAATTGACCCAGTGATATGCATCTCCTTACCATGCACATTTGTTTTGAATCAGTTTCGTTCATCATCTTCAAATATTTTGATTAATGTCATCAACCGAATGCGTTTCTCCTCAATTCAAAATAATTTTTACAGTACATTCATGAAGCAACTATGTAAAATGCTTCGCATGCTTGAATTGAATTTTTTTTATCATGCGTCATCTTCATATTATCATATTCGTTCAGCGGTAAAGAAAAGTAGAGTGAATACCTTTTGTGTTGCTTCATATACATTGTTCTCCGAGTAAGTTCAGTAGGTTTCAAATAGTAGTAAAAATGATGCTTGCAGTTTGAGGTTGGGAAGAAAAACATCAGAATCAGCAGTGACAAATCTTATACCCTTTCCTAGGTAAATTTTAGTGCCACTATAGCGAAAAAGTTCGGTTTTAATATCCATTTTGTTATCACCTAAATATCCATGCCTACCTATCTGCTTGAACATATACTAATATAGATCATTAGTATCATCATTGACTACGCTTTTGTGGTTCAAGTTCACAAAAATAAATTTATATCGTTTTGACTGATGGCAATAATAATGAAGACAATTTGGGCTACTAAATGCCCCAAATGTCTATAGCATATGCTTAAAGTGAGCATGTAACAAATATTTTACTTACCCAAATGTCACCATGTGATCATGACACGTGTTATCACATGAGTTGCAGCATCCATGGTTGCAATCCTAAAATCAAAACATGGTCAAGTATATATCAATATAAATTATTATGAAAAGAATGATATAGGAGTATAAAGATAACATGTTCTATGTATTCATCATCTAAAAAATGCTTCAAGACTTGATGTCTCTGTGAACTATACATGGATGACTGGACAACCCAATAATAAACATACATGAAAAAAAATAAAAAACTAAAATAGATAATTCATAATTGATTACCTGACAAATAGTCTTCTCCCTGTATTTACTTTCCAAGCATGTGCACTCAGCCTGAAGCTTTATGGACTAAATTTCTTTCAAATCATTTTGTGACAACAATCATCAATCGATATCATTTATCATGGTATTTAGTTAGGAAACAACTAATCATTCTGAAAACTGGGTTATGTACGGCAACTTCATGTGAAGACCTATAAACAAGAATATTCAGTCAGTGATCATATCATTTCTTCATAACCATCGGCTTCAAATGAAAACCAATAAAACAATTTGTTGTCCACATTTATTGCAATGCAAGCAATTGAGCACATCAGAATCTTTTGTGGCTGCAATGACATCAAATATGCTTATAGCTTTATCAAATGTGACATTCAGCTCTAGCAATTTCCCTATAATTCTGTTATAATATATACTCAGAAAATTAAAACATTGCAAACTAGGAGTGTTTAATAAGGGTTATTCTCTTGCAAGTAATTTTTTTTAAATGAAATGTACAATTGAGAAACTCACAATAAGTTTTACTTCGTTCAAACATAGCCACAGCCTGTACCCTAGAAATTTGCTCATGGCCACTTTTGACATGGATTTTTACTACATACTAGTAAATAGCAAAAAAAATATCTATTACAATCGGTAAGTCTGAAAGTACTAAATATCAAATTTGCAGCAATGATACGATGGTATTCGTCAGTACTAGACATTCATATAAAAATATATAGAATATCTGAGATGCAGAAATTGTAGCATTGAATTTAAATTCTCAAGGAAAAATACATCGATATATACATAATAAAGTTGATGGATGGATCAGTACTTACATGAGCTTTCCAGAAAATTAGACAAGAATCATTGCCAACACCACAAAATTTCTAATTTCAAATTAATGACTTTGAGCAATTTAAATTTACCACTTGCAATGATAAAAGTATAGAACACGAAAAAATTGGATTTTATGAGAAAAGGGATCTTAGGGTTTACCTGAGATTGAATTTGAGAGCATTGATTTTGGAAAATTCGCAACCTCGAATCTTAGGATTGCAAGATTGGTGGCAACGTCAGCTGATGGGAGGAATAATATTGCGATCGATGGCGCTAATTTGGTAATTGAGGAGCTAGGTTTTTAAAGGTGCAAGTTTGAGAGGGATTGAATAGAGGGAAGAACTGTGAAATTCACAAAGAGAAGAACGAATATTTTGAGGAGAGTTAATTTAGAAACAGGGAAGATAGGAGAAGAAAATTAGACGCCGTGAAACATGTAGCCATGTTTTTTTGCCTTCGGAGAAATTGGTTTTGGCTATTGACAGTAAACAAATCTCCCTAACGGTCGATTTGATTAATACTGGACAAAAAAAGAAAGCTAAAGGAAAAAAACGTTAACACACAAACACCTATCAGTAATAAGTTTCAAATTTTAACATCTGATTCTGATGAGGAGAAAGTGTACAGAAAATGATGAATTTATTCTAGTAGAAGAATAATTTAAATAAAATGCCATCAGGACCCCATCAAAAGACAACTCATACGGAATACGTGTCCAAAAATCCAAAGTATGAAAAGAAAGTGAAAGCTAACACTTTCTCTACAAATATTAACACCGAGCCCCCTAAAAGAGCAACAAGGGCTAGGAAGTCAGTAAATGATGTTTATTTCATGGAATTTTAAAGGAATTACCACTGATTTTAAATTAAATCAAGTGTTATTCCTCCTTAAATCCTTTAAACCAACTGGTATTGGTTTATTGGAGAATAAATTGACTACTGCAAAAATGAACATGGTATTATTGAAATTGGATCAAAACTAAGACCTTATTCATAATAATGACTATGTTTCAAAAGGTAGAATAATACTGTTATGGGACAAAACAATTTGGAATTTAACTGTTATTTATAAATCTACACAATAAATAACTTGTAAATTATAAGATTTAGGAGGATATGTTTTATATCTGATTACTATATATGAGAGCAATGTTTTCAGACAGAGATATTTTATGGCAACAACTTATAGACATTGCAAATGTGGTAGACAAGGCATGGCTACTCATGGGTGATTTCAACAATGTTTTAAAACCTAAGGACAAAAAAGGTGGACTCTCAGTCCCCTTTTCTCATCTCAAAGGGTTTATTAACTGCTCACTCACATGTGGCCTTGCTGAAATAAATAGGTAAGGATTTCAATTTACATGGAGAAGAAATGGGTAGCCATACACATTGGCAAGGTTCTAGCAAATGACCTTTTCCTACAACACTTCAAAGAATCTGCAGTTATTGCCACCTCATCAACATTGAGCGATCATACTCCTATCATCATTAAACTAATTGCATAAGGGACTCAAAAGAAGGAACATCATTCAGATATGTCAACAGTTGGCATATGATAGATGGCTATGCTGATCAGGAAGTATCTGTACTATCAAATTCAACTTAGGATACCGATGTTCAAAAATTTAAGATCAAACTTAGAAGAATAAAGCAAAGTTTTAAACTATGGAATAGGATAACAAAGAAAGACAATTCAAATCTAATAATTTTGGAGCAGCAATATAATGAAAAACTCATTGCAGCAGATAGTCAACTGCACGATGCATTTGGTTATGAAGACTTACTGAATTCTGAAAATTTACTGAAACAATAAATGCATGAAAAATATATATGTTTGCTCAAAAGTTGGACAAACACCTCAAAATATGATTTCTTCCTTTTTCTTTCTTCGTTTTATTTTAGTTAGGTTTAATTTGATTTATTTAATGTGGGGTTTTTATGTTCCTACATAAATGGAATGAATTGCAGGAAATGCAGAGACAGTTCACAAGCGTAGAGTTTGGAAAGCGGATAAGGAAAATAGATAACACAGAGTTTTTATAGTGGTTCAGCCCGAATGTGCCTACATCCACTTTCCATCTTATTATTCTATATTTGATTTGATTACAAGTACAAGATATGTGCGAAAAGAGTAAAACTTCAAGTGGCCGAAGTGGTGGATTTTCAGCAGAGTTTTCTTTCTTTTTCCCAAAATCTTCCTCCATTATCGTTGAGAAACTTTGGTATTTATAGAGTGGAGTTGTGAAGTGTGAAGGTGGAGATATAGCTTTCTGAATCTGGCTCGGCGTTTTGGGTAGGAAGGTCTGGTTTGGCATTTGGTCAGGGGGCTTCTGTCTTTGGAGTCTCTTATTTGCCGGACCAAACATTTGGTCCGGGATGCCTGAGTACTGGATCAAATGTTTGGTCCAGTGTTGGATGTGTCGTTACGGACCAAATATTTGGTCTGACAGTTCCGCCTTCTTTGTCCTAACCCACTTCTGCTTCCCTTATTTCTTCCCTCTCTGCTTGTCGGAAAACCGAGCCAACACTTGCCCCCCAAAGTATGTTGTGTAGCTTACACGGCATGCTTTGTTTGGTTCGGCACCGAGCTTCTTCGTCCGGTTGAAAATTCGAGACCGTTCGTTTTCCCTTCCTTTTTCCCTTTAAATACTGCTCCTTCTCCTTGTTTTTTTCCTTCTATCCTCTTAACTAAACATCTTCAGCCTATTTTTAATTGATCTAAGTCTGACTTGAGCTTGTCTTCATTGCCTGAATTCAGATATCTCCGCGTCTTCATTGCTTAAGGTAAGGCCTTCTAAATTTGATCTCTAGTCTAGGGTTTTTTGGGTTTAGGCTTTTAAGGCTGTTCGGCACGAGTACAAACGGTTTTGTCTTCGAATCGGGGAAAGGAAGTGGGCGGTGGGATTTTTAGAGCGATTCGGTGAAGAAGAAGCTTGTGCTTGGTAAAGGTGGGGTGGTGATTCCTGATGGAGCGTTGGGTCTGGGTGTTGGATTCGAGTACGTGGTACAACCCAAGTTGCAAAGAGGAGTTTTTGAGTAGCAACCGTACTAGGATGCAAGTAAGTATCATGAAGTGTTTGGTAGACTGGAGGGTATGTTGAGAGTGTGATAGATGTGTGATACATGCATCTTCTATCTGCACGTGTTAAGGTTCTGCTGATAGGTAGATCTCTGCCTTATAGTGGTCAACCCTTGGCTAGAACTCTCCTCAACTCTTGTCTAACAGTCGACCGTACAACACTTCATAGCCTTTATTTGGGTTACAAGCTGTTATTACCTAGGTTGGGTAGGGCATGATTCGTGCTTCTATGTGGTGCGGTTGTGTGAGTGGTGGAGCTGTAGGAGGGTGAGCTTCAGGCCAACATAGTTATCATCCGGTGGGTTTGGTTCGGCATTGTGATGCCATTTGGTTCTTGGGTGTTAGGGTACTGCCAGACCAAATAGTCCGAGCACATGGACCATAGGTTTGCCGAGCTCGAGATGGTTAGGCTAGGAGTATGGTTTCCATTAGGCAAGACAATAGGAGGTTCCCCGTGAGTGCATTTAATTTCTTTTTGAACTTCACTTGACGTTTACTTTCTTGTGCAGGGGACATGTCTTCTGGCTGTGAGCTTCGTTCCAAGTTTGCGGCTTCTCAACTTGCTAGGGCTGGTCCTTCTTTCTTTGATGCTCCAGCCAATCCTCCCAGGCAACCCAGTTCAGCTTACTCTTTGGTGGAAGGTTATGCTCCTAATCAAATGCTGGTTAGGCCTTTAGAGTGTTATCCTAGTGTGTTGACGATAGAGAAGTTGAACTTCATAGCTACTGCTTTTGGGATAGACCCGAGACATGATACTACCCGGTCCGGACGATAAGGCATGCTTTCCCCCAGGCGGGTATATGGCATACAACAAGTATCATTGTATGTGCGGCGCGATTCCTCCGCTTACCAATTGGATTGCCAGCTTCGTGATTTATTTGAAGGTTGCTCCTATGCAACTTCAGCCGAACTCTTATGCTATCCTAACGTGTTTATGTCTGATATTCATGAAGCGGTATTGGAGACCCTCCACTCATAGAGAGATCAGATACCTATATAACGTGAGGAGTTATCGGAAGGGATGTCCTATTATTAGTTTAGAGTCCGCACACAAATTTAAACTCGTCTTGGATTTATATTCTAAGTTTAGTATGTTTAAGAGGGAATATTTCTTTATACGTGATGACACTATGGCCCAACACGCTTTTACCTCTGGCTGTAAGTTATTGTAATATCTTTTTCTGAACCCCCCATTTTCTTCTTGGCTCTTATTACTCCATAAATTTTAGGTTATGTGAAGGCGGCGGAGGATGACGGCTTGAAAAAGATGGCCAAGGAAATTTTGGCTATCCCGGAGGCCGAGCGAGAAGCTTCATTCCTACTCCGTGATGCAGCCCTCCGATTCTACAACTTGATTGGCCCCAGACAGTCCATGTACAAGATTAGGCCAAGTTCTGTTGAGAGAGTAGCGGGAGCCGGAGGCGACGGGGTGACGGAGACAAAGGTAAAAGCCCAGATGAAGGAAGTGGTGTGGCTGAAGACCTGAAGAAACTGAGACATAAGAAGAGCGCAGTTCGTCCTCCCCGTTCGGGGAAATCTCTGCGTATTCGAGACGCTCCCTCCCCTGGCGACGAGGTTCTCATTTAGGAGCGGAAAGTGAAGAGGAGGAAGGATCAGAGAGTAGTTCTGAAGCAACGGAAGTAGATGTTCATGTATCTCCAGACATGGATATCATAAGCAGCGAGGGATTGGGTGCAGATTCTTTAAAGAATGCCGATGTCGGCGAGAGTGGCCTGACCAGTTGGAACAACCTGAACTGGCCCTAAGGCCGTCTTCTACTGTCGATCTTTCCTGGGAGAACGTGGCTTCAGGTGATCTGGGTGAAATACCGCCTCCTTCAACACCAGGTGGAGCGGGAATCAGCAAGGAGTTCGAGCTTTCTCCAGGTACTTTTGATTACCGTACAAACTTTGAGATACTTCTTGAAAACTTTTTGTTTTTCGATCTCCTAGCCTCCTCATGCTCCTCAATCCAACGAAGTCCGATCACCATGTGTTCTTCTTCCTTCGAGTGGAGTCCCATCCTTGGGCGTTCCTTATTTGAGTGAGACCCCGCCTCGGCCATATGATCCAGTCCACCCCAAGGGTTTGTAGTAGCTTGTTGTGTCTTAGTGTCTTGAGTGTTACTCATTTTTTATGATTTCTTGCTTTCTTGGATCTAATGTTGTTGCTTGTGTCTAGGGAAAAGAAGAAACCCTAGGCTGAATGAAGTTGCCAGGCGGCTTGAGCAGTTCAAACGGATGAAAATGACTTTCGTTTCTTCCAAGGCGACTTTCCAAGGGGAAAAAATTATGCCAGAGAATGTTAGGGAGAGCCCGTCAGGCCTAGATAAGGGAGAGAGCCGTGAGTCTGCTCAAAAACACGCGAGGTCCCTGGGTAAGGAAGCCACCTCCCCTAGTTCCTAAACTTCCTCCCATCATCGCCGTCACTATCCGATGGGTTCTGAAGTGCACGAAGTGCCGGATGAGTTGGGAGAGGGCAATATTGATTCTTTCTTCTCAGATTATCAACAGCCGGCGCAGAATCCCTTTGAGGGTCATCCTGATGTAAATCCCAACCCTACGGGTCGTCGTGCAGCGGATCCTGACGCCGAGTTCCTTTTACCTCGAAATCCCTTTGTCCGGATCCTGGATGAGGCGAAGACTCTTGATTTTGCTAACTTGACAACACGGATGGCTCAGATTACAGATGAGACCAGAAACATAGTTGACTACCAGTCCAGTTTGGCCAAAGATAGTGAAGAAATAGGGAGTGTCAATGTGCAGCTGCGCTTAGAGATGGGGGACCTTCGTAAGGCGCTCAGGGAGAAAGAGGCTAAGTTAAAGGATGTCGAAGCATCCCGCGCCTCCGAGATAACAAAGGCTAAGGAGGAGGTTAGAAAAGAGGCTGTTGACCTATGTAAGATGCATATTGATATGGACATCAGTTTAGTGGATGAGGCTCGGCAAAAGGATCTGGAGCGAATCTGCTCCCTCAAGGGTAGGATGAAGAAATCGAAAGAGGCTTTGGCCGAGCTGAGGGAGTCTCGGGGTAAGTGGCAAAAGGAGAGAGACTCATATCAAGTTGAGGTCGATAGGTTGAAGGTAGAGCATGCTCAGTTGAGGATGGAGCAGTACATGAGTAAGGTGGTGGCCCTCTAGACCGAAGTCGATAAATCCGATGACTTTTGCGACACGGTCAACTAGATGATGAAGGATACATACTTAATGTTCTGGAAACATAGGAACCTTCAGTGGATGAATGACTACCCTGAAGTGATGGCCAGAATCCATGCTCGACTTATCGAGGAGACTAAGGCTGTAGTCACGCATGAAGAAGGGGTTGTGTATTATGTTGGGATGGTGAACAACCAGTTTACAGTGGAGGAGACCAATGCCATAGTCAAGGGGTATGAGTTGCTTGCTGAGGACAAGGATGATGAGGGCATATCGGATCTCGAGGGGCTTGGTGAACCAAGTCACATTGCCGCAGGTATCTTGCCTTTTTGTCCTAGCTTTTTCATTACCTATTCTGGACTACAAAGCTTACAATTATTTTCATTTGCCTCGTGTAGGGGTGCCCCCGAGGCAAGCTGGGTCTTCGCGAGAGAAAGGCAACCTTCTCGGGCAATCAGAGCCCTCGAAGGACAGGGTTGGAGGGAGCAGGCCGAGCAGCGAGGACGTTCCTCCTTCTTAGCCAATGAGATTTCTTTTTTCCTTTCCCGCATGCATTTTTGAAAGATGTATGGACGTTCTGCATATGTACATAAATATAAGCGATAAGCTTTGTATAGGAGGAATTTAACACTGTACTGTTCAACTTTTGTTGTTTATATATATATATATATATATATATATATATATTCTAGGATGATTTTGTGATGCGTGTTTTCTTTTTTATAGTCTTCTCTGTTTATTTGTGAATTGTTTATGACTTAGTTAATCGTTATAGTGTTTAGAGATACAGAGAGAAACGTAGAAGTGCTATTATATTCAAGGCCGATCGTGAACAATAACTACTCGGGCTAAAGCCCATGGCGTGAGCATTATTCGATTTATCATTGTCGGCGTGTGTAGTGCCGATCATCAAGTGCGAACTACCCCTGGCTGCGGCCATGCCTCAATCGTGGGGTTCATGGTCAGTTCGCAATTGCCGGCAAGCCGAATGCCAATGATGAATTGCCTTGGCTATAATTTGTGCCTAATTCGTGGCTTATGATCGGTTCATCGTTGCTGGCTTAGGGGTGCTGATCGTCAGCAGTGAACTTCCTAGGCTTGTTTTGTGCCCTTTATCGTGGATATCTTATTTTCACTACTGCCGGCAGGGGTCTGCGATTGTTTGCAGTAGGAATGGTTATCAGATAAAATAATTAAATGAAAGAACAATTAAATAAGATAAGTAATACGAGACACCAGATTTTATAGTGGTTTGGCCAAAATATGCCTACGTCCACTGTCTTTCTTTTATTGCTTTAGTACATGCTTCTTTACAACTCAAGAAAAGTAGCCACGGAGATGTTGGAGATTCCACGCTTTCCTAAACACCTCTCCATCTACCGTCGACAAGATGTAAGCTCCATTGTGGAGGTCTTTATGTACAACGAACGGTCCTTCCCAAATTTGATCTAACACCCCAGGTCATGGGAAGACTCGTTTGAGAACCAAGTCTCCTTCTCGTAGTGTTCGAGGCTTCACCTTGGAATTGTATTGCCTTGGCACCTTTTTTCTATGAGCGGCTGCTTTGAGGGCGGCATCATTTCTCTTCTCCTCGATCAGGTCAAGTGATATGTTTAATAGCTCCTCATTTTCTTTTGGATTATAGTGTATCCTTCGATGTGAGATGACGATTGTTTCGACGGGGAGCATAGCTTCGGCTCCGTACATCAGTGCGAATGGAATGTGTCCTGTCGCGGTTTTATAAGAAGTTCGGTAGGCCCACAAAGCCGTAGGCAACTCATCGACCCATGCCCCCTTGGACTTTTCCAGTTTCTTCTTGATCAGTGTTTTTAACACCTTGTTCACTACTTTGACTTGTCCGTTTGCCTACGGATGCGCCACAGCTGAAAAGCTTCGGGCGATCCTATGCTCGTGGCACCAATTGGCGAATTCCTCGTTGTTAAATTGGAGCCCTTTGTCTGATATGATTTTCTTGGTACCCCATACCTGCACAAGACGTTACGTATTAGAAAATGTATCACCTTGGTAGATGAAATCTTGTTTAAAGGTTCCACCTCCACCCATTTGGTGAGGTAATCCACTGCCACTAGGGCGTACTTCTCCCCTCCTTGCTCCATAGGGAGTTCGCCAATTAGGTCGATCCCCCAGATGGTGAAGGGCCAAGTACTAACCATCTGGGTCAGACCAATAGGTGGCAGTCTAGGGACTTTGGCAAATCTCTGGCACTTGTCGCATCTTTTAGCAAACTCGGTTGCATCTTTGTTCAGTGTGGGCCAAAAGTACCCATAGCGCAGGATCTTTCTGGCTAGAGTTTGACCGCCGGTGTGGTCACCGCAACTCCCTTGGTTTGTGTTGTTGAGAATATCTTTTGCTTCGTTTCCTGCAACACACCTTAGTAGGGGATTATAAAACCCACGATGGTACAAGATGCCCTCCTAGATTGTGTAGCGGGATGCCTTCCTTAAGATTTTTCTAATTTCATTGCGATTTGTCAGTAGGATCCCTTCTTGTAGGTATTTGACGATGGGGGTCATCCATGTTTCTTCGTTACTACTGATGGGTGTGATCTGAAGAGACTCGAAGCTTGGTGTAGATTGCATCATGACGGGGGTGGCCCCCGGCATTGGCTCGTTTCTTATGCTAGCTTCTTTGGCAAGGGCATCCGCTTCTCGATTCTCCTCCCGTGGGATATGTTTGATTACATAGTAGTCTAGCTCGTTCAGGAGGAATTTAACCCTACGGAGGTAAGAGGCGAGCCTTTGCCCATGAGTCTGGAATCCCCCCAGGATTTGGTTTACGATTAGCTGCGAGTCACTGTGTATGCATATTGATTTGATCCCTATTTCCCTAGTGATCTCCAATCCTGCTATTACCGCTTCGTATTCAGCGTCGTTATTGGTTACGGTGAATTCTAACCTCAGCGCATAACTTAACTTTCTTCCTCGGGGTGTGATAATCACTATTCCTGCCACCGAGCCGAGCTCGTTGGATGCTCCATCCACAAACATATTCCACTCGGTTTTTTCCTCGGTTCTGACGGTCGTATCCCTGTCCTGAATGGTGAATTCAGCTATGAAATCAGCCAGGGCCTGCCCTTTGATTGTGGTGCGTGGATGGTAGGTGATATCGTACTGGCTTAGCTTGATGCACCATTTTAGCAGACGTCCCGATGTATCCGGTTTATGTAGGACCTGGCGCAGTGGTTGACTTGTTAGGACCCTTATGTAGTGAGATTGGAAGTAATGCCATAATTTTCTGGATGTTATGAGCAAACAGTAAGCCAATTTTTCGATCTTCGGATATCTAGCCTCTACCCCGGTAAACCTTTTGCTGATGAAATATACTGGTTTTTGGGTATGGTCATCTTCTCATACCAAGGCGGCGCTTAATGCATGAGGGGACACGGCTAGGTACAAGTAGAGGCTTTCTCCATCTACCGGGGTAGAAAGCACTGGCGGTTTCTACATGTGTTCCAGCAGGCTTTGTAAGGTCGAGTGGCACTCGCTGGTCCATTCAAACTTTCCCTTGTCCCTTTTCAAGGCTTCGAAGAAAGGGGCGCACTTGTCTATGGCCTTGGATATAAATCTGCTTAGAGCGGCTATCTTCCCGTTTAGGCTCTGCATTTCCCTTCGTGTGGTTGGTATTTTGATGCTCTTCGGGGCTTGGACCTTTTCGGGATTTGCTTTGATTCCTCTGGCGAACAAAATGAAACCCAAGAATTTTCTCGAGGAGACTCCGAAGGAGCATTTTAACGGATTCAACTTCATTTTGTATTTGGGCAATGCTTGAAACATCTCGTTTAGGTGGTGTAATTGATCTGCTCCCTTTCTCGATTTGACAAGCATGTCGTCGACATACACTTCCATGGAGTGACCAATCTGCTGCTCAACCATCTTATTAACCAAGCATTGATAGGTAGCATCAACATTCTTAAGACCGAAGGGCATGACCTTGTAGCAATATAGGCCCAAATCTGTGACAAAGCTAGTATGTTCTTGATCTGGTACATGCATGGGAATTTGGTTATATCCCGAGTAGGCATCCATAAATGATAACAATCCATGCCCCGCTATTCCGTCCACCAGTCGGTCGATTCGGGGCAGGGGAAAACAATCCTTGGGGCAAGCGTCATTGAGATTGGAGAAATCGATGTAGGTTCGCCACTTTCCATTGGATTTTTTCACCAGGACCGGGTTGGAGATCCATTTGGGGTAAATAGCCTCACGAATAAAGGCGTTGGCGAGTAGGTTTTTTACCTCCTCGTTGAGGGCAGTTGAGCGTTCCATTCCCATGCTCCTCTTCTTCTGCTTGACCGGGGTTTTGGTTGGGTCCATATTTAGGTGGCGACAGGCCATTTTGGGGGATATTCCTACCATGTCCTCGTGGGTCCATGCGAACACATCCAAATTTCTACGTAGGAACCCTACCAATTGGATTTTCATATTTTTATCTAGCTGCGACCCTATCTTGGAAAGCCTTATTTCATCGCGATCATCTGCCGCAACATGTTCCATGGCCTCCATGGGCTCAGCGTTGGCTTCCTCCTCTCTTTCCCTTGGGTCTATTTCATTAAACAGGTCGCTAGTATACTTGAGAGGAGGGGCCTTCTTTAATTGCTATGCTTCCACTGTTTTGGCGTAGAGGGCGGCCTCTATGTTTTTGTCCTTTTCCTTTCTTTTGTTCTGGCAGAGTTCGGTCACGTAACAATCGCGGGCTGCGTCTTGGTCACCTTCTACTTCTCCTATTCCCCCATCGATAGGGAACTTCATTTTCAAGCACCAAGGGGCTAAGATTATCTGGAAATCTGATAAGGTAGGTCTGCCCAGAAATGCATTATAAGCAGAATGTCCGTCTACTAACACAAATGTTTGCTTTCGGATAACGGATCGAGGGTGGTTTCCTAGCTCAAAAAACAAGTCCAACTGCCCCAGCAGAATTATGGCTTATCCAGTGAATCTGTGTAGGGGTTTATTGCATGGCGATACGTCTCTCATTGATAACTTCATTTTATTGAAGGCATTTTTGAATAATATATTTACCGAGCTTCCCGTATCGACCAGAATCCGGAACACCTCTGCCGGGCCGATCCAGGTAGAAATGACCATGGGATCGGTATGTGGGTACTGCCTTCCAACCAAATCCTCATCGATGAAGGTTATATTGGTCCTTTCTCTTTGTTTGACGAGGCATCCTTCTGCAATGGAATGAACATACCCTTCTCCCTCCTTCAAAGACTTTCCGTACCTCTCCACCTCGGCCCAACTTCCGTCGGCTGGATGTGGGTCCCCTGATATAGTATGAAAAATTATTTTCTCTTGATTGGCGCGTCTCGCAGTTGCTTCTTCTTTGCTATTTCTGTGTCGGAGTGGCCCTGGTCCTTCGTGGGTCGGAGCGGGGGAGTTATGCTTTTGCTGTACGTACCATTCCAATTTCTTCTTTTGGATGTATTCTTCAATGAGGTCTCGCAAATGTTGACATTCTTCTGTGTTATGTCCGTGAGACTCGTGGAAGCGACAGTACACTCCCGTCCTAATCGCAGCTTCTGATTCCTTCTTATACGGAGGGCGCTTGTATTTCAATTCATGTTGAGTGGCCAAGTAAATGTTTTCCATAGTGTCATTCAGAGGAGTGTAGGAATCAAATCTCGGTCTCGGTTTGTATCGTCATTTATTACTATTTTTCAGCTCCGGGGTTGCCCTGACGGTTACCTTTATCGTCATTGTTTGGTTTGCTCCTTTCTCCTCGAGGTGGGGCTCTTGTATTTCCATGGGAGCTGGAACCCCCTGCAAACTGCTCGCCATGCCGGACAGCCGCGGCATCGTCCAATCTCATATATTTTCCTCCTTCATGGTAGAATTCCTAAAGAGTTAGAGGCTTCTCCTTCGTGAGTCTTCTTGCAAGTATGGAGTCCGGATGGACTCCCCCGCATAGTGCCATCAGTGTAAGTCTTTCATCCGTATTTTGCACCGCTGTTGCGACCGCGTTAAAACGGGTAAGGTATTGTTGTAGAGGTTCCCCTGATTTATGTTTTACGTCAGACAAGGAATACGTGTCCCTAGGCTGTTCCACATGAATTCAAAACTGCCTTATGAACTTCTCCTTCAACATTTCCCAAGAACTGATGGATCCGTGAGGTAGGCGATAGAACCATGTGGTTGCTAAATCTGACAAAAATAGTGGGAAACATTTACATAATACGCCTTCAGTTGCTCCATTCATGAGCATGTGCTGAGAGTATCGTTGTAGGTGGATGTTGGGTCAGAGGTGCCTTTATATGGATCCACGGTGGGCATCTTCCATTCTCGAGGCATGGATGTTGCCTCTATATCCCTAGTGAAAGGGCTGGATACTTTGGCGCCTATCCCCCTTTCAATATGTTCACACCTGAGGTAATCCCTAAAAAGACGCGTCATTCTTTCTTTGGACTCATGGGTGGCCCTGGGAGAAGAGCCCCTCTCTCTTTGATAGTGATGGTGCCTGGTGCCTTGATTGGTTCGAAGCGTGACAGGATGAACCGTAGACGGTCCATGTTTGGGGCCCCTTGACTGGGTCCAGCTCTTGACGACCTTGTTGGACCGGCTTAGGGTTGGGTCCTGGCTCGACTTCAAGCACTTGGATCCTCTTAAGCGAACTCATCATTGGCGGGAGATCTATTCCTTCTATGCGACTCTCTATACTGGGATTCACCTTGGGATCCAGTATCGTGAGTGGATTCCACCGTGCTCCTTAAGCGTGTCATGAGTTGGTCCACCAAAGCTTCTTATTGGGCAGCGAAGCGGTCAGTCATCTCATTCACAATCCTTTCTAAGTCTTCTCGGGTGACAACCGAGTCTAGGGGCAGGGAGCAAGCAGTTGGGTTTCTTGATCTTCTTCAATGGGGTTGAGTGTATTAGCAGTAACGACATTTTTACCCTTGTCAGCATTTTGCTTAAAGGGAGCCATGTTCTAATGATGCGCTAAGGCCCCGAGTTCAGTTCTCAATGAAAGCACCAGAAATGTTTGCTCAAAAGTTGGACAAACACCTCAAAATCTAATTTATTCCTTTTTCTTTCTTCTTTTTATTTTAGTTAGGTTTCATTTGATTTGATTGACATGGGGTTTTTATGTTCCTGCATAAACGGAATGAATTGCAGGAAACGTAGAGACAGTTCACAGCGCAGAGTTTAAAAAGCGGATAAGGAAAATAGATAACACAGAGTTTTTATAGTGGTTTAGCCCAAATGTGCCTACATCCACTTTCCTTCTTATTATTCTATATTTGATTTGATTACAAGTACAAGATATATGCGAAAAGAGTAAAACTTCAAGTGGCCGAAGTGGTGGATTTATAGCAGAGTTTTCTTTTTTTTTTCTCCCAAAATCTTCCTTCATTGTCGTTGAGAAGCTCTGGTATTTATAGAGCGGAGTTGGGAAGTGTGGAGGTGGAGATATAGCTTTCTGAATCTGGCTCGGCATTTTCGGTATGAAGGTCTGGTTCGGCGTTTGGTCAGATTATTTATTTCAATAATCAGATTATTTATTTCAATAATCAGATTATTTATTTATTTACTCAAATCATATATTCTTCGTATTATTTTATAGAAGTCCAAAACCTTTTTATAAAATAGTACACCTACCTATCATTCATATTATAGCTTAACTTCACCTAATTATTCTGTAAAAATTTAGTTTAGCTAATAACAGGGCTTTAAAATGTTATATAGCTCATGTATATAATTTCTATATATGTATACACACACATTTAAAATCATTTCTTAGGGTCAAAATTTAATAAACCCATTATAGCAATATTCTGGATTTTACAACTTTATCAAACCATATTAAGTAATAAAATAAATATTTTGTAATTTCTAACTTCTGATTGGTGATAAAATATATAATAATATTTCTATTACAAATATAACTCCTAATTAGGGTTCTAATTAATTTATAACCACGCTACAAATTAATATCAACTTCATCTAACTATATTCGTTATGAATACAATTCAATATCTATATATGCAGGATATTAATCAGTTGGCCCGGATATTAGCAATAAAATAGATATAGTGATATTTCTATTGCTAATATAATTGCAAATTAGGATCTAATTAATTTATAACCACTATAAATTAGTATCATCACATCTAGCTCTATTCGACATGAATAGAACACAGTATAAATATACATGATTTTAATCAATTATCCTAGATATATACTCAAACAAATCTAATCGAATGGGAAGCAATTTCATATATATATATATATATATATTCTACCACTGATGGGTAACATTTTCAATATATAAAATTATAAGGATTTGTACTGAGAAATAATTTTAGAGTTATAATTCTACTCACCCGAACTGTAAATTTTCAAGTGTCTGAATCTGGTCCAAACCCATAACATATCGTAGAAAATCTCACTACGAGTGCAACGTTGAAGATGGTATCTTGATTGGACCTCGTAAGCAAGAGATACAAATTAAATACGGAGCGAGATAATTAATTTATTAATTAATTATAATTAACACACTAATTATCTTATCACACAAAACCCCATCTTTCCTAAATTCAATTTTTCTCCCGCCTGTAGCCTAACCCACCAAGGCCGCCACTTCTCTCCTCCACTATGCAAGCTATAATCAACGAAATCATGCACGACCACCTTCAATCCTCACGTTGAGCGGCAATAAGTGCAACAACATCACCCATTCGACGATTGCACCCCCTTAGAGAATCACGTTTCTAGCCTTCCCTAGCGACACTTCCAGGTCACGAATCACCATGCTTGATCAAAGCCGCTCCAAATACCATCAACCGACTCCACTTTGCAACAAATATACTTTGGCACCCTCCATTTCACCAATCGTCGCCTTATGCTTTGCCACCTCATCAAGAAAAGTGAAATATGGGCACGACTATGCAACGTCGGACATGCCAATACCTACATAAATTCGACGCACTCCTCACCACGAGTTCATTGGATCGAGTCTTGCCACCTAACGCGATCCGAAGCTCCCACAATTGGGTTAAACCCAAAACCCAATAATGAGACCCGTTTTCTTTTTACTTGGAGAGGGAAAAAGTGATGACAGAGAGGAGTGTGTGTTTTATATATATTAAATTATATATATATATATATTCAATTTGATTTCTCAAATTAACACGTTACGCATTTCAAGGTCATACGATCACACGGAACGTTGGATTGCTACAAAACTCGTCGAAGTATATCACCTTATTATTCCGGTCCCGATGGCACTAGATTTGTCAAAATTTTGAGAATGCACCACGGGATGATAATTTCATGCAGCTCGATGCCGTTTTGGCCATCAAATCACACAATTCCAAATATAAAGATATTATATACATTTTGATTGGTAGTGTTGATCTGAATTCAACGTAGATGGGCTCAAGTCCTAATTCGATCGTATGCAAATATTCATATTTTGGACCTTTAATTCAATAATGATTCGATATTTAAATTAATTACTTAAATATCCTATCATTAAGAATACGAGTTGTTACATTCTCCCCTAATTAAAAGGATTTCATCCTCAAAATTACCAAAGTGAGAAAATGTCCTCCAACCCTTATGTAACGACCCGTAATTTCGCTACTTCGAAAATGAGATATTTCGTTCGTTTTAAATTCAAAAGGGATTTAAATCTTAAATGGATTTAAATAATTGTTTGATAAGTTAAATCTTATTTAAAACATCTAATAAAGATAATAAAAGTATATTTATATATTTAAAAATATGTTAATAATCATTTTACAAAAATAACCAAAATTTGTCGCATTTTGTCAGTTTTACATACACTGTAAAATTAAAGATTTTGATATTAATTTAATACGATTTTAAAATATAAAGAGACATGTTTTTATTTATTTAAAGAAGCAAAAAAGTTCATTTTAAAGTTTGGTTTACATCAATATATAGCTTAATAAAAACGTCAAATTTTGACTGTAAAATTTATCGACAAAAACACCGTTTTCAAACGAAACAAGTTGTCGACAAGTTGTTTGCAACTTGATACATTTTCTAACTTATAAATACAAGTTTACAAACTATTTAAACATTATACATTTAGCACTAAAGACAAAAGGAGTTTACTTTTGAAAATGTTTACTTAAATATAAAGAAATGTAAAAGTATGATTTGACAAATTTAAAAATAATTAAAGCTTTTATAAAACAACATCATTACCTTACTTCTCATCTCATTAATAAGATGTAATACTTTTACATAGAAAAGGAGCAAAACTATATGATTTAACAACTACAAACCATAAGAAGGTGACACCTCTTTACCTTTTAACACACTCTTCCATTACCATCATTCCATACATTTAATACAACTCAAATCAAAGGCTAATCAAATACAAAAGTAAACAAGGTTATTAATGTCATTTATCATCAAAATCTTCACTTATAAATACAACCCCAAATCTCTTCATTTCCACTTCACTTTCATTTCACAAAATTCCAAAAACCTTCTCTACTTCCACCATTTCTCTTCTACCTTCAATCTACCACCTCCACATCACCAAAACTCAACCATACCACCACCCAAACCCCCATATAACACATGCACACCCCCTCCTCCCTACATACCCAAGCCGTACCACCTCCTACACCACACCTACCTTCGACCAACCCCAAACCCGAGCACCCCTAAGCAAACCCGAGCCACACACCTTCAAACCCGAGCCCAAACCCTCCTACACGCCTAAAACCCAAACCCCAAGGCCGTACCCTCCTCTACACTCAAGGTCATACACCATTCCCCTCCAAAAAGCCCATATCTTTATAAAAAAAGAATAAAAAAGAGAGAGAAGAAAAGAAAAGGAGAAAGAAAGGAAAACAAAAGCGGTTCAGAAAGAAAATAAGATAAGGCGAGAAATCAAGACGTTCGGGAAAAGTGCATTAGTCGAAAAGCACGTAGCCTACGAAAAAGATTGACGGAGTGGATATGAAGGTAAGAAATTCTCACTGTTTTTTTGAATTATATTAATTATCAAGTTTAAATGTTATGTTAGATAATCACCATTTGATGATATGGATGTTTGATTGATTGTTTGAATATGTTGGATAATCCATAGTAATGTTATGACATTTACCGTATTGATTATGTTAATGTTATATGATTGTTTGTATAGTTGTGATGATAATTTGAACATCAAATTTCTATTAATTAAGTGATCCCTTTGTTTAATAAGACCAATTTTAGTGATATGAGATATTTTGGAAAAATAGGTCTCTTTTCAATTAGAAGGGAAATTAAAGTAAAAAGAAAAGAGAATTTGAAATTTGAAGTAAATCGGATTTGAAAATGATAGTTAAATAGAAATTGAAATTAAGATGAATAGTGAATTGAAATTGAAATTGATTTTGAAAAATTGAAGTTTAGTTTGAGATTAAATTGAAGTCTAAATTGAAATTGGATTTGAAATCTAAGTTTTAAATATGTTTAATTTGAAGTTAGAATTGAAATTGGAATTTAAAATTTAATATTGAAATAATGTGAATAAAATAATATTATAATATGGTAATAGTGGAAATACATTTTAAATACATAAAAAAAAGGGTAAAAATATTGATTTAAAGTGATTTGTAATAATTTTATAAGTAATAAAATCCAATTTGAATAAATTATTTTAAATGTTGAAAAATAAGTTAAAACAAGCTGCGTCACGCACGTCGAAAAGTTTAAATGAACGTGTAGAGTGGAATATAGCTCGGAATTCTTCGAGATAAGAAAATTTTGGACTATTATATCCATATCTTCTAAACGAAGAAAGAAAATCAAAGTTTTGTGGAGTAGATTTTGAATTAAGTCCAAATCAATTTTCTAGAAAAATCGCGCTAGTGCAGTTAAGTGACCATAATATGAAATCGGTTTAAATAAATGTTTTAGTTACGAAAAAATATGGAATAAATTTGATAATTCTATTTAAATGATTTAAAAGAGATTTGGATTGGAAAATATGAATTTTCAAATGATTAAAAGTTGTTTGAATCAAATAAGCTTATATAGCACTTTCCGTAGCACTTTTATGCTGCGAATGGTATAACTTTTTGAATACAAGTTTAAATGTAACAATTTCTTCCAGAATCAATTGTGAATGTTTTTAAAAAGAAGATTAAGTGTTTTGAAAGATAAATTGGAATATTTATAAGAGATTCCAAAATAAAGTTGAAAATCTGAGTATGCGGAAACGACTAGTACAATTGTCCCGCCTGTGAGATCTGGGAAGATAAAACAAGGTGTTTAACTAAGGTTAGGGATGGAGCAACCAGTGCCCTGAACTTACCTGGCCTATGTTTTCTTTTCTTAGGCGAGGGGTGGAACAGATCGAAAGGAAAGCCCGAATGCTCTTAAACAAAAAGATTCTGTTAAGCTTTCCAAAATAAAAGGAGATTAGTATTATCCAAAATTTAAGCACAATCTTCCAAATGAACAAATTACGACTTGGATTGCATAGAGATAATCTTCTTATACTTGGTATTGAAATCCGAAGAGGGAACTCGTCCTATTCGTGGAATTAAAAAGGCGATTTCACCGTTATTCCGTCCATAGCACTTGTTGAATACGGAAATTGATGTTGAGTAAAATTAGAATGATTTCTATGATCCTATTTACTCAAAAATGTTTACTATGATTTATTTTAGGGTTTATCGTAAACGATGTCTTAAATAACATTGTTTTTGACCCGCCTAAAAGTTAAGGAATTTGGATCGAGAGTTAAGTGAGGAAATTTGAAATATTTTCCAAAGCAAAAGAATGAATTACTTTGAATTATCTTAAGTTAAAAGAAAGAGATTTTGAAATCATCCGAAAAGAATTAAAGTAAAAAGAGACTTAATAAATCATGTATACTCATATTCACTTTTTATTGATAATTGGAATTCGAAGGAACCAGGATCAGATTTGGGTGATTCCTATCCGAAACCACTTCGAACCAATGTATACGTTCGAATGTGAAGACATGTTGAAGATGATGATTATTGAAGACCGTGGATCTTCATAGCATGGAAACTGCTTGTTGAATGTGCTCTGGTTGGCCCCCTTTATAGAGTTATTTATAGAAGTGGTCTCCTCGCGGCGGAGATTTTTCGAATTACAAGGACTACTCGCTACTAGTGGTAGTAGGAGAGTGCCTTCGGTTTGTCCTGTTCCTGGACAACTTGTATGGACGATTGTCTGACATTGAATTTCAAAAAATTACGTACATTGGTTTTTACAAACGTACATCAGTTGGTGGCGGAGAAGGCAACTTCTCTTAGCTTAACACCCTCCTTGAGACGTACGAGCTCAAGGGTTGTATTTTTGTGGAAGGCAATTAGTAGTTAACGGAAATGGCAATGTGGCTTTCAAAGATATGATTGTGATTTATGAAAAGGTAATCGTTACCTCCAGCCTCATCAAACCGGAAATGACCAAAACAGGGTTAGATGCGGCAAGGCTATGTGGGTCGCTCCCATTAGGGTATGATCATCCTCTTCTAGATATATCTTTACATGCTATGACGTTGTGTATCTGATTATTGTGGTTTGTATGCTAGAGGGCCCTCGGTTAAAGGTCGGTAACGACCGGAGGATGACATATTCGGTAGCATATAGTTATAGAGGTGGGCCGGTCTTGTGTTGGTAGAGAAACTTTGTGATGGTTTCTCGGGACATCCATCTAGAGGTGTACCCCTTCGGAAGGTAGTCCCTTCACCTGGTCATTTGTATGGAAATCCATCCTCCAATAAGAACCTACGGACTTGATTGTAAATCTATTATGCTGGAATTTAATCAATGTAACAATTTCAGCTAAGATTAATAAGCTTATTTGTAAATATTTTCAAAGAGATGTCATTAGAAATAATATCAAAGGTTTTGATATGATATGTTTTAGTTATCATAAGGTAAAAACCCGTCTGTGTTTATGTGTAGACGTGGTCTTATGAGATACTCTTTATTTTCAAAGGATTTTGTTCAAAGGTTGATATATGACAATATCATTCATTATTGAGTTTTTCTCACGCTGGTTTATCATGCTTGATCCAGGTATTTTCAATACTCGGGTCAGATCCGAGTAGTTTCAGGTTTAGTCGAAGACGGTTGGAGTTTCCAGAGGAGAGCTGGAGATATTCATCTACGTATGGACATATTCTATTATCCGCTGTACTTAGTTTGTTTTGTTTGATGTTTGTCAGCAATTGTAAGGACAGATGTTATAACTGTCCAAGCTGAATTTAGGTTAGACTCTGATATATGTATTTAAAAGATTTCCGCTATAAAGATATTTGTTCAATATTATATGTTATTCCATTCGTGTGAGATTCTGTTCTGTCTATTTTTCTTTATTACCCTTCATGTTTCGTATTTTCGTGCAATTTGAGTTGGACATGTGTGGTTTATTGTCGATTCAAAAGGTACAGAGAAACGGGTCGTGACATTGGGTATCAGAGCTAAAGGTTAAGCAAGAACTTTGGCTTTGTTATGGGTAAAGTCTCATCAGAGATAGGGTTAGTAATATCCTAGGATGAGTAACTCGTTAGAGATAGGGTTAGTAACACCCTAGAATGAGTTACGAGAGTAATATATATATGAGCGTGTATTTGTTAATTTTATATAAAAATGATTTTGTTTTAAAAGATGGTAAATGAAATAATTTTACCTTGGGTTTATATTTTAAACATCAAAAGGGGATATTATTATTTTTTGGGTTAGAAATTAAGGATTGTTTGGAATTAAGTTTAGTAAAACAAAGTATGAATATCTTGTGATTAGAATTTCACAATTTGACAATAAGGTATTTCATATAGAATTAATTAGTTTGAGGTTAGAAATTAGAACTTTCACCGTATATCCCTAGACATTCAGCCTTAAGAAATAATGATTTGATAATTGTAAAATAGGTTAATATAAAATGACTAAGAACAAATACCTTGTGAATTAAGTTTCACAATTTGACTGTAAGGTATTTGATGATAATATATAGAAAAATAATATTCTTTTCAGGAAAGACCAAACCCACTGAACTTCGCTTCACTTTGTCGGGAATTCGAGTTTCTAAGTCAAAGGAAGTTTTTGGGATCGGAAAAGGTCATGGGAGTTAAGGACTGGTTAAGCAAGTGTGATGAACTCCAGCATAGCATGGTGAGCTTCATCCATGGATCATTTAGGGAAATGATAAGCAATGCCCTGAAATTCGAGGATGCTATTCCACAGCCAACTACTGAAGTACCAACCATGAAGAAAAAGCATAAGAAGAACAAATTTTGCTGTTTCAAATGTGGACAAAGTGGTCACCTTGTAAAAGAGTGTAAATTAGGAGCAAACACCAAGACCTTTAAGAAAACTACCCCAAGAAATTGTTATTACTGCCACATTATAGGACATATCGCCAGAGACTGTCCAATGCTCAAGGAAGCAGAGCAGCCAAGGCCTTTTGTTACCCTTACTCGTCCATCTACTGCAGCAGAAAAAGGAAAAGGGATAATGGAAGCATAAGTTAGTAAACATGTAGTAGTAAACGCCACATAAGTATTGTAACCGTATAACTTTTGTAAAACTTTTTGAGTGTACTTCTTAGAAGTCACTTAGTATGAATGTATTTTGGGAATCAATATATATGGACAATCATTTTGCTCTTTGTCAAATACCAAATTTTATTATAACTCATTAGAAAAGTTAGAAAGATTCAATTCCATGTAAAAAAAGGAATGAAAAAGAAAATGATAATAATTAAATAAGAAGCACTTAATAAAATGAGATATAATAAATAAAGTAAGAAAGGATCTTTGATAGGAAATAATAACTAATTTTAAGTTCTTATATAAAATTGTAGAAAGCAACCAAAGCCGAAAGACTAGCAATTAGGCAGAGATTTAAGGAAGCCTTGTCTAAATATGGAGACTTCGAAGTTTTGGATACACCGATCACGAGTGATGAGGAGGATATACCAGTAGGGGAGCCCTCGGGGATAGTACCCGGATCATTCGACCATCCGATAGATATCTCAGACGATGAGGAGTTGATGGTTATTTCAGATGAGGAGGATGTGTTGCCAGCAGGCGCAGATATTGATACAGGAGCAGAAGCCGACGATGAGGCAGATGACTGGATGTTAGATCCTTTGAGTGAGGACGAGGAGCCTGAGGAAGAAGAGCCTATAGAGGAGCCCATGGAAGTACCAGTGGAGATTAAGCCGCTGATCGAGGAACCCATAACGATAGAGACAGAAGATTCAGGGATTTACGATGCATGGTTATACGAGGATGATGATTCTGAGAGTGATGACCAGATTATTTGGGAGATGGGTACGCCCATTCAGGAGATAGGATCTCCCGTTCCAGAGATAGTTGAGGATCTTGGTTTGGAGGATATTGAGATAAAGGGGCATAAGCCGTGGATTCTGGGAGGCCAGCACTGGCAGCCGTTAGGTTGGGACGTAGCCCCAGAGATGATAGATGATGAGGAGCCAATGGAGGATGGGGAAGAAATAGAGGAACCAGAAGAGATCGACTTGGAGGCACCATCAGAGGGTTCATCCGATGAGTAGTGTTTCACACTCAGGGATATTTTGGGATATTTTGAGTTTGTATTATAGCAGTTGTTATCTTAAGCACGTAGTACGCGCTAAGATATGGGATCTAGTATGAAATTTTGGTTGACTGATGTAGATAGTTGACTTATGACTATGTATTTACCTCAAGTGTGTAGTACGCACTCAGGTTGGGACTAGGATCAATGATTGTATTTCATGATCAGTATTTAGTAGTAGTATTTCCTATGACACATATTATTGACTTGTATAGTTCTGTATCTTTGATTTCATTTCGAGGAAGAAATGCTTTTAAGTAGGGAAGAATGTAACAACCCGTAATTTCGCTACTTCGTAAATGAGATATTTCGTTCGTTTTAAATTCAAATGGGATTTAAATCTTAAATAAATGGATTTAAATAATTATTTGATAAGTTAAATCTTATTTAAAACATCTAATAAAGATAATAAAAGTATATTTATATATTTAAAAATATGTTAATAATCGTTTTACAAAAATAACCAAAATTTGTCGTATTTTGTCAGTTTTACGTACACTGTAAAATTAAAGATTTTGATATTAATTTAAATACGATTTTAAAATATAAAGAGACATGTTTTTATTTATTTAAAGAAGCAAAAAAGTTCATTTTAAAGTTTGGTTTACATCAATATATAGCTTAATAAAAACGTCAAATTTTGACTGTAAAATTTATCGACAAAAACACCGTTTTCAAACGAAATAAGTTGTCAACAAGTTGTTTGCAACTTGATACATTTTCTAACTTATAAATACAAGTTTACAAACTATTAAAACATTATACATTTAGCACTAAAGACAAAAGGAGTTTATTTTTGAAAATGTTTACTTAAATATAAAGAAATGTAAAAGTATGATTTGACAAATTTAAAAATAATTAAAGCTTTTATAAAACAACATCATTACCTTACTTCTCATCTCATTTATAAGATGTAATACTTTTACATAGAAAATGAGCAAAACTATATGATTTAACAACTACAAACCATAAGAAGGTGACACCTCTTTACCTCTTAACACACTCTTCCATTACCATCATTCCATACATTTAATACAACTCAAATTAAAGGCTAATCAAATACAAAAGTAAACAAGGTTATTAATGTCATTTACCACCAAAATCTTCACTTATAAATACAACCCCAAATCTCTTCATTTCCACTTCACTTTTATTTCACAAAAATTCCAAAAACCTTCTCTACTTCCACCATTTCTCTTCTACCTTCAAGCTACCACCTCCACATCACCAAAACTCAACCATACCACCACCCAAACCCCACTATAACACATGCACAACCCCTCCTCCCTACATACCCAAGCCGTACCACCTCCTACACCACACCTACCTTCGGCCATACCCCAAACCCGAGCACCCCTAAGCAAACCCGAGCCACACACCTTCAAACCCGAACCCAAACCCTCCTACACGCCTAAAACCCAAACCCCAAGGCCGTACCCTCCTTTACACTCAAGGTCGTACACCCTTCCCCTCCAAAAAGCCCACGTCTTTATAAAAAAAAGAGAGAAGAAAAGAAAAGGAGAAAGAAAGGAAAACAAAAGCGGTTCGGAAAGAAAATAAGATAAGGCGAGAATTCAAGACGTTCGGGAAAAGCGCATTAGTCGAAAAGCACGTAGCCTACGAAAAAGATTGACGGAGTGGATATGAAGGTGAGAAATTCTCACCGTTCTTTTGAATTATATTAATTATCAAGTTTATATGTTATGTTAGATAATCACGATTTGATGATATGGATGTTTGATTGATTGTTTGAATATGTTGGATAATCCATAGTAATGTTATGACATTTACCGTATTGATATTGTTAATGTTATATGATTGTTTGTATAGTTGTGATGATAATTTGAACATCAAATTTCTATTAATTAAGTGATCCCTTTGTTTAATAAGACCAATTTTAGTGATATGAGATATTTTGGAAAAATAGGTCTCTTTTCAATTAGAAGGGAAATTAAATTAAAAAGAAAAGAGAATTTGAAATTTGAAGTAAATGGGATTTGAAAAGGATAGTTAAATAGAAATTGAAATTAAGATGAATAGTGAAATTGAAATTGAAATTGATTTTGAAAAATTAAAGTTTAGTTTGAGATTAAATTGAAGTCTAAATTGAAATTGGATTTGAAATCTAAGTTTTAAATATGTTTAATTTGAAGTTAGAATTGAAATTGAATTGAAATTGGAATTTAATATTAAAATAATGTGAATAAAATAATATTATAATATGGTAATAGTGGAAATACATTTTAAATACTTAAAAAAAAGGGTAAAAATATTGATTTAAAGTGATTTGTAATAATTTTATAAGTAATAAAATCCAATTTGAATAAATTATTTCAAATGTTGAAAAATAAGTTAAAACAATGTGCGTCGCGCAACGGTAGTTCGCGATTTCACGCCGAAAAGTTCAAATGAACGTGTAGAGTGGAATATTGCTCGGAATTCTTCGAGATAAGAAAATTCCGGACTATTATATCCATATCTTCTGAACGAAGAAAGAAAATCAAAGTTTCGTGGAGTAGATTTTGAATTAAGTCCAAATTAATTTTCTAGAAAAATCGCGCTAGTGCAGTTAAGTGACCATAATATGAAATCGGTTTAAATAAATGTTTTAATTACAGAAAAATATGGAATAAATTTGATAAATCTATTTAAATGATTTAAAAGAGATTTGGATTGGAAAATATGAATTTTCAAATGATTAAAAGTTGTTTGAATCAAATAAGCTTATATAGCACTTTCCGTAGCACTTTTATGCTGCGAATGGTATAACTTTTTGAATACAAGTTTAAATGTAACAATTTCTTCCAGAATCAATTGTGAATGTTTTTAAAAAGAAGATTAAGTATTTTGAAAGATAAATTGGAATATTTATAAGAAATTCCAAAATAAAGTTGAAAATCTGAGAATGCGGAAACGACTAGTACATTTGTCCTGCCTGTGAGATCTGGGAAGATAAAACAAGGTGTTTAACTAAGGTTAGGGATGGAGCAACCAGTGCCCTGAACTTACCTGGCCTATGTTTTCTTTTCTTTGGAGAGGGGTGGAACAGATCGAAAGGAAAGCCCGGATGCTCTTAAACAAAAAGATTTTGTTAAGCTTTCCAAAATAAAAGGAGATTAGTTTTATCCAAAATTAAAGCACAATCTTCCAAATGAACAAATTACGACTTGGATTGCATAGAGATAATCTTCTTATACTTGGTATTGAAATCCGAAGAGGGAACTCGTCCTATTCGTGGAATTTAAAAAGTGATTTCACCGTTATTCCGCCCATAGCTCTTGTTGAATACGGAAATTGATGTTGAGTAAAATTAGAATGATTTCTATGATCCTATTTACTCAAAAATGTTTATTAAGATTTATTTTAGGGTTTATTGTAAACGATGTCTTAAATAACATTGTTTTTGACCCGCCTAAAAGTTAAGGAATTTGGATCGAGAGTTAAGTGAGGAAATTTGAAATATTTTCCAAAGCAAAAGAATGAATTACTTTGAATTATCTTAAGTTAAAAGAAAGAGATTTTGAAATCATCCGAAAAGAATTAAAGTAAAAAGAGACTTAATAAATCATGTATACTCATATTCACTTTTTATTGATAATTGGAATTCGAAGGAACCGGGATCGGATTTGGGTGATTCCTATTCGAAAACCACTTCGAACCAATGTATACGTTCGAATGTGAAGACATGTTGAAGATGATGATTATTGAAGACCGTGGATCTTCATAGCATGGAAACTGCTTGTTGAACGTGCTCTGATTGGCCCCCTTTATAGAGTTATTTATAGAAGTGGTCTCCTCGCGGCGGAGATTTTTCGGATTACAAGGACTACTCGCTACTAGTGGTAGTAGGAGAGTGCCTTCGGTTTGTCCTGTTCCTGGACAACTTGTATGGACGATTGTCTGACATTGAATTTCAAAAAATTACGTACATTGGTTTTTACAAACGTACATCAGTTGGTGGCGGAGAAGGCAACTTCTCTTAGCTTAACACCCTCCTTGAGACGTACGAGCTCAAGGGTTGTATTTTTGTGGAAGGCAATTAGTAGTTAACGGAAATGGCAATGTGGCTTTCAAAGATATGATTGTGATTTATGAAAAGGTAATCGTTACCTCCAGCCTCATCAAACCGGAAATGACCAAAACAGGGTTAGATGCGGCAAGGCTATGTGGGTCACTCCCATTAGGATATGATCATCCTCTTCTAGATATATCTTTACACGCTATGACGTCGTGTATCTGATTATTGTGGTTTGTATGCTAGAGGGACCTCGGTTGAAGGTCGCTAACGACCGGAGGATGACATATTCGGTACCATCTAGTTATAGAGGTGGGCCGGTCTTGTGTTGGTAGAGAAACTTTGTGATGGTTTCTTGGGACATCGATATAGAGGTGTACCCCTTCGGAAGGTAGTCCCTTCACCTGGTCATTTGTATGGAAATCCATCCTCCAATAAGAACCTACGGACTTGATTGTAAATCTATTATGCTGGAATTTAATCAATGTAACAATTTCGGCTAAGATTAATAAGTTTATTTGCAAATGTTTTCAAAGAGATGTCATTAGAAATAATATCAAAGGTTTTGATATGAGATGTTTTAGTTATCATAAGGTAAAAACCCGTCTGTGTTTATGTGTGGACGTGGTCTTATGAGATACTTTATTTTCAAAGGATTTTGTTCAAAGGCTGATATATGACACTATCATTCATTATTGAGTTTTTCTCACGCTGGTTTATCAAGCCTGATCCGGGTATTTTCAATACTCGAGTCAGATCCGAGTAGTTTCAGTTTAGTCGAAGACGGTTAGAGTTTCCAGAGGAGAGCTGGAGATATTCATCTACATATGGACATATTCTATTATCCGCTGTACTTAGTTTGTTTTGTTTGATGTTTGTCAGCAATTGTAAGGACAGATGTTATAACTGTCCAAGCTGAATTTAGGTTAGACTCTGATATATGTATTTAAAAGATTTCCGCTGTAAAGATATTTGTTCAATATTATATGTTATTCCATTTGTGTGAGATTCTGTTCTGTCTATTTTTCTTTATTACCCTTCATGTTCCGTATTTTCGTGCAATTTGAGTTGGACATGTGTGGTTTATTGTCGATTCAAAAGGTACGGAGAAATGGGTCGTGACACCTTAGGCTTCAAAATGTTGAATATGCAAGTATATGATATTTGTTTGATGATAATAAACATATATATATATATATATTCATTTAAATGTATTTGATAATGTACTATTTTATTTTTCACATAAATAAATAAATAAATAAATATTTGCTGAATAAAATAAATAACACAGAATTTAAATTCAAACAGATATTTTATTCAAACAAATATTTTATTACAATTTTGAATAGTACAAATTTGAGCTCTCACTATATACAAACAATTTCAATTACAATTATAATACAATTTCAATTATAAAACAAATTCGATTACATTACAATTTTCAATTTTCATTTGCACCTCACTACATATCACTCACACTCGTATTTGATCTTCAACTCCATTCCAGATTGAATCCAGCATCTGAGTTATCTACAAAAATATACACTGACACAGTAAAATTGAAAATAAAATATTTTTGCAGTGTAAAATAAAATGTAATTTTGAAAATATTATTTTCCTCAGTTATTTGGGTTGTTCGTCATCATTTAATTTTGAATTCATCAAACATGAACAACTTGTGACATGCACTGTGTATCACTGTACATGCCACAAGGCCATGCACACTGATATACACTTGATAAAATTGCAAGGACATGTGAGCACAAGGTAAAACCCAAATCAAAAGCTGGGTTAAACTCAAGTGAAATAAATATTAAGTCACGATATCAACACAAGGTCAAATCCGAGCTATAAGATGGATTCAACGCAGGTGCAATCCAAATGTACAAGTTCAATAAAATGGTCAAGACAACTAAAACAACTCGACCAGTCCAAAATAAAAAATGAACAAGTACAAAACGTGGTGAACATCGATAAAGGAGGCAAACAAGTAATGTACACATGAACGCTATAGTCTCAAGTCCAACCAGACTCAAGATAATGTACTTGTCAACAGAACAAAACAATGGAGCATATACATGAACCAGATCAGAAAATCAAAATGACCTGGCAACTCAAGGAACAAGTATAAGCATGAATGTGATAAGCAGAAGCACACAAAAGAGCAACTGACCATAATACATCAATGCAACTGTTTTTTAAACACAAGAATATGCTTGTCAACAAAACATATGCATATGTGAGAACATGAAGACTACAGCTCCAAAGCAGACTACATGATGATGCCAGGAAGTGGACATTGCAACCAAGCAACATGTATGATATAATAAAGGAGCAACATCATAGATCAGTTCACATACAAGCTCAGACTCAAGTGAAAACAAGTACCAACTAAAATCCAAACAACATGAAGTATGAATACAATGAACTGGTTCAGCTCAACCAACAAAATATACATTGATGACAGCAGTAGCAAACAGGTTCAGAGGCATACACAACAACAACAAATGTTTTCAAGCAATTGACAACCAGTACAATGCATACCAAGGACCAGTGAACCATGAAATGCAAACTGTCTCGAAGCAAATGAGAACTCAATGAACAGACTCGAATGAAACAGTGAACAATGAAATACAACCGGAGGTGTGTATATACATAGACAACTCGAAGTGAATGAGCAAGTGCAGACTAGAAGCACTAATGCATATAGACCAGAGTACAAAACCAAGTGCAAAGTTCAACTGATGCAAGTGTAGTGCGATAAACAAGTTAGAGAGTAACACAGTGAACCACAATATCATAATGAGACAATAGTCAAGGCCGATTCTGTCAGAGGTAAAACACAGTAGTGAAACCAGACGCAACAGTAAAGCACTTCACAAAATCAAATGACCGAAGTCAGGAACACGAATCAAACAGTCAAGATAAATCAACATCGTCGGAAATTTCAAAACCGTGGTGACCAAAGAATCGAGAAAATCAGAAATCAAGCCGTGAGAATCAAGTAAACACAAAATATACAAATTGAAAAGGTTAGAAATCATCACGAGCATCCATACGAAGATCAGCGGCCAAGCATATAAACAGACGAATTCAAAATGAAAAATACGAACGAAATTATAGGATTTAGAATCCTATATAAACTCAATCATCATTGGCAAATTAATCATTCGAGTTCAATCAAGAATCAGAGAGAAAACATCAATTCATAACTCGAATCAAGTCGAGTGTAATATAAATCAAAAAAGGGACAAACGTACCCAATTCAAAGCATCATTCAACCTCGACAAATTGAAGCAGCCGCAAGCAACATTCAGTAGAGGGATCAAATCGAAGAATATTTCATCACTGCAATTTCAAGCGCTGCCTTTTCCAAAGCCCTAGTTTATAATTTCAGAATGAAAGAGCAACAGCCATTTTCATAAAGAAGAATACAAGGACGATAATATAGAAAGGGGAATTCACTTCTGTTTTATTTAGGGCCGGCATTCTCCTTAGGCTTTTAATTTTTAAATTAGGGTTTATTTGTTTTATTGTTCTTTAAATTGTTTTACTTTGTATTTTCCTTTTTAATCTTTTGCAATTTCTAGTCGTGTGACTAGGGGACGAACTACGGTGTAGTTCGAGAATTCGCAACTCAGTGGCTGAGTAGTGGCAGGGTTTTGAGCGTAGAGATAGGTTAGTCGGGAGCGGGTGTCACGAGTTTACGTGTGTAAGCGTCTGACTACTTAATTTCTAGTAGAAACCTTAGGGGAAACACGTAGGCAGGGTTTTGCCGAAACTGGGTAAATCTGTGTTGTTCTATTTCTGCATTTATTATTCTGCCATTATCTGTGCTGCTATTATTCTGCTATATCTGTGCTGAAACTATTTTATAACTGATAGTATCACCCTATTCACCCCTCTCTAGGGTGAAATCGATCCTACACAAAACCCCTTATGTTTCGAAAAAATTGAACAGTACCTCCTTTGCACAGCTAGGTTCGAAAAATTACAATACAACAATATAAGCCCATATTTGGGACTTCCCATATATAGGGACATCACAACAATAATATATACATTCGATATACCTTATAGAGTGTGTATAACACATACACACCCATTAAGCATAAACACGTGCCTCTTTCATTAGCAACATTAACTATGGATTTAAGCATGTTTAATTAGCAAATGCGTACATACCAATATGGTAACTAAATTATGAATAGCATCCAAACATGCAACTTAACATATGCTCTAACTTGCATTTCTAAATTGAATGCAACTAGCATAAAATTTAAATATTTATAGTCTTAGCGTAGTAACTGATACTATCACAACAATATATGATTATTAATTAGAGAGTAGACTCAAATAATTTGGTATCTAAATATAGCATCGACTCTAAGTCACATCAAAATGTAATTGAATTGAATAGATCTCATCCTGACCTCTAGGAAGGCCTTGGATGTCATGTAACCTATTTTAGATGGCTATTGATATCACTCTCTGAACATACTTTTATGAAAAATTCTAATTTTCACACAGGTAACAACAATCAATAGCAATAAGCAAAAATAAAACAACAAACAGCAATCAAACAATAACTATTGGTGACAAGCAATAACAACTAACAAACAATCTATTGGACACCCGAAGTAGGCAAGCAAAAGAAATCAACAACAATAAAAAACAACCAACAATAACAAATAACATTCAACAGCATCAAGCAAACATAGGCAATCCAAAATAGACAATCATCATGCAATCAACATACAAACAATAGTAAGCAAGAACAATCAATCAACGGTGAGCAACAAGAGAAATCAACAAACATTCAATAAGTAACGAAAGCAAGCAAGCAAACAACAACAGTCAATAAGGAAAATTTATCATATAGAAAGAGTATATACCAATACACACAATAACCAATCAATAGTCAACCGTGTATATCAAGTGATAAACTCCCATGAGTCTGTTCGACATTCAAAAGGGATATACGCCTAAGTGGTGTAACTCCTTTCATAAATATAACACACGAATGACAACTACACCTCTCGGCTATGAAGAGGATAACCTATACGATATGAAGGATCATCGAGTCTCGAAACTCTCGAATAAATCTAGCAATCCATGCCTCAACTTTCCTTTTCGAACAAAACTTATTCTTTAAAGGAGAATATTACACTAACTAAATCATCATTAAATGAAGATTTACAATTGCCTGGGTTTGCTCGGGTTCAAACCTACCTCGATCGCACAATGCTAATAAGAATAATATACTAAGTGCACTATGATGCTCTCCTAGGCAAGCATCATCTCGCCACTTAGAAGATTATCCGAATTGCCACAAAACTATTCCAAAAATCCTTCCTTGATCTATCCTATGCAATAATTATTATTTTATATTAAAATTTTATAATTACTAAAGATCATTCCAAATGACACGATGCTCATTCCAAACATTTGTTTGCTCACGAGATTTCTTTATTAAATTAGGATTGACCACCTGACCCTATCCATGCGAACTTTGACCCAGTTCCTTGAACCGACTGCTAAAATCTCCTTGCATGACTAAGGTTATGTTTTAAAAATATCCCAGCCATCCTAAGAATCTGACTCAAGTGATCGTCTATCTGTATCAAGTGAAAAAACCTCAAATCACCTAGAACTCCACGCTCAAACTATAGGTTAAGAACTGATATGTGAATGGATCGTTCTTTAGAACATGTCCCTTCGGGACATGTGATTACTCCCATCACCTATGGTTTACTAACACAAAGAAAAACAATTATAACATGAATAACTCTAGGCAAACGCCTATAAGTCATCTATCCGGTATCTGCTCATTACGGGGAATCCACGAACCCTACCTAGATATAAATCCAAGTCTCACATCATCGATGGAACCCACACACTTGAAAGCTCACGCATCAAGTTTAGTATCACTTTGGTCGCTTCACCTTAGTTATGCAACAAAGGTGACTCGTACAAGATTTATCTCTACCGATGAATTTACCTACCATGAAAAGTGTCAAGTTTAGCCCGTCTATGAAGTAACTAGCAACATATAAAATATACCGCTCAGGTATCTGAAGGAATCGAAGCGAGTTCCTAAAAATAGAGCATACCTCACTACATAAGCTCCTTTCAATTTTCCTGAACCATAAGCCCGCTAGGATCCGGTAATGCCTGAAAGGCACAAGTCATCATCACTTACCCACCCTTCGAAAATGTAGGACAGTCCTTTTTCACGTGATCAAGCTGATCGCAACTGAAGCACTTCTGCTTCACTTTAGCTGGATGACATTTCATAACAAATGTCTCCCATATGCCACAAGAATGACATACCAGGCTAGCTTTTCTTTATGAATAAGCTCAATCTTTCTTGTATCATGATCTTTACACTTTTGTTAGAGTTTCAGTTGCTTTCCACTTTTATTACCTTAACGGCATCTCGTGGGCATTCTCACTAAGGAGAGCCATTCCAATGATATATTCAAAAGTGGACCCTAACAGGGATAAGACTAAGCAATGAACACCAACCAATGCTTAAACCCCCAAGGAAAATCTCTTTGCCCAGAATAATGGAGTACTAATCACCTCAAACCCCAAAACAAAAGGTTGAATTGGTCATCACTCCTTCACTGACAAGTTGTCCTGCTCAAGATAGATGGAATGCTCAAGCTACATGCTCTTTTCGATCTCAGAAATCAACTGATAACCAAAGAGATGCCTGAATAAATTCTAAATCATAGGTCTGCTTATCGACCACATAAACACTTCTTCCTACCCAGCCAAAGTCTCTATGTCCCAAATGCCAAGAAATAATATTCTTTAAGAGAATATTCCCCAGACTTACATCAATGGAAGCCCTCTTAAGCATGTGTCCTAGACTGTGCCTTAGCAACAGTCTCAGGACTCAGATATGGCTCCCCTCCAAGGCTAAGGAAATTCTGACACTGCTTCGAAGAGTCTAGAGTTGGTAGAGCTAGAAATATTAATTCCTAAAGGGCCATACCACTTCTGATGCCATCCCCAATCCGCTGGAATGTTCTTAGGCGATGGAACATCTTTTGTGGTAGCTAAATAGTCTTTAACTAATCAGGCATCCCAGACTGCCTGCCCGCAGTCGCTCATGCACTCCATCTACTCATACGAATCGCTTGACAAAAATACCGTAGCAACTAGCGGCAGAAATAATTTAAGTCCATAGAACAGCGGTGTATATAGTATTATATAGTAGAAAAATACAAGTACGCTATCTCTACGTATCTCCTACTACCATATTGATTAACTCAAACTGGTTTACTTGATCAGAGTGTTGAGCGTAAGCTCTAATACCAACTGTAGTGACCCGCCCTTTGTAATACGCTGAATCAATATCAAGTGAAAACATCTGACTTTTGAATACCACAAAAGACAATCCGTAGGGGTAAAATTAATACAAAACATTAAACCAAGACATCGATAAGACCTCACAACAATGAAATGACAACATATAATATACTGAATATACATGAATAAAATAATATGACAATATATAAGAGACCAGATTAGCGGAAGTGACTGATAAATAAATATTAATAAAGAAAATTAGAATACATCAACTCCTAATAGAATGGAGTTCTGAATAAATATTCCATACAACAGTCTCGTATATACATAATAGTTCTATCATGTACTACAAATGTATCAAGTATATATATCTCAAAATCTTGATGCTACGCCTCCAAAATGCTCCAACTGCATCCTGTAAGTGTACCTCCAAAACCACCTGTCTCTCAAACTACTCAATCGAGTACCCAAGAGTTGTCATGACATAAGCAGATAGAGACAAAACACAGGTTAGACATAAAGTCTTCTGTAAGGGGAACGATTTCAAAATACTGTATGTTAAAATTATATACAAATAAACAAGGACAGTTAAATCACAACTGGTCCTCTCCACAGACGTGGCTTAAGGGAAATCCGAACGCTTATAAACAAGTAAACTAAACTCATCCTAAATGATAGGGAATTATACTTTACCTTTCTTTCATCCCGTATCCTTAAATCTATTCATCATGAATATAATGTTGTGACTAAAATTAGGATGCACTACAGTGAAATGTGAGGCATATCCTATTGTATGAGTGTATGGTTAAAGCTACAATCACTCGAGACTAGTGGTGATAGGAATCCTAATCTAGGTCTACCTCTAATGTCAAGCATCTTATACAAGTATAAGAAACTCCACAAAAGAATTATACCACCCACTATTCGTTTTAAACTCTCTATTATACGATATACTAATAATCATCTATTATATATTACAGTATCAATCGCCTACTGTATGATATATTAGCCTACTATACAATAGAGTGTCCATCGTCTGCTATACAACATATTACTAATCGTCAACTATACGATATAATATCAACTGTCTACTATACGACATATTACTAATCGTCTACTATACAATAAACTACTAATCTTCTACTATACGATATACTACTTACGTTTTTCCATTGACTACCTATTGGAGAATAAACTAGAATAAGTCAGTATCTAATATACCATAGACTCCGAGTCCATTCACAATGCAACATACTCGTATAGATCTCACCTTGTCCTCTACTACAGGCATAGGTGATATATGATCTATTTTAGATAGCCGTCGCCATCTCTCTCCGAACATGCTTTGAGATCTAGTATACAAGTCATGTAGTTCTCCCGTGGTATTATGGATTATCTACGTAATCACTACATATCCATACTATATGGATAATGGGTGTATCCCTTATAACGTGCTCTAGGTAGCTCAAGACAATCCACCGTAATCGTATAGAACGTATCGTCTCTAAAACATACATATTATCCAAATAGAGTTAACATACAACTCTAGTCGCGACTAATAAGTCATATTATCATGACATCTCGCGGATAATGCCTCGTTTGCATCGAGAGAAAACATTACATAAGTTCCACCTCGTTTTGAGCATCGTCTCGACAATCTCTATTCCATCGTCTTACCACCAAAACTCGATACCCGATCACCAGCAACTAGATTACAATCTATGACATTTTTCTCTTTTAATTTATTTAGCTCGTCCAAATATATTTCTTAAATATCAAACTCCACTAAATATATTTCTGTGAGCTTACATTGAGTATATATAAACTACTTATAAATGTATACACATTCTTTCACATAGTTTTACTCATTCAACTAATTTAGTAGTTTATTAAAATCCATACTATACAATGATATCGACTAATCACCCCCTTCACATTATTAACGAGATCTATAGATCCTAAAATCCAATTCGAGCAAATTCATCTTGAAAATTTATTTCGGCAATCGGATTATTTATTTATTTACTCAAATCATATATTCTTCGTATTATTTTATAGAAGTCCTAAACTTTTTTATAAAATAATACACCTGCATATCATTCATATTATAGCATAATTTCAACTAATTATTTTATAAAAATTAAGTTTAGCCATCAATAAGGCCTTAAAATATTATATAGCTCATGTATATAATTTCTATATACGTATACACATACATTTAAAATCATTTCTTAGGGTCTAAATTTAATAAAACCCGTTATAGCAATATTCTGGATTTTACAACTTTATCAAACCCTATTAAGTAATAAATTACCTATTTCGTAATCTCTAACTTCTGATTGGTGATAAAATATATAATAATATTTCTATTACTAATACAACTCCTAGTTAGAGTTCTAATTAATTTATAACCACGCTACAAATTAATATCAACTCCATCTAACAATATTCATTATGAACAACATTCGTATATATATATATAAGGGATATTAATCAATTATCCTGGATATTATCAACAAAATAGATATAGTGATATTTCTATTACTAATATAACTACAAATTTGGATTTAATTAATTTATAACAACTATAAATTAATATCATCACCATCTAGCTCTATTCGACACGAATAGAACATAATATAAATGTATGGGAATTTAGTCAATCATCCCAGTTATTTACTCAAACAAATACAATCGAATGGGGAAGTAATTTCATATATATATATATATGTTCTACCACTACTGGGCAACATTTTCAGTACATAAAATTATGGGATTTGTACCGAGAAGTAATTTTAGAGTTATAATTCCGCTCACTTGAACTGTAAATTCACAATTATCTGAATTTGGTCCAAGCCTGTTGTGATAAACCGGATTTTTGAACATCTGTTAATTGATAATTAACTGGTTTAATTAATAAAAATATTGATTTTATTTGGATTAATAAATGAAATTCTGATAATTAGAATATATCTGGATATGTATATAGATGAATTCGAACTATAATAAATACTGACTTTTCATTTGATAATATTAGTTTAATGGTTTTCTTTTATAAATACTTAATTTGGCAAGATTTATCTTTTCAAAAGATAATAATATTTAATTTGTAAAATTTATCTTCCAAAGCTAATAAAAATGTATTATATATATATATATATATACATGGTAAATAAGAAGTCTTTGGGTTGAATTAATTAAAAGATATCTTTCCAAATTATAATATATATGTATACCTTGTAATTTGGAGATTTTGTTTTAAAGTACAATATAATACGTTTCAAAGGCTATTTAAAAATTAATCACATATTTTCTATACTCAAGATAAATGTTTATTAATTTTGAAAGTATAATAGTTTAAGATAAAAGGAGATTTAAATAAAGATCTAAAGCACTTTACTTGTATAACTTGAAATAAAGAATAGTATCTTTATACTTTTATTTATTAAAAATGTTTAGCTTAAGTTTAAATAGGATTTAAATAAAAGGTTTAAAATATTCTTTCTTTGTAGATATCTCATAGTAGATTTGTGTGTGTGTGTGTGTGTAAATTAATATAAACATAACATATTAATATAAAGGCTAGAATAATTAATATGAAATTGGATATAAACATTTGTAAATTTACAAAGACATGCAAAATACATTTGTAAAATATTAAATATAAACAATTTACAAGTGTAACTTAAATTGATTCACAAGTGAACAAGTGGCAAAATAGCATTTTCTTTAATCTGAATTTTAAGTAAAATAGGTTTAAAAGTAAAACCAGGCTACATTTTTTTCATTCATCTCAAAGGACAAAACCTGGAAACAAATCAAAACAAAAGTAATTCTGTTCAATAGAAAATCTGGAACTAAGGTCAGGATCAAGCAAATCAAAATGTATTAAACAAGTTCAAACCAGATTCAATGCAAAGATCAGAGCTCAACTTCAACAAATGCAACAAAAAGCAAAGGGAAGTTTAAAAAAAAAAAAAACAAGCAAAATCTGGAAACAAAAGCAAGATCCAACTCTGTAAAACAAGGTGCAGAAATCAAAACCCGAAAGGAATAAAGCAAAACAAACAGCTATCAACTAATTAGTGTAAAACTGATTTCCAGTTCCAGTTCTCTGCTTTTCAAAACAAGGTGAGTAAACACCCCTTTTCTAAACTAAAACCAGTTTGAATCTTGATGCTTATTTGTAACAGTGTGTGATAAATGTTTACATGAATAAGTATGATGCTTGCATGTATATAATTATGAATGAATTAAGTGTGCATGTCTATATATTCATATACAGGACTTTGTTAGTTTACAGATTTTAAACAAGGTTCAAAATTCAAAATCTCATCATATAATCTCTTATTAGCTATAATGTTTAAACAAAACACGTTTGAATCTTTAGAATATAAATGTTACAAATATTTTTGAAATTAAAATAGAAGGAAAATTTTAACTAGAAGAAGAATTACAGTAGAAACTCAAACACACCAGATGTTTGGCTTCAATAATTGATTTTCTTTTTCATATAATCTAATTAGTCTTTGATTATGATGAATTTTGATAAAAAAATTCAAAATTTTAAATTAGTGGTTAATGAGTAATTCGATGATGACCAGAAAATGGTTTTTTACCAAATTCTGACAACCAAAGGTATCGGGGTGGTCGGAGTTTCGTCTGGAGATAGCTGGAGAGTTATCATTGCTAGGAAAAATGGAGGAGTATTTTTCAGATGATCAGAGTGATCGGGAAATGGTTAAATAGGGTTTTGGGTAAGTGTTTGTTCGACAGAGTTTGCAAAACAAATTCGTTGGCTATGGTGAATTATAGATGATCGGACCGGGGGCAGAAGGCTCGTGGATCATCGAAGCAGCTTGGGTTGCGATTTCGTGATTTCTGGTAGTCTCTGGTGGCGAAACGAGACGTTTCATGGTGGTTCAGTTTTGTTCCAGTTGGTGTTAACTTGCTCGTTTTCGTTTGGCTCGCGAATTCATCGATCAGGGTGATGATTCGATAAGAGGTGGACGGCGATGACTTGATGGGGGTGACGTGGTTGATCGGAGGTGATCAGGCTGGCCGTGCACGTGTACACGTGCGTTTTCGAATGTTAGGTGGCTGTTGGATTTGGGGAAGATAGGGTGTATTCGGGTTGGTCTCGAAGATGACTGTGAGTTTTCTCGTGTTCAATCTCAAGTAGATTCGTTAGCGATTACTTACAGGATTTTAAACTTAAATTTTAACTAAGTTTTGAAAATAGAAGAGATAGGGAAACTCGGGGGTCTTGTTAAATTTGCTCGGGCAAACTCATCTTTGGCTCAGGTATTACACGAGATTTTGTAGGGTATTTGTTTTATTGGTTTTAAAACATAAACCAAGTTTTCTTTTAAGATTAAACTATTTTTCTCTATATAGAGGTTGTTAACTTTAATTAATCAAGTTTTAAATGGTTTTAAAACTTGGGTTTGAAAGTTTAGTTTAAATAAACTTGAAATAATAATTAAAGGATAGTTAATTAATATGGAGAATGTTTTGATGATTAATTAACCTTTAAAGTTAATTTATTTGTTAAAGAAAATTAATTACTTGAAGTTAATTACTAAATAAAAGTTATTAAGATAAATTTGTTAATAATTTAAGGAATAATTAAGTGAAATTAGGGATTAATTACTTGATGATTAATAATTAGAGGATGATTTGTTTTATAATTAATCAAGTGGTGATTAATTTAAAAGTTAATTAATTTATGAATTAATTAAAGGGGTTTATTAAAAATAATTAAATAATTAGGGATAAATTATTTAATAATTAAAGATGAATTTATTTATTAATTAAGAATAATTAATTAATTAAAGGTTAATTAATTGATGAAAGTAATTAAGGAATGATAATTAATTAAGGACTAATTAATTAATTAATTAAGGGTGATTAATTTAGGATTGATTATTAATTAAAGGTTAATTATGATTGATTAAAGAATAATTAATCAAAGTGGTTTGTAATAAATTAATATTAATTAACCAGGATTAGTAGTAATTTATAAGTAATTAAGTCTGATTTAAAATTAATAAGATGATTAATTAAACTTACTTATGGATGTTTGGATTCTATTGAATTGTTTGATAGCTCTACTGTGTAATGCTTTGTGATATGAATTGTTTTAATTTAAACTATGATAATATGGGTATCTATCGATGATGAATTACTATGTAAAGGTGACACCCTGCATTTAAAATTGAATTGTATTCTCTTGAATAACGTGGATTAAGATGATATTGAATTCGAAGAGACCGGGGCCGGGTATTAGTAAATATCCGAAACCACTTCGATTAGTAATCTATAATTCTTTATAGATTTGATTTGTAAATCAAATAGGCTGGATGAAATAAAATGAGTAGTCTGGACCATTTGAACTAAGTAACGATACTTAGATATTATTTTGTAAAATAATTGTTGAATAAAATAAGTAAGAACTCGTAGAAGGTACGAGTTACCCTGGTTACAAATAAGTTTTATAACTTAGTATTTCAAATTTTATGGGTTTACTCACGCTGGTTTCCAGCCTGACTCGGGTGTTACTTTATGGTAATGCTCGGGTCAGACCGAGTATTACAGATTTCCAGGTAAGGACGTTCTGGAGCTCAGGAGGCGAGCTGGATGGCAGGAACGTATAGAGAGTGATATATTGGTATTTATTGGGACGAGTTATTTTAACTGTCCAGTGATTGTGAGATGTTGTAACTCTGATATATTAAAATGTAATTGACTGATACAGTTTTCTTGTATAACTGATATTATTATTTGATATTGTATTTTAATCCGCTGCGAATGTGAGAATCTATGTCTTGTTCTGTTTCTTTCTTCTATCTCTTTTCTTTTTCTTCTAACTATCTGGAATTTTCGGGTTCGAAAATTCCGGGTCGTTACATATGGTATCAGAGCTGAAGGTTAAGCGAGAACCTTGGCTCTGTTGGGATTACTCATTAAGGATAGGGTCAATAGTACCCTAGAATGAGTTGAGTGTATATATATATATATATGAGAGCGTACTTGTTATTTTCTTATATAAAGGTTTTAAAATGGTTTTAAAAATAAATGGTTTTTATATAAGTTTATCTTTTGATGTATATAGAAATAATTTTCTAATTATTAAATATATTAAAGAAATTGGTTGTTAAATTAATTGGAATTAAATAAGATAATGAGAATTAAGTAGTAATGGTAATACAACCAAATAAAAATTGAATGAAGATAAGTTTGAAATGGATCCAAACTGAAAAAAAAAAATCCAATTAGAATTGAAGATAATTTAAAATTGTGAAATTTTAAATCTAAATCCAGAAAACTTGAAATTATTTTAAAGGAATTTGTTTTAAATTAAAACAAAGGTGGTTTAAAATTTTAAGGTATAACTTGGTGTGTAAAGGAAATAAATATGTATAAATGAGGATATACATTATATTAAAGATGATTTGAAATAAACTCTAAGTATTGAGTTTTAAATTTTTCCTTGGAATGTGATGTGAAAACCCAAAGTGAATAAGTTTTTAAACTTAAGTGGGAAGATTTTTAATAAGAAGTTTAAAATTTGAATGGGAATTCAATTTGGGTAAAGATAAATTGAATTTAACTTAAGGAAAGTTAAATGAGTCTAGAATGAACAACTTGAATAAGAAATTTCAAAATGAAATTAAAATTTAACTTGGGAAGTTAAATGGTTGATTAAAATGGGAGTTATGAGTGATCTCAAAATGGGTTTGAGATTTGGAAATTGAAAATGGATAATAAATTATAATCTGAAATTTAATTGTTTTTAAATTCTTATTTGAACTTTATAATAAGTTAAGTAAAGATAATCTTAAAATGGAATTTTGGAATTTGGATCCAGAATTAAATGGTTTAAAGATTTAAGTTGTTAAATTAAAAATTAAGGTTGAGTTGATTTAAAAGTAAAGGTTAATTTGATTTAAAGGATTAAATCAACATTTAAAAATTTAACTCGAATTTATATAATTCGAGATAGTTTAAATTGAGATTTAAATTGAATTAGTTTAAACTGAAATTGATTTGAATAAATGGGAATTGTGATTTAAGATAGATAAGTTTAAAATTCAAATGGGAATTGGGATTAATTCATATAGAAATTGAAATGATTTGAAATTTAAGTAAGTTCAATTTGAAATTAGTTTGAATAATTTGAAATTGTAATTAAAGTGAATATGTTTAAAATTAAATGGAATTTGATTTGAAATTTGGAAAGGAATTAAGATTAATTCAACTTGAATTGAGATTGAATAAAATTCAATGGAAATTGAAGTATTGAGTCAATTTAAATGGAAATGGAAATTTAAATTGAATTGATGAGAATTGAACAGTTTGACTCTGGTTTATTTTCAAAATAAATTATTTTAGTACAAATATATTTTTTCCAAACTATTTACTATACAATATTTATTCTTAAACTCTAAACTATTTTATACTTATTTTACAATTATTTGGAACTATTTAACTATTTTGAAACTGTCTTATAAACTAATTACTATTTTTCAGTTACTTATATCTAATCACTATTTTAAAAAAACTATTTTTGCAATTATCTAACTATTTTATACCTACTTAACTATTTTACAGCTATTTTACAAACTAATAACTATTTTTCAACTCCTTATCTATTTTAAATTTTTTTTTCAAGCTATTTTTAAATTTAAATTGATCAGAGTTCAAACTGTTGGTAATTAAAGCAATAACTCAATTGGAAATGGAAGAAATTGAGAATAAGTGAATGGAATTAAAGGAAATGTGAATAGAAAAGAGAATTGATTTGGCTAATAACCAATAAAGATAAATACGTAGGATATACGTATATTATTCTATTCGCATAGTGATTTGATCCAGATTCGAACACAGAATTTCGAGATAGTATTATCGATCCGAGTTGGGATTTTTCGTTCGATTTTCGACGGCGAACCTGGATATGGATTGTTGATTGGTTCTGGATATTCTCTATCATAGTTGTGACTATGCAAGGAGAATGACGGTTTCTAATCAAGAAACCAGATCTGAGTCCGCACTAGGAAGTCAGGTGGACGATACTAGTTCGGAAGTGAAATTGTGTGATCGAGTGAGCGATCAAATTGATATAGCGTACGGATGATATGTGTACATCGTACGGATTTGAATGAAATTGATATTGAAGATTTGTGGATAAGAACTGTAAAATGGTTTTTGAAAAGAAATATGGTTAATAACTTTATAAAAGATTTATCAAATGTGAATATTTGATTTAGAATAAAATAAAGTTATATATCCTTGTTATATAAGGTAAATCTTCCCTTGTTGAATCTATTGCCAGAAGAAAAGGGTTTTGAAATAATTGAAGTATAAAAGAGGTTTTATACAAGTTTGAAATAATCCAAAGATTTTCAAAGTTATATATATATCTATACATATATAAAGAATTTTATGAGAATGATTTTGGAAAAGGTTTTGGGAACCTATATAATTTGGAAAAGGCTTTTGATTTTTGGAAAATCAATTTTGGATTTTGAAAAGCCTAGTTTGAGAATTATCGATTTTGGTAATCGATTTTGTGTAAAGGAGATTTTGATAAATCATAAAGGGTATGATTTGAAGATACTATAAGTATATAGTATAAAGTGTTTTGAGAATAGCTCTGGGGAAAAAGGCGCTTCTTTGAAATGAACTTCTCAGGAGTACCACTGGGTGGTACTGCCTTGAGCCCCAAGGGGGGTTTCTAAAGTTGATCCTGTGAGGAGTCCGGACAAAACTAGTTCCTGAGGATTATTTGTGTAGCGAAAGTCGAGGGGCTGGTGCCCACAGAGGCATTTGAGTTATGCTGTGACAACAATTTAACTCAATGTCACTGCGATCTACTGCAGACCATAGCGGAAGTCATGTGTGCCGCTGAGAGCCAACTGTCTACGTTTGATTTTATATCGGTAGACTGTGACACTATGGTAACATAGCGAAAGTCGTTTGTGCCGCTGAGAGCCAACAGTCTGCGTTTGATTTTATATCGGTAGACTGCGACCTATGTGGGAGAAGTTTCATTTTGACAGCGAAATCGTGTGTGCCGCTGAGAGCCAACAGTTACATGGACTTTTGCTGCGACGGCAACGTAACCCTGGATGTAACTGCGATCTGTTGTGGGTTCCATGGTGTAATCAGTTACATGGACTTTTGCTGGGATGGCAACGTAACCCGTGATGTAACTGTGACCTTGGATGGGGGTGATGATTTCCAAAGCATTCTCACCAAAGATATTTCCTCGATTTCAAAAATGTTTTCGATATTTTCAATAAAATTATTTTTAAAGTATTTTCACTGGATGTTGAAAACGGGTCTGCCAGGCACTTATAGATTTTCAGTCCTACGTCTGATCAACGTATGACCGAATTTCTGTGAGAACAAGGATTGACTTGTTGAAACATCGAGTTATAAAAAGTATTTTTATAAAAACTATTATAGTAATATTATATAGATTTTAAAAAGTGTTTTAAAAAAAATGATCAAAGAAAATTTATCTGATTTTAAGCAATTTAATAAAATTGGCTTTGTTCCTTTTCGAGGACGAAAAGATTCTAAGAGGGGAGGAATGTGATAAACCGGATTTTTGAACATCTGTTAATTGATAATTAACTGGTTTAATTAATAAAAATATTGATTTTATTTGGATTAATAAATGAAATTCTGATAATTAGAATATATCTGGATATGTATATAGATGAATTCGAACTATAATAAATACTGACTTTTCATTTGATAATATTAGTTTAATGGTTTTCTTTTATAAATACTTAATTTGGCAAGATTTATCTTTTCAAAAGATAATAATATTTAATTTGTAAAATTTATCTTCCAAAGCTAATAAAAATGTATTATATATATATATATACATGGTAAATAAGAAGTCTTTGGGTTGAATTAATTAAAAGATATCTTTCCAAATTATAATATATATGTATACCTTGTAATTTGGAGATTTTGTTTTAAAGTACAATATAATACGTTTCAAAGGCTATTTAAAAATTAATCACATATTTTCTATACTCAAGATAAATGTTTATTAACTTTGAAAGTATAATAGTTTAAGATAAAAGGAGATTTAAATAAAGATCTAAAGCACTTTACTTGTATAACTTGAAATAAAGAATAGTATCTTTATACTTTTATTTATTAAAAATGTTTAGCTTAAGTTTAAATAGGATTTAAATAAAAGGTTTAAAATATTCTTTCTTTGTAGATATCTCATAGTAGATTTGTGTGTGTGTGTGTGTGTAAATTAATATAAACATAACATATTAATATAAAGGCTAGAATAATTAATATGAAATTGGATATAAACATTTGTAAATTTACAAAGACATGCAAAATACATTTGTAAAATATTAAATATAAACAATTTACAAGTGTAACTTAAATTGATTCACAAGTGAACAAGTGGCAAAATAGCATTTTCTTTAATCTGAATTTTAAGTAAAATAGGTTTAAAAGTAAAACCAGGCTACATTTTTTTCATTCATCTCAAAGGACAAAACCTGGAAACAAATCAAAACAAAAGTAATTCTGTTCAATAGAAAATCTGGAACTAAGGTCAGGATCAAGCAAATCAAAATGTATTAAACAAGTTCAAACCAGATTCAATGCAAAGATCAGAGCTCAACTTCAACAAATGCAACAAAAAGCAAAGGGAAGTTAAAAAAAAAAAAACAAGCAAAATCTGGAAACAAAAGCAAGATCCAACTCTGTAAAACAAGGTGCAGAAATCAAAACCCGAAAGGAATAAAGCAAAACAAACAGCTATCAACTAATTAGTGTAAAACTGATTTCCAGTTCCAGTTCTCTGCTTTTCAAAACAAGGTGAGTAAACACCCCTTTTCTAAACTAAAACCAGTTTGAATCTTGATGCTTATTTGTAACAGTGTGTGATAAATGTTTACATGAATAAGTATGATGCTTGCATGTATATAATTATGAATGAATTAAGTGTGCATGTCTATATATTCATATACAGGACTTTGTTAGTTTACAGATTTTAAACAAGGTTCAAAATTCAAAATCTCATCATATAATCTCCTATTAGCTATGATGTTTAAACAAAACACGTTTGAATCTTTAGAATATAAATGTTACAAATATTTTTGAAATTAAAATAGAAGGAAAATTTTAACTAGAAGAAGAATTACAGTAGAAACTCAAACACACCAGATGTTTGGCTTCAATAATTGATTTTCTTTTTCATATAATCTGATTAGTCTTTGATTATGATGAATTTTGATAAAAAAATTCAAAATTTTAAATTAGTGGTTAATGAGTAATTCGATGATGACCAGAAAATGGTTTTTTACCAAATTCTGACAACCAAAGGTATCGGGGTGGTCGAAGTTTCGTCTGGAGATAGCTGGAGAGTTATCATTGCTAGGAAAAATGGAGGAGTATTTTTCAGATGATCAGAGTGATCGGGAAATGGTTAAATAGGGTTTTGGGTAAGTGTTTGTTCGACAGAGTTTGCAAAACAAATTCGTTGGCTATGGTGAATTATAGATGATCGGACCGGGGGCAGAAGGCTCGTGGATCATCGAAGCAGCTTGGGTTGCGATTTCGTGATTTCTGGTAGTCTCTGGTGGCGAAACGAGACGTTTCATGGTGGTTCAGTTTTGTTCCAGTTGGTGTTAACTTGCTCGTTTTCGTTTGGCTCGCGAATTCATCGATCAGGGTGATGATTCGATAAGAGGTGGACGGCGATGACTTGATGGGGGTGACGTGGTTGATCGGAGGTGATCAGGCTGGCCGTGCACGTGTACACGTGCGTTTTCGAATGTTAGGTGGCTGTTGGATTTGGGGAAGATAGGGTGTATTCGGGTTGGTCTCGAAGATGACTGTGAGTTTTCTCGTGTTCAATCTCAAGTAGATTCGTTAGCGATTACTTACAGGATTTTAAACTTAAATTTTAACTAAGTTTTGAAAATAGAAGAGATAGGGAAACTCGGGGGTCTTGTTAAATTTGCTCGGGCAAACTCATCTTTGGCTCAGGTATTACACGAGATTTTGTAGGGTATTTGTTTTATTGGTTTTAAAACATAAACCAAGTTTTCTTTTAAGATTAAACTATTTTTCTCTATATAGAGGTTGTTAACTTTAATTAATCAAGTTTTAAATGGTTTTAAAACTTGGGTTTGAAAGTTTAGTTTAAATAAACTTGAAATAATAATTAAAGGATAGTTAATTAATATGGAGAATGTTTTGATGATTAATTAACCTTTAAAGTTAATTTATTTGTTAAAGAAAATTAATTACTTGAAGTTAATTACTAAATAAAAGTTATTAAGATAAATTTGTTAATAATTTAAGGAATAATTAAGTGAAATTAGGGATTAATTACTTGATGATTAATAATTAGAGGATGATTTGTTTTATAATTAATCAAGTGGTGATTAATTTAAAAGTTAATTAATTTATGAATTAATTAAAGGGGTTTATTAAAAATAATTAAATAATTAGGGATAAATTATTTAATAATTAAAGATGAATTTATTTATTAATTAAGAATAATTAATTAATTAAAGGTTAATTAATTGATGAAAGTAATTAAGGAATGATAATTAATTAAGGACTAATTAATTAATTAATTAAGGGTGATTAATTTAGGATTGATTATTAATTAAAGGTTAATTATGATTGATTAAAGAATAATTAATCAAAGTGGTTTGTAATAAATTAATATTAATTAACCAGGATTAGTAGTAATTTATAAGTAATTAAGTCTGATTTAAAATTAATAAGATGATTAATTAAACTTACTTATGGATGTTTGGATTCTATTGAATTGTTTGATAGCTCTACTGTGTAATGCTTTGTGATATGAATTGTTTTAATTTAAACTATGATAATATGGGTATCTATCGATGATGAATTACTATGTAAAGGTGACACCCTGCATTTAAAATTGAATTGTATTCTCTTGAATAACGTGGATTAAGATGATATTGAATTCGAAGAGACCGGGGCCGGGTATTAGTAAATATCCGAAACCACTTCGATTAGTAATCTATAATTCTTTATAGATTTGATTTGTAAATAAAATAGGCTGGATGAAATAAAATGAGTAGTCTGGACCATTTGAACTAAGTAACGATACTTAGATATTATTTTGTAAAATAATTGTTGAATAAAATAAGTAAGAACTCGTAGAAGGTACGAGTTACCCTGGTTACAAATAAGTTTTATAACTTAGTATTTCAAATTTTATGGGTTTACTCACGCTGGTTTCCAGCCTGACTCGGGTGTTACTTTATGGTAATGCTCGGGTCAGACCGAGTATTACAGATTTCCAGGTAAGGACGTTCTGGAGCTCAGGAGGCGAGCTGGATGGCAGGAACGTATAGAGAGTGATATATTGGTATTTATTGGGACGAGTTATTTTAACTGTCCAGTGATTGTGAGATGTTGTAACTCTGATATATTAAAATGTAATTGACTGATACAGTTTTCTTGTATAACTGATATTATTATTTGATATTGTATTTTAATCCGCTGCGAATGTGAGAATCTGTGTCTTGTTCTGTTTCTTTCTTCTATCTCTTTTCTTTTTCTTCTAACTATCTGGAATTTTCGGGTTCGAAAATTCCGGGTCGTTACACCTGTACTATATTGTAGAAAATCTCACTATGAGTGCAATGGTGAAGACGACATCTCGATAGGACCTCATATGCAAGAGATATGAATTGAAAACGGACAAAGATTATTAATTTATTAATTAATTATAATTAGCACACTAATTATCTTATACACATAATGCCATCTTCCCCAAATTTAATTTTGCTCCCGCCTGTAGCCTAACCCACCAAGACAGCCACTTCTCTCCTTCACTACGCAAGCTACAGTCGATGAAATCATGCTCGACCACCTCCAGTCGTCATATTGAGCGACAACAAGCGAAACGACATCACATATTCGACGACTACACCTCCATAGAGAATCGCGTTTCTGGTCTGCCCTAACAACACTCCCAAGTCATGAATCGCCATGTTTGATCGAAGCCGCTCCGACTACCGTCAACTGACTCCATTTTTCACCAAATCCACTTTGGCACCCTCTGTTTTACCAATCGTCGCCCTATGCTCCGCCACCTCATTAAGAAAGTCACAGCAAGTGTAATAGGGGCACCACCAAGCAAAGTCGGACCCACTAATGCCTACCTATATTCGACGCTCTCCTCGCCATGAGTTCATTGGATCAGGTCTTGCTGCCTAACGTGATTCGAAGCTCCTGCATTCAGATTAAACCCGAAACCAAATAATAGACCCGTTTTCTTTTTTACTTGGAGAGGGAAAAATCAAAGAGAGTGAGGAGTGTTTGTTTTATATATATTAAATTATATATGTGTGTGTGTGTACATTCAATTTGATTACTCAAATTAACATGTTACGCATTACGAGATCATACGATCAAATGGGACGTCGGATTGCAATGAAACTCGTCAGCGTACATTATCTTATTATTCCGGTCCAGAAGGCACTAGATTTGTCAAAATCCAAGACCGTACTCCGGGATGATAATTTCATGCATCCCGATGCTGTTTTGGCCATCAAATCACCCGATTCCAAATATAGCGATATAAAAATTTTGATTTACGGTGTCGATCCAGACTCAATGGATGTGGTCGTAAGTCCTAATTTGACCGTATGCAATAATCATATTTTGGACCTTCAATTCAATAATGATTCATATTTAAATTAATTATTTAAATATCCTATCGTTAAGAATATAGATTGTTACACACTTGGACAGTTATCGTGGGCTTTGAGGTGACTACATGCCAAATTAATCATTTCCCGGTGATTATGCATTTTTTTACAATATTTAATTTGAGTTCACTATGTGTAACTTAATCAATAAACATTTTATTGATTATTTTATGCAGATTTATATCAATAGACACTAAAAAATTACATACGTTCTTATACTAACTAGATTGGTTAAATGTGGTTCATATCATTTATCTAATAAGGTACTATCAGATTTTTTATTTCTCAAGACCTTAAGAGAAAAACATAAACGTTGCAATTTCTCCAATGGGTGTTAGAACCCACTTGTCTTAGGGATCTGACATTGAGTTTGCTCAATAAGCCATAGCCCTACAAGTGGCGGATAACAATTTATTGGTTATATCTTATATAACTCCTAATCATGACCTTTCCCTTGATCTCAATCCTGACCTTGAGTTTATTCAATAAGCCAAGGGAGATTGGTCATTTTGACCTATCATTTCATGATGGTTTGAATATATATGCTCATACCTTGAGCTTCCCTAACAAATATTAGCATTTATCTTACTCGTCTAGAGATATACTAACTAGTACTACACATAACAACCCCGGCTAGAGTTTGCTCAATGATTAGTACAAATGGAATTAATTTATCTAATATATAAATGACATGAGGAAATATTATTAAGATTCATAATCTTTAATTATTAAGAGTTCTATTAATTTAAGGAATAATGTATTTTGTAAAATACCCACATGATATGAGTGTCAAACACATCGAATATCATGGTATACATACCATATGTACATACTTACTCCAAAAATCTAAGTTGGGCTTGTTTCAGCAATTATACTTATTACTTATATATACATATACACATATACATATAATATTGATTTGCTTATAACTTTTGTAATATCAATTAATATTTATATTGAATACGTAAGTTTATCTGTATATTAGTTGCTTAATTAAACAATCTAATTAATCATTTATTCAAAATTTCACATAATCTTGAATATTAATTCAAAGAAATTTTGAATTGATACGTTCAATTATAACATTTATAATCATTTACTTATGTATATCTATTATAACGTTTATAATATATAACACACACACATATATATATATATATAATCATAATAAGTATAATATATATATATATCTTATTAATTAAAAAGATTTCAATTAATCTTTGATTATTATTTTAATAAACAAATCAATTTGGTTTTATTTTAAATTTGAACATTTCAATTGACTTTCTTAAACACATTTCAGAAATATCATAAAACTACGACATTTATAGTTATATATATAAACCTTTTAATTAATTAACAATTTAGTTAGTTCTTTATTTTAATTAACCAGTTTAATTAAACTTTAATTTCAATCACAAAAATTGTGACTCATTCAAATTTAAAATTCAAAATTCCCAAAACAATTTTGGAAATTTGCATGTTATAACAATTACAAAGCATTTAAAATTTAAATAATTTCAAATTTTTATACATATACATATATATATATATATATAATATGCATGTATATTGTAACCTTTACAACATACATGTTTAAAATTTAAATTTCAAACCATTTTATATTTATGAACTTTCGTATTTTAAATTTAAATTTTATATTCAAATATGCCTATTTTAATTATTCCAAGGATCAAAAACAATTTTAGGCCTTACATTTAGGACAACCTTAAAAACTTCCACGATCAATTAAGCCAGGTTTGAAGCCAGGGAGGGGAGGGCACTAGTTGATCTAACCCCAAGCCTTAGACGTTTCATCCTAGATACCATTAGATAGTAAAGCCTGGTAATTGGCCTAAATGGTAACAAATTTATTTATATAATCCAATTTGGGTCCGATACCATTGTTGGTTCACGTCCGTTTGACAGCGGATGAAATTGTTAAATTCAAAACAAAATTCCTACATGGAACTTAATTTGCCTGTATGAATAACTAGTTAGCATTCAGATCCAGTCTACATTTTAAGTTAATGTTTTATTTCAATTTAAATGTAATTATGTTATATATGTACATAAATTTAAACCTTTCAAATTACACATATGAAACTTCTAAAATTACTAGTCATAATGAGTTGTTCATTTAATTTAACGTGTCTTTGTTTCTTAAATATAAGGTATTTTTATAACGACCCATATTTTTTTATGGTTTTAAAAATATAATTAACCGAACTTTTGAGAAGTTTTAAATAATTGAATTTGCAAATAAAAATTTGATATTTGGAATACGTCTATTTAAACATAGCAAATGGTAAAATTTCATCAATATGGAAGTTTATTTTGTTGTGTAATTTTATTTAAATTTAAATCAGTTAATACTTGATGATAATAAAATTTTCAAACCTGAATGTTTTTGTATGATAAATTTGTAAATCATCTTCTGAGTGAGACGTCATTTCGTTTCTCCAAATTTGGACTGCTATTGCTCCGTTTATCTTAATTCCGGCGTTTTAGTAGCATTTTCGGTACTGAATATCGCCTTTTGATAGGATGGTCATATCACTGATATCTGTGTATCGTTTTGATCGTCTCGTCATGCTGATCTCCGTAGTCTATTCGTTTGTGTGTTTTGGAGTCCGGGAGACGGCAAAATCTACGGAACGATTTACGTATCGGTTCCGTAATTTGACTATTGGATTTCTCGTGACCATTCATTGCTCACCCTGTGTAAACCAATAGCCTCTAACATTTATGTTTACTGAATTCAACGCTTGACTATCAATATTCTCATCGGTTGCATTATTAATACTGGTTCGTCCTTTCATTTCTCTGGTTCCTTGCTCTCACTCTGCTCTTTTATATTCGAAAAAAAATGAAAGAAATTGTTGCCTGGAAACCAACAGCCCTTCGCCCATCCATCCTTCGGCCTCAACAAAACTTCCACCATAGCCATACTCGAATAGCCCAGCCGAGCATCCAAGCTTTCCCCTGTAAGTGTCGAACTCCACCATGTCACCCACGTTCCTCCTCCTCCCAGTCCTCTCCTTGCCGAGCCCATGCGCGCAACCTAGAGCGCACCATGGCTCACCTCCGCAGGCTCCTCCCCTCTCATTCCTCCTACCATCTTATCACCTTCACTGTTCTCCACCATGGCCACCCTCAACAAACCCAAGCTAACACCGAACCCAATTGGCCACCGCCCTCCTCCATCTTCCATCAAAGCTCAGCCTCTCCCCTCCCTGCCATTCGCCACCAACCCGAACCATAACCACTCCCTCACTTAAGTCTTGGCAGCAAGATTGTAAGGTATATGTATATAATAATTTTATTTTATTTGTTTGTGTATATATATGTATATATATATGTTATATAACCTATTGTTTGTAATTATATAAAGTTGTTTCTACTATATATGTTATACTTTATATATATGTTATACATTCTATATAAGTTGTATATTAGTATTCATTGAGTAGATTTTCTTCTATATATACTAACCTGCATATGTTTAGAAAAGTATATATTATATATTTTGCTGTAGTAGTATTTTGCTGGTAGCAGCATATATGGTAGTCTACAAATAATATATTGGTTTATACTGTTTAATATATATATATATATATATATATATATATATTATCTAAGTATTGATTTATTGATGTCTGATTTTGGTAGTTACTTGTTTAGGTTGCCTATATATTACATAGTTGATATTTGATGTTTGTCTGATGGGTATATAGTATATACAAGTTTATAAATGGTCTGTTTGAGTTATATACAAGTATATATATTAAAAAGCTTGTACCTATTTTGATCTCTAGTTTTATATATAATATATAAAGATTTTTTTTATGATGTGTTGAAAGGTAAATGTGATTTTGTAATAACATATACATAGATTTTATGTTAATATACTTTAATATCAATTTTAAAATAAAAATTCTATGTAAGGTTGTATATATGTGTATATACATTAGTTTATATGTATGTATATGTGAATTTGGTTTTCAATTATATATGAATATCTTTATGGGTTGGGATTTAATATTTATTTGAATATATATATATATATATATTATTTTAAATATATGTTTGATTTTAATATGTGTGTTTTAATTTAAAACAATGATGTTTGAAATACATATATATTAAATTTTATTTGCGTTTGAATTTGATATCGATTTGAAAATATATGTTTTAAATTGATTTTTGAAAATTTATATAAATATATATCATATATTTTATTTCATTGATCCCTAGTCCATCTCGAATTACCTTTCAATATCGAATTGTCGTAGCAATTCCAAGCTTGTCGTTGTTCCGCTAATCGTATCTGTGTGCGTGTCCGTGTCATCTTCTTTTTTCTCTAGCCTCGAAAGGTGAGCGATCACTCACGATTAACATTCTTATATTTATTAAATTTTATTTCACTTGAAACGACAATTGAAATATGCTGCTAAATTGAACTGTTAATTATATAATTGCTGTATATGTTATGCCATTATCTGTAATTATTCACCTGTGACATCTGACACCATGACCTGTCATTTATATTATGATTTAACTTGTTATTGATGATATATGTCTGTTGTCGATATGTTATATTATTATCATATATGTTCTCACTTTGCAAGTTCCCTGTTAGTATAGAAATCCCTATGGGTTGAAATGATACATACCCGAACGATCTTGTAGAATAGGAGAAAATCGTTATAGGTTGAAACTGTGCAGTTAATTCTCCGATATTGCCCCAATATATCCCTGATATATCCCGTAGCGGACTTTTGGGGCAACGATATTCCTATAAAGCGGCCCAATATAGCGGATCCACTATTATCCCTGATATTGCGAAAATAATCCATTATATCCCCGATTTTGTTGCCCCGCTATATCCCTATTTCCAACAAATAAGCATTTTGCTTGATGTCTTGCTTTTAAGTTTTATGGTATCTTCAAAGTTGATGTAACAATGATATATGCTGTTGGTTATTATAACTTGTTCTAACTTTTTAAGTATCAACTGTGTTTATCTTTACTTTATTATAACTTGTTTTGCTTGGTGGGAAGTAATAAGTAATACTTGTTCCTCTTTTTAATGTAGAATGTTCATCATTCCTCTTTATAAAGTCGTCCGCTATATCCTGCTATATCCTCGATATATCTCCGCTACAACTTTTCGCACCTCAAACGCTATGGAGCGGCAGGGCGCTTTAAATGCACAGGGTTGAAACGATAAACCCAAGCGATTTTCATTGAATTTGAACTTTTGGGATTTGCGGGTTGAAATGATATATACCCGTAAATATTTAAATTGTGGATTGGAATGATAAATATCTGTATCACTTGACCATAGGAAAGAAAATCATATACGGACACCGCTGGTCTATATTTTGAAATGATTTCCAAATTTGGAAAGAAATATATGGGTTTTATAAATATTGATTTTTAAATTATATTATATAAATTCTATTTTTATATATGTATGAAAATTTAGATTTTTAAAATAATATGTTTTGGATATTTTAATTTATAAGTTAGTTTTGAAAATATAAATTTTAAGATTTTCTTATGATTCTATTATTTTTAAAATATATAAAATAAGATTTAATTTAATAAAAATTTAATTTAATTAGTATATTATATGTTTAAGTAACTATTTAAATTTATATTAATACTTTTAAAAAAATAAATTTTTATAACTTTAATAATAAAGGTTGGGAAGATAAATTAATGTTGACTTGGAATTTAAATTGGTTAAAAATTAAATTTAAATAAGAATTGAATTGAACTTATTAGTTTTGAGATTTTGGAAGATATGATTTATAACTTGATTTGATAAAAAGTGATTAAATGCATATTCTCAACTTTAATAAAATTGAGACCGAATAGTTAATATTGATTTAAATATATAAATTAGGATTTAAATAAATTGTTACTAAAATGGTTAAGTGAATATTTTCCAATTTGAATAAAAATTAAAGTTAAAAGTTGAAATATAAATGAAATTATATACTGTAAATGTTTGAATATTTAAATCTGAATCTTTGAACTTTAAATTGAAATGGTTAAACTGGAATTGATTCAAATTGAATTTTTGGAATTTAAGATGATTTGAATCGATTTGCAAAATTGGAGGAAATTATTTTATTATATTAAGTATTTTTAATATATAAACTATTTTAATATAAATTATTTTAATATATAAACTATTTTAATTTATAACTATTTATTATATATACTATTTTCAATATTTAGACTGTTTAAGTCGGAAGTGTTATGATTTCCAAAGTGTTATGATTTCAAAAGTGTTATGATTTCAAAAGTGTTATGATTTCCAAAGTGTTATGATTTAAAAATGTTATAAATTTGAAAGTGTTACGGTTCTGGAAATGAATATGATTTAAAGTGTATAATGATATCAAATTTGATATGGTTTTGAAATGAATATGATATTTTGATTTGAAGTATGAATTATTTGAAATGAAATGACCATGGTGTGAAATAAGCGTTTGGTTGTTAAAGAGACCGGGATCAGATATTGTCATACTCTCTGCCAATACTGAAAACCACTTTAACAACTGTGTAAGTAGTGGAGATTCCAGAACGAAGTAGGATGGTTTGACGGCGATTCTATATGATATTTACGTAGCCCTGACTCCCGTGAGTCAGCTTGATGTGGCTAAAACAGGAGCCATGCCAGGCCAAGTGAGGTCATTCCTCCTATCAAACACATTTCTTCGATACCATTCTATTGCTTTTGTGATTTGATTGGGTGCACCTTTAATTTGGGAGTGTGTCACAAGGTGGGCGGTAGTAGCTGCTATGCGTTACCACGAGTCCGAATCCGCAAACGGTATATCTACCATGGCATTGCCTCGCGTGCCTTATCACATGCCCTATCGTGCCTTCTATGAGTTTGTTTTGTACCGTACCTATATGGTGTCCTCTGTGTAAACCACCAGTTTGGTGGAGCGTACGGCATTGTATAGACTACAGGAATATATAAAATGTGTTAAGGGGGATATGGGTAACGCCTTAACGCTATTTTAATACTTTTACTTTACTATAGATATATTATAATAGCGTATATTACTACATAGTAGATAGTTCCACGGATCCTTAGAGGATGGAAATTCCAAACATTCTTTAAGTTAATTGTATTTCAGTTGATATTTCACTTGAGTTGAATTTACTGGTATAAGAATGTTAATCCTGACTCGAGTGTTTTCGTGTTTTGCTTTATGCTCGGGTTAGACTGAGTGTCACAGCATTTGAGACTCACCTTTGGAGTTTGGAGCTTCGCTTGGAGATCCATCCATCTATCCAGCTTTCAGTTATTTCAGCTTTTTCCAGTGATTTCTGTTCAGTCTTGTTAGTTACTTTTGCATTTGAGACTACTCTGTATTTGAGATTTCTGTTGTATTTTGTTTCAAACTCTAATGTTTATATAGTAGCTTCATGAACTACTATTTATCTATTCCGCTGCTAAATTGTTATATTACTCTGTGTCTGTGATTTTGGGATTGATTTATTTACTGTATATGCTGAGTTTTGCCAAATATAAATTAACAATATGATATTTTGAGCAATTCAAGTCCGACATGAGTGGATGCGAATTGTTCGAAGTACCAGGTCGTTACAAGTGGTATCAGAGCTCTGGTTTAGGCAAAACTTAACATGTAGAGTAAATTTAATTACAGAATCACGTTTCGTTCGAGCTTAAATTTCTTCCTCTTTGATTCGAATTTCCTTTGAATTTTGGAGCTTCCCCTCTGTTCTAAAATTCAGACATGGCTTTCCCTATTCTTGTTCTTTTGATACTGAAGCATTCCATAGCTTCATTCTCTTGGGTGACTCATCCCATCGGCGGTCCCGCCAACATATGTATGATTTGTAAAGGGGTGAAACTCCTTTACAACAGGCGTTGATTCACCGGAGATTTCTACATCCTCGATTTTAGATGCTGTTACTTCTGGAATAACTCGCACTGTTCTCTAGTAGACGACCCGGGTAATTCTCTTCTAATCGAATGTCGATGACCTCTGGATAACTGGGCAGTTTATCTTTTACTTGATGATCAGCCTAGTATTCTTGACTCCACCCCGATATTCAGAGATTCAACCGATATTGGGTGAAGTCATTTCTCCACCTCGCAAGCGGGAAATTGAATTTCCACATCGATCTTATTCCTCCAATCTCGGTTGACCCGGTTAATGTCACCCGCGATTAATATTAGTCTATCATCTCCTCTCTTTGTAATATAATTATGTTATCTTCTTTTCGAGCCTATCTTCTTAGTTAGACACCTCTTTGATTTGGATTCCTCTAGATTTGAATCTCTATCCTTGTTTTAGAGTCCATTCTTGAATCATCGTGTGAGGGAGTGTACTTGTAATTAATATAAATGTTTTATATTGTGTTGTTTGAGTTGTTAAGTTTGATTTGGGGTTTTAATCGATTCGTCTGATCAACTCTATCGATAGGAATTTCAAAACACTTAAACAGAGTAAACTGACACAATATTGCTTTCAAATTTGGTAAATGAAATAAATTTTGTATGATTATTATTATATATATACAAGTATAATTTTTTGAAATTTTATAGTTAAATGAAGTGGTTATTGAAATGATAATACTAGATTATCATTTATTGTTTTATTTAACATTCCTTAAACTATTCACTTTTGTTGTAAATTATAAGGAACTGAAAATTTTATAAATATAGTTCATAAATCTGATTTGCAAATAAATTGACTTTAAATTAGGGATTTAAGAATTTAGCTTGCGGTGCTTTTCAAAATTTGGGTTTTAAAGTTTTGGAATATATTCTTTGAAAGTATTTTTGAATGGGAATTGTTCCAAATAATTTCAAAAGAAGGAAATCAATACTCTCCTCTTTTGTCGCTGAAAAATAATTTCGTTGATGACTGCAGCATCATCGACATCCATTTTCGAGTCTCAAAGTGGAGAGACCACTTAGTAGCTTTGCTACACTTTTGTTTTGGAAAAATGGATTTGATTTAAATTTCTTGTGTATAATTTGATTTTAAAATATATATGTATATATTTATTTCAAAAAAAATTGTTTAAAGTGAAACCGGAGATTTGATTCTTAAATTCTATGTTAAGTGAGAGTCTTCAATCATTGAAATGAAAAATAAACAATTTTGAAATATTTGAAGTGTTTAAATTTTAATTTGGAATTTAAAACACATGGAACTAGTTGAAATAGAAAAAAAAATTATTTGTATAATAATCAATTACATTCTAATATATATATAACTTACCTAAAATATTCAAAAAGTTAAAATGAATGTGAAAATATAATTGAAGGTTATACAAGAGAAATTTAAGTAATAATAAAAATGTTCAAATTGAGATTTTGCTTAATGGAAAGAGTGTAAATAAAAGAAAATTTGTATAGTGTTTAATTACACTTAGAAACATTAATATAACTTACCTAGAAGTTTAAATGTAATTAGAATGTAATTGGATAATATACACTATGATATAAGTAATAGGATATCAAAAATGATATTTTGTTAAGGGGATTTTCTGATAATAAATTAGATAATAAATTAGATAATAAAAAGGAAATTTTATTTGTTGAATAATATATGGTTATAAAATATATACACCTAATAGATATTGTAAAATATGTTAAGTGAAATAAATTAAATAAATAAAAGGGAAGACTATTTAAGCAGATAAATATGAACTTAAGAATAGTGAACTTGAATTTTAGTGGAATCAACTTAGCTGAAGATAAATGGATAAAATAAATGAGTTAATTTAAGAATGAATTTGTTTGAAAGAAACGTTGATAAAATGAAAGAAAATCAATTTTAAATTGAATGACTATTTATTAGTTGAATAAAATGGATTAAACCAAATTATTGAATATTTATTTAAAATTGAAATCTATATGGTTTTGAATAGTTGAAGTTGAATGTTGAGGTGGAATTAACTATGGTTGATCAAATAGATTTAATAAATGAGTAAAATAAAACAAATTTTGTTGTGAAATTTTTTTGCAATAAATGTTAATGAATTTGAAACAAATCAATTGAATAAAAATATATGGGAAAGAAATCAATCAAATGTGAACACAATAAATTTGATTGATTCAATAAAATGAATTGGAATCAACTAATTGAATACAAACCAATTTTAAAATAAATGTAGTTTATATGGTTTTAAATTAATTGTTGTATTTGGTATTTCAATTTTTTTTTTCTTTCTAGTTGTTTCTATTCTCCTACCTCGTTCCTTTTCGAGGATGAAAAATTTTGAGTGGGGGAGAGTGTAATGAACCGTAATTTTTTTTATGGTTTTAAAAACGTAATTAACTGTATTTTTATGAAATTTTAAATAATTGAATTTGGAAATAAAAATTTGATATTTGTAATACGTCTATTTAAACATAGCAAATGGTAAAATTTCATCAGAAAATATGGAAGTTTATTTTGTTGTGTAATTTTATTTAAATTTAAATCAGTTAATACTTGATGATAATAAATTTTTCAAATCTGAATATTTTTATATTGTAAATTTGTAAATCGTCTTCTAAGTGAGACGTCATATTTCGTTTCTCCAAATTTGGACTGCTATTGCTCTGTTTATCTTAATTCCGGCGTTTTAGTAGCATTTTCGGTACTGAATATCACCTTTTGATAGGATGGTTGTATCGCTGATATCTGTGTACCGTTTTGATCGTCTCGTCGTGCTGATCTCCGTAGTCTATTCGTTTTTGTGTTTGGGAGTCCGGGATACGGCAAAATCTACGGAACGATTTCCATATCGGTTTCGTAATTTGACTTTTGGATTTCCCGTGACCATTCATTGCTCACCCTGTGTAAACCAATAGCCTCTAACATTTATGTTTACTGAATTCAACGCTTGACTTTCAATATTCCCATCGGTTGCTTTATTAATACTGGTTCGTCCTTTCATTTCTCTGGTTCATTGCTCTCGCTCTACTCTTTTATATTCGACAAAAAAAATGACAGAAATTGTTTCCTGGAAACCAACAGCCCTTCGCCCATCCATCCTTCGGCCTTAACAAAACTTCCACCATAGCCATGCTCGAATAGCCCAGCTAAGCATCCAAGCATTACCCTTTAAGTGCCGAACTCCACCATGTCACCCACGTTCCTCCTCCTCCCAGTCCTCTCCTTGCCGAGCCCATGCGCGCAACCCAGAGCGCACCCTGGCCCACCTCCACAGGCTCCTCCCCTCTCATTCCTCCCACCACCTTATCACCTTCCATGTTCTCCACCATGGCCACCCTCAACAAACCCAAGCTAACACCGAACCCAATAGGCCACCGCAATCCTCCATCTTCCCTCAAAGCTCAGCCTCTCCCCTCCCTGCCATTCGCCACCAACCCGAACCATCACCACTCCCTCACTTAAGTCTCGGCAGTAAGATTGTAAGGAATATGTATATAAATATTTTTATTTTATTTGTTTGTATATATATATGTTATATAACCTATTGTTTGTAATTATATAAAGTTGTTTCTGCTATATATGTTATACTTTATATATATGTTATACATTCTATATAAGTTGTATATTAGTATTCATTGAGTAGATTTTATTCTATATATACTAACCTGCATATGTTTAGAAAAGTATATATTATATATTTTGCTGTAGTAGTATTTTGCTGGTAGCAGTATATATGGTAGTCTACAAATAATATATTGGTTTGTACTGTTTAAAATTTATATATATATATTATCTAAGTATAGATTTATTGATGTGTGATTTTGGTAGTTACTTGTTTAGGTTTCATATATATTACATAGTTGATATTTGATGTTTGTCTGATGGGTATATAGTATATACAAGTTTATAAATGGTTTGTTTGAGTTATATACAAGTATATATATTAAAAAGCTTGTACCTATTTTGATCTCTAGTTTTATATATAATATATAAAGATTTTCTTTATGATGTGTTGACAGGTAAATGTGATTTTGTAATAACGTATAGATAGATTTTATGTTAATATACTTTAATATCAATTTTAAAATAAAAATTCTATGTAAGGTTGTATATATGTGTATATACATTAGTTTATATGTATGTATATGTGAATTTGGTTTTCAATTATATATGAATATCTTTATGGGTTGGGATTTAATATTTATTTGAAAATAAATATATATATTATTTTAAATATATGTTTGATTTTAATATGTGTGTTTTAATTTAAAACAATGATGTTTGAAATACATATATATTAAATTTTATTTGCGTTTGAATTTGATATCGATTTGAAAATATATGTTTTAAATTGATTTTTGAAAATTTATATAAATACATATAATATATTTTATTTCATTGATCCCTAGTCCATCTCGACTTACCTTTCAATATCGAATTGTCGCAGCAATTCCTAGCTTGTCGTTATTCCGCTAATCGTATCTGTGTTCGTCTCCGTGTCATCTTCTTGTTTCTCTAGCCTTGAAAGGTGAGCAATCACTCATGATTAACATTCTTATATTTATTCAATTTGATTTCACTTGAAATGACAATTGAAATATGCTGCTAAATTGAACTGTTAATTATATAATTGCTGTATATGTTATGCCATTATCTGTAATTATTCACATGTGACATCTAACACCATGACCAGTCATTTATATTATGATTTAACTTGTTATTGATGATATATGTCTGTTTTTGATATGTTATATTATTATCATATATGTTCTCACTTTGCAAGTTCCCTGTTAGTATAGAATTCCCTATGGGTTGAAATGATACATACCCGAACGATCTTGTAGAATATGAGAAAATCATTATGGGTTGAAATGGTTCAGCTAGTAGAAGGATGGTTCCAAGAGAGAGAGTTTGGTGTAGTTTGACTCGAAGTTTTATAGGGTTGGTCTCGGGTCATATTTGGTTCCTGTCTGGTTTTTAAAATTTAAATGGATGAGATTAATCTAGGGTGATTAATGGATAGTTAATTAAAGATTAATTATTAAATGAAATTAATTTAAATAGAGTAATTAATTAAAGAAGTAATTAATTTAATTTATTTTAAATTAATTAGAGATAATGCCTTGGGTTGCAGGGGATTAGGAGTGATCCTCGGTACAGTGATCTAGGCCCCGTACTGTGATGGGCGGTACCCCAATAGCCCTGCCATTGTATGGAATCCAATCTAAAATAAGTGCCGTACGTATTGATTGTGCCCAACTATGTTGGAACGTTCGATGTAAGCATTCCAGCTATTTCTGTATTTTATATTGAAAACCCTAGACACTATTATAATATAATTGGATTTCCTAACAAATGTTTTGGTTATCGTAAGGTAAAAACTTTTCCGTATTTATGTGCGGGAAGTCTTACGAGATACCTTTTGTTTTCAAAGGTTTTCCAAAGTTAAGCAACTTTAACCTGTTACTCACACCAGACCCATGTCTGACTCAGAGTTTATTTTCTATTTTTCTTAAACTCTTGGGTACTCAAATTTTTACGAGTAGCCAAGGGATTCAGGTTAGCTTTGACGAATTCTAGAGGAGTATGGAGCAGGAGGCTTCAGCGTATAGGTATGATATGGTTCCGATGTGCTTGTGTATCTATATCTCTGTGTTGTATTGAGTTGTAATAACTAGACAGATGTTTATAACTGTCTAGTATGTGATGTATAAGCTGTGTAACTCTGATAATTATTGTATGATATGTAATAGCTTATGTGATTAATATAATTTATTCATTCCGCTGTGAGATTCTGATGTTGTTTAGTTCTTTCTTCTCTATCTTTTCTCTTTTCTATCCCTTTCTTTCTTATTAATGATGCGTCATTCTATGGAATGAATGGCGGGTCGTTACAGTTGGTATCAACCTGTGACGACCCGCCTTTCTATCCACAGAAAGACGCATCATCATTAAGAAAGAAATAGGTAGAAAATAGAAAGAAAGAAGAAAGAACAACACAATATCATAATCTCACAGCGGAATGGAACAAAATATAATACATCACATAACTATTACATAGTTATACATATACCAGAGTTGCATAACATCATCCAAACAAGACAGTCATATATATACATCTGCCATTTCATACATCCCAAAATACAACATACATCACTAACACAGCGGAACTAGATAGATATATACGTCTGGACTTCTGCTTCAAGCTCCTCCAGACATCAACAATCCAAGACCTGATCACTTGGCTACTCATAAAAATTTAAGTACCCAAGAGTTTAAGAAAAACAGAATAAACTCCGGGTCAGACATGGGTCTGGTGTGAGTAAACAGGTTAAAGTTGCTTAACTTTGAAAACCATTTGAAACAAAGGTATCACGTAAGACTTCCCACACATAAACACGGGTAAGTTTTTACCTTACGCTAACCAAAACATTTTATAGGAAATCCGGTGATATTATAATAGTATCTAGGGTTTTCAAGTAAATAAGAAATAGCTGAAATTGTTACATCTATTAAATTTAAGCATATTAGCCACAAAGTGGGTAATACAATCAAAACCGTAAAGTCATGTAGGAAGATTGGATTTCCATCAATGGCAGGGCTACTGGGGTACCGCCCGTCACAGTACGTGGCCTAGATCAACGTACCGAGGATCACGCCCGACCCCCTACAACACAAGGCCGGAACCATCCCTTACTGGACAGTCCCGAACAAGACAACCCCGCAGTTGTGGCCAACAACTGCCCACTAAGCCGAAATAAAAAGGGACATCTAGATAGGGGTATATCTCGTCCTACTTGGGTGCTACCCACTTAACCTTGCTGCACCTCCCCTGTTTTAGCCATTCCCGGTTGATGAGGCTTAAGGCTACGATTACCTTTATAGAACTCATCTCTTAGAATGCTCATCGTCCACCTGACGATGTGCTGAAAGCATTCAATCCATACAAATTCGTTCCGGGTTCGAACGAAACCGAAGGCATTATCTCATTACACTCATTTTGGAATCGCCCTCAGAGTTAACGACAATAACCCTTGCATTCTGAAACTCCATCTCGATCTTCGCTTTGAGATGTCATGACCTATCGTTTAATTTGGATCAATGTGGTTTTCGGAAAATCATAACTGATTCCCGACCCCGGTCTCATCGAAATCCAAACGTGTCTTTTAAGGCCAAGTTGCTTAAAGTTTTAAACAATTTAATTCAATTTAATATTGAATTCACACAGCATTTAACATAGATAAATATTACACATTTATCACATATATATCCAATATCTCATCACAGAATATCACAGATTATCATCTAATAGATATCATCCAATTCAGATATTCTACTCAAACAATCATCTAAACAGAATTTATTAATCCATATTATAATTAATTTAATTAACTAAAATTAATTACTTAAGAATTAATCACTTGATCCTGCTTAATCAAATTATTAATTAATTAATTAATTACGAACCATATAATCAATTAATCACTTCTTAATTTCCTTTTAAATCAATTAATTAAATCTTAATTACTTAATTAATTATCCCTTAATTATTAATTAATAAAACTTAATTACAAATTAATTAATTCTTAATTACTTAATTAATCAATTATTAATCCTTAATTAAATTACTTAATTAGTTAACCACTAATTATATATTAATTAACTTTAAATTAGTTAATTTAAAAAAAATTAATTACAAATTAATTAAACATTTAATAATTCATAAATCAATATTTAATTACAAATTTGTAAATCTCAACTTCTTATTTAATTACAATTATAAATAAATTTATATTCTTAATTACTTTAAATAAATTAGATACTAACCTTAAAGCTTTAAATTGTTAATAAAATGTCAAACACTAATTACTTCACCACTACTTAAAGTGGTTTACAATGATCCACTTTAATTTCATTAGGCTTAACGTTTAAACAAGACCCGAGAAAATCTCAGGTTTACTCGAGTGAAAACTCGAGTTTTCTCACCATTTCCCCGAGTCATCCACCTTCTTCATAAATTTCTTAAACTTAGTTAAAGTTTAAACTGCTGTTTTAATCCCACGCAAACTCGAGTTCCACTTCGAGTCAAAAGCCTTCCCGCTCGAGAACTACCCCGAGTCACTCACGAACCCATCACCAGAAACAAAACCATCACCGTGCACGTGCACCCACGTTCACCAGCGCTCCGGCGACCTTCACCCCTTCTGACCAGTTGCATATTGACTCGGCAATCGATTCAAGTCATAAATTCCAAAACACATAGTCAAAATCGAAATCGAGCAATCCAGTTCAAAACTGGAACTCGAAATCACCAGAAAATCCCCTCGACCACACGATTTCAACCACCAGAGTGCCTACAATTCCGGCCATAACTTCGACAACCACCATACTTCCATCTCCAAAAAGCCGGTGGCACTCAATCCACCAGAGACATCGCCATGATCTCGTTTCCAGACTCGACCAAAAACAGTTCAAAAACCCTACATCGACCAAACCCCGACGCCACAACGAACTGGAACGACTCCGACTATTTTTCCCGACCTCGCCGAACACTCCTCCACCTCCAGTCGAAACCCCGATCACCCTAGAACCTCTGGCCATCAGAATTCACCCAAAAATCCAATTTCAGACATCACCCAATTACACATTCAATACTTCATTAAAAATTGTGAATTTGATTTTAAAAATCCTACCTTTTAGAGATGATTCAAGATATATAATTGAATCAACAAATTTCAACATTTGATTTTTAACATGTTCTTTTATTTTACCGAGTTTCTTTGATTCCAGACAAATTTCAACTTTTATGATGCTTGATCCTATTTTTAAAATCTATATTATACATAAACACACATATATTGTTTGAAAAACTAAGCCTAAAAGGAATGAATGAAGAGAATAAGATTTTTCTTCAAAATCTTGTCTGTGAATAAATAACAGAGTTATATACAGAGACATATACAAGTTTGTAGGCATGCATATTTATATACTTCCATATCCACATGTTTTCAGAGCATGTATACATAGATTATATCAGATAATATAAAATTTACACAAGAAAATACACAACATTAGGTTCAAACTAAATTTTAAAGTTTAAGTTTACTCACTTGAAAACAATGTTAGAACAGAGAACACTTCAGTTTTGAAAAGCTGTTAGGTTGACCCCCCTTTGATCTTCTTACTTGCTTAGTTGAGTTGATTTAGTTGTTGTTGTTGAGTTAAATTTTAGCTTCAGTTGAAATATATTTGTCTACTTATTTTTCTCTGGTATGCTAAGTCTTTTGTAAACGAAATGAGATAAGAAAAATATATGTAGAAAAATTAGTTTACAGGATTGTATTAGCTGGTACAGTTTTAGGTCAGAGATTTTTCTTTTGCTTGGAGGTTGAAACGATAGCAATTTGATGAAGTTGTCCTATTTTTTTTTATTTCATATTTATCCACTTTTATATGGTATGAACAAATATGATTTCTTGCCTTGCATTGCAAACAAGTATTTGCCATAGTTTATAAATTTCTAGAGTTATCTTAAGTGTTCATTTCATATTTTTACATAACCATTTATTTGAAATATTTATTTCTATTTAGCACTTAATGTATTTAACTAATGTATTTGTTTCTATTTTAACCTTAAACTACCAAACACTTCATTTAAATTATTTTTTTCCACTTATGTTTAATATCATAGTTTCTTATGTTTATATGTTTATGACCATATATTTGTTTTATACTTATATTTAATATTGATAAGATTTATTTTATTTTAAACATTTTTACCTAGATTACATCATAAATATATATTTAAATCAAATGTAAATAAGTAAAGCTTACTTTAATTTAAATGTGAATAAGATAAATTTTACTTTAAATATTTTGAAACTCTTCATTTTAAATTCCAAATCATAATTTCCTTCCAAAAATACACATATATATTTTCGTTTTAAATTGATAAGTTTATATTTCAATTTATCATATTAAATTCTTATTAAAATAATATTGCCAAAATCCCGGGTCATCACATTCCTCCCCCCTTAAAAGAATTTCGTCCCTGAAATTTAAAGCAAAAGATACTCCAAAAGTTTTTATAATATCAACCCAAGCATACATATCATCATACATTAACAACCATCCAAACAATTCATACAAACAACATCACTAGCTATCCAAACACAAATCCGGATAAGCTTTCCTAAAAGTATCCAGAGTCTCCCAGGTACAGTCTCTGGGATCTTCGCTCCACTGCACTTTGACAAGCTTCACCACTTTGTTCCTGAATTGCTTCTCGTCCTGATCTACAATTCGAACTGGATTTCTGACTACAGTCAAATTCGGCTCGACCTCCAGATCTTCCTGAACTGCTGGTTCCACAATAAGTGATGGATCATGGACAAACTTCTTGAGATGGGATACATGGAATACATTATGAATTCCAGACATCCGTTCTGGCAGTTCAATTCTGTAGGCCACAACACCAATTCTTTCCAGCACTCGGAATGGACCAATATATATTGGGGCCAGTTTTCCAGTCTTTCCAAATCTTACTACTCCTTTAATCGGGGAAATTTTGACAAAGACTAAATCTCCGATTTCAAATTCTAATGGTCTTCGCCTTTTATCTGCATATTTCTTTTGACGATCCTGACCAGCTCTCATTCTCTTCTTGATAAGTTCAACTTTTGCAGAAGCTTCACGAATCAAATCTGGCCCAAGCACAAGACGATCTCTCAACTCTATCCAACAGGATGGGGATCTACAAGGTCTTCCATATAAAGCTTCATAGGGTGCCATCTTAATACTCGCCTGATAACTATTATTATAGGAGAATTCTACTAAATGAAGATGGTCTTCCCAAGATCCACCAAAATCTAAAACACAAGCTCTCAGCATATCTTCTAAAATACGGTTCAGCCTCTCCGTCTGTCCGTCTGTCTGGGGATGATATGCTATACTCAAACTCAATCTCGTGCCCATAGCTGATTGCAAAGCCTCCCAAAATTTACTAGTGAAGATAAGGTCACGGTCACTTACTATACTGACAGGAACTCCCTGTAACCTGACTATCTCCTTCAAGAAAATCTCAGCTAAAGATGCAGCAGTACGGGTCGCCTTAATTGGAATAAAATGGACGCTTTTAGTTAATCGATCCACAATCACCCATATTCCTTCGTTTCCTCTCTTGGTTCTTGGCAAACCATCGATGAAGTCCATAGAGATCATCTCCCATTTCCACTTTGGAATTTCCAAAGGCTGCAATAAACCTGCTGACTTCTGTTGATCTCCTTTCACCTGCTGGCAATTTGCATAATTATTCACAAACGCAGCAACATCCTTCTTCATACCCGGCCACCAGAAAACACTCTTCATATCTTTATACATCTTTGAGATTCCCGGGTGAATACTCAATCTGGAGCGATGACATTCTGACAAAACCACCCGTTTCAGATTCCTATCATTCGGAATACAGATTCTCCCGTTTATCCTTAGTTCCTTGGTTGTCAAGCTCAAAACTAGAACACCGTCCATTCTTAACTCCTTTGATGATTCTCTTCAACATTTTATCAGACCTCTGCTCACTCGCGATTCTTTCCATAAGAGATGGAACAACTTCAAAAACAGACATAACTGCATTTCTACTCAGAGCATCGGCTACCACATTCCCTTTGCTCAGAGTATACAGAATATCCAAGTCGTAGGATGCTAAAAATTCAACCCATCGTTGCTGCCTGAGATTAAGATCCTTCTGAGAGAAAAGATACTTCAATGGTTTGTGGTCTGTGAATAATTCAAACTTCTCTTCTAAAAGATAGTGTCTCCAGATCTTCAAAGCAAAAACAATGGCTAACAACTCTAAATCATGCGTAGCGTATTTCTTCTCATGTGGCTTCAATTTTCGATTCACATACGCAATTACTTTTCCATTCTGCATCAGAACTGCTCCCAGTCCGACAATACAGGCATCTGTATAAACCTCAAACTTGCTTTTCCTATCAGGAATAGCTAGCACAGGTGCACTGGTTAGCCTCGTCTTCAACTCCTGGAAAGCCTCTTCACACTGGGGTGTCCATTTAAACTTTGCTCCCTTTTGAGTCAGCTTAGTAAAGTGCGACGAAATCTTAGAATAATCCTTAATGAACTTCCTGTAGTAACCAGCTAAACCCAAAAAACTGCGGACTTCAGTCGGTGTAAGAGTCCTGAACTCGACCTTCGAAAATCGGCACCCGTACTTCACTTGTACTCGAATGTCGTAGATTCAAACGCCAAATTTGGCTCCCCTGAGCTTATAACACAATAAGTATAACAACACAGCGGAAGAAAGAATGAATGATATCATATACAACTCCAATTAATACAATATCCAGAATGATATACAACAATGATATCAATATGATACAACAATATCAGAGATAAATAATGATACAGCAGAAATAACAGAACTGATAACTCCAAATGATCTGAAAAAGAGAATGAATCCAACAACTCCAATATCAAGCTCGAACCATCATCACGATGCACGAAGGTAAGCAACGTCAGTCGTGATCTCCAATGAACTGAACTAGCTCCAACTAGTCTACTAAATCTAACTATCTGAAAACCCCAACTCTAGACTGCCCGTGGGGAAAATTATGGGCACCCAGAGTTTAGGAAGGGAACAATAAATTCCGAGTCAGTCATGAGACTGGTGTGAGTAACAAAAACAGTTTATCTTTAAACAAACAACAAAAGAATTTTAATATTGAAATCCGCAATGCTTTTGGAAAATGAAACTACCATAAGACCTCCCACCACACACACAATGCAATCGCAGACTTGGAGGAGATTTCTTCTTATGATAGTCAAACATGCTTCCTACGCAAGAAAAACTCTTTTGATATTATTACTAGTGCATAGTGTAAAAATCCTTTCAAAAATACAATATTAATCTTAGCCAGCATAGGTACCATTATATTATGCCTGCTATAGCTACCATTTTAAATGGTAGGTTCTACAACTAAAACCGTACAAGGCTCGTATTGGAAATTGGATTTCCAACAAATGGTTAGGCTAAGGAACTTCCTACTGCCACATGGGTACGCCTCTGGATGGACGTCCCGAGAACGAACTAGCTCTCTGCCAAACACAAGGCCGGGTTACCTCTTACACTAGGTAACTACTACACGAATATGCCACCCCCCGGTCCTTTGGGACCTTTTATCCGAGGGCCCTCGATCACACAGCAACAATCACACAGTAAATGAGATTGGAGCAACCACACAGGGAAATATCTGGGCTCCATACCATAATATCACCTTTTTCCAGAAGGAAATGACATACCCTAAAGGGAGCGACCCTCATAACCTTGCCGCATCTTTCTTGTTTCGACCATTTCCGGTTTGTGAGGTTCGATGAGGTCTCGTCCACAAAGCTACGCTTTTTCACAAAGCCATACTTTGATCAACAAATGATCAGCAAATGACAATCAACACATAGCAACACTCAGCATGCTACACTACCAAATTGGGAGTATATCACTGATAACCTTCAACTACATAACCTCTGAGCTCGTACGTCTCAGAGAAGGTTGTTAAGCTAAGAGAATAAATTCTCCGCCACCAACAGAAATGTATTTGAAAGTAATCAGCTTTATATCTCAAAGTGTAGCGTCAGACATACAACCATACAAGTCTGTTCCGGGTTCGAAACGAACCGAATGCACTTCCAAAGAAGCCCTTGCAATCCGGGTATTCACAATCCCGATCGGACTTCCCATCACTTAGGGAATCTCTATACCGGGCGCTACCCAGTGCAGAGACAATCGATAGGTTATCCTATCGTTTTCACAAATACCCGGTCTTCAACACCGGTCTTCAATTGCTATCCATATACGATGTATCACTTATTCGGAATGGGTTATATGACACAAAGTCCTCTCCCGGCTAAACCGAATAGTGAGCGTAATATTTAAAAACATATGGATAATGGGATTTCAATTAAGTCATGACTTATTATCCAAAACTTTTCTTTCAAATGGTTTAAACAAATCACCATTTTAATCTTTTACAAAAAGATTCATCTCACAAAAGTTCACCCAGTTTCACAAAGATCTATTCATAGATTTTCAAATCGATTTCCATTTCAATTGGATTAACTCATTAAATCTTTAATCAAGATTTAACTTATAGCTTTCAAAACAATTTTATTTCGAGTGGTTTAAACGAATCACCATTTTAAATCTATTAAAAATAAACAGATTCAATTCATAGCTTTCAAAAAGAATTCACTCATAACTTGGAAAACCATTTTTCAATTCAAACTTGAAATTCCTTTAACTTAAATTGGAATTTCATTTCTTATATGAAAGCTTTTATCATTTAAACCAAAACCATTTCCAAAATCGATTGAAATTAAAATTTCAATTTCAAAAACATTAAATTTAAATCATCGGTGACTTAACCGATTTCCTCGTGAAATCCATATTTGTGTGTGTATGGTGTAGTCCAGGGGTTTCACACAGTAGTGCAACATCAATCAATCATCACAGATCAGAATACAGAAATATAGTTAATAAGCGGTATAACTATAACGCTTATCTTTTATTCACAGATCACAGATAATATATTACATTTATCCCAGATAAATAAACTACAGTACAGATCACACACAAATCAGAATATATCACACAACATCACAGATCAGGAAATATCAACAATTCACAAGTAAGGTCAAACATTCAATAATCATTTATAAGCAAGATTAATTAATTGTTTAATCCTAATTAATTCAATTTATTTCCAATTAAATTAATTACTTATGAATTAGTTATCTAATCCAGATTAATTAATTAATTACAAATCATTTGATATAAATTAATTAATCAATTACCTTAATTGATTAAATTGTTTTTAATTAATCATATTAATTAAATTAATCTCCATTTGATTAATTATCCTTAATTAATCATACTAAGTAATTATCCCTTTTTAATTACTTCATTAACTCTAATCATTAATTAATTTCTTTTAACTAAATGATTAATCTTTAATCATTTTCATTAGTTAATTAACCTTTAACTTGAATTCATTATCTCAAATTAATCATCTTAATCAATTGATCACATTATCTTTGAATTAACTATTGATTAACCACTTGATTAATCAACTTTAATCATTAATTAATATTTAATTCATAATCCTTAATTACCAATTAATTAATCTTTAAACCTTCATTAATTACTTCAACCCTTTAATAACTTATTTAATTAATCCAAATCATTAATTAATTAAATAAATAAATTATCCATTTTAATTAACTTAACCATTTAAATTTCATTTTAAATTCAAATTTCTTTTCCATACTTAAAACATTTTTAGTATTAAAACAATTTAAATTTAAAACTTTATTTGTTTCCAAACTAAACTTAAACTTATATTTAAACTTAAATTTAAAACTCAGTTTAAACCTTGGTTTATAAAATTGAAACCAGTTTCATAAATTTGGAAACCAGACAGGCTGAAAGCCTGTAACAATTCCTACCCAAGCTAATTTGAGTTAAACTCGAGCCTTACTTCGAGTTTCTCGCCTCCCTCTGTTGCTTCGAGTCGAACCCATGTTTTCACGTGTTTGAACTCGAGGCTCTGTCTTCTTCCCCAATCTTTCAACAACCCAGAAACCCAAATGCACACGTGCACGTGCACAAGGATTCCGGCCACCACCGATCGATGCTACGATCATCAACACGTCGACGATGATCTCGTCGACAAACCCGAGCACCCAAAAGACCCATCATCTTCACCAATCACAATTGAGTAACTCGATCGAATACTGGAACTATACCTTCGACTAAAACCACCACGCACCGCCACGATTGACCACCAGACACCTGCCGAACCAACCCGCAGCTGCCTCACACCTCTACACTTCGATCCCCCCATATGCGATCGCCTCAAACTAGCCCATGTTGACGCAACAATTCGTTTTACCACCATGGCCAAAACTGGGTTAAAACCCTAGTTCGTCACCGCTACGCCACCACGGTGGATGATAAATTCACCTACTATTTTTACACAGCTCTCCTAATCTCCACCTTCCTCCAGCGTCAACCACGACAACTATTACGACGTCGATAGCCGGAATTTTCCAAAAAATTGAAACCCGTTCAACTTAAAAATCCACCATAACTACCAAATTAAAAATCACAATATTATTTTTAAAATTCATTTGGAATTCGAATTTGATTATGTAATCGAATCACAAATTTATGATCATTAAATTTTAACATATATATGATTCTTACTATAAATTCATTGTTCTAGATAGTTTTACTAGCTAGTTCAACTTGATAATATTTTTAAAAAGAAGATTTCATGTTGACAAACACATTCCCTTAAGACAGCATTAGCTATCAGTAATTGGTTAAAGAGAATTGAATTTCTTTTGAATTGGTTGGGTCTGTAAAACCAAACAGAGGTCTATTTATATATATACAGACATGCACATCTAAATCTACACATATATATATTTTGCATACATGCAACCAACTGCACAACTTAACTTCAAGCATGATTCCAAACAACATTTTAAATTCCAGAGTTTCAAAAGTTTACTCACAATGGTCTTGAAGAAAGAACAGAGTTTCCTCTATGTTGAAACAGGCTTGAATTTGAAAGCTAGAAACTTTCTTGATCTCTGGTTTTGCCTTGATTTGTTTTGTTGTTATAATTGAATTTTTGTTGAAGTTTTAGATGATGTTTACTTCAGTTTTCTCAGCTAGAATGGAACGAAAATGAAATGAAGAAGATTGATATGTATAAAATGAGTTTTACTAGTGATAATAGGTTTTGTACAACATGATATTTTTTTTTCTCTAGTACAATTATAAGCAGAGATATTTTCGTTTGGGGGCTGAGATGATAATATTTGTGGTGGCTGCATTAATTAACATGTACCAACTTATACTTTTCTTTTTTCTTTCTTTATTTCGTTTGTACATGTATGAAGATATTTTGAGTGTCTTCCTTTGCAAGCTTTTGGATATATTTTATCTCCTCATTACATACTTATCTTCATATGTTTTGTATATAAATATTTGTATTTTCTTTTGCAAGCCTACGTACATGAACATGTTTCTTGCTTTTCCTATTGCTTTGTATTATAAGTGAATCCCTATTATTAATATGTGGTTTGAACTTATCTAATTTATTTCTATGTTCCACTTTATATTTTATAACTTATCTTTAAATATATCTATTATATCTATTCCTATTACTAACTTAACCATAAATTCTAAAATTTAAATTATTTATTTATTTTCTTTCTTGTGTCAAAGCCTATAAATTTTATATTTAATATTTAAACCATTTATTTAAGATTTAAATTCAAATCAAATATGTATATATATATATATATTCACATATATACAATTTAAATTCAAATGATTTAACATCTATTTCATTTGAGTACGGGGAAACTCGCTTCAATTTACAGTTAATTTTACAATTTTAATTCAAAAAATAAATTAATTATCAATTTAAATATATATAAAATCCGGGGTCGTTACAGTCGGAGTCTTCGGTTGCTTCCATTCCAGAATAGTAGCTACTTTGGCTGGATCTACCAAAATATCCTCACCAGAAACAATGTGTCCCAAAAATTTGATTTCTGACTTCCAGAAATGACATTTGGAGAACTTCGCCTTCAGAATATGCCTCCTCAACGTCTCCAAAACTATCTCTAAATGTTGCCTATGCTCCTCTTCTGACTTTGAGTAAACCAGAATATCATCGATGAATACCAGAACAAACTTATTCAACACATTCCGAAAAACTCGGTTCATCAGGTCAACAAAATAAGCTGGAGCGTTGGTTAACCCGAAAGGCATAACCAACCACTCATAGAAACAGTTAGGTCCTCGAAACGCAGTCAAGGGAATACTGTCCTCAGCTACCCTTAACTAATGGAAACCCGAAGCTAGATCTAACTGAGAGAAAACTGAAGCTCCATGCAACTGATCAAAGAGATCATCTATACGAGGTAATGGATATTTATTTCAGATAGTCGCTTTGTTCAATTCTCTATAATCAACACAAAATCTTAGCGATCCTTCCGACTTGGTTACAAAGACAATGGCAGAACCCCAACTGGAAAAACTAGGTCAGATCAAACCTTTCTCTAAGAAATCTTGGGTCTGCTTCACCAACTCTTCTTTCTCCTTCAGTGCCATTCTTCTACTGGGCTGAACAACAGGTACTGCCCCTGGAATCAGATCAATCCGAAATTCTATCTCTCGATGTGTAGGTAAACACTTGACTTCCTCAAAGACATCGGGAAAATCTTTAACCACATCAATATCTCCTCCCTTCTCTTGAGAAGTCTCAACTCCATGTAAAAGACTACTCAAGTGAACTTCATAACTATCACACGTCACTTTAGCAATTCTACCCAGATCAGTTTCCAACGAAACGGTTCTCTCTTCACATTTCAGGACAGCTTTATGCTTATCAAGCCAATCCATTCCCAGAATAAGATCAAACCCTTTGAAATCTAATACATAAGGCTCACACGAAAACTATGGGAAAGATAGGTAATTCGCACGCCTTTGCAAATCATATTAAGTCGGGTTACTCCCCCTATGGGATTAGAGGCGCAAATAGAATTTTCCATGACACTAGGGATAAGGTGGAATCTTACTACCGTCTCCAAAGAAATAAAACTGAGAGATGCTCCAGAATCAAATAATACTTTAACATAAATGCCATTAATAAGTAAAGTACCTTCCAAAACTCCCTTGCCCTTAGAAGAAGTTGATGGTGCACCTTCCAAAGCAGACACTTTGTTCGGCTGGACTTTTTGAAGAAGCGGGCAATCCTTTATCATGTGTCCCGGTTGGTGACAGTTAAAGCACAAAGATTTTTGAACCATTGCTGATCCTGGCCCATACTGATGTTGCTGCTGAGATCCTCTCCTGGGACATTTATTAGCCAAATGACCCTCTTGCTGACAAATATAACACTTGCGAGGTCCGTTGTTGCTTCCTAGTTTCTTCCCTTTGCCTTGCTTTTTCCAAAATGGATTGAATTTCCTCTTATTTGGATTGGAAGAATTCCCTCCTGATGCTGTTACAGGTGCCACTGATTTCTTATTCATCAAATCCTCGTATCTCAAATGCGCTGTCATCTTTTCATGAAATTCTGGACTCATTCCCAGCACAAACATCTCATTCTTTTTTAGGGAAGTGTCAATGAGTCCCGGTCCATAGCGAGATAGCTCATTGAATTTGGTCTCATATTTAGCTATAGTCATGCTTCCCTGCTTCAATTCCAGAAAATCCCGGTACAAACGAGTTTTCCCTGCCGTAGGCATGAATTGCTCCTCAAATAGCTCTTTAAATCTACTCTAAGAAATATCATCTTCTGAAACATTCACTGTAACTGCATCCCACCAAGCTGCAGCACCTTCTTGCAATTGCCACGAAGCCATTACCCTCTTCTGCTCATCAGACAATTCAAGACTCTTAAATATCCGCTCGCATGAGCGTAGCCAAGATTGAACCTCAATTATAGTCTCTGATCCTTTAAAAGGCTTTCCTCCAAGATTTACAAAGTCTTTGCACAGCGTTGCAAAGTTCACTCGAGGCGGTATTGGAGTCAAAGCCTCGACAATTACTCTACCACCTTCAACATTTAGGCCCCTTCCATTTGTGGTTGTCGTGCTACTCGTACCTCTGCCTCTCCTTCCCCTGGTACTCATGTTGACAACCTGGACAGGTACAACAAATTTAGATAGGTATATAGATATATATAAAAATTACAACTACACACTCTCAAGATAGATATTATTACAAAGCCTAGGTATTCACTCAACCTAGCGCTCTGATACCAACTATGACGACCCACATTTCTATCCACAGAAAGACGCATCATCATTAAGAAAGAAATAGGTAGAAAACAGAAAGAAAGAAGAAAGAACAACACAATATCAGAATCTCACAGCGGAATGGAACAAAATATAATACATCACATAACTATTACATAGTTATACATATATCAGAGTTGCATAACATCATCCAAACAAGACAGTCATATATATACATCTGCCATTTCATACATCCCAAAATACAACATACATCACTAACACAGCGGAACTAGATAGATATATACGTCTGGACTTCTGCTTCAAGCTCCTCCAGACATCAACAATCCAAGACCTGATCACTTGGCTACTCATAAAAATTTGAGTACCCAAGGGTTTAAGAAAAACAGAATAAACTCCGGGTCAGACATGGGTCTGGTGTGAGTAAACAGGTTAAAGTTGCTTAACTTTGAAAACCATTTGAAACAAAGGTATCACGTAAGACTTCCCACACATAAACACGGGTAAGTTTTTACCTTACGCTAACCAAAACATTTTATAGGAAATCCGGTGATATTATAATAGTATCTAGGGTTTTCAAGTAAATAAGAAATAGATGAAATTGTTACATCTACTAAATTCCAGCTTATTAGCCACAAAGTGGGTAATACAATCAAAACCGTAAGGACACGTAGGAAGATTGGATTTCCATCAATGGCAGGGCTACTGGGGTACCGCCCGTCATAGTACGTGGCCTAGATCAACGTACCGAGGATCACGCCCGACCCCCTGCAACACAAGGTCGGAACCATCCCTTACTGGACAATCCCGAACAAGACAACCCCGCAGTTGTGGCCAACAACTGCCCACTAAGCCGAAATAAAAAGGGACATCTTGATAGGGGTATATCTCGTCCTACTTGGGTGCTACCCACTTAACCTTGTTGCACCTCCCATGTTTTAGCCATTCCCGGTTGATGAGGCTTGAGGCTACGATTACCTTTATAGAACTCATCTCTTAGAATGCTCATCGTCCACCTGACGATGCGTTGAAAGCATTCAATCCATACAAGTTCGTTCCGGGTTCGAACGAAACCGAAGGCATTATCTCGTTACACTCATTTTGGAATCACCCTCGGAGTTAACGACAATAACCCTTGCATTCTGAAACTCTATCTCGATCTTCACTTTGAGATGTCACGACCTATCGTTTAATTTGGATCGATGCGGTTTTCGGAAAATCATAACAGATTCCCGACCCTGGTCTCATCGAAATCCAAACGTGTCTTTTAAGGCCAAGTTGTTTAAAGTTTTAAACAATTTAATTCAATTTAATATTGAATTCACACAGCTTTTAACACAGATAAATATTACACATTTATCACAGATATATCCAATATCTCATCACAGAATATCACAGATTATCATCCAATAGATATCATCCAATTCAGATATTCTACTCAAACAATCATCCAAACAAAATTTATTAATCTATATTATAATTAATTTAATTAACTTAAATTAATTACTTAAGAATTAATCACTTAATCCTGCTTAATCAAATTATTAATTAATTAATTAATTACGAACCATATAATCAATTAATAACTTCTTAATTTCCTTTTAAATCAATTAATTAAATCTTAATTAATTAATTATCCCTTAATTATTAATTATTAATCTTAATTATTAATTAATAAAAATTAATTACAAATTAATTAATTCTTAATTACTTAATTAATCAATTATTAATCCTTAATTAAATTACTTAATTAGTTAACCACTATTCATATATTAATTAACTTTAAATTAGTTAATTTAAAAATTCTTAATTACAAATTAATTAAACATTTAATAATTCATAAATCAATCTTTAATTACAAATTTGTAAATCTCAACTTCTTATTTAATTACAATTATAAATAAATTTATATTCTTAATTACTTTAAATAAATTAGATACTAACCTTAAAGCTTTAAATTGTTAATAAAATGTCAAACACTAATTACTTCACCACTACTTAAAATGGTTTACAATGATTCACTTTAATTTCACTAGGCTTAACGTTTAAACAAGACCCGAGAAAATCTCAGGTTTACTCGAGTGAAAACTCGAGTTTTCTTACCATTTCCCCGAGTCATCCACCTTCTTCATAAATTTCTTAAACTTAGTTAAAGTTTAAACTGTTGTTTTAATCCCACGCAAACTCGAGTTCCATTTCGAGTTAAAAGCCTTCCCGCTCGAGAACTACCCCGAGTCACTCACGAACCCATCACCAGACACAAAACCATCGCCATGCACGTGCACCCACGTTCGCCAGCACTCCGGCGACCTTCACCCCTTCCGACCAGTTGCATATTGACTCAGCAATCGATTCAAGTCATCGATTCCAAAACACATAGTCAAAATCGAAATCGAGCAATCCAGTTCAAACCTGGAACTCGACATCACCAGAAAATCCCCTCGACCACACGATTTCGACCACCAGAGTGCCTACAATTCCGGCCACAACTTCGACAACCACCATACTTCCATCTCCAAAAAGCCGGTGGCACTTGATCCACCAGAGACATCGCCATGATCTCGTTTCCAGACTCGACCAAAAACAGTTCGAAAACCCTACATCGACCAAACCCCGACGCCACGATGAACTGGAACGACTCCGGCTATTTTTCCCTACCTCCCCGAACACTCCTCCACCTCCAGTCGAAACCCCGATCACCCCAAAACCTCTGGCCATCAGAATTCACCCAAAAACCCAATTTCAGACATCACCCAATTACACATTCAATACTTCATTAAAAATTGTGAATTTGATTTTAAAAATCCTATCTTTCAGAGATGATTCAAGATATATAATTGAATCAACAAATTTCAACATTTGATTTTTAACATATTCTTTTATTTTACTGAGTTTCTTTGATTCCAGACAAATTTCAACTTTTATGATGCTTGATCCTATTTTTAAAATCTATATTATACATAAACACACATATATTGTTTGAAAAACTAAGCCTAAAAGGAATGAATGAAGAGAATAAGATTTTTCTTCAAAATCTTGTCTGTAAATAAATAACAAAGTTATATACAGAGACATATACCAGTTTGTAGGCATGCATATTTATATACTTCCATATCCACATGTTTTCAGAGCATGTATACATAGATTATATCAGATAATATAAAATTTACACAAGAAAATACACAACATTAGGTTCAAACTAAATTTTAAAGTTTAAGTTTACTCACCTGAAAACAATGTTAGAACGTAGAACACTTCTGTTTTGAAAAGCTGTTAGCTTGACCCCCCTTTGATCTTCTTACTTGCTTAGTTGAGTTGATTTAGTTGTTGTTGTTGAGTTAAATTTTAGCTTCAGTTGAATATATTTGTCTACTTATTTTTCTCTGGTATGCTAAGTCTTTTGTAAACGAAATGAGATAAGAAAAATATATGTAGAAAAATTAGTCTACAGGATTGTATTAGCTGGTACAATTTTAGGTCAGAGATTTTTCTTTTGCTTGGAGGCTGAAACGATAGCAATTTAATGAAGTTGTGCTGTTTTTTTTATATATTTCATACTTATCCACTTTTATACGGTATGAACAAATATGATTTCTTGCCTTGCATTGCAAACAAGTATTTGCCATAGTTTATAAATTTCTAGAGTTATCTTAAGTGTTCATTTCATATTTTTACATAACCATTTATTTGAAATATTTATTTCTATTTAGCACTTAATGTATTTAACTAATGTATTTGTTTCTATTTTAACCTTAAACTACCAAACACTTCATTTAAAATTATTTATTTATTTTTTTCCACTTATGTTTAATATCATAATTTCTGATGTTTATATGTTTATGACCATATATTTGTTTTATACTTATATTTAATATTGATAAGATTTATTTTATTTTAAACATTTTTACCTAGATTACATCATAAATATATATTTAAATCAAATGTAAATAAGTAAAGCTTACTTTAATTTAAATGTGAATAAGATAGATTTTACTTTAAATATTTTGAAACTCTTCATTTTAAATTCCAAATCATAATTTCCTTCCAAAAATACACACACACACACACACACACATATATATATATATATATTCGTTTTTAAGCTGATAAGTTTATATTTCAATTTATCATATTAAATTCTTATTAAAATAATATTGCCAAAATCCCGGGTCATCACATAACCCAAGTGATTTTCATTGAATTTGAAATTTTAGGATTTGTGGGTTGAAATGATATATACCCGTAAATATTTAAATTGCGGATTGAAATGATAAATATCTGTATCACTTGACCATAAGATAGAAAATTATATACGAACACCGCTGGTCTATATTTTGAAATGATATCCAAGTTTGGAAAGAAATATATGGGTTTTATAAACATTAATTTTTAAATTATATTATATAAATGCTATTTTTATATATGTCTAAAATTTAGATTTTTAAAATAATATGTTTTGGATATTTTAATTTATAACTTAATTTTGAGAATATAAATTTTAAGATTTTCTTATGATTCTATTATTTTAAAAATATATAAAATAATATTTAATTTAATAAAAATTTAATTTAATTAGTATATAATATGTTTAAGTAATTATTTATATTTATATTAATACTTTTAAAATAATAAATTTTTATAACTTTAATAATAAAGGTTGGGAAGATAAATTAATGTTGACTTGGAATTTAAATTGGTTAAAAATTGAATTTAAATAAGAATTGAATTGAACTTATTAGTTTTGATATTTCGGAAGATATGATTTATAACTTGATTTGATAAAAAGTAATTAAATGAATATTCTCAACTTTAATAAAATTGAGACCGAATATTTAGTATTGATTTAAATATATAAATTGGGATTTAAATAAATTGTTACTAAAATGGTTAAGTGAATATTTTCCAATTTGAATAAAAATTAAAGTTAAATGTTGAAATATAAATGAAATTATATACTGTAAATGTTTAAATATTTAAATCTGAATCTTTGAACTTTAAATTGAAATGGTTAAACTGGAATTGATTTAAATTGAATTTTTGGAATTTAAGATGATTTAAATCGATTTGCAAAATTGGAGGAAATTATTTTATTATATAAAGTATTTTTAATATATAAACTATTTTAATATAAATTATTTTAATATATAAACTATTTTAATTTATAACTATTTATTATATATACTATTTTCAATATCTAGACTGTTTAAGTCGGAAGTGTTATGATTTCCAAAGTGTTATGATTTCAAAAGTGTTATGATTTTTAAAGTGTTATGATTTAAAAGTGTTATAAATTTGAAAGTGTTACGGTTCTGGAAATGAATATGATTTAAAGTGTATAATGATATCGAATTAGATATGGTTTTGAAATGAATATGATATTTTGATTTGAAGTATGAATTATTTGAAATGAAATGAATACGGTGTGAAATAAGCGTTTGGTTGTTAAAGAGACTGGGATCGGATATTGTCATACTGTCTGCCAATACCGAAAACCACTTTAACAACTGTGTACGTGGTGGAGAATCCAGAACGAAGTAGGGTGGTTTGATGGCGATTCTATATGGTATTTACGTAGCCCTAACTCCCATGAGTCAGCTTGATGTGGCTAAAACAGGAGCCATGCCGGGCCAAGTGAGGTCATTCCTCCTATCGGTCACATTTCTTCGATACCATTCTATTGCTTTTGTGATTTGATAAGGTGCACCTTTGATTTGGGAGTGTGTCACAAGGTGGGCGGTAGTAGCTGCTATGCGTTACCACCGGTCCGGATCCGCAAACGGTATATCTACCCTGGCATTGCCTCGTGTGCCTTGTCACATGCCCTATCGCGCCTTCTACGAGTTTGTTTTGTACCGTACCTATGTGGTGTCCTCTGTGTAAACCACCGGTTTGGTGGAGCGTACGGAATTGTATAGACTACGGGAATATATAAAATGTATTAAGGGGGATATGGGTAACGCCTTAACGCTATTTTAATACTTTTACTTTACTATGGACATATTATAATAGCGTATATTGCTACATAGTAGATAGTTCAACGGATCCTTAGAGGATGGAAATCCCAAACATCCTTTAAGTTAATTGTATTTCAGTTGATATTTCACTTGAGTTGAATTTACTGATATAAGAATGTTAATCCTGGCTCTAGTGTTTTCGTGTTTTGCTTTATGCTCGGGTCAGACTGAGTGTCACAGCATTTGAGACTCACCTTTGGAGTTTGGAGCTTCGCTTGGAGATCCATCTATCTATCCAGCTTTCAGTTATTTCAGCTGTTTCCAGTGATTTCTGTTCAGTCTTGTCAGTTACTTTTGTATTTGAGACTACTCTGTATTTGAGATTTCTGTTGTATTTTGTTTCAAACTATGATGTTTATATAGTAGCTTAGTGAACTACTATTTATCTATTCCGCTGCTTATTGTTATATTACTCTTTGCTTGTGATTCTGTGATTGATTGATTTACTGTATATGCTGAGTTTTGCCAAATATAAATTAACAATCTGATATTTTGAGCAATTCAAGTCCGACATGCGTGGATGCGAATGGTTCGAAATACCAGGTCGTTAATACCAGGTCATTACAATTTTATGTTTCGTTATTTTACTTATGTGAAAAGTCACATTAGTATACTTGGCATGATAAAATAACAATTATGTTGCATATATGCATAACAACACAATGACGTAACAATAAATTTAAAGCACACAGAAATTGTATACATTCATATAATTGTTGGGATTTGCGACTAATGTATGCATATATACATATATAAATAATAAATAACTAAGTGGTTCATACATCAAATTCAATATGACAAGCCAAAGAATCTTTACATTCCGATTGTTTATTATCAACCAATAGGAATAATTCACGATGGTTTAAATATAATAAATAATGACATATAAATATATGTTCCATTTTAGAATTAGTTTCAATACACACATACACACATAATAATAATACCCTGATTGTATTTTATTTAATTTATGCATATTTGAACTAATAAATCATAATTTTGTTTTATGTTTAAGCAAACAAATCGTAAAATCAAGAATAATTTTATTTAACATACCAAAATCATAATTTACATATAAGTTCAAAATCCGATTTATGTATGCAAATCATAAAATCCAAAATAATTTTATTTAACATTCCAAAGTCATAATTTACATGTAAATACAAAGTTTAACTTATGCATATAAACCTAACAATTGAAGTAATGAAAACATTAAATTCTAGTGATGAAAAGTTGAATGTTATGTTTATATGATTTTTATAAAAACTATCAATAGTATGATATAATCTTCATTGGAGTTTAACTTATAATAAATCAATTCATTTACTAAATTATATTTGATCAATTATTAATTTATTATACAATTATAAGCATGAGTTATCATCATATAATGGGTTTAGGCATCATTAAATATAAAAAATGCAATGTTTACGAATTTTGTGATCCTACTGCTTATCGTATCTTGACCTGTATATGCCTTTTGGGAATCAGATTACACCTTTCTGGTCTTTAAGGACCAAATACTATCAATACTAAGAGAGATGAGACTTTTAGAATTCTTGAATGAAGTAAAGTGGGTTGGTAATGATGTGGAGATTTGAAATGAAAATCCATTTTCTCATTCTTCTTTTACCAAGCAGAAAAATAAAGGAGTTTGAGTTGCTATTTATAGAAGAGGTATCATGAGAGTTATCTACCTCTACTGACTCTTAAAAATCAAATTAAAAAAAACCTTCTTCTCCATAATGTGATGGCCCTCTTCTTTTCTTTCCTTTTTATGTATATTTAAACCCGTTTAGATATATATTAACATCTTATAATAATGTTTGTATGTATAACGCATATACACATACCCAAATAATTACAAAAAACATCCAAAAATTTCCAAAAACAACCAAAGTTACAAACAACACCCCTGTGCAGTTAAAGCGCTTAGCAATTCTATAGCGGTGGAGGTGTAAAGAGTTACAGCGGGGATAAAGCGAAGATATAGCGGAAAATAATGGATGTGCAAAAAGCTTCATTAGATATAAAATCAAATATTTAAAGTTAACTTATTCAAATTCTCACAACATTTGTGTAGGAAATAGAAATATTTTTTAATATTATATAACAAAATCGAAGAATATCATGATTTATGCAGACTAGTTTTGGTGACTACAATAGACTTCTAACTTATATTGAGAACTTATGCCTTAAAGTTAGGTCATTATCCTAAATTTATTGATTTTTTAAAGTAAACTACTCAATCAACCTTTGTATACTACTGTTGCTAATGTGGGTGCTAAAAAGCCTTGATTTAGCGGGTGCAGCGGAAAATTATGGGTCTTAAAGTGAATCTACTGTTTAAAAGCGTTAAATTAAAATAGCGTAGCGGTCGAAGAGTGTTATACGCTATAGTGAGGATTTTGTGTGGCTTTAGCGGGGCTTTAGCTACACAACAGCACCCTAACTACTAAAAGTACTCATTATTAATATATCTTATATATATATATGTGTGTGTGTGTGTGTGATTAATTTATAAAACAATATAGACTAATTAAATAAAATGATATTTTTGAGACTACATAGATTCGGCCGTGCGACTTAGAGGTGTGAATTCAGTTAGCGATTAATACTGAACAATTCGAATACGACAGTCATATGTCATCTTGGTTAATGATGTGATAGTTTAGCCGAATTCATCAGTTATAAATCTTTTCGGTAAAACCATATTTTAGATCAATTTAAGAGGCACATTTAAGCAATGATTATTATACGCATCTTCTCTTTGTCGGCACTATATCACTTCTGATATCTGGAGTTTGGTCATGGTCAAAACTTGCACTATATCCGTATAAAATTATTCAATCCATCTCCAAAGTTATTAATTCAATAATAACATTTATTATTAACTGACATGCCTTGGCTGAAGACTTTTGACTTTAAGTTGACCATATTTGACCATGATACTAACCTCTCATAACAAAGGAGACGGATTCTCTATCGAACAGTGTTTCACTTCGTATGCTTCAACTTAGATTCAATTATAGTTTTTCGATGGTTATCTAGCCATAATTTAGCTATAATCAAAATGGAATGCTTATGTTGAAGTTTCACTATATTCTTAAGTCAAAAGAACTACGTTAAATGGTTACATAGAACTTTCAAATTTAACCATAGTCATTCCATTATCATTTAATAACTACAAGTACATAACCCCTCGGTGTCCCTAACAGCCATGAGTAATCCACTGCCTAACATTTGGAGAGCATTACGTACTCTAGTCTCAACGAATGTATGTCTTTTCTCAAAACATCTTGACTAGGAATATTTAACAAAGTATTTTTGACATCAGGAAAATAGTGTCAAGGACAAAATTTCTCAGCATTTTAGCCTCAAGGGCCGGCCTTCTGTATTTTAGCATGGAAGAAAACTTTTAATTTCAATTCAGAGGCAGGACAAGAAATTAGCGACTAGGACAAACACGCAAATGAGTCTGGCACGGCATCAAGCTTAGGCGGCGTTGTCGGCAAGGACCGTTGCTGCGATGGCGTTGGCAACGAGGGTGGTTGGTTCGACGGTGGATGGCAACGGCTTGGGTTTTGAAGTAGCTTGATTTGAAGTCATCTAATGATGAAAAATTAATGGCTCTGGTAGTAGAGGCGCTGTGGTGAAGTGTTGTTTTAGAAGCAACAATTCGAGGAAGAAGAAGAGCAAGTCGAGGAAGAACAAGAGCAAGCCATGGAGGAATTAGGGGAGAAGAAGTGGTATCAGCTTTTAGGTATTAGTTTTCCAGTTTGTAGGTATCATTTTCAAAAATATTTGTTATTTTTGAGTTTGTGATTTTTTTTATATAACAAAATTATTATACTGTAATAAATTCACATTTTGAAGTGAACTTTTTTTAATTGTTATTTTGTTTTTTTGCATTCATATTGGTTTGATTGATAATGTATTACTGTGTTGAGTTTAGTGAGGATTAGTTTTTAGGTATCATTTTTGTTTTTTCTGAGTATCATTTTTTAAAATAATGTAGTGTGGAAGTTTTTTACTGTTTTGTTTGTTTGATTAGATAAAAAAATGAAGTTGTTACATAGTAAATATGATGGTCATTGAGTTGAATTAGTGTTTCGATAATATCAAATATTTAATGAATTTTGTTTGAGTATCAGTTTTACTATTAATTTGAGGATCATTTTTTAGGTATCAGTTTTAGTGATAGTAGGTATCATTTTTGTAAAACTGTTTTATTTTTTACCTAGAGATGAACCGTTATCATGCTCGCCATTGTGCACACTATCTTAGTTGAATGGAATCCATGCTTATGTTGTAGTGGAGCCACTCGATCTGGCTTGCATCGAAGAATGGAGATGCTTGAGTAAAAGCATCGTTATATGAGATAACGATGCAATTTCATGAGTTTGATAGATGTTGATTATGGGTGGTCTATTTGTGCTTTAAATATGATGATGAACTGATTTTCTACAAGGATGATTATTATGATTAAACGCTTGTTCAAGAATGAACTGTAAACTTAGATAATGGTGATCGAATTTGATAAATTTGAGAACCTAGAAGATTATGGGTGTTTTATTTGAGTATCAGATACTAGGTATCAGTTTTTAGGGAGCAGTTTTTAGGTATCAATTTTTAGTTACCGGTAGCAGTTTTTAGGTATCACTTTTTAAGTTAAGGGTTATCGATCGCATGTGATGGCGGGGGTGGTGTTGGCGGCGACGACGAGGCTGGTGGAGCAGGTGACGGAGGTGGGTGGTGGTTGATAATTTTGGCGGTTTGTCCTTATAACTAATTTTAGGAGAATGTTTGTCCTTATCACTAATTTTGGGAGAATGTTTATCTTTATGACTAAAATATTGAGGTTGTGTCCTTAAGGCTAAAAAAATACAAATTTTTGTCCTTTGTACAAAAAACCCCTTTTAACATACGATTCAATACTCATGGTTACAACAATTGTAGCTACAATCATATAATACTTTATTAAATGGTTTTCTATTTATATATATTAAATGATTATTTAATCATTTATTTATATCACAGTGTAACATTATATACAATAGAAAACAAACACAAAAAGCATAATTCATTTTGAATGAGATTGGTTACGACGTTAGGATATATAACAAATTACATGATTGCCTTTAGGACACACCTCCTTAACTTTCATATTCGACATAAGTTTCTTGACCTTCAAGCGAATTCAATCTAAATATGTAACGATCGATAGATATCTTTCTTTAAAATCCATTATTAAAATTTTGGGCAAAATTAGAATTCATTTCCCCATCTCGATTTCCAATAAAAAACACATTAGCAAATTTTCAAAAGGCGAACCATGCAAAAGGGTTTAAACTTCAGCCCCACTAGCACTCCTAAACTTAGTCAAATCATAAGTAAATTCATATACTGTAGCAGCATTAGTAACATGAAAAAATAAAGAAACAATTCATTTGTCTTGAGGATATGTTTTATTAGAAAACTCTTCAAATTATTCTTTAAATTGTAATTTCAATACCCATGTGTTGAGCCTAGAAAATCTTGAGGAACGACAAGCAAAAGACTAGAATGCCAATCATATAAAAAGGTCAAATCATGATAATCACTACATAACATTTCCTTAAGCTTTATAAGAATCAAATACTAATAACGTTTATCTTCACCAGATAGAACACTAACGGCAAGTGAAGAAAACCCTAAACTAAAGACAAATACATTTGTTACATTCATAAACTAAAAATGATGAACAAAAAGTAGAAACTCCAACAATATAAGTCTGGCAAATATTTACCAGGTAAATTTGGAAAATATTTGACAGACTGAAATTTCAAATCTACCAAAGAACTTAAAATATATCAAACAATTAAATTATTAATTTAATAATCAAATCGTATCTTAAAATAAATCAAAAAATTAATGGACAAAATATAGAAAATGTTGCGGTATAAGCTTGGTAAATTTTTACTATGAAAATAGGATAAATATTTGGCAAGCAAATATTTAAATTACGAAAATTTTGGAATCTACCAAAGAACTTAAAAAAGACCAAATAATTATATTATTAATCATATAGCTAAATCGTACCTTAAAGTAAATTAAAAAATTAATGGACAAAGTGTAGAAACTGCAACAGTGTAAGTCTGGCATATATTTACTAGGAAAATCTGGCAAATATTTGATAGATAAAAATTTTGAACAATTATATTATGAGTTCCACAATTAAATTACACCTTGATAACTATTCTTAGCCAGAGATAATACAACCTTGTCCTCCGCCTCTCATTAAAGTTCCATCTACAAATATCAAAGGACGATAATAACCAAATCCTTATTTGCATGCTTCATACCTAATGAAAACCATCTCAATTTTTGGACGGACATGATTACCTTAAAGATATGCTATACTACCAAAATTACAAACAACCATAGCTTCATAAAATGATGATATGAAAGCAAATCATATTGATGTATTTCTTCAAGAACTAATTGTTAGACCAAAAAATGGTATAACACTTCAGATGCTACTTTTGATAAGTTAGCCCCTTATTCAAATATATTCGAAGACGTAATCAAGCATGAGTTAATCATGTCGACTTAGTCTTGATATGTGGGGAGACGTGATCAAGGCTCTTGACAATGTTTCAAGGCCTAACTCATTATTTATGAGCTGGCATGAGATTGATTCTGTGACGACCCACCTTTCTGATCCTTGGGAACGACACTTAATACATCCTCGGTATTCGTGTGTCGTTGCCCAAGCATCCGAAAGATAAGTTGTCTTGGGGTAAAATAAAGGACAAAACAAGACATAATAGACAAACCTCACATCAAAATGGTTACATATAATATAAAATGATATAGTACAAAAGGTTACTCCTTACATAGAGCTATCAGAGTTAAACAAAAGTACTATGTCTAATAGATTTGTAGGTATACATTCTGACTTACATTTTCTAGATACCAAATATACCAACATTATCATACAATCAGAAATAAATAACTAGATAACTAAGGAGCCGCCTACTCGATCATTGTCTTCAAAGAGCTCCTAAGAAAACCTGTTATTCTCTAACTATCCAAATATGATTGAATACCCGAGAGTTTTGGAAAAATAAACAACTCAGGTAAGATAAAATGTCTGGTATGAGTAAAACTCTGAAACAAAAGGAAGTGTATTTAACAATAATTATGGGACCACGCCGCTAATGCGGATGGAATTTCTCCCACATAAACAACAACCAAACATAAAAAAGTGGAAATGAACAGTAGGGAACAAATCCAAACATAGATGATGGGTACTATTAGTATAACATTCAGACTTAAAAGGATGGAAATAGTCTGAATAAAAATCCAAACCGGATATAATGGGTAAAACAAGACAACAGTCCAAACTCTTCGGAATGGACAAAACAAGATAACTAGCCAAACTCGATAGAATTTACAAAGACAATAATTGAACATGGCGAAGAGTGGTTGACTCTTCCCGTTGTAATTAAAGAAAACAGATTCAAAGGTTCAAATCAAATACGAAAAAGGAAATTTCCAACAATGACTAAGAGGGTGCGCCCCCCTTACCGAAAGTATACCTCTGGAAATATACTTGAGAGCTCCGATGGCTCTCGGAAACCTCCAAGCCAGAACCCGCTAACTGTTACCAAGAATCCGAGTACTTCACATCTTAATGCACAACACCAAATCCAATCTAGAGTGGATGTGAAAATACCCTAATAGGAGTAACCCCACATAGCTTGGCCCCCAGTTGTTCTTTGGTTTTAGTCATTTCCGACAAAGGATATCAAAGCTTAACAGAGCAACACATCATCTTAGATGATAATAAAGAAGCTGAAGTAATCGATAGTTGAGAAACCAACTATCGAGGATATAAAACGATCGTATATGGAAATTAAGTCTTGTATACTTATCACCACTCATCGAATTATAACTTGTACTATTTCTCGGTTGACAATTATATCGGACAAGTCAAGGTAGTGTTACCTCAAGTCATGTCTCATGATTATTCTTAACTTTCGAAATAGCAGCAAGTCTACTTCTTCGACGTTTAGTGCTAAGTATACAAATAAATCGTCCCCATATAAGTGAACCACTTTATGGAAATTAATTCATTTCCATAAACGAATCAAACCTTTTCTTTTAAAAACTCGAATTCGTGCTTGGCCTCACATTACAAGTATTAGCTTTAAAACACTTTGTTAAAAGATTTTACTAACTTCAAAACATCAATTTAAAAAGGTAATAACTTAAAACATCCTTATTACATTAGTTAATTAAATTTAAACTTAATCACATAATTTGATTTTTTTGAATTTCAAATGTCTTTAAATAATAAAAAGGGTAAACCACTTTAAACCTTATTAATCTAATTAATTAGTAAAACATAATTAATTAAATTAATGAATAATTAATTATCATAATTTAAAATGAATAACAAAGTCAAAACATCCTGGTTACTTTGATAAATTCGATTTCAAACTTCATAAATTAAGTTGATTAATTAACTCCAATAACTTTAGTTAAAAAGGATAAATCACCTTTGAAACGTCATTATTTCAATTAATTAATAAATTTAAATATAATTAATTAAATTAAATAATTAATTAATTTTCAATATTCAAAAATGATTTATTAATCATAAATATAAATAAAGGAATGATTAATTAGAGTTAAAACAAGTTGATAAATTTTAAAAATCATTTATTAAAAAGATTTATTAATTTAAAAGCATCATTAACAAATTAATTAATAATCCTTAAACATCATTAAATAAAATGATTAATTATCCTTAAACATCATTAAGTAAAATGATTAATTAAATTTAAACATCATTAAGTAAAATGATTAATTAATTTAAAGCATCATTAACCAGGTAATTAGTTAAATTTAAAACACATCATTAAGTTAGTAATTAGTTGACCTTAATCATTATTAATTAAGTAATTAATTAAATTAAATAATCAATATTAAAATGGTTAATTACTTTTGAAAACATTGTAATCAAAATCTTGCTTAACTTGTAAAACAATTCCAAGCACGAAGATGAAACCAAACGGTTTCGATAAAAGGTGATTTTTCGAAAGTGCCGATATATCGACTATCGCTATACGGGCAGTTTGACAAACAAACTTATGACATTAGCCATACAACCAAACATCTCATAGCAATTTTTTAAGCACAACGCAAGGTAAATAATGATGATACAACATGTAATGGGTATTTACTAATAATTATATTAACTTTAACTACCAACTTTTCATATAGCTAACCACATGCTTACTAACTTTCAAATGCGACAACTTTTCAAAGCATGAAACAAACAAATAACCAAACCATCACTTCATATATACAACAAGCATTCATAGGCTATTAACATGAACATTAACATTGTATAAACTTGGTTTAAGAAGTCGTAGTTTTACTCACTGAAAGCTATCCAAACTCTCGCTTACTTAGGGTATGACCTAGAACTTCCATTCCTAAGCAAAAGATGGAGTCTTAGACCCTTAATGCACTTGGTAGGCTTGGCTTTGAAAGAAGAAGGAAGTGAAACTTCTTTTGGTAAGGTGGAGTGACTTTGGATAATCATCGAACTCTAAAAAATAAACTCGAAAATAAATCATTTTACAACTGGTTTTGGGACTATTTACTCTAGGATGTTGTAAAAGTGTAAAGAGGAAAGTTTTAGAAAATTCTTTTCTCTATAATCTCAGTGAAAGAATCACTTGATTACAATTATTTTTGAAGAAGATATGGTCAAAAGAAGAAGGGCCATTTTCAGACTTAAAATTCTGGGTCCAAAAACACTCTATAGACAATTGATATTTTGAAATAGCTATGCTTGAAATTTGAAGAAGTGATCAAGATAAATATTGTAGCCACTGGAATTTGACATGATTTTAAGAAAATAAAAACTTCATTTGGATAAGATATGAGAGAGATCTGATCGGTGGAAGAAGAGGAAAATTTAGAGAGATGAAAGGCTATTTATAAGCAAGTGAAAATGTAAATTACCTAAACACCCCTTGTCTTTTACCCTCCACACTGTTTTTCCACCTCAAACCCTCCACAACACATGCTATTTCAGCCTCTACCTTGTCCCTCCCCCTTAAAATGTCAAAGAAAACTTGTTTAAACTTGTTTTGTACTCAAGTCGCCAAAGTGTCAAATCATGTCTCTTAAGGAATCTTTTAGTATATACATGTATATACTTAAGTATATATACCTACGTATATACCAATATACACTAACTAAATTACATTATTAACCATTTAAATGTTGTTTCAAATATAAACAAGGCTCACGATATTTCAAACAACTTTTATACGATGAAACGTCGAAAATTCAAAAAAACAAATTTCGGTCACATTTTCTGTTTTTCATCGAACTAAGTATTTTTGTAAACTAAATTTGAAAATTACTTTATCTTCAATATTAATTATTTAAAATATTTTTTATTTTAATTATAAAACCTTTTATTTGAATATTTTAAATTAATTAAATATTTGAAAATTATTATGGTGAAATTCCGGGTCGTTACAGATTCATTAATTGACAAATGACAATTAGCCCTTTAGGAAGGATATATAAAGGTTCATTTATCTCCTCGAATCATTATGTTCGAAGTCTCGTAGGGTCGTTAGGATTGTCATGAATATGGTCCACATTAGTCATTAAATAATATCATCCATAAGGCTATTGATATGTCATATTTGTAATAGGCATAGAAGATAAGTCACAGAGTCATATTGAAGTGCGTTATGTATAACAACAAGTTATGCATTCCGCTCTTATGCTCAAGGTCCATAGTCCATAGTCCATGTAAATATGCATACAAGAGTTCATCATGGTTAAGGCACTTCGACTAGGTTCATTTCAAAGTGGTCATGATAAGTTCATATTATGCAAGTCCAAGTCAATAATGTTCAATAGGGTCATAATTGAAGTTAATATGCGAGGTTAAGTCTATGTTTATTCAATTTAAACAAGATTACAATCCAAAAGAATTATTCCCAATTTGATTTAGGGTTACAAGGCTTTTGATTTAAGAGGCGAGAGAGAGAAATGAAATTCTGGCCACCCAAAATAGCACCCCTAAAGGCATACTTATAGATGCAGGTGGCCCTCTACATCGCACCTCACACCTTCGTCAAAGTGGGCATCGGCGGCGTCCAACTTTGCAGTGGCATTGTTTCATTTTATGCCTTCGATGTTGATGAGACTGATTTGTCTATGACAAGAGAGCAGCGATGCTCCTAATGTATTGATAGTGGCATGCCTTCGAGGAGCTGCATGGGGATGGTTGCAGAGTGACCATCATTGGTGCACGACTATTGTGATCTTTGGCCCCAAAGGCTTCTCTCATGAGGCTCAAAGTCCTTGGTTCAAAGCAAGTGTGGGGAATTGACACTTGCGAAGTGGTATTGATGACCTCGAGGGTATCGATGATATGCTTTATCGATACCGCTTTGCATAAACTGTTGGAACTGGACCAGCCCGCAGCAGTAGTGGTAGGTGTATTTCAAAAAATTTACCCTATTGGATCTTTTATTGGACCTATGAAGTCTAATTCATTTAGAACAATTCTAAATTTGTATTAAATAAAATCATGTATTTTATTTAAATTTAAGTATTTTGAATGTAAAGTTAATTTGATTGATTTAATTTATATATATACATGTATCATATACATATACATATGTGTGTGTGCATGTGTAACATAATAATCCATGAAGGGTATAACATGCCCGTATATAGATGCTGGGATTTACATTGCAACAGACACATTAGCTCATTTCGTATGTATTGTATTGTTAACCCGCCTTTTAGCAAGGCTGTAGGCAGGTGGATTTAACTAAATCGACTACTCGTTTGTCGAGACTGGAATACGACAGGTTTAAGTCGACTGGACGGATAAATGATGTAGTTTGCTTGGAAGATGGATATTGGATTGGATGAAGTGGATCTGCATAGGCTAGTGGCTTGATGTTGGAGTCTTGAGGGAGTCGGGATGTTGGAGTCTCGAGGGAGTCGGGATGTCGGAGTCTCGAGGGAGTCTCGAAGGAGTCGGGATGTTGGAGTCTCGAGTGAGTCGGGATGTTGGAGTCTTGAGGGAGTCTCGAGTGAGTCGGGATGTTGGAGTCTCGAGGGAGTCGGGATGCTGGGGTCTCGAGGGAGTCGGGATGTCGGAGTCTCGAGGGAGTCGGGATGTTGGAGTCTCGAGGGGGTCGGGATGATGGAGTCTCGAGGGAGTCTCGAGTTAGTCGTTCGGCACAGGAAGTCGCTCGGCACAGGAAGTCGTTCGGCACAGGAAGTCGCTCGGCACAGGAAGTCGTTCGGCACAGGAAGTCGCTCGGCACAGGAAGTCGCTCGGCACAGGAAGTCGCTCGGCATAGGAAGTCGTTCGTCATTAGAAGTCGCTCGGCACAGGAAGTCGTTCGGCATAGGAAGTCGCTCGGCACAGGAAGTCGCTCGGCATTGTACCTCGCTCGGCATTATACCTCACTCGGCATTGGAAGGCGTTCGGCATCGAACCTCGCTCGGCATTGGAAGGCGTTCGACATCGAACCTCGCTCGGCATTATACCTCGCTCGGCATTAGAAGGCGTTCGCCATTGAACCTCGCTCGGCATTGGACATCGCTCGGCATCGAACCTTGCTCGGCATTGTGGTGAGGCTGGTGCGGCTCAGCATTGTGGTGAGGTTGGTGTGGTTCGGCATTATGGAGATATGTGTGGCCCGGCACTGTGGAGAGGCCGATGTGGCTCGGCATTGTGGAGGTATGTGGCTCGGTGGAAGGCCTTGATGGGCCCAGATCATTCAGAAAGCCCAACAACTCAGGATTTGCCTATAAATACAGCATGTGAGGGTTCAGAAAAAGGATATTCTTTCTCCTCTCTTACTTTCTATTTTCTAAGGCTGAGGCTACTCTACCATTTTGTAACCGTAATTGATTCGAATATCAATAATAAGGAAACCTCTGGAGTGGACGTAGGTCGGAGTTAGCCGAACCACTATAAAATCTGTTGTTCTTTACTGCTTTCATTTTAATTTTTACTGTTCCTCACTTCATCACTCTCTACACACATTCTGTTTGTGAGCTGTGACTGGTATTTTGTGCTTTCAACTGGATTTGGGTGTCAGTGACCAATTTTGGTGCTAACATGTATGTTGTCTAAATATGTGCATAAATCTATAATGCAAAGTATATTTATATAAATACGTATACATATATTTAAAATATATTTTATAACTAAAAGTCTCAAAATTATATATATATATATATAATTTAAAACATTTGTGTAAATATATATACATAATTAAACATATAAAATTATACATACATATATATATAATAATTAAATAAATAAATATATATGTATGCATATATATAAGGTTAAATAAAATGCGTATATATATGAATAATTAATTACATTCAAATACTTAAAATATAAATATATATATTTTAAAATTATTTCCAGATCGAAATTAGCTTAACAAACATAAAATAATAATTTTATAATTTATCATTATTGTATATATAATAAATAGTTTTGATTATAATAATTAAAAATATTAATAATAAATATTAAAAAATCAAAATTTAAAATTTATGAAAATTTAGGATCATAAAATATTGGTTCAATTTTTTTTTCATGATTTTTTGAAATAAAATATTATTTTTAATAAATAAAAGAAATGTTCAACTGAAGTAATTTAATTTTTAAAAATATTAAATACTAAACCCTGGGTTACTACATAGATGTAGTAATTTAAAAAATATAAAATCGAATTTTCAATGCAATATTTTTTTAGATATAATAAACAATTCAATTAATCAATAAAGTATAATTTTAAATTATTTATACATATAAAAAAATTATTTTCGAATTTGATAATTCATATTATGTATAAATAGATGTAAGGAAAAATTCTAAGCTATTTATACATATATGTAATTATATGTTTAAAATATACATTAGTCTATATTTAAATTAATATATAAATATGCATAAAATAATTAATAATGTCAAAATTTAATTTTTTACAGCAAATTAAATTTGTTTATACATAAATTATAACACATAATAATATAACCATGCACATAACCAAACTAATTTGTGACAACTACATATACCTACGAAAATCTCACCTAACTAGATATATAGCATTAATATATATACAGATTTGAGATTAATCAATATTAAATCATAAAATATGATATGTTTACAATAATATATAAATAAAATAGTAATTGATGATGCCTTTGAGTCCACTTGAATTAATGAATTCCCTTCTCTAGTTATTCTCGATCCGTTAGATTGCAAGTCTGGAATCGTTGACCTTTTCTATCAAATATTGCTTTTACTTAACTTGAATTGATTTGAGTTTCTGATATGGGGATTAATTTCGGCCAACAAACTTGATAATTATGGCAGCCAAAATTTGTTTTTGATTAAGGGTTTAGAGATCCATGATTCCATATATATAGCCTTGTACAAGAGAGATATTAGGACAATCTCATTACCTATTCTCTCTTAATCTTAGCCACCCATCTCTAGGTCTAATCCTAAGTTTTAGCCGCCTCCAATAACTTGTCAAAACCGAAATTTGCAGCCATAATGATGGGCTTTAAACCCATTTAAGCCTAAGCCAAAATGATATGCAATTAACTCTAATTAATCGCTTATCGATATCGTATATTTATAAATATATATAATACTATTTATTTCTCAAATCATATTCAAATTTTATAATTAATATTTCATAAATATTAATTAATTTATTAATTTATAACAATTATAAACTAATTAAATCATTCGGCCTTTAGGGAATTCATTATTTCAGCTGTGTAACTCTTGGGTGTAAATTTGGTCATCGATTAACATCGAACCATTCTAATGTTAACGTTCACACGTCACTTAGCAGGTGGTGTGACATTATGGCCAAATTTATCGCTTATTCATTTTCAGTGAAATCCAATTTTATTTTAATAAGCGTTACCCGGTTGTGACATTTGTTTACACCAATTCTCTTCGTCAAAACTATATCACTTTGGACTTATGAAATTTGGTAATGGTCAAAATTCCAACCACATCCACATTCAACTTTATAGTCTAAATACAAAGTCCTTGGTTTAATAATAACAATTATTATTAACCGAAATGCTTTGGTCAGAGACTTTGACTTTGAGTTGACTTGAGTTGACTGTGATACTAACCGCACGTAATTGAAGAGACGAATCCTCTCTTGAATAGTGCTTCACTTCCAATACTTCCACTCCCAACTATAGTCACTTGATGGACGCCATGCCATGATTTGGCTATAATCAAAGCTAAGCTTTCATATTGAAGATCCACAGTATTCTCAAGTCGAGAGAACTGTGTAAATCAGTCACATCGATATTTTCTGTTTGACCTTAGTTATATTAACTAATAGAAAACTATCGAGTGAGTCATTCCATAGTTATTCAATAACTATTAGTACGTAACCCCTAGTTGCCTTCAATAGTCATGATTAATACATTGCCTAACTTTTGGAGAGCGTTACGTACCCCAGTCTCAACTGATACATCGATCTCCAGTCTCGATGCATCTTACTGGGAACATTTAAAATGGTATATTTGTTTCGTTGCGATAAATTACTCACGGTTACAACACTTTGTAACTACTATCACAAAATATACCATTTATGGATTTTTCTATGAAATATACTTTTAATTAAGTTAATTAATTAATTTAATCACATTATATCAAGTATATAATAGGAAGAAAATACCTTTTATTTCGAACAAGATTGGTCAACGAGTTAGATATATGTAACAAATTACATAATTGCCCCTAGGGCATACCCCTAACTTTATTAATCTCCCACTTGCACTTGGGGTCAATTAAGGAATCTAGTTCCAACTTCTCCAATCAGTTTTCTCAAAACCAATTAGGCCAGTCCATTTGTGAATGGGTATGCTATTATGTTTTAATTATCTACTTTGTCGATTAACTCTCTCTGACACTGATAAAATGCCTTTTCCATGTGGAATGATTCGAAGTATGTCTTTCGACTTCTAGTGAGCTTTAAGTTCTATCATGACCAATTTCATGACATTGTTATCTTATAACAATATTATGGGATTCTCAACATTTGGAATCACCTTTGGCTCAGTTATAAATTTGTGCATTTATATTTATATACATTGGTTTATTGTAGTGCTATTCAAGTTATTGTTCTCAAATTTCGTTGAATCGACCACAATCACTTTTATTTTGAAACATTTCAAATTAAATATTTTAACTTGAATTTTATCATTGACATGTTATACTCAATATCACTTATCAAAGTTTGTGTCCACGTTCCATCATAACGAGTTCGTTGTTTCTCTAAACAATTCTCTAGTATTTCATAAATACGCGAGAACACCTCAAACAACCATTTAGTGATATTAATTTGGATTTTATATTTGCTCCATGTATCAAATACATAAACAAAACACAATATCATACACAACATTATCCGTATGATAATTCCTATTGCTAATGCATAAGGAATCCAACTTACATGTTCTCTTTTTAATAGGGTGATGTTGTATATCGTTTTGGGACAATCCTTATATCTTTTATACTCACTATAAAAGACATCATATACAATCCAAAATTGAGTATTAAAACAACTAAAGTTGATTTTAATACAAGCATATTGTTAAAATCAACAACGTGTTGTTTACTTATAGTTTAGAAATATTAATGTACCTTTTAACGTTCTTTCTTATGAACACACACTTCCTCTGCACTTTGATTGAAAATTAAACTATTTGATATTTCTATCAAAATACTTATTCAATCTTGATACTTATAAAATGATACATTCGTATCATTTCTTGGATCATATCCAAAGACTCACAAACCCAATATTGCTCCACTGACTTTGAGGCATTTTTGGTTAATATGTGTAAATGGCTTACTCTAAATCATTATTTAGAATTTTTCGTTTCAATACATAAGTACCAAACGTTAAGTCTTATCGAGCGATAATTTTGTGAGTAAATCTGAATTAACTTGAGCATGTTGAATACCGAATCTGTTGTGCTAATTTCAACAATTGAAATTTGCGATATTATTCTTATCAACATTGCTCATTTAATTCCAACCACATTAATCTTTCCAGTAAAGACACAATCTCGGCCGATGGATCACATCTCTTTGGTTACGACCACCAAAATCATATTTTGATAGCGTACTTGGAATCTTTCATATATGCGCATCATACCATTTAGAGTCAACAATCTTAATGGTTTAATTGAACAACCAAGGGTAATGTATATTTTTGACATTAATAAGAAACTCATAGTTTCTCTTCGATGCACGAGAATACTTATTAGAGATTCTAATGCTATGTGTTCATTTAGGTTAGTTAATTTCACTTCATCTCATATAATCAGTTCTATTTATGGATCAGATCCAATTCCATTTAACTACCAAAAAATTCTCAAAGAAATTCCTTCACAATGAAGTTGATATATCTTGAAACAACAATTGTTTCTTAGTGCAAATTGAATAGGGATTTATAAACGCTTTATGAACCTTTTTATTTATAAAACTGATTTTAGTTCACAAAAATTATGTTCAAAACATAAATATGTCATTTGATGACAGACCTTTCCAAAATAAACTTTTGGAGATTCATACAAGATCCCTCATTAACAATTAATACGTGCAATCTTTCGACTCGCACAACCTGCCAGCTCCTTGGCCTAGGATATGTTGAGATTTCTTACAAACCCTTATCTTGTATGATTTTGTAAACTGTTGTGTAGATGAAATAATGTCAACCTTGTGTATTACTCTTAAGTACATGACCTTATAGAAAGAAACTAACTCAACTTCACTCACAATTAATCGTAAATTGTCCAACAATGTCCGGTTCTCCTTATCGATGCATCATTATGTATCACATGGAGGAGTGACTTTTGAGATTGAATCTATATTCATTTTGAGGTACATTTGGAACTCTTTCCAATATACTCACTTATTCGACCAAATCAAATCAAATCATTTATTTTATTTACTTTTCTTTTATATTCTATGATTTTATCATAAACTTACTACATATGTATCCAATACACATGTGCATGTTGGTAATAAATCATTGATGAATATAACAAAGTATGTGGAACCCTTTTGGTATTAATAGAATGATTGCATACATCAATATGTATTAATTCAAAGATTTCATCAACTCTTATGATGCTCCCACTGAATGGGTGCATAGCCATTAATTGTTTAAGATATAATTAACCTGTATCATATGATTCATAATCCTATAGTAAAATTATTTCTCAAAACTACGGCTTAGTCTATAATTCCAAAACAACTGTAAATAATATTAGATATATATGTATTTTTGTTGCATCACTTTTACTATGAAAACAAATTCCATAATATAGTTCTATTTCATAATGAATATTCATAATACTCATATTGAAATATAGTTATATCTATTTTTCATTCAATATCAAAATAAACATTATTTCACAAATAATGTTCGGTACATTTGCGAAAACAATTTTCATAATTTGATGCAATCATTAGGTGCTATATGGCATGCGCCCACTATTCCGCCATTACTATAATAGCATACTAAATTTAGAGGTCCACCATTCACTTAATATTGTTTCTTATTTCATATGCTTCAATTAGTTTACAGTGGACAGTTCTTTGATCAAATATCTTGAACTCAAAGAAATAAATGTTATAGAAAACAATTTTCTACATGAAAATACATTTCACAATAAAAATCATATTTCATATTCCAATATTAAGTATCAATTATTATTACAATTCTTGTTTCCAATGTTTCTCTATGAAGCAGAAGTGACTATTCATTCTCTTCATTCCAACTTTAACTTAAATTACATCTATTCTTATACATTCGTTTTTCTTTCAAATGGTCAAACTATTCAAAAGAAAACCTTACTACAATATCATAACAAACTTTTACAAATGCGCATTCGATTATTCTTAACGTTTAAGACATCAAATATGTTGCACTTTATGTAAACCGATCAAGATGACATTTCAACGATCGAGTTCTTAGATGTATCTTGTAGTATATGGTCTTGTGTTACATTAACACAATATGATCCTTTTGAAATCATTCAAGTTGAATACATGATCTTAAAATATTGTTTATTGGCTTACTTCGAATGAACTAACTTCATCGAAATATTGTACCCCACAATCTACCATATAACATTTATATGTGAAAGTACATGGATCAAATATCCATAGTCCTGAATTGCATTTAGAGTTCAAAAACTCATAAAATGCAATACACGGTCTAAACCAAATAAACATATAAGTGACCAACTTATGAATGTATTAAGTAGTTGAAATTACGCACTTGCATGGGTATAGAAACATTATATAACATGCAATTAGAATTATTAGTAAGTATATGTTATATTTCTATTTGTCAACTTTCAATTCAGTTTGTTTATATATGTTAATTGACAAACGTTTTATCAATCATATTAAATACACAAATTTATCATTGTAGATAATTAACATTATATAACATATGTTCTTACCATGTTAGAAATGTTAAATATTACCATTTCATTTTTCTAATAAGCCTCCCACTAGTCTTTTATGTTTCTCCAAACCCTAAGATGAAACATAGAAGTCTTACAACTTCACTAGTGGGTGTTAGGACTCGTTTGTTTTGGTATTTCTGACCTTGAGTTTGCTCAACAAATCATAGCCCCATAAACGATGAATAACTCCTTATCGGTTGTATCACATACAACTCCTAACCCATTTTTCCTTGTTCTAATCTCATTTCGACCTTGAGTTTACTCAACAAATTGAAAGAGATTATTCACTCATACCTACCATATCATGATGGCCTAAGTATAATATATGCACCTTGAGTTTGCTTAACAAATACATATAGTTATCTTACCTCATATGTTCAATATATTAATAATACTACGCATAACATCCCTAGCTTGAGTTTGCTCAACAACTAAGGAGTATGTAAGTAATTTATTAATATATATGGTAGAGAACAACATTATATTGAAGATTCATAATCTTCAATATATATTGAGTGATATCGACTTATAGAATAATATATTTCTTATGAAATACCCCAGCGATTCAAGTGTCAGACACATCAGAAATCACAGTATATATACATTTACATATGTATTTGTTTCTTAAGTCTATTTGGGTTTATTTAATGTTCCACATTTAGTTTATACACATATCATATAAGTTTTATTGTTATATAACTTTTATATTTCATATCACTTATATGATAGTCTTACGTATAATATATCATTAATTAAATCTTATGTAATTAATTTTAATCAATTAACTCTTTAATTAATTTTAAATTAGTATTCCAATATAACTTTTATATTGGACATATCTACTATAACATTTATAGTGTATAATACTATAACCTTTATAGTGTAACACACATATATCATATACATGTGTATTTTATTCAATTAATTAACCTTTAATTCATTTATTCAATTAAACAATTTTTATTAATATTTATTAATTTCAAAATTTATCTTGTATACATACATGTATACTTATGTTTTCTTAGACAGCTTAAAATAACATAACATATATCAACATATATAATACATGCATATATGCATTAATTAATTAACATATTTAATTTATTTATTTTATTAATCTTATTAATAAATTTTAAATTATTATATAAATATTTTCAAACATTTTGAAAATATCATTATCCTTTCAAACATTTTGAAAACTTTTGTAGTATTATAATTTTTATAATACACATGTTTATTTTAAATTTAACTATTAAATTTAAAATCTTTAACTTTAATTTTCAAAACTATTTTTAAAATTGGCCCAAGGCCCAAATTAAGTTGGGCCTTTTCTATTAGGAGCAACCTTTGGGCTCACTTCACCTTTCGAGCCAGGCCAGTAACCAGGTAGGACAGGGTACTTGATTACCCAATTCCAATCCTAGACATTACCTTTTTAGACACCGTACTAAGTGGGCAAGCTTAATAAGTTAGCCCTAACATGAATAATTTAGACCGCATAGGTTATTGGGCTCTGATACCATTATTGGAACTGGACCAGCCCATGGTAATGGTGGGTGTATTTCAAAAAATTTACCCTATTGGATCTTTTATTAAGCCTATGAAGTCTAATTCATTTAGAACAATTTTAATTTTTTTAAAATAAAATCATGTATTTTATTTAAATTAAGTATTTTGTAATGTAAAGTTAATTTGAATGATTTAATTTATATATATACATGTATCATATACATATACATATGTGTGTGCATGTGTAACATAATAATCCATTAAAGGTATAACATGCCTGTATATAGATGTTGGGATTTACATTACAACGGACACATTAGCCAATTTTGTATGTATTGTATGTTGTCTAAATATGTGCATAAATCTATAATGCAAAGTATATTTAGATAAATACGTATACATATATTTAAAATATATTTTATAACTAAAAGTCTAAAAATTAAATATATATAATTTAATACATTTATATAAATATATATACATAATTAAATATATAAAATTATACATACATACATATATATATATATTAATTAAAATTATATATATATATATGTGTGTATATATATGTATATATATATATGTATATATATATATGTATATATATAAGGTTAAATAAAATGTATATATATTTAAATAATTAATTATATTCAAATACTTAAAATATAAACATATATATTTTAAAATTATTTCCAGATCAAAATTAGCATATCAAACATAAAATAATAATTTTATAAATTTATCATTATTATATATATATATAATAAATAGTTTTGATCATAATAATTAAAAATATTAGTAATAAATATTAAAAAATCAAAATTTAAAATTTACGAAAATTTAGGATCATAAAATACAAGTTAAAATTTTTTTCATGATTTTTTGAAATAAAATATTATTTTTAATAAATAAAATAATTGTTCAACCGAAGTAATTTAATTATTAAAAATATTAAATATTAAAAAAAATTCCGAACTTTTCCATAAGGGACTGCATTGATCTAGTAATTTAAAAAAATATAAAATCGAATTTTCAGTGCAATAACTATTTTAAATATAATAAAGAATTCAAATTATCAATAAAAGAAAAAATTTATTTCCGAATTTGATAATTCATATTATGTATAAATAGGTGTAAGAAAAAATTCTAAGCTATTTATACATTATAAATATACATACATGTAATTATATGTTTAAAATATACATTAGTCTATATTTAAATTAATATATAAATATACATAAAATAATTAATAATGACAAAATTAAATTTTTTACAGCAAATTAGACTTGTTTATACATAAATTATAATACATAATAATATAACCATGTAAATAACCAAACTGATTTGTGACAACTACATATATTTATGAAAATCTCACTTAACTAGATATACAACATTAATATATATATATATATACATACAGATTTGGGATTAATCAATATTAAATCATAAAATATAATATGATTACTATAATATATAAATAAAATACCAATTGATGATGCCTTTGAGTCCACTTGAATCAATGAATTCCCTTCTCTAGTTATGCTCAATCCGTTAGATTGCAAGTTTGGAATCGTTGACCTTTTCTATCAAATAATGCTTTTACTTAACTTGAATTGATTTGAGATTTTTAGAACTGATATAGGGATTAATTTCAGCCAGCAAACTTGATAATTATGGCAGCCAAAAGTGTTTTTTGATTAAGGGTTTAGAGATCCATATATATAGCCTTGTACAAGAGAGATATTAGGACAATCCCATTACCTATTCTCTCTTAATCTTAGCCATCCATCTCTTTGTCTAATCCTGAGTTTTATCCGCTTCCAATAACTTGTCAAAATCAATATTTGCAGCTCTAATGATGGGCTTTAAACCCATTTAAACCCAAGCCAAAATGCTATGCAATTAAATCTAATTTAATCGCTTATCGATATCATATATCGATTGGTACATTTGTTTCTATTATAAATATATATAACATTATTTATTTCTCAAATATTATTCAAATTTTATAACTAATATTTCATAAATACTAATTAATTTATAACAATTATAAACTAATTAAATCGTTTGGTCTTAAGGGAATTCATCATTTCGGTTGTGTAACTCTTTGATGTAAATTTGCAGCGATTAACATCGAACTATTCTAATGTTAACGTTCAAACGTCACTTAGCAGGTTGTAACGACTCGTAAATTTTCAATAATTAAAGTTGTCAATTTAATAAGATTTTGGTAAATAAATTTGGGAGAAATAAAAAAACTTTGTGATTTTATAATGAAATGAATGCCAAAATGAAATGTAACAATGTATTTAAAAACTAATTATTAACAATTGAAATGTACAATTTATTGAAGTAATGTAAATTGTTATACTTTGCTATAAATTTATGTAAGAAAACAAATGCAAACATTTAAATTTATAAATGATTTAGTATGAAATAAATAACCATTGAATAAAGATTAGGTATATAAGAATGATAACATATGTTTGTGAACAATGAATTCAAAAGGGTGATTAAAAGTTATAGTAATGGTTGTAAGTTACTATTTAAATGGTCTATTAATTAAATTGTAAATGTTAGATTTGGGGTATAAAACTGAATATAAGTGAATAAATGTAAGTGTGGTATGAATAAATGAATTAGTATATAGTTTATGGTAATTGGATGAATTAAACATTTTGTAAGCAATTATGATAATTAGTGGACATAATAAACTTGAATGTAATATAAGGATAATGATTACATTTATTGCAAGTTACATTCTATTTAGGCAATAAAATGAATTGGAAATCAATTACATTTAAATGTAAGTAAATGTTCATTAATTTGAGATAGGATATTAATTGTAAAATGTGAATGTAATGAAGTAAATGGAAATGCATATTTTTTCCGTAAGATGATATAAAAGAATGAAACCTATCTGAATGAATTAATGGAGTTGTTTCCTGGAGATTTGGCCAGGCAACTTAGTACTCGGCATATCCTCCGTTCGGCCCAGCTGGATCGTTCGGCATCTCTTTGCAACCGTCATTCAGGAATGCTCGGCATCCAGGAGCGCTCGGCCAAAGGCATTGTTCGGCCAAGGACTTCGTTCGGCCAAAAGGCATCGTTCGGCCAGAGACCTCGTTCGGTCAAGATATTGGTTCGGCCAAAGGCATCGTTCGGCCAGAGGCCTCGTTCGGTCAAGATATTGGTTCGGCCAAAGGCATCGTTCGACCAGAGACCTCGTTCGGTCAAGATATCGTTCGGCCAGAGACCTCGTTCGATCAAGATATCGTTCGGCCAGAGACATCGCTTGGCCAGCATATCGTTCGGCATACCAAGAACGTTCGGCAGTCAAAGATGGCTCGGCATTCTTCCCAGCACGACCGGCTTCGATTGTTACTCGGCCTACTCTTCGCACACAACAAGCGCATCGTTCGGCATGAAGAGGATGGATCGGCATCCAACCGTTCGGCCTGTTCGGTTCGGCATACAGTGACCACTCCATCTGGGCCAAGGTATTCGGCTGCCAGGCCCGCCAGGGAAGTCCAACCCATCTTTGTCTATAAATAGAGAGGCAGAGGCACAGTGAAAGGGATCCTTTTTCGAGAACACTGAGGAGACTCTGCCGCTTTCAAGACTCATCCTCTTTACTTAGAAATTGTATTCAAGTAATTGGCAAACAGATTGTATCTGTAATCAATTATCTAGAAAAGCAATAAAGATTAATCTCAAAGTGGACGTAGGCAGTTACGCCGAACCACTATAAATCTGGTGTCCTCGTCTTTGCATTCAATTTAACATATTGTTCCTTGTTTAAATTTACTTTCATCATTTATCTCTCTACACAATCTTTCTCAACAAGGTTAGTGACCAACTTTGGTGCTAACACTTTGGTGCTTTCATTGAGAGCTGAATTCTCAGACCTCAAGGATCTGCTTTGAAGCTACTAGATTGAATAAATCCCCCAAGGAAGATCCAATTCATTCGTAGGACGTCCGTTGATTCTACTCAGAGTTCATACCAATAACTCTACAATGGCAAGACCACATACCAGATCAGCCTCTCATAATGCGGACGCCCACGAGACTGCTAGCGTACAACAAGCAGGGCCTAGCAATCAGCAAGCAATGCTAGGTGCAGGGACTACCGCCCAGGACCAAATGTCGGTTATCACCAGAATAGAGTTCAATGACTTGATGACAGAACTCAGGGAAAGCAGGAGACAACTCGAATAGCAGATGCAAGCTAACGCCAACCTCATGGCACAACTCACTCAACAACAGCATCAGAATGCTGGGGGCAATCCCGCTCCTTATTCTTCATCCGACAGCTCAACTTTGTCTGATGAACCTCCCCGGCGTAGACGCCGTAAAACTGAAACTACGCAGGCAGGCGCCGCTGTCCGAACAGCTGGAGACCGTGACCAAGCAAGAGCTGGAAACTTAGGAGCTGGAGTGCAGGTGGAGGCTGGAGGCCCAGATCGTCAAGATGCCAATGATGTCGAACCTCAAGATGCACATTTGGCAGATCGCCAACAGAGGAGGCATCAGCTTGATCAATCACGTAGAACAGACTCCAACCTTCCACCTTCCATACAAACACCAGACCTGACAGCCATGATCAGACAATTGATGAAAGAGAATCAAGGCTTATCAAACTATGATTGGGGAGTGTTAAGAAGTCATACTCCGTTCACATACATTGTTCTACAGGCAACGTACCCCAGAAAGTTTAGTATGCCAACTATCCCGGCATATGAAGGAAAGACTGATCCCAGACAGCATGTCATGAGGTACGAATGGATGATGGATTCAGCTAGAGTAAATGATGCAACCAAGTGTAGGTGCTTTCCAACAACTCTATCTGGGATCGCTACCATGTGGTTCACCCGACCTCCTCCGCGGTCCGTATCCAGTTTCGAGGAGTTGGCGAAGAAGTTTATAGAACAGTTCAGGATACACACTACTCGTCCAAAGGACGTGATGTCTCTATCAAGTGTAATCCAGGCTCCTGGGGAATCATTGAAGGAGTATTTGCAGAGATTCCATGTTGCGGCAACTAAAGTCAGCAATCCCAATGATCATGCAATTCTTATGGCTGTGATGCGACGCGTGGATCCAGATTCAGAGTTTGGAGACTGGCTGGCAGGAAAACCTTCGACTACGCTAGAGCATTTTTACTCAAAGGCACATCAGTTCATAAGAAGAGAGGAAGCCAGGTGGGTAAGGCGAGATAAGGCACCGGGGCCTATCCAGGAGTCCATGAAAAGCAACATTGCTGTGAAGCAGTCCGAAGACAACTCGGGAAAAGTTCAAGTCAATGTCCAGAACAAGCCCGGGCAACCTAAGGAAACCGGAGGAAGAAATCAAGGGAAGAAGAGAGAAGCGGGGAAGTGGAAGCCGAGAATTCCAACCTACAACGAGTATACCCCGATGAATGCGTCTCTTGAGAACATTTACCTATCAACCTGCAGTACCTTTCAGTACAGAAAGCCACGTCCAAAGGAGTCAACCGAAGAACAAAAGCGGACTGGGAAATACTGCGGCTTCCATGAGACTTATGGGCACAATACAGAAGAGTGCAGACACCTACACGACGCTATAGAGAAGTTGATCAGGCAGAAAAAGTTACAGGAGTTTGTGAAAAATCCACAAGAAGGTGAACAGGGAACGTCCAATCCTGGTCGTGCGCCAGCTCCACGTCATCCCGACGAGCCTGCTCGGACCGTGGGTAGACTAGTCATAAACACGATCATCGGCAGACCTCATCTCGTGGATAAGAACTGGCAAGAGATAGAGCGGTATGCTAGTTCCTTGAAGCACGCCGACTTCGAGTGTTGTTCCAACGTAGAGGACGGGACCCCTACTAAGCAGCTGCGCATGATGAAAGATGATATAGTATTCAGGAGCAGAGATGATGACCAAGTGGAGGCTCCTACCATCGACCCGATGGTCATATCTGCGACAATCGGGCCGGCTTATGTGAAGAGAATTTTGATTGATTGTGGAAGTTCTGTCAATATCATCTTCAAGAAGGCTTATGACTAGATGAAGATGGAGACGAAGGATTTGAAAACATCTAAAGCTCATATACATAGCTTTAATGGCGCAGCGACCGATGCAGTGGGGTACGTTGAGTTACCAGTTGAACTGGGACAAGGTGAGCGTAGGAGGGTGCGAATCCTACCCTTCGTAGTTTTGGATGTGGATTCTCCGTACAATGTGTTCTTGGGTCGACCGGCCCTGGCTGAGTTTAGGGCAGCATCCCGTGGTGCTTGACTTTGAAGTTTCCGACTGACAAAGGAGTAGGTGTTGTTCATGGCGACCAGGCGACTGGTCATGCATGTTATGTGGCTGAGCTCCGAGAGGCCCATCGGAGGGAGAAAGGAAAGGTTGCGGACAATCCCGTCCGCATCCATAATACCGACATTTGACAAGTAATGCCCGAGCCCTGGCTCGGGCATGATTCTCGGATCTTCAGAGACATAGATCCGAGAGACGACGATGAGAAACCCAGGGAGGAAAAGGCAGCGCCGGCTGAATTGACAATTGACATTTCAGTCAGCCGAGTTGATCCGTCGCGAGTACTGAAGATCAGATCACAACTCAGCCCCGCAATGACTGAAGATCTTAGCGATTTCCACCGAGCGAATCTTGATGTTTTTGCTTGGACACATTCTGACATATGTGGGATTTCTCCCGCTATTATGAGTCATATGTTGAACATAGACCCGAAGTACGTCCCGGTTAAACAAAAGAGGAGAGGGATGGACCCGGAGAGGTCCGTTGCTCTCAGAGAGGAGGTGGACAAACTCAAATCCAATGGGTTCGTCCGCGACGCCCTCTACCCTGAATGGGTACCAAACCCCATGCTGGTGAAAAAGGCGAACGGGAAATGGAGAACTTGCATAGATTATTCCAATTTGAACAAAGCGTGGCCCAAGGACAGTTTCCCATTGCCTCGGATTGATCAGTTGGTCGACTCCACTGCAGGACACGAGTTGTTGTCATTCATGGATGCGTACTCAGGATACAATGAGATCTCGATGCATATTTCGGACCAGGAACACACCAGTTTTGTCACGGACGTTGGGCTATATTGCTATGTAGTGATGCCTTTCGGATTGAAAAACGCGGGAGCGACCTATCTGCGTTTGATGAATCGAATGTTCAAAGACCAGATTGGTAGAACGATGGAAGTCTGTGTGGATGACATGCTCGTGAAGTCACGAATGTCAAACGACCACATTCGAGACTTATCAGAGATGTTCGATATACTCAGAAATTACGGGATGAAGATCAACCCTCTGAAGTGTTCCTTCGGCGTTGTGTCGGGGAAGTTTTTTGGATTCATTGTTAATGCTAGGGGAATTGAAGTGAACCCAGAAAAGATTCAAGCTATTTGAGATGTGCAAGTGCCCAGAACTATAAAACATGTGCAAAGCTTGAATGGAAAGGTGGCTGCGCTGAGTCGATTTATATCCAGAGCCACGGACAAGTGCATTCCCTTCTTCGATATAATAAAGAAAGGGAAGATAAATTTTGAATGGACATCCAACTGTGAGGAAGCGTTCCGATCTGGTGAGGCATTTGGAGAGTCCTCCAGTGCTGTCAAAACCAGTAGACCATGAGATGCTGTATGTATACTTGGCTGTATCCCCGCATGCTATAAGCGCGGCTTTGGTCCGCGATGAGGACCGAGTCCAAAAGCCTGTGTATTACGTTAGCAAACGTTTAACGGGGGCAGAAAGAAATTATCCTAAAATTGAGAAATTGGCCTACTGCTTGGTGATCGCATCACGTAAGCTGCGTCCATACTTTTAAGCACACTCAGTCAGTGTCTATACCGATCAGCCCTTACGGCAGGTACTCCAATGACCAGAAACTTCTGGAAGGATGTTAAAATGGAATATCGAGTTGAGTCAGTTCGATATTACCTACCTGCCACGAAGAGCCATACAAGGGCAAGCATTAGCAGATTTAATCACCGAGTTTACTATATCTGACAAACCAGATAATCATAGTGTCATTCCCCCCGTTCAATGGAAATTGTACACCGATGGGGCATCAAACGACCGTTGCTCCGGGGCTGGTGTAGTTCTCGTAACTCCAGAAAACCGATCGATTTGTTACGCTTTGAAGCTCAATTTCCCGGCTACGAATAATGAAGCAGAATATGAAGCACTAATTGCTGGCTTAAAACTCATTGGAGAACTCGGGGTTAAATCAGTTGAAATCTTTTGTGACTCGTAGCTGGTGGTGTACCAAGTGCAAGGAGATTACCAAGCAAGGGGACATAAGCTTTCTCCGTACCTTGTTCTGGTTCAGGAACTATTGTCGAACCTCGAACGTTATGACATTTCGCATGTCCCGCGTGAACAGAACAAAGAAGCCGACTCATTGGCTAAATTCACAAGCACTGGCGATGTGCAGCAAATGGGATTGTTTCCCATTGAAACCTTGCATGCTCCAAGCATAGACGCGATGAAAGTTGATTTTGTGTGGGAAACAGGAATCGAGAGGGAATCATGGATGACCCCATTCAAACTATACCTGATGACCGGGACTTTACCGGAAAAAAGGAGCGAAAGACGACAAGTCATTCGAAAAGCCGTACGATATGTGATGCAGGATGGAGTAATGTATCGGAAGGGGTTCTCGGTCCCCTTATTACGATGCATTGCCCATGATGAGACAAAGCGGGTCTTGAAGGAGGTTCACGAAGGAGAATGTGGTGACCATACTGGGGGGCAGACACTAGCAAAAAAGATCCTCCGCTATGGATATTATTGGCCAACTGTAAATTGAGACGCTGTAGACTACGCAAGAAAATGTGACAAGTGTCAGAGATATGCGAAAATCCCGAGAACTCCACCAATAGAACTCACACAAATGATTAGTCCCTGGTCGTTTGCAATCTGGGGAATCGAAATAATCGGCTCTTTGCCTATATCCAAAGGTGGTGCAAAATACGCGATAGTTGCAGTCGACTATTTCACAAAATGGGCCGAGGCAGAACCTTTAGCCACAATCACCTCCAAGAAGGTCATTAATTTCGTTGTACGAAACATTATATGCCGCTTTGGTCTCCCTCGAACCATCATTACGGACAACGGAACGCAGTTTGAAAGCAGAGAGTTCAAAGATTTCTGTTTAAAGTACGTCGTTGAGAAGAAGTTCGCCGCCATTGCGCATCCGAAAGCTAACGGACAAGTCGAGGCCGTGAACAAAATAATCAAGTCCATATTGAAGAAGCGTTTGGAAAAAGCCGTAGGCAAGTGGGTAGATGAACTCCCGACTGCATTATGGGCTTATAGAACTACACACAAGTCCGCGACTGGCCACACTCCATTCGCATTGGCATACGGCTCGGAAGCCGTTATACCCGTGGAGCTTGAAGTTCCATCACATCGAGTGACATATTATGATCCTAGGATGAATCAGGATCTCCTGTTGGAATCACTGGACTGCATCGACGAAAAACATGAAGAGGATGAACTAAGGGCGGCAACACATAGGCACCGAGTCAAGCGATATTACGACGACAAAGTCCGCCCAAGGATCTTTAACGTGGGTGATCTCGTTTTGAAACGAGTTTTCCCGGTACCATGACGTATGAATCCCAACTGGGAAGGTCCATATGTCGTTGAACGGAAGCTTGGAGAGGGAACTTTCAAGCTAATGACCGTTGATGGCGTGACACTCCCCCGAGCATGGAACAGTGAACATTTGCGACGTTATTACACTTAGCTTGTTTTTTTATGTTTTAGGTGCAGTTATTTCTTGTATGTTTTTATTCCGTTATCTCTTAGTTTCTTTTTGACCGTGTAATCAGGCAATTTAGTTGGTTTTCATTAATAAAGGCTTGAAGCCGTATGTTTCACGAATTATTAATGTTTATGTACCTTATAATCTGGTGATGAACCGTTGGAGTTACATTATTCTGTATGATGTACGAACTCGCATAAACGAATTGAATCTCCGAGTCTCCAGAGTGCGGACCGGAGTACTCTAAGTCCCCTGAACGCGGACTAGAGTATGAACGACTTGAATCTCCGAGTCCCCTGAGCACGGACCGGAGTGCTCTAAGTCCCCGGAGCGCGGACTAGAGTATAAACGAATTGAATCTCCGAGTCCCCTGAGCGCGGACCGGAGTACTCTAAGTCCCCGGAGCGCGGACTATAGTATAAACGACTTGAATCTCCGAGTCCCCTGAGCGCGGACCGGAGTACTCTAAGTCCCCGGAGTGTGGACTAGAGTATAAACGAATTGAATTTCCGAGTCCCCTGAGTGCGGACCGGAGTACTCTAAGTCCCCGGAGCGCGGACTAGAGTATAAACGAATTGAATCTCCGAGTCCCCTGAGCGCGGACCGGAGTACTCTAAGTCCCCGGAGTGTGGACTAGAGTATAAACGACTTGAATCTCCGAGACCCCTGAGTGCGGACCGGAGTACTCTAAGTCCCCGGAGCGCGGACTAGAGTATGAACGACTTGAATCTCCGAGTCCCCTGAGCGTGGACCGGAGTACTCTAAGTCCCCAGAGCGCGGACTAGAGTATAAATGAATTGAATCTCCGAGTCCCCTGAGCGCGGACCGGAGTACTCTAAGTCCCCGGAGCGTGGACTAGAGTATAAACGACTTGAATCTCCGAGACCCCTGAGTGCGGACCGGAGTACTCTAAGTCCCCGGAGCGCGGACTAGAGTATGAACGACTTGAATCTCCGAGTCCCTTGAGCGCGGACCGGAGTACTCTAAGTCCCCCGAGCGCGGACTAGAGTATAAACGAATTGAATCTCCGAGTCCCCTGAGCGCGGACCGGAGTACTCTAAGTCCCCGGAGCGCGGACTAGAGTATAAACGACTTGAATCTCCGAGTCCCCTGAGCGCGGACCGAAGTACTCTAAGTCCCCGGAGTGCGGACTAGAGTATAAACGAATTGAATCTCCAAGTCCCCTGAGCGCGGACCGGAGTACTCTAAGTCCCCAGAGCATGGACTAGAGTATAAACGAATTGAATATCCGAGTCCCCTGAGCACGGACCGGAGTACTCTAAGTCCCCGGAGCGCAGACTAAAGTATAAACGACTTGAATCTCCGAGACCCCTGAGTGTGGACCGGAGTACTCTAAGTCCCCGGAGCGCGGACTAGAGTATGAACGACTTGAATCTCCGAGTCCCATGTGCGCGGACCGGAGTACTCTAAGTCCCCCGAGCGCGGACTAGAGTATAAACGAATTGAATCTCCGAGTCCCCTGAGCGCGGACCGGAGTACTCTAAGTCCCCGGAGCGCGGACTATAGTATAAACGACTTGAATCTCCGAGTCCCCTGAGCGCGGAACGGAGTACTCTAAGTCCTCGGAGTGTGGACTAGAGTATAAACGAATTGAATCTCCGAGTCCCCTGAGCGCGGACCGGAGTACTCTAAGTCCCCGGAGCGCGGACTAGAGTATAAACGAATTGAATCTCCGAGTCCTCTGAGCGCGGAACGGAGTACTCTAAGTCCCCGTAGCGCGGACTAGAGTATAAACAACTTGAATCTCCGAGACCCCTGAGTGCGGACCGGAGTACTCTAAGTCAACGGAGCGCGGACTAGAGTATGAACGACTTGAATCTCCGAGTCCCCTGAGTGTGGACTGGAGTACTCTAAGTCCCCGGAGCACGGACTAGAGTATAAACGAATTGAATCTCCGAGTCCCCTGAGCGCGGACCGGAGTACTCTAAGTCCTCGGAGCGCGGACTAGAGTATAAACGACTCCAATCTCCGAGTCCCCTGAGCGCGGACCGGAGTACTCTAAGTCCCCGGAGCGCGGACTAGAGTATAAACGAATCCAATCTCCGAGTCCCCTGAGCGCGGACCGGAGTACTCTAAGTCCCCGGAGCGCGGACTAGAGTATAAACGAATCCAATCTCCGAGTCCCCTGAGCGCGGACCGGAGTACTTTAAGTCCTCGGAATGTGGATTAGAGTATAGATGATTCGAATCTCCGAGTCCCCTGAATGCGGACCGAATTACTCTAAATCTCCAAAGCGCGGATTAGAAAAAATTCTAAGTACCCGAAAATGTGAAACGAGAAATATGCCACTCCAAAGAATGTTCGAACAATGTAAGAATGGATTCAGAAATTACGCAACTCATAAGAACTTGAGTTTCGACCACAGTTATACAGAAATGTACAATTCCAGAGAATCGTTCAAACGACAAAGAAACTAAACTTTATTCAATAATCCAAAATGGGGTTATACAACCACTCCTCCAAAACTTGGAGTCAAAAATCTATCTGCACAAACTACGAAAACGAAAAAGCAAAAGTAGTTACAGGACCTAAACAAAATCTCGTTGAACGAGTATAGTGGCTATTTCTTCGGTTTCTTTTTCTTGTCTTCCTTTGTTTTCTCATATGACTCCTCTCCCTCACGCTTCCTCTTGGACTTTCTGCTTGCCAAAGAAGCGGAGTCAGGAGTGGGAGAAGGAACATCCAGTGGTTTGGATTTGCCGGGAAGAATGACTTTCAAAGGCCTATTCAGTGGGTCGGTGAGTTCTAGTATTTGAGGCTCGGCCTTGATCTCGACCTTCTTTTTCTTCTCTTCTGTGAGTCGCTCCTTCATGCTCACCTTCGAAGTATGTTCTGAGGCGCCAATGATTTCGATTTCATAACTTCTTTCAACGGGAGATGAAGTGTCAGACTTATCATCATCTAGCGCCTCGATTATTTGAGCGTCAGGGCCGGGAGTTACTCCCGCATGAGCGACATCGCTTGTTTTCCCCGCCTCCTCCTTGGCGTCATCGCTCCTTGGAGTTGGTTTAGGATCAGAGCGGCCTGCATAAAAAACATAAAGAACGAACATTAAAACCAATAACCGATCGCAGAAAGCGACGGATCTTTGAACTTCTAGGAGAAGAGTTTTATACCAGTTTCTTGCTGGCTTTCAACTGTGCGCGGAGTTTCACCCTCTAGAATGGGGGATAGCACTTGAATGCCGAGACCGGGGTCTTCCGGATCATAGCCGGCATGCTGCTCAAACGGGTCAAGTGCTGGCAGATCGGCCGGTTGAATAAGAGGAGGGGCTGCAGCCTTGGTTCCAGACGGATCGGCTTCGTCATCTTTCTTTTTTGACGGGGAAGAGCCTTTACCAAAGAGAGCCAAAGCTGCAGACAAGTCTGATGGCTCGTTCCCCCTGAGAAATTCTTTCACTAGAGCCTCCTCATCGACTTCCTTAGTGCCTGACTCGATCTTTCTGATCTTTATTAAAGTCTCCCAGGCATCTGCTAGAGATTCAAGATAGCCCTCGCCCAAGAAAGTCAAGTCCCGGTGCATGAGGACGCGGGCGCTGTATTCGGCGATCAATGGGTCGAACATACACTCGACCTCTTCTATACCGGCCTCTGCAGCTGCTTCAAGGCGGGAGTCGATCTCCTCAGAAGCTTTTCTCTTGCCCTCCTCACGAGCTTCATCTTTCATTATCTCAACCTTAGCATGCTCATCATCGAGCTTTGCTTTTAAGAGTCGTGTAGCAACAATTTCGTTGCAATATCGTTGGGACTCTTCTTGAGCGGCTATTTTCTCTTCTTTCTCCTTGGAGAATAGCTCTTTCAACTCTCTAACTTGCAGGGCAAGCGCGTCCCTTTCTTTCTGGATAGAATCTTTTTCTAAGGCAAAGGCCCCGCTGTGCTGGACTGCTTCATCAAGTTCCTTTTTATGGGTCGCCTCTAGACGAGTGACGGCCTCGGCAGTGTCTTTTGCACTTTGTTCTGCAGCCTCGAACTTGGACTTATATGAAGCGAGCTCTTCGTCTTGATTCTTGATGATGTCCTTGTCGAAGATAGCTTCAAGCTTCAAACGGTCAATTTCTTGTTGTCGCTCAACGGATACTTCCGAGACTTTTTCGACCAAGTGTACAAACGCATCATGTTGAACATAGACGTCGTTGTTGCAGGCGATGGCACTCTGCTTGACATGCCTTGGGATGTGATGAATAGCTGGGAGGAACTTCAGGCCGTCAAAGAAGATTTTTGGAAATTTAGCCTTAAGATCGACCATCTTCTCTGCTATCGTTGGATCAGCCGCAGTAACAGGGGGAGGAGGCTTTGAAAGTTCTGTTCTTTTCCGATGTTCCCGAGATTGCCATGTGCTGGATGAACCGGAATGTTGATCTCGGGAAACATCAGGTTGAGACCCCTTTTGCAGAAGTTTTTCTCTGTCTGGCTCAGTTTGAGGAGGGGGATCGCGAGAGTACGAAGACTGGGAATATGTTTTCTTTCGATAAGACGACTCACGAGGACGGTTGTCTCGATCTTCGTAATCATCTCTGTCCCTACGTCTACCGGAGCCTGAATCCCATCCCAGATGATGAAATACAGAAGAACCGTAGAGGCGATCAAACCCGTGGGAGCGCCCCATGTCACCTACATAGTATAAAAATAACAGCGAGTTAGGAAAAATCGGGGTAATTAGTCCCCTTAAAATTTGAATGGCGTCTTCCTCCTCTTCTTTTCCCTCGTCTTCTTTCTCGTTGGATTCTGCTTCGTTTCCTCCTCTTGTTTCTTCCTCTTCTTCAACTCTATCTTCTCAATCTGCTTTCGTCCCATCGATTTCATCTTCTTCCGCTCAATCTGTTTCCTCATCTCTTCCTCTTTCTTCTGTCTCCCATCAGCTTGCTTCTGAGGCATCTTGTATCAAGAATGTCTCGTCTCCTTTGAATGCTAATTGGTCTTCTCTTTTCAAATCTCTCCCTCGTAATGCTGGTTCATACAAGCCGATTCATTTTGATATCCCTAGGGATAAGTCTCCCAATGTTTTACCAGATCTGGTCAAGGAGGAAGGTTTGAAGTACTGGAATAATCATTTGGTTGGATTCTTTTTGGATGGTACGCTTTCTTTTTTAACAGTGGTTAATTTCTTGAAAAGGTCATGGAAGCTTAAGGGTGAAGTTGACTTTAAATCCGATGGGTATAATTTCTATTTTAATTTTTCTAATCAAGAGGATAAAGATCAAGTTCTTAATTCTGATCCAATTTTTATAAGGGGTAGAATGTTCATAATTACTAAATGGGATCCTTCTATTGGTATCCCTCAAGCGCAAATCAAAAGAGTACCTGTGTGGATTCATTTTCATAGAATTCCTCTTATTCTATGGACGCTTGTAGGGATCAATTGGTTAGCTTGTCATGTTGGTAGACTAATTTGTTTTGATGGTAGTATTGAGAAACTGCAAAGATTTAAGTATGCTAAGGCTTTAGTGGAGATTTCACCTGATTTTGATTTGCCGCAATCTATTTCCATTCCTGAGTTGGGAGATAATTGTCCAGATGTCAAATTGTCATATGATTGGAGGCCAAAAATTTGTACACATTGTAAAATATTTGGTCATGATACTGTTAAATGTGAGTCAGTAAACAAGACTAAAGAGAATGATGTTAAGAAGGTGGTTAATTCAGTTGAGAATGGTGATAAGAACCAAAGTGATCATGGATTTACTAATAATAACATAACAGATCAAAGCTGGAAAAATGTTGAGAGGAGGAATAAGGGAGTATGGAAGAAAAAGGAGATAGTGGCTAAAGAAAAGGTTCAATTAAGTGTTGATCCTAAAATAAGCATGGAAATTGGAAAAGGAAAGAGCAGTGAAGGAATTAATGTAAATAGTTCTTCATCTTATTCTACTGTAACCTTAAATGCCTTCTCAGTTTTATCAAATTCCTCTCTTGATTCAACTAATGATAATCCTGATATAATTTTGGAAAGTATACATGGTAATAGTTGTGATGCAACAACCTCTTCTTCATCTTTCTCCTTTGATACTTTATCTAACTCTTCAATTGACTCTGCTAAAGTTTTGTCATCTGCTAAAGTTTTGTCATCGGTTTCTTCCAGTATATCTACTTCTGTTTCTTCTTCATGCAGTTCTCAATTTAGCTTTCAGTCTCCATCTATGTTTGCTTCTAACACTTCATCACCTTATCTGCATTTATCTCCACCTGATCATATTATTCTTCCCCCTTCTTCTAAATCAGGTGAATGTAAAGGTAATACTAGCACTCACTCCAATTCTGGTGATTTGAATAAAGGAAAAGATTTTAAGGCTCAGGAAGTTCTTCCTTTATCTTCATCAAAAAGTAATTCTCATTCAAGACATACAAGGAAAAATCCATCAACTTTGCTTCCTCCTCTCCCCTTGAAATGAATAATATTGCCTTTTGGAATATAAGGGGTGCTAACTTGCCCTCTAAACAAGTTGAGATTAGAAATTTTATCAAGGTAAATGATATTCATTTGATGTGTGTTTCTGAAACAAAGTTAGATATTCAGTCTACTCTCAAGGCTGTTAACTTGATATCACCTTCTTGGTTACATGATCATAATTTTGTTGAATCTAATTATGGTAGACTCCTAACATTATGGAATCCTTCAATCTTCAAACTTTCTAAGATTATTGCCACTGATCAATTCATTCATTATAATTGTGTTCATTTGCCCTCTAATTTGAATTTTCTCTTCACTTCAGTTTATGCTCAAAATTCTTTATCATTGAGATAGCTTTTTTTGGATCAACTTCCTTCTCTAAACTCTTCTTCTGATCCTTGGTTGATTGGTGGTGATTTTAATTGTATGGTTGCTGGTAATCAAAAATATGGTGGTTGTCCCTTGTCTCTTAAGGATATTGCTCCTTTAAATAGTGCCATCAGTCAATCTAATCTAATCCCGGTCAAATCTTTTAGTTCAGTTTTCACTTGGTCAAATAGTAATAGGAGTGGAAATCCAACTCTTTGTAAATTGGATCATATTTTTGTAAATATCCCTTTCCTTCAAGTCTGGCCCAAATCATTTTATGATACTCTTCAGCCTTCTTTATCTGATCACTGTCCCTTAATTTTTCATTGGGGAGTTGATGACAATAGTGGAGATAAACATTCTTTTAAAATTTTCAATTTTTGGACTAAGCATGTGGATTATCCAATTATTCTTAAACAGGTTTGGAATATGCAATTTGGCAGGAATCCTTTAGCTAATGTTTCACTCAAGATGAAGGCTCTCAAATTTCACTTAAAGGTTTGGTCTGCAGCTAATTTTGGTAAAGACTCTAAACTTTCTACTCATATTAGGAATGAGCTCATTAAGGTTCAGGAAGATCTGAGTGCTACATGATATTCTTTTACCACATGCTGAATTGGAACTAAGAAAGAAATTTGAACAAGTTATTGATAGGGAATTGTTATCCCTTAAACAGAAAGTTCACTTGAGAATGGAGAAGGAAGCTGATAGAAATACTAAGTACTTTCATAATTTTCTAAAAGTTAAGAGAGCTAGAGAAAGCATATTTCAGATTAATGATATGAATGGTAATCTGGTTAAATCTTCTGATGGTATTAATGATGCTTTTGTTCGGTAATTTTCCTTCATTTTAGCACCTTCCAACCCTTTTGAACCTGATATACAACCTCTATTTGATATAACCCTTCCAACCTTATCCTTTTCACAATCTGCTTCTTTGATATGTTCCATTTCTGATGATGAGATTAGATCTGCAGTTTTTAGCTTGGATTCTAATAGTCGTGGAGGTCCAGATGGCTACAATGCTCATTTTTTACAGCAAAGTTGGAATATAATTGGTGCTGATATTGTCAAAGCTATTCAATATTTTTTCCTCAATAATAAACTTTCTGCTGGTCTCTCTGCTACTGCCATTGCCTTAATTCCTAAGAATGATAACCCTACTTCAGTTGCTTATTTTAGGCCAATATCTTGTTGTAACATCATTTATAAAATCATTTCAAAAGTGTTGGCTAATAGATTGCAGTTAGTTCTCCCATCCATTATATCCAATAATCAGGCTGCTTATATTAGTGGAAGATACATTAGTGATAACATACTCTTAACTCAAGAACTATTGTTAGGGTATGAAAGGAAAAATATATTCCTAGATGCATGTTAAAGTTGGACATTAAGAAGGCATTTGATTCTATTGCTTGGAGCTCTATCATAGCTATTACGTCTAGGATGAACTTTCCTAAACCATTTTTAGCTTGGATTTTCACTTGTATTTCATCACCAATGTACTCAATTTCGAGAGAGGGTGGTCTGTATGGGTATTTTAAAGGTGCACAGGGTGTTAGGCAGAGTGATCCTATTTCTGCCTATTTGTTCATTATTGTCATGGAATTGCTCAATTCAATTTTGATGGATCTAGCTTTAAGGAAAGTACTTGATATTCATCCTAAAAGTAAACAGCCTCTCATTACTCATCTTCTTTTTGCTGATGATCTCATCATTTTCACAAAGCCTACTCATAGTAATATTCGGTGTATTATGTCTTCTCTGCAATTCTTTTATTCCATTACTGGCCTTCAAATTAATCTCTCAAAATCTAATATACTTGTTGGTGGTTTGCCTATTCCTAAGAAGATTGATATTATTAAATGCTCAGGGCTTCAGGAATTACCTAAAAATTCATATTATTTGGGTTTACCTCTCATAAGCTCTAGAATTACCAAGCAGAATTGTTTGCCACTTTTTGAAAAAATAATTGAAAGGTTGCAGCTATGGCCTTGTAATAAATTGTCACAAGCTGGTAGGCTCACTGTTATTCAATCAATTGCTGTGGCTATGAGTACATATTGGACAAGATACTACATTCTTCCAATCAAGCTGATTAATATGATTTCAAGTGCTCTAAATAAATTTCTTTGGCATGGTGACCCTTTCTCAAAAAAGCTCATACCCATATCTTTCTTCAAACTGTTTGATGCTAAAAAGTATGGTGGTCTTGGTATCACTAATATTTTCCAGTGGAATAAAGCTGCTATTGCTGTTTACTTCAATAAATTTTTTGCATCTGATCAAAACTTATGGTCACAATGGGTTAATCAAAATCTTATTGGCAAGAGGAATTTTTGGATTATGAGAATACCCCAAAATTGTAGTTGGAGTTGGAGATGTATACTTAAGCTAAGGGAAACTTTCTTACCATTCATACAACGTAATTATGCATTGATTAAAGGATTATCTTTTTGGCATTCTCCTTGGGCTAAACCGGGTCTGATTTTAAGTTCTTTAGTGGATTATAATTTGAGAAGAAACTCTAGAATTTCAGATGAAGCTATAGTTGATCAATTTATACATGATGGTAGTATTGTATTACCTTATTCCAGCTCCTTTCAGTTAAGAAATTTGTGGAATGTTATTACCAATAATCCAATTATCAGTAGTGATAATGCTCTAATCTGGTCAAGTAAAGGTAAAATCCATTCTATCAGGCTTGTATATAATTATCTTTGTAAGAGTGATTCTGTTTTTCCTTGGCATTCAAGAATTTGGAAAACTGGTTGTTCAGCAAAGGAAAATCTGTTGTTGTGGAAGGTAATGGCAAATGCTTTGAATACTAAGGACAGGCTTTGTAGAATGGGTATTATTTCAGAGGATTTATGTGTACTTTGCAAAGCAGAATCTGAAACTAATACTCATTTATTTTTTGAATGTCCTTTTGTTTATCAAATATGGTACATGCTCTTATCTAATGGTAGTTTTTATATGCCTTATACTGTTAGTTCTATTGAATGGTTTAATGTATTCAAAGCAACTAGATGGAAGACACATACTACCAGGCTTTTGCTCAAGCTTCTTAAGAAAATGATTTATGCCGTGTGGACTGAAAGGAATAATAGAATATTTGGTATTGGAGGCAAGAACTCATCTCAGCTTTACTCTATGATTCATGGCATTATTTTGAGGGATTTAAGAATTGATAATATTTGAAGACTGATGGATTGTGAGGGAAGCAAGTACCTTACTGCTAATTGAGTTGGATCAGTGATTTCTGTGGTGTTCATGTTCTGTAGATAGCATGTTTTGATGCTTACTAGCTACTGGCAATGATTTTGTTCTGGCAATGAGGTTTGGTTTCATTACTGAAGATTACTTGCTGCATGAAATGATCAATGTACTCTATACTCTGGCATTTAGTTTGGTTTTGATTCATGGTCAGTTGAGTTTTGTTCATAATTGTTGTAACTAAGTTTGCGTGTTTGGTTTGTATTATGGTCACTGTGTTTGGTTTGCAATGTTCTGTATTTTGTCATGATAATGGGATTGTGTGAGTTGTAATTTCTTGTAATGGAACATTAGTCAATAAAATGAGCTTATGCTCTTGCTGTTCAAAAAAAAATCGGGGTAATGAAAAAATTGAAGTGTATGATGAAGTGCGTGTGTGCGTGTGTGTCCTAGTGTTCCCCCCGACGGACCAGTTCCTTTATCTTTACTGATTGGAGTGTTATCTCCCTGGACTGGGGTTTGAACTCCCGTGTCGCCTTTAGCAGGCGAATGAAACTATAGGGCTTCTGGATCGTCGAAACCGTAATTGAGTAGATCGTTGGGAATGGTAAGGTTCGACAGACCCTTTAAAGAACTTTCCATGTGCTGTGAAGAAGCCTCTTTCTCTGGCGGAATGAGCGTAACTTTGGAAGTCCCGCCAACCTTCTCCTTCCGTATCTTATACGTCAATTTCTTTTTCCCCTTCGAAGGGGAAGATGACGTTTCAATATCATGCACTTCGACCAGCGGATCCAGAGTAGGACCCACATTCTCACCTTGTGTTTCAGGAGCTTCACTCTCTTTGATTTTCTCCCCTTCCTGTACATCAGGGGTATGGCGTGATGACGATTCAGCTAGTTTTTTTCCCTTTACCGGATGCGGGCTTGGGAATGGAGACGCCCTCAGGAAGACTAATCCGGCGACCACCTGCTAACAGTCCGAATCTCGATAATGACTCATTTGAAATGAGGGTTCTGATGTCCCGTTCCTCGGCGTGAAGAGCTCTAATGGCTTCGACGGTCTCAGAATATCCTCGGCCCTCAGGACGTGGGTTGATACCTGAAAAGATGAAACAAGAAGTTAGGAAAAGCATAGCTCCGATAGAGCGTGAATGTCGATTCAGGGAAAAGACTTACTGCCTTCAACCCATCTCCTCGCGAAACCAGGAGGGCAACACACATAGAACCATTCCTGTTTGTACAGGGCAAATTTGCTACATGCTCCGGTCAAAATCTGGTATTTGTGGTACGGCTCGAGGAACACAAAGGAGGGGCTATCTTTCCGCTTCTTAATCATTTAAATATATCTGATGTCGCCGGAAGTTGGAGGCCTAGAGAAGACGGCCATGAAAAGGAGGTAGGTCCCGTATATAAAAGCGTGGCCGTTTGGATGCAGCTGCGACGGGGCAATGTCTATGTATTGCAACACGTCCCGAAGGAATAAATTGAATGGAGGCACGCTACCCATCCAGCACATAAACTTATTACAGGCAGTATACCCAACTGGGGGCAGATGTGGGCGATCATGCCTCGACAGAACCAACACGTCGGCAAAAGGGATTCTGTGGATAGAGCATATTCGCCGAAGCGCGACTTCGTTAATCTTCAAAGCCTGTGAATCGATCGGATCATCCAAGAGAATCGATGCCTCCAGGGCATCAGGAGCTAAATTATGAGCGAGGGAAGTCGACGGATTTGAAGTGTCCGCGACTTCTTGCTTTGAAGACGGCCCGGGCCTATTTGAGATAGTGGCGGAGCTAGATATTTTAGACCTCTCCAATAAATAGTGAATCTGGCAAAGCATCTGTGAGAACTATACTTGAAAAATGTTCAACGTTAGAATTAACAACACGAATATTCCCCCATGTGGTGTGTGAACTAGTGCAATCAATCGTGTATAAGTGTTGAAAATTTGAATGTCACAAGGTTACTGATATAAAACTGAGCTTCAAATCATCGCCTTCGAAGACCGTCATCGCTGACCGTCTCCAAAAGCCTGCCTTATGGTGATTACTGTTTCAGATTCAGAAAACGTTAAAAGAAGTTATCCGATTATGTAAATCTAAGTTCAGGTTTATGTCTACTGAAGCTAAGGAGTTAATAGTCCAGATCAGTTTGATATGCTAGTATACTAGAGTCCTTGTCCTTGTTCTGTTATGTGATTAGGCAAGGCAATTGTTGGTTCGGCACTTATGATTGTTCAGCGTTTATGATTGTTCGGCCTTGATATGGTTCGACATTTGTGTTGTTCGGCCTAAGTGTGGTTAGACATTTATGTTTGATCGGCCTAAGTATGGTTCGGCATTCACGTTGTTCGGCCTTAGTATCGACCGGCCAAACTATCGACCGGCCTATCTATCGTTCGGCCTAAATCTTGGTCGGCCAAATTATCGTTCGGCCTAACTATTGTTCGGCCTGGGTATCGTTCGGTCAAAGCACTGTTCGGTCTAAGTTCTGTTCGGCCGAAGTATTGTTCGGCATCCTATCTAGTTCGTACTTCCTCCATATCCTTCCATTGTACTGCTCGGCATGTGGTGAATCACGCCGAACCAAAGTTACGCCGAGCCCCAACGCTAGGCACTCCTTCCTTAAACAACGCTTTCTTTTTTCTTTTCTTCCTCCATCCGCACCGAACAACGAGGACTTATCGTTCGGCGAGTCATACCGGATCATGCTGTTCGACATTCTAGCCAATTCCTGCTCCTCCTCCATTCTTTCCCTCCAATCTCGGTCAGCATGAAAAAACCATGTTGGACCATAATACATCTCCCAACTACTCCCTCGTATGCTCATCATTGGCCACTCCTACTTTCCTCCACATCATCTGGCCCTAAAATAACATCCTAATCGCAGTTCGATTCTCTCATCCACGCAACACCTATCGGCTACAATTCTGATTTACGAACTTGAGCCTCTTACTAAAACTTTTAGTCAGGGGAAGGATTTAAATAAGGGAATCAATACCAAATTAGTAGATCGAGACTTGGGAGAATTCTGAAGTTGAGGGCGTGGTTTTTAATTAATGCCGAGTGGATGGGGAAGGATTGTAAAGTCTTTGGAGGTCGTTAACAGGCGAGTTTTTCAAGTCTAAGATGGAAGAAATGAGTGTAAAAAGAGAAGAAGATGGAGCAGGCCGGCCTTTATATAGAAGAAGAAGAAGTCGAAGAGACGATGACTGTTAGAACCGGTCAAAACGAAGTCGTTCGGAATACAAGGAGCGTTCGGCTTCAGTTGTTCTGTTCGGCACTCACATATCGTTCGGCACACACCACCTCGCCTGGTAATCATAAGAAGACATCTCCGGAAAGAATAAGCTAAGGGTCGAAGCGAAGCATGGAGGATAAGTAATTCAAAGCGTATCACGTTCGGTCACGTAATACACTTTGGGGGGCAAGTGTTTCCTAGAGATTTGGCTAGGCAACTAAGTACTCGGCATATCCACCTTTCGGCCCAACTGGATCGTTCGGCATCTCTTTGCAACCGTCATTCAGGAACGCTCGGCATCCAGGAGCGCTCGGCCAAAGGCACTGTTCGGCCAAGGACTTCGTTCGGCCAAAAGGCATCGTTCGGCCAGAGACCTCGTTCGGTCAAGATATTGGTTCGGCCAAAGGCATCGTTCGGCCAGAGGCCTCGTTCGGTCAAAATATTGGTTCGGCCAAAGGCATCGTTCGGCCAGAGACCTCGTTCGGTCAAGATATCGTTCGGCCAGAGACATCGCTCGGCCAGCGTATCGTTCGACATACCAAGAACGTTCGGCAGTCAAAGATGGCTCGGCATTCTTCCTAGCACGACCGGCTTCGATTGTTACTCAGCCTACTCTTCCCACACAACAAGCGCATCATTCGACATGAAGAGGATGGATCGGAATCCAACCGTTCAGCCTGTTCGGTTCGGCATACAGTGACCACTCCATCTGGACCAAGGTATTCGGCTGCTAGGCCTGCCAGGGAAGTCCAACCCATCTTTGTCTATAAATAGAGAGGAAGGGGCACAGTGAAAGGGATCCTGTTTCGAGAACACTAGGGAGACTCTGCCGCTTTCAAGACTCATCCTCTTTACTTAGCAATTGTATTCAAGTAATTGGCAAACGGATTGTATCTGTAATCAATTATCTAGAAAAGCAATAAAGATTAATCTCAAAGTGGACGTAGGCAGTTACGCCGAACAACTATAAATCTGGTGTCCTCGTCTTTGCATTCAATTTAACATATTATTCCTTGTTTAAATTTACTTTCATCATTTATCTCTCTACACAATCTTTCTCAACGAGGTTAGTGACCAATTTTGGTGCTAACAGGAGTATTCAATCATAATAAATGTATACATTTAACAAATTCAATATAATTGAGAACAACTGTTAATACAAAGGAAATATGGATATTTGTATATATATTAATGTAATGAAATTTGTAGAGTGGTATAGACTTAATAAATGGATTAGAATTAAATCAATTCAGTTTATTTGAAATTTATTTATAACTTATGGGAATTCAATTCTTAACAAATAGATTTATGGTAAGAGAATGAAATTAATTACTTTGCTAATTGAAATTTGGATGAATTGGGAAGTTATTTATGTATTAGTATCTAAACCAATGTTAATATGGATCTATTGGGAATTTAAACTTAAAATTTTAAATTAGATAAAAATACAGTGTTTACACACAATGACTTTCTATATTTTATTTTTCTATTTCCCTATGGTTGTTTCTCTATTTTTATCTTTCTATTTCTATTCATTTAGACATTCATTTTATTAACTGAATTGTTATGAGTTTATATCTCTTATTTACTTCTTGGAAAAGAATTTCAATGGATATATGTTATATTGCCTTAAAGGCATATCTTTTTAAAATTTTATTTATTAAATGTTCTTGTGTATATCTTTTATTTATTTTTGTTTATTGAATGTTTCTTTTGTATATACCTTTTAATTAATGGCAAGGAAACAAATTAATTAGGCGTATGTTACTTTGCTTTAATTGGCATACGTTACAATTGTTTTATTTGTTGCCTTTTTCTTTTCCCTTGCCTTTCCATTTGCATAGCCAATTACTTCCCACATCTCTAGCCATGCATAACTCCATCTATTAGCCGTGAGAAACATCTCATTTCCCCATCTCTTCATTCTTATTCACGGCTAAGAAAAGGAAATTTAATTAAATCCATTAAGTTATTTGATTAAATAGGAAATAAATCCCCTTATTTACTAGCCTCTTTATTACTTGCCATTCTTTTGGCCATTCATCTTCATAACCCTAGCCACCATATCATATTTGCAAATCACGTGAAAAGCTTCTCATCTCAAAGTTATTTACGTGAGAAAAATAAAATAAAATAAAGCTATAGATCCATGGCTTCTCCGTCTTCCTTCTTTCCATTTTCTTTTTCTTTTCTTGTGATTTCTCCATGCATAGGCTCGGCTCCACCATGTTCATGCCCTATAGCCGATCTCATCTCCCTCCTCCTCACCACCATCCAAGGCCGTGACCACCATGAAGACAACATCGCCAAAACTATGACAAAACCAAGCCATGTATTGATCACCTTGCTTTGAGTTATCAAGGTTATGTCATTTTATTTCCTATCTTTTCATTGTTGTAATCTCTATTCCTTGTATTGAATCATGTTCTTATGTTTGGGATATTTGTTTGCTTTATTTTGTTATGTACAAGATGTGGATTTTGGGCTCTCTTTTCACTCAAGTTTGCATCTTGCTTTGTTTATCAAAAGGTTATGTCCCTTTGATCCATATTGTTCATTGTTTGATTCATAATCTTGTATGTTGAATTATACACTTATGTTTGTGTAATTGTTTGTATACAAGATTTGGATCTGACTCTTCATCCACTCAAAAGAATATAGTCGTGCTTTGTCATGCCTTTTCGTGCTTTGCGAAGTTTAGATTTGGGTTTGAATTTCAATTCTAGCTTTTAAAAGGTGAGTAATCACACCTGACATTCATACTTATATTATTGTGAATTGATAACAAGTGAAAGTGTAGAAATTATTATATCATGTTATACCTGCCTGTGATGTAAATTATATGATGTTAAACCCTGTTATTAACTTGTCACATCATTCGTTATATTTTATTTTATTTTACTGTTTATTTATATTCTGTTCTCACACTGCAAGTTCCAAGTAGAATAGAATCACTATGGGTTGAAATGATACATATCCGAACGGACTTTAGAATAGGGAAAGATCGTTATGGGCTGAAATGATAAGCCTGAGCGATTTTTATTTATTTTTATTTAACTTGGGATTGCGGGTTTGAAATGATAGAACCCGGATTTTTCTTTGTAAATTACGGATTGAAATGATATATTATCTGTATCACTTGAATTAGGTTAGAAAATTTTATACAGACCCGTGGTTATTATTTATATTTTTCTAAATTTTTTTAAGTATTTTAAAAGTGTAAAATATGATAAATTGATTTAAATTGGATTTAAAATGATTTAATAAAGTGATGATGATTTTTCTATGTATTAACAATGTTAAATAAATGAATGCTTAAAAGTGAAATTGGAAATATAGCTTGACTTGGAAATGTGAAATTTTGGTTCAAAAATAAAAGTTAAGTTAAGAAAATAAAAATGGGAATTAAGTTTAATTTGTGAAATGGAAATTTAAATTTAAGTGTTAAAGTTAATTGATAAAAATGTAAAGAGTAGAAAATTGTACACTTGAATTTAATAAATGAATTGTTGAAAAATTTGATAATTATTGTAGAATTTTCCTTTATAAAATTTAAATTAAATGGGTAATTAAATGACCATTTTGAAGTGGGAAAATATGATTTTTATATGTTAAAAATGATTTAAATTGAAGTTTATTTGTTGCTGAAATTTTTTTTTGAAAATCTGGAAATTCTTTTAGAGCACTTCAGAAATGCTATCGTTTCTAAATAATAACTAAAATCTGAACTATTACAGCAGTTTTGTGAATGCTGTAGTTGTAGAATTGAACTAAACTTGAAATTTAAACCTGGACTATTACAGTAGTTTTTTTTAAATGTTGTCTTTTCTGAATTGAACTTTTTTCCAACTAAAACTGAACTATTACAGCAGTTTTTAAATGCTGTCTTTGCTGAATTGGATTGTTTTCAAATGTAACTTACCGTAGCATTTTCTAAGTGCTGCGAAAGCTGAAATTTCACTGTTTTAATGTATCTAAGTGAATAAATGAACTCAGAAAAGGCTAAATTTTTGGGAATTGAATATTTGATTTGTAAGTATAATGACTTTATATTTAAATGGTGTAAATGAATTATTTTGATTTGAATATAAACCACTTTGAAATTTATGAGTTAATACAATGTTTGAAATTGGTATAATTGAATGAATGAACTTAAAATGTTATAACTTTGGTAATGAATATTAATTTAGAAGTATTATGATTTTTCTAAGTATTAAGAGGTCCTAATGACAATATTTCAAGTGTTATGATTTCCAAGTATTTTGGTTTCAAAAAGTTTGGTTTCAGAATTTTTATGACTTTGAAAGTACTATGGTTTGGAAATGAAATTAATTGGAATTGTATTTAATTAAGAATTATCTTTAATTATATATTAATTTGAAACTTGTTGAAATTGAAGATTCAAGGATATGACTTTATAAGGTGGTTTGGTTTAATATGATTTAAAAGAATATTTCAAGTTAAATAAATTGAAAGAAATATATTGATTTAGTTTGGAATTTAAATGATATATTATTGCTTTGATTTTTGAAATGGAAATGATATATTATTGAATTGATTTTTGAAATGGAAATGATATATTATTGAATTGGTTTTGAAATGGAAATGATATATTGTTGAATTGGTTTTGAAATGGATATGTTTTGGGTCTGAAAGTATGTATTATTTTGAAATAAATGATATGATTTTGAAATGGTTTAAAGGATGTATTTTGATTTGAAACATAAACTATTTTGAAATTTATGACCACGGGTTATAATAACGATTGGTTGTTAAAGAGACCGGGATCGTATATGGACATACTCTCTGTCGATACCGAAAACCACTTTAACAATTGTGTATGCGGTGGAGTTTCCAGAATGAAGTAGGATGGTGGTGACGATCCTAAGGTATATGCGTGGACACAACTCCCGTGAGTTGGTATAAGGTGGCTAAAACAGGAGCGATCTCGGGCCAATGAGGTAGATCCTCTGTTCGGACGCACTCCTTCGATACCATTCTATTACTTTGTGATTTGTTTGGGTGCACCCCTTGATTTGGGAGTGTTGTTCGAGGTGGAGCGGTAGTGGCTGCTATGCGTTTCCACCAGCCTGTGTGCGTAATTGGTATATCTACCCTGGCATTGCCTTGTGTGCCGTGTAACTTACCATATCGAGCTTTACTACGAGTTGTGATTTCTCCCATAGCCTGTAGAGTATCGAGGGTAGCCCCCATTTTGGGAGTATGCTAATACTGGATAGACTACTGGGACTATTACGTGTTAAGGTGGAAAATGTAAAGCCTTAATGCTATTTAAAAGTATGTTTATTTTATGATTAGACATTATTATAATAGCGCAATATTACTACATAGTAAATGTAGCGATCCAAAACTCAGCCTTCGAAAATCGCCACCCGTACTTCACTTGTACTCAAAATGCTGCAGATTCAAACGCCGAATCTGGCTCACCGGAGCTTATAACACCATTAAGTATAACAACACAGCGGAATAAAGAAAACAGATGATATCATATACAACTCCAATGAATACAATATCCAGTATGATATACAACAATGATATCAATATGATACAAAAATATCAGAGATAAATAATGATACAGCGGAAATAACAGAAGTGATAACTCCAAATGATCCGTCAGAGAGGCTGAGTCCAACCACTCCAATGTCAAGCTCGAACCATCATCACGTAAGACAAAGGTAAGCGATGTCAGTCATGATCTCCAAAACTGAACTAGCTCCAATGTCAACTGAACCTGATTATCTGAAAAACCCAACTCTAGACTGCCCGTGTGGAAAATTGTGAGCACCCAGAGTTTAGGAAAGGAACAATAAACTTCGAGTCAGTCGTGGGACTGGTGTGAGTAACAAAAGCAGTTTATCTTTAAAACAAACACAAAAAAGATTTTAAACATTGAAATCCGTAATGCTTTTGGAAAATGAAACTACCATAGGACCTCCCGCCACACACACAATGCAAACGCAGAATTGGAGGAGATTTCTTCTTATGATAGTCAAACATGCTTACTACGCAAAAGAAAAAATCTTTTGATATTATTACTAGTGCATAGTGCAGAAAACATTTTGAAAGTATAATATTAATCTTAGCCAGCATAGGTACCATTATACTATGCCTACTATAGCTGCTATGTTAAATAGCAGGTTCTTCAACTAAAACCGTACAAGGTTCGTATTGTTTCTTTGGATTTTCCAACAAATGGTCGGGCTAAGGAACTTCCTATGCCACATGGGTATGCCTCTGGATGGACGTCCCGAGAACTAACTAGCTCTCTGCCAACACAAGGTTGGGTTACCTCTGTAACTAGGTAACTACTACACGAATATGCCACCTCCCGGTCCTTTGGGACCTTTATCCGAGGGCCCTCGATAACCAACATCACACGGTAATAAATATAGTGTGTCCACATGAGTAAGTATCTGGGCTCCATACCATGATACCACCCTTTTCCAGAAGGAAATGACATACCCTAAAGGGCGCGACCCTCATAACCTTGCCGCATCATTCCTGTTTCGACCATTTTCAGTCTGTGAGGTTCGATGAGGTCTCGTCCACAAAGCTACGCTTTTTCACAAAGCCATGCTTTGATCAACAAATGATCAGCAACACACAGCAGCACTCAGCATGCCACATTACCAAATGGGGAGTATATCACTGATAACCTTCAACTACATAACCTCTGAGCTCGTACGTCTCAGAGAAGGGTGTTAAGCTAAGAGAATAAATCTCCACCACCAAACAGAAATGTATTTGAAAGAAATCAGCTTTATATCTCAAATTGTAATGTCAGACATGTAACCATACAAGTCTATTCCGGGTTCGAACAGAACCGAAGGTACTTCCGAAGAAGCCCTTGCAATTCGGGTATTCACAATCCCGATCGGATTTCCCATCACTTAGGAAATCTCTATACCGGCGCGACTCAGTGCAGAGACAATCGATAAGTTATCCTATCGTTCTCGCAAATACCCGGTCTTCACCACCGGTCTTCAAATGCGATCCATATACGACGTATCATTATTCGAAATGGGTTATATGACACAAAGGTCCTCTCCTTGTTAAACCGAATAATGAGCGCGATATTTAAAAACATATGGATAATGGATTTCAATTAAGTCCCAATTGATTATCCAAACTTTTCTTTTAAATGGTTTTAAACACATTACCATTTTAAATCGTTTTAAACAAACAGATTCAATTAACAAAGTTCACCCAGTTTCATAAAGATTTATTCACAGATTTTTCAAATCAATTTCCATTTCAAATGGATTAACTCGTTAAATCTTTGAAATAAAGATTTAACTTATAGCTTTCAAAACACGTTTCCAAAGATTCATTCATAACTTGGAAAACCATCTTCAATTCAAATTTGAAATTCCTTTAATACAAATTGGAAATTCATTTCTTATATAAGAGCTTTTACCAGTTGGAAACAATCAGTTTCCCAAATCATTGAATTCAATTTCAAATATTGAATTCAAATTTAAAATCAAATTATTAAGATATCAAGTTTTATTAAGTTATTTAAAATAACTTTTACATTTGAAACTCATTTACAAAGCTCTTAAATTTCAATTTCCAAAACTATGTGGATTCAAGAATTCAATCTTTAAAATTGTCAAAAATCTGTGACTTAACTGATTTCCACGTGAAATCCATATTTGTGTGTGTATGGTGTAGTCCAGGGGCTTCACACAGTAGTGCAATACCATTCAATCATCACAGATCAGAATATAGAAATATAGTTGATAAGCGGTATAACTATAACGCTTATCTTTCATTTACAGATCACAGATCACAGATATATAAATTACAGATAATAATTTACATTCATCCCAGATAAATAACTACAGTACAGATCACACATAAATCAGAATATATCACAAAGCATTACAGATCAGAGATGTCAAATAATTCAACATTCAATAGAATCCAAACATTCACAAGTGAATTTATTAATCAACTGATTAATTATTAATCCGGGTTAATTATCATGATTTAATTTCAAATTATTTGAAAATCTTTCTTTCAAAATTTTATTAGTTAACCTGTAATTATTAACTAATCATTTTAAATCAATGAATCAATTAATCTTTAATTATTAAATTAATCTTAATTAATCACCATTATTAATTAATCCTTTAATTTATTAACAATAATTAACTCAAATTTCAAATCATCATTTAATTAATTACATTCAGTAATTATCTATTGATTACTTCTCTAAGTAATTATATTTTTCAAAATTTTCAAGTGATTATTCTGAATTAAACTTAAGAAATTTAATTTGAACGATTCGATTAACTCAATAAATTACATCGAATATTTAATTTTACAATTATTGTCATTAAGTAATTATACTTAATAGTTTCACAATTGATTATTATTAATTTAATCAATCTAAATTTATTGTTAAAATTTATCACATTAATTAATTGTTCAAATAATCTTAGTTAATAATCTTATTAACTATTAAATTTCTTTAATCACCTTTTAAAGAAAATTTCTTATATTAACCATTATTAATTATAAATCGATTCACTATAGAAAATTCATTCGTTAATGAATTAGAAATCATTAAACTTCATTACTTAAAGCAAAGTTCAATCATATTTATAATTTAATTATTATTCACAATATGTTTGAAACATTGTTTCAAATTTTCTTTTAAATTTCATTTTTAAATTTATTTTCAACACTTAAGTTATAAAACTTAATTAAATTTCAAAACCTTGAAATCAGATGTAGAGTTAATTCTAGATTTAAACTTTTAGTTTCAACTTGCTTAAATTTTTCATTTAAAATTTCAAATCTATTTCAAACTCAAATCTCTTTAATATATTAAATTGCTTTTAAGTTATTAAAACAATTTGAATTTAAAACTTATTTATGTTCAAACTAAACTCCCAATTCAACTTGAATTTATATTAACATTTTAATTTGAACTCAGCTTTAAAACTTTGGTTTAAAATTTAAATTTGGTTTTAAAATTTTCAAAACAGAAAACCAGGTTTCCAGGTTGAAAAACTGGAACAAAACTTTGACCCGAGTTTACCCTATCCCTGCTTCGAGTAAATGACTCGAATTCCTCGAGTTCGACGCGTGAAAAAAACTCGCTCTTCCCAGGAAAATACCCAGGCTGACACTTCAATCTCGTGCACATCGACTCTGGCGATCTTCCGGCATCACCGCGTTGTCAAAACATCGACAATTCTCCCTAGATCCAACTCCGACCATCAGAACCACATCACCACCTCGAGATCGAAATTCGAGTTGAAACTCGAAACCTGGAACACTCGAACCCATACGACCCCATCCCTGTCCACGCCACGTCCTCGGCGCTCCGACCACCAGACAACCCCAACTTCTGGCCTCGCCTTCGTCAACGACCAGGCTACCATTCTCCAAAACCTCGCGACACTCGATCCAACGATGGTGACGAACGAAACAATTTTCTTAGCCGTGACAAAATTAGGTTTACAAACTTCAAACCAACACCGCCACCACCACGACCAACTGCAGTACCTTCCACCATTTTTCCTCGCCACTCCGTAGGCTCCCCCATCTCCATAAACAACCCCGACCAACTCGAATCACTCGATCACCAAAAAATGATTAAAAAGCATATTTCGTTCTACTGTGAACTGCTCATGATATACACAACTAAAAATCACCATATTAGTTTTAAAAATCCTATCTTTGGCTGTTAATTCAAGTTATAAAATCGAATCAATAATTTAAGATATTCGAAATTTCCAGAGACTTAAGTTTTTACTGTAAAAATTTGATCTTTCCTTCTATATGCATTTATACTTCACAAAACTATTTTTAGATGACAAATCATACTTGAACACAACTATTTTGTGTTGAAACCCAAGCCTAATATGGATTATAAAAAAAGAAGTTGAATTTTTCTTGTTGGGTTGTACTCTGTAACTAACCAGAGAAGAAGAGGTACTGACATGTGTATATACAATCAAAACAATGGCAATATACATTCAAGTTTGAACAACCATATGTTACTCACCTTGAACATCTTGTTTTGCAAAAAATTTGAAGTTTGAAAATTGAAGCTTTTTGAATTTGAATTGAAAACTGGGTTGAAGTTTGAGTTGAAGTTGATACTGGAAGCCTTTACTTGATCTCAGAATCTCTTTGATTGTTTGATTGTTTAAAGTGGATGTTTGTTTGAGTTTGATTCTTACTTCAGTTTTAAGATACTTTTCTGGAATTCTAAGTTCTTTTGTAAACGAAAATGGAATGAGAAAGATTGATATATGGAAAACAGGTTACAGGGTGATGATGTTTTTGTACAAGATGATATAATTTGTTGTACAATGGTTTATATTTTGTACAAAAATTTGGAAAGGGATATTTTCATTTGGAGGCTGATATGTTTACTTTAGTGTACTAGCATTAATTAGTTTGTACCATGTTTATTTTTTTTTTCCTCTTTAGTTCGGCTGTACAAATGTTTGGGATAGTGATGTGGCTTCTTTTGTAATCTTTTATACACTTGTATTTTATTTTGTTTTTGTTTCATTTGTTTCATATGTATTTGTTTTGTCTTTGACTTGTCTTTATAATTTCATATGCATTTGGTTTTGTTTTATTTTTTCTATTATTATTTTTTTGAATGCATTTCTATTTTTTTTAATATGTTGTAAAAATTTATTTAAGGTATTTACTATATGTATTTTTCTATAATTTATCTTATGTATTTTTCTTATATTTATTTCTATCTCCATTATTTATTTCTAACTTAAATACTAATATTTTTTTATTCATTTGGTAATATAAGTGAATTTCTAGATTTTAATTTGTTATTAGATTTTTATCCAATGTATTTATTTTATACTTTTATATCATATATATTTTATTTTATTTTTTAAATCATTTATTTACAATTTAAATTCAAATCAAACATATATATACATATATATAATTTCATATTTACTCATATATCCCAAATATATATATATACATTCACATATATACAATATTTTAAATTTAAATGATTTATACAGAATATATTTGAATCGGGGAAACTCGCATCACTTTTATCAATTTATTTTACAATTTTTTTTCAAAATTACAATTAATTATTAATTTAAATATATATATAATTTGGGGTCGTTACAGTAAATAGTTTAACGGATCCTTAAAGAATGGGCGATCCCAAGCATTCTTTAAGTTACTTGTACCTTTATTACAGTTCACTTGAGTTGGTTTACATTGTATAAGTATGTATGTCCTGACACGAGTGTTTTGTGTTTGCTTTACGCTCGGGTCAGACTGAGTGATACTGTTAGTCCTTGAGATGATGGTTTTGATGACAACAACCTTAGAATAAGATTATAAAATATAAATACTAACATTATAGTTTAGATATATATGTATATACAGGATTAACCATGCAGGTACAAAGAATGAAGACTGTACAGTATAGAGATTCAAGATATCAAGATTGAAGACTCATGAGTATCAAGATTATCAAGAGTTCAAGATTTCAAGATAAGTATTGAGTCTAGAATTATGTTAAAACTTCATAATAGCACTGAAATCATCACTCCATTTTTCTTTTGGGATGGAACCCATTTCCACCTTTTTAGTGGCTTACAAACCCACGACAAGTAGCTTACAAACCTACGACAAGTGGCTTACAAACCCACGAACATCCTGGTTTTGTACAAGTTCTCGAGTCCTGATGTGATGAGATATTCTGCAGGAAGAAGCTTGCAAAACTACTTCAAATGATTTTCAAAACTACTTCAGAATGATTTTCAAAACTGCTTTTCAAAATGTTTTAGCCTTAAAAATTATCTTTTCAAATGATTTTCAAAAAGATGTTTTAGCCTTAAAATATTCTTTGTTTTTGTTTTTAATAAACTCTTGTTTTAAACTTCGTTTGTTTTAAAATATCTTTTAATTATAATATATTTATACTTAGATTTAAATATAAAATTATAGTAAAATTTTATATATATTATTCTCTATATTTATCTATGTATTTTATCTATAGTCAAGTATATTTATAAAGTTTAAATAGTTTTTAATATAAGATAAAGGTTATTTTCAAAGAAAATCAAATCTTCAAAAAATGCTTTGGGATGTCGACATGCCCTAGTACCCCATGTCGACATAGTGACAGTTAGATTCAAAAATTTGAATTTCAAAAGAAGTGTCTATTCGCCATAACCTTTCACGAATGGACATGGCTGTTGTTCTTCTATAAATAGGGGTTAGTTTCAACGAATTTTAAATCAGATTTTCTGGTTTTTCACTTCTCTTCTTCTTCCACATTTTCTTATTCAAAATTCTATCATCACTCTACCGAAATCAACATTGAATCTAATTAGATCATCTCTGGTTTGATTCTCTATCACTATCTCAACAAGATCCCAGTGCTATTCAGAGTTATAGGCTTCTTTGTAATCTATCTAGCGAGAAAAGGTGTGATTGTAGCCATGGAAATCAATCAAGTGAGAAAAGGTGTGATTGTAGCCTTGAGAAATTAATTGGGTGAACTTGTTTCCCAGAAATCAAGTATCTCTACACAGAGGATTGTGATTCTGGAGGGTGTACCTCGTGGCCTTGAAATCAAGGGTTGTAATTGTTGAATTGCTTTTGAAAGGAAATCCGTACTTAGTTGTGCGGGACTGGATGTAGGGTAACTCCGAACCAGTATAAAATCCGGTGTGTTCTTTCCTTTACTACATTTACTTTATTTCTGCATTTGTGTTTGATTCTGTGATTATATATGTGTCTGAATATTGCATACATTTGTGTACAAATCAACAATAACTCAAAAAGATTTAGTAATTTCTTATAAACACTATTCACCCCCCTCTAGTGTTCATTCTAGCCTTAAGATCCATATTCCGCATTCCTCACATTTGGTATCAGAGCAAGGTTTTCAAAAGTTTCATAGTCTGATTTTTGAAAAAGTTTTCTTTTAAATGGCTATGTTTAAGAAATTTGTTAATGCATGTTTAGAAATAGTCAGATCATCATTGTCTCTTGAGTCTGCATATAATCAATATTAAAATACAAGTTGTCTACTAAGATTGTTTGATGTGCATGAATCAAGCTTTATGGGAGTTGAGGAATCAATCCAGAACAAACTAACTGTGCAGATCAAAAAGAACAAATGGATACTCGATGGTGAATGTTCTATACACATGACTGGAAATCCAGATATGCTGAATGATATAATATACAAAGACGGAGGACTGGTTAACTTTGGAGACAATTCAAAAGGTTATGTGATCGGCATCGGCAAAGTCGGTAACTCTGAAACTCCTATTATTACTAATGTTTTGCTAGGTAAGAATCTGAAACACAATCTGCTAAGTATAAGTCAACTATGCGATAAAGGATATAAAATTAAATTTGAAAAAGATAAGTGTCACATTGAAGATAATAATTCAACCATAATATTTGAGGGAATTAGGAAAAAGAATATTTATATTCTTAGTATGAAAATTTCAAATGATAACTTGTGTCTTTTGGCAAATGCAAGTGACCCTTGGATTTGGCATAAGAGATTTGGGCATTTGAATTTCAAACTCTTATCTAGACTGTGAAAACATGATCTAGTAAGAGGCCTCCCTAAAATGAATTTTAAAGTAGATAGTCTATGTGATGCATGTCAACTAGGAAAACTTAGAAAAAGCTCCTTTAAATTAAAAAATATAATTTCTACTTCAAAACCTCTTGAATTACTTCATATTGATCTATTTGGTCCATCTCAAATTATATCAATAAATAATAGTAAATATGTTTTTGTAATTGTAGATGATTATTCTAGATTTTCATGGACAATATTTTTTAAACATAAAAGTGATACTTTTGAATATTTTAAGAATTTTTCAAAAAGGGTTCAAAATCAACTTTCTCAAAAAATTATAACCATCCGTAGTGATCACGGTGGTGAATTTGAAAATGAAAAGTTTGAAGAATTCTGCAATAAAAAGGAAATAATTCACAATTTTTCATTTCCAAGAACTCCACAACAAAACGGAGTAGTAGAACGTAAAAATAGGACGATTCAAGAGTGTGCGAGAACTATGCTTTCTGATAGTAATTTACCAAAGTACTTTTGGGCAGAAGCAGTTGCTACCACCTGTTATATTTTAAATAGAATTTTAATTAGACCTTTAACTGATAAGACATCTTATGAACTTATTTACTCAAAGAACCCTAAGGTATCTTATTTTAGAATTTTTGGAAGTAAATGTTTTATTTTAAATACAAAAGATAACTTAGATAAATTTGATCCTAAATCCGACAAAGGTATCTTGATCGGGTACTCTAATAGAAGTAAAGCATACAGAGTATTTAATTTAAGAACTAATACCATCGAAGAAACAATGCATGTTTCATTTGATGAAAATTTCAAAAATGTTGAAGAAATAAATGATGAAGAGGATTTAATCACTCAAAACCAAGAGTCAACTGAAACTAATAATGAATTAAATCATCCTAATAAAAGGATTAAACTTTTAAAAGATCACCCTATAGAAAATATACTTGGAGATATGCAATCTGTTGTTAAAACTAGAAACCAACTAAGTCAAATGAGTAATGTAGCTTTTATATCAACTATTGAACCCAAAAATCCAAAAGAAGCATCAACTGATGATTCATGGATTTTGGCTATGCAAGAAGAATTAAATTAATTCACTAGAAATGATGTTTGGGAACTTGTTCCTAGACCTGAAAATAAAACAATAATTGGAACTAAATGGGTTTATAAAAATAAAATGAATGAACAAGGAGAGGTTGTTAGAAATAAAGCCCGGTTAGTCGCTCAAGGTTATTGTCAAGAAGAAGGAATAGATTTTGATGAAACCTTTGCCCCCGTAGCAAGATTAGAAGCCATTAAGATTCTACTTGCTTTCGCAAATCATAATAATTTCAAATTATTTCAAATGGATGTTAAAAGTGCATTTTTAAATGGTTCTGTAAAAGAAGAAGTATTTGTTAAACAACCACCACTTTTTGAAAATGATAAATTTCCAAATCATGTTTACAAACTTAAGAAAGCTCTATATGGTCTAAAGCAAGCTCCTAGAGCCTGGTATGATAGACTAAGATCTTACTTGTTACAATCAAATTTTGAAATAGGTAAAGTAGATAATACTCTTTTTATTAAAAGAAATAAAAATGATATTCAACTAGTACAAGTCTACGTAGATGATATCATTTTTGGATCAACTAATTTTGAAATGAATAAAGAATTTTCTGAAATAATGACAAAAGAGTTTGACATGAGTCATATGGATGAATTAAACTTCTTTTTAGAATTACAAATAAAACAATTAGATAATGGTATCTTTATTAGTCAAGAAAAATATGCTAAAGACCTAGTTAGTAAATTTGGTTTGATTTCTGCGAGTGGAAAACCCACTCTCATGGCAACCAATGAGTACCTTAGTAAAGAAGATCTCTCGAAAGATGTAGATCAAAAATTATATAGAGGAATGATTGGATCACTACTCTACATCACTGCGAGTAGACCTGATATCATGCATAGTGTCTGTCTCTGTGCAAGGTATCAATCCCAACCTAAAGAAACTCACTAAAAAGCTATAAAACGTATTATAAGATATGTTAAACACACCTTTGATTATGGCTTATTTTATCCTAAAAATGATTCATTTGACTTAATATCTTACTGTGATGCTGATTATACTGGTTGTAAATCAGACCGAAAAAGTACAAGTGGAACTTGTCACTTTTTAGGTCATTCTCTGATTTTTTGGTTTAGTAAAAAGCAAAACACAGTTTCTCTATCAACAACTGAAGCAGAGTATATTTCTGCTGCTTTGGCTTGTTCTCAAGTAATATATATGCAACAAACTTTAAAAGATTTTTTTAAAATATCTCAAAATCACCAATTTATTGTGATAATACTAGTGCAATAAATTTATCCAAAAATACTACTCAACATGCTCGAACTAAACATATTAATATCAGACACCATTTTCTCAGAGATCATATAAGTAGAGAAGTAATTACTCTCGACTATATCAATTCTGAAAATCAAATTGCTGATATCTTAACAAAACCCTTAGATGAATCTACATTTACTAAATTAAGAAGAGAATTAGGTATTTGTTCATTAACTGAAATATAAAATATAAATAACAAAGTATAATTAAAAATTAAATCAAAATAAATCAAATAGTAAAAATATTGAGAACCATGTCGACATCCCCCCTATACCCATGTCGACATATAACGTTTTTTTTTATAAATTTTTTCCCACCAAAATTCAAATAATTGGTTATATATTCTTCTTATTTTCGAAATTTTCTTCATTCTCTCTATTCTCTTTCTGTTCTATCTTCTGAAATCAATTTATCAATGGCCTCCTCTTCCAAATCAAACATAAAATCAACCTTTTCGTTCCCTTGTCCTACCTCTGGTCCGTTCCAACGTACTACGCTCGCCCGAGTAACAAAAATGGAGGATTCTCTGAAGGATGCAATTCAGTTAATGACTGAAATTCAAATAGTGCAACTCTGAATGGCAAAAGAACAGGAAAGGCAAGGGAAAATCCTTAGAAATTTGCAAAAATTTCTAATGGACAATCATGCTAATCCAATCTTGATTGACGAGGACTCTTCAGGAGATCATGAACAAGAGGAAAGTGAAGAAGAAGAAGAACCAATGGAAGAAGAGCATGCGGAAGACAACGACAAAGTCATTTGCGTTGGCGAAGTATGTTTTGACAAGGACGGAAACTTGGTTGAACAACGTGGAAATTTCTCTTTCCATTATCCAAATTGTTCGATCCATAGATCTCCAATTATCAAAGATACTCAGTAGTTTCTTCTTTTTCGTTTTTCATCGTTATGTGTATATTTGTCACGTTGTACGAAAATGTAAATATAAACATATATATATATATATATTGCGTGTTCTTATATATGATTCCTATATATGTTATATATAAGTATTATATAGGTACTTGGTTAGGAATGTTAGTAGCTTAGGACTAGGTTTTAGGTTTACAAGTAAGTATTGATTATGTATGATAACACTATCATTATAATCATATAGGATATTAGACTAAGAGTTATATAGTTTGGAGTTAGTTTGTTTTTGTTGATGACAAAGGGGGAGAAATATAAAATAGAATAGTTAGGCATAGATTAAGGGGGAGCTATTAGATTTAGGGGGAGTTATTAGGATCCAAGTAATATTTTATAAACAAAGGTTGTCATCATCAAAAAGGGGGAGATTGTTAGTCCTTGAGATGATGGTTTTGATGACCACAACCTTATAATAAGATTATAAAATATAAATACTAACATTATAGTTTAGATATATATGTATATGCAGGATTTAACCATGCAGGTACAAAGAATGAAGACTGTACAGTATAGAGATTCAAGATATCAAGATTGAAGACTCATGAGTATCAAGATTATCAAGAGTTCAAGATTTCAAGATAAGTATTGAGTCTAGAATTATGTTATAACTTCATAATAGCACTGAAATCTTCACTCCATTTTTTTTTGGGATGGAACCCATTTCTACCTTTTTAGTGGCTTACAAACCCACGACAAGTAGCTTACAAACCTACGACAAGTGGCTTACAAACCTACGAACATCCTGGTTTTGTACAAGTTCTCAAGTCCTGATGTGATGAGATATTCTGTAGGAAGAAGCTTGCAAAACTATTTCAAAATGATTTTCAAAACTACTTCAGAATGATTTTCAAAACTGCTTTTCAAAATGTTTTAGCCTTAAAAATTATCTTTTCAAACGATTTTCAAAAAGATGTTTTAGCCTTAAAATATTCTTTGTTTTTGTTTTTAATAAACTCTTGTTTTAAACTTCGTTTGTTTTAAACTATCTTTTAATTATAATATATTTATACTTAGATTTAAATATAAAATTATAGTAAAATTATATATATATTATTCTCTATATTTATCTATGTATTTTATCTATAGTCAAGTATATTTATAAAGTTTAAATAGTTTTTAATATAAGATAAAGGTTATTTTCAAAGAAAATCAAATCTTCAAAAAATGCTTTGGGATGTCGACATGCCCTAGTACCCCATGTCGACATAGTGACAGTTAGATTCAAAAATTTGAATTTCAAAAGAAGTGTCTATTCGCCATAACCTCACGAATGGACATGGCTGTTGTTCTTCTATAAATAGGGGTTAGTTTCAACGAATTTTATATCAGATTTTCTGGTTTTTCACTTCTCTTCTTCTTCCACATTTTCTTATTCAAAATTCTATCATCACTCTGCCGAAATCAACATTGAATCTAACTAGATCATCTCTGGTTTGATTCTCTATCACTATCTCAACAAGATTCCAGTGCTATTCAGAGTTATAGTCTTCTTTGTAATCTATCTAGCGAGAAAAGGTGTGATTGTAGCCTTGGAAATCAATCAAGTGAGAAAAGGTGTGATTGTAGCCTTGAGAAATCAATTGGGTGAACTTGTTGCTCGGAAATCAAGTATCTCTACATAGAGGATTGTGATTCTGGAGTGTGTGCCTCATGGCCTTGAAATCGAGGGTTGTAATTATTGAATTGCTTTTGAAAGGAAATCCGTACTTAGTTATGCGGGACTGGATGTAGGGTAACTCCGAACCAGTATAAAATCCGGTGTGTTCTTTCCTTTACTGCATTTACTTTATTTCTGCATCTGTGTTTGATTCTGTGATTATATCTGTGTCTGAATATTGCATACATTTGTGTACAAATCAACAATAACTCAAAAAGATTTAGTAATTTCTTATAAACACTATTCACCCCCCTCTAGTGTTCATTCTAGCCTTAAGATCCATATTCCGCATTCCTCATAGGTACAACATTAGAGACTCACCTTTGGAGCTGGAGTTTTGCTTTGAAGAACCAGATATCTATTCATTTTGTTATCTAGTTGATTCCAGTTGTATTCTGAGTTGTACCTGATTATCATACCGTTACTCCTGTTGTATCTTGGTATTCCTATTGTATCTTAATTAACTCTGATGTATTTATATAGTAGCTTCATGAACTACTATTTCTTTGTTTCCGCTGCATTATTATATACTCTGTGTCTGTGATCTGTGATTTATTTACTGTATATTCTGAGTTTTCCAAATTTTTATTTACAACGCGGTATTTTGAGCAATTCAAGCCTGACATGTGCGGATGCAAATGATTGAAAATATTGGGTCGTTATAGTTGGTATCAGAGGTTTGGCTCTAGGCAAAACTTAGCATATATGGTAAATTTATTTACAGAATCACTTTCGTTCGAGCTTAAATCTCTTCCTTTTGACTCAATTTCTTTTGAATTTTGGAACGTTCCCTGCGGTTCCAAAATCCATTCTTGCCCTTCACTATTCATCTTCTTTTGATTCTGGAGTATCCCATAACTCCACTTCGAATGATTTTTATAAAATTGGCGGTCTCGCCAACCTCAAATTGACTTGTAAAAGGGTGAAATTCCTTTACAATTAGCATTGATTCACCGGAGATTTATATATATCCTCGGTTTAGATGCTAGTATCTCTTATTATTCTTAATTCTATCTCTTGAGATCGAATGTAGATTTACCCCAGAAAATCCACATCGATCTTATTCTTTAAGTCACGGTTGACCCGGTTAAGGTTGCCCGCGATTTATTTAAACTGATCCATCTCCTTATTCTGTTATTTAATCATCTTTTCTTTTGTTTTGAACTTATCTTCAAATCAGATTTCTCTTTGATTTGAGTCCATCAAATCTGAACCTCTATCCTTGTTTTGAAAGAAAAAAGAAGTTATTCCTATATTTGAAAAATCTAATATTTTAAAAAAAATGTTTAAAATGAAGGGTGTTGTTTGAGTTGTTGATGTTGATTTGGGTTTCCGATCGATTCGTTTGATCAACGCTATCGATAGGATCTCCAAAACACTTGAACATAGCAAACTGACACCATATTGTTTCCAAACTTGGTAAATGAGAAATTTTGTATAATCATATTATATATATGTATAATTTTCTGAATTTTTATAGTTAATTGAATTGGATGTTAAGAAATAATATTTGACTTTGTATATATCTAGTAATCATTGGCTTTGTTTCATATAAATGATTGACCTATAAATTATGGTTATAAATTAATTAGGAAATTTAAATGAATTTAAAAACAAGAATTGAGAATTTAATTTCCGAAGATTTCAAACTTTGGGTTTTAAAGTTTTAAAAGGATATAATATTTAAAGTATCTTCGAATAGAAATTGTTTCTAAAGAATTTTTAAGTTTTAAATCAGTGCTTTTCTCTTTGTCGTTGGGAAATAATTTCGGTGATGACTGCAGCATCATCGACATTCATTTTCGAGTTTCGAAGTGAATAGACCATTTTGTAGTTTTGCTACAGTTTTTCTTTGGGGAATTAAATTGATTTGCATAAAAAAACAAAAAATTGGCTTGATTTATAATATATATATTGATATATGATTTAAAGTTGATTTGATATATATTATGTATATATATTTATTTATCCAGAATAGTTTGAAGTTAACCGGAAATTTAATTCTTAAATTTTAACTTAAAAGATGATTTCAATTATAAAATGAATCCAAATTTTGAATAAATATTTAGGCTTGAAATAATTGAACTAGAAAGTTTTATTTGTATAATATTCTATTGCATTCCAATATAACTTACCTTAATTATTTAGAAGTTAACAATGTAATTGGATAATGTACAATATAAAAGGATTTTATAAATAAAATTTGAGTGGTTATAATAAATGGTATACACTTAAATTTTAGTTATAAAGGATTAATAGAGGTGAATAGAATAAAAGGTTAATTGAATAATTTACAATTTAAAATGGTATTAAAGGAATTATAAATAAATTTGAGTAGTTATAAAAGTGTAAATATACTTAATATATATGATTAGATATATTAAGTGGAATAAATTTAATAATAATTTTGGAATAAAGAAGAATGAAATTTAGTAAATAAATTATGAGCATAATAAATTATTTTTAAATTCATGACTTTGGAAAATTGTTAGTTTAAGATAATTGTATGATGAGATAATGAGATTAAAGATAGTTAAGATTTATTTAACTTAAGAAAATCAAATGGATGACATTAATTATTAATGTAAGATGAAAGTTTCATGGTTTTAGATTTATTAGCTTCTTTGCTTTCCAACCTCTTTTCTTTCAGGTTGTTTCTATTCTCCTACCTTCTTCCTTTTCGGGGACGAAAAATTTTGAGTGGGGGAGAGTGTAACGACCCGTAAATTTCCAATAATTAAAGTTGTCAATTTAATAAGATTTTGGTAAATAAATTTGGGAGAAATAAAAAAACTTTGTGATTTTATAATGAAATGAATGCCAAAATGAAATGTAACGATGTATTTAAAAACTAATAATTAACAATTGAAATGAAATTACAATTTATTGAAGTAATGTAAATTGTTATACTTGGCTATAAATTATGTAAGAAAACAAATGCAAACATTTAAATTTATAAATGATTTAGTATGAAATAAATAACCATTGAATAAAGATTAGGTATATAAGAATGGTAACATATGTTTGTGAACAATGAATTCAAAAGGGTGATTAAAAGTTATAGTAACGGTTGTAAGTTACTATTTAATTGGTCTATTAATTAAATTGTAAATGTTAGATTTGGGGTATAAAACTTAATATAAGTGAATAAATGTAAGTGTGGTATGAATAAATGAATTAGTATATAGTTTATGGTAATTGGATGAATTAAACATTTTGTAAGCAATTATCATAATTAGTGGACATAATAAACTTGAATGTAATATAAGGATAATGATAACATTTATTGCAAGTTACATTCTATTTAGGCTAAAAAATGAATTGGAAATCAATTACATTCAAATGTAAGTAAATGTTCATTAATTTGAGATAGGACAGTAATTGTAAAATGTGAATGTAATGAAATAAATGGAAATGCATATATTTTTTTATAAGATAATATAAAAGAATGAAACCTATCTGAATGAATTAGTGGAGTATTCAATCATAATAAATGTATACATTTAACAAATTCAATATAATTGAGAATAACTGTTAATACAAAGGAAAGATGGATATTTATATATATATTAATGTAATGAAATTTGTAGAGTGGTATAGACTTAATAAAGGGATTAGAATTGAATCAAATCAGTTTATTTGAAATTTATTTATAACTTATGGGAATTCAATTCATAACAAATAGATTTATGGTAAGAGAATGAAATTAATTACTTTGCTAATTTAAATTTGGATGAATTGGGAAGTTATTTATGTATTAGTATCTAAACCAATGTTAATATGGATCTATTGGGAATTTAAACTTATAATTTTAAATTAGATAAAAATATAGTGTTTACACACAATGACTTTCTATATTTTATTTCTCTATTTCCCTTTGTTTGTTTCTCTATTTTTATCTTTCTATTTCTATTCATTTAGACATTCATTTTATTAATTGAATTGTTATGTGTTTATATCTCTTATTTACTTCTTGGAAAAGAATTTCAATGGATATATGTTATATTGCCTTAAAGGCGTATCTTTTTAAAATTTTATTTATTAAATGTTCTTGTGTATATCTTTTATTTATTTTTGTTTATTGAATGTTTCTTTTGTATATACCTTTTAATTAATGGCAAGGAAACAAATTAATTAGGCGTATGTTACTTTGCTTTAATTGCCATACGTTACAACTGTTTTATTTGTTGCCTTTTTCTTTTCCCTTGCCTTTCCATTTGCATAGCCAATTACTTCCCACATCTCTAGCCAGTGTTTTAAATCTCGGATTTTGGCCAATATCTCGGGAAAATATCTCGGCTATCTCGGGCGATATTTAAAACACTTATAACTAAATAGGCTGCCAAATCTCGGATTTTGGCTGATATCTTGGATTTTTCATCTCGGCCATCTCGGGGAGATTTAAAAGCCTGTCTCTAGCCATGCATAACTCCATCTATTAGCCGTGAGAAACATCTCATTTCCCCATCTCTTCATTCTTATTCACGGCTAAGAAAAGGAAATTTAATTAAATCCATTAAGTTATTTGATTAAATAGGAAATAAATCCCCTCATTTACTAGCCTCTTTATTTCTTGCCATTCTTTTGGCCATTCATCTTCATAACCCTAGCCGCCATATCATATTTGCAAATCACGTGAAAAGCTTCTCATCTCAAAGTTATTTACGTGAGAAAAATAAAATAAAATAAAATAAAGCTATAGATCCATGGCTTCTCCTTCTTCCTTCTTTCCATTGTCCTTTTCTTCTCTTGTGATTTCTCCATGCATAGGCTCGGCTCCACCATGTTCATGCCCTATAGCCGACCTCATCTCCCTCCTCCTCATCACCATCCAAGGCCGTGACCACCATGAAGACAACATCACCAATACTTTGAACAAACCAAGCCATGTATTGATCACCTTGCTTTGAGTTATCAAGGTTATGTCATTTTATTTCCTATCTTTTCATTGTTGTAATCTCTATTCCTTGTATCGAATCATGTTCTTATGTTTGGGATATTTGTTTGCTTTATTTTGTTATGTACAAGATGTGGATTTTGGGCTCTCTTTTCACTCAAGTTTGCATCTTGCTTTGTTTATCAAAAGGTTATCTCCCTTTGATCCATATTGTTCATTGTTTGATTCATAATCTTGTATGTTGAATTATACACTTATGTTTGTGTAATTGTTTGTATACAAGATTTGGATCCGACTCTTCATCCACCCAAAAGAATATAGTCGTACTTTGTCGTGCCTTTTCATGCTTTGCGGAGTTTAGATTTGGGTTTGAATTTCAATTCTAGCTTTTAAAAGGTGAGTAATCACACCTGACATTCATACTTATATTATTGTGAATTGATAGCAAGTGAAAGTGTATAAATTATTATATCATGTTATACCTGCCTGTGATGTAAATTATATGATGTTAAACCCTGTTATTAACTTGTCACATCATTCGTTATATTTTATTTTATTTTACTATTTATTTATATTCTGTTCTCACACTGCAAGTTCCTTGTAGAATAGAATCACTATGGGTTGAAATGATACATACCCGAATGGACTTTAGAATAGGGAAAGATCGTTATGGGCTGAAATGATAAGCCTGAGCAATTTTTATTTATTTTTATTTAACTTGGGATTGTGGGTTTGAAATGATAGAACCCGGATTTTTCTTTGTAAATTACGGATTGAAATGATATATTATCCGTATCACTTGACTTAGGTTAGAAAATTTTATACAGACCCGTGGTTATTATTTATATTTTTCTGAAAAATTTTAAGTATTTTAAAAGTGTAAAATATGATAAATTGATTTAAATTGGATTTAAAATGATTTAATAAAGTGATGATGATTTTTCTATGTATTAACAATGTTAAATAAATGAATGCTTAAAAGTGAAATTGGAAATATAGTTTGACTTGGAAATGTGAAATTTTGGTTTAAAAATAAAAGTTAAGTTAAGAAAATAAAAATGGGAATTAAGTTTAATTTTTGAATTGGAAATTTAAATTTAAGTGTTAAAGTTAATTGATAAACATGTAAAGAATAGAAAATTGTACACTTGAATTTAATAAATGAATTGTTGAGAAATTTGATAATTATTGTAGAATTTTCCTTTATAAAATTTAAATTAAATGGGTAATTAAATGACCATTTTGAAATGGGAAAATATGATTTTTATATGTTAAAAATGATTTAAATTGAATTTTATTTGTTGCTGAATTTTTTTTTGAAAATCTGGAAATTCTTTTAGTAGCACTTCAGAAATGCAATCGTTTCTAAATAATAAATAAAATCTGAACTATTACAGCAGCTTTGTGAATGCTGTAGTTGCAGAATTGAACTAAACTTGAAATTTAAACCTGAACTATTACAGCAGTTTTTTTAAATGCTGTCTTTTCTGAATTGAACTTTTTTCCAACTAAAACTGAACTATTACAGCAGTTTTTAAATGCTGTCTTTGCTGAATTGGATTGTTTTCAAATGTAACTTACCGTAGCATTTTCTAAGTGCCGCGAAAGCTGAAATTTCACTGTTTTAATGTATTTATGTGAATAAATGAACTCAGAAAAGGTTAAATTTTTGGGAATTGAATATTTGATTTGTAAGTATAACGACTTCATATTTAAATGGTGTAAATGAATTATTTTGATTTGAATATAAACCACTTTGAAATTTATGAGTTAATACAATGTTTGAAATTGGTATAATTGAATGAATGAACTTAAAATGTTATAACTTTGGTAATGAATATTAATTTAGAAGTATTATGATTTTTCTAAGCATTATGAGGTCCTAATGACAATATTTCAAGTGTTATGATTTCTAAGTATTTTGGTTTCAAAAAGTTTGGTTTTAGAATTTTTATGACTTTGAAAGTACTATGGTTTGGAAATGAAATTAATTGGAATTGTATTTAATTAAGAATTGTCTTTAATTATATATTAATTTGAAACTTGTTGAAATTGAAGATTCAAGGATATGACTTTATAAGCTGGTTTGGTTTAATATGATTTAAAAGAATATTTCAAGTTAAATAAATTGAAAGAAATATATTGATTTAGTTTGGAATTTAAATGATATATTATTGCTTTGATTTTTGAAATGGAAATGATATATTATTGAATTGATTTTTGAAATGGAAATGATATATTATTGAATTGGTTTAGAAATGGAAATGATATATTGTTGAATTGGTTTTGAAATGGATATGTTTTGGGTTTGAAAGTATGTATTATTTTGAAATAAATGATATGATTTTGAAATGGTTTAAAGGATGTATTTTGATTTGAAACATAAACTATTTTGAAATTTATAACCACGGGTTATAATAACGATTGGTTGTTAAAGAGACCGGGATCAAATATGGACATACTCTCTGTCGATACCGAAAACTACTTTAACAACTGTGTACGCGGTGGAGTTTCCAGAATGAAGTAGGATGGTGGCGACGATCCTAAGGTATATGCGTGGACCCAACTCCCGTGAGTTGGTATAAGGTGGCTAAAACAGGAGCGATCTCGGGACAATGTGGTAGCACCTCTGATCGGACACACTTCTTTGATACCATTCTTTTACTTTGTGATTTGTTTGGGTGCACCCCTTGATTTGGGAGTGTTGTTCAAGGTGGAGCGGTAGTGGCTGTTATGCGTTTCCACCAGCCCGTGTGCATAATTGGTATATCTACCCTGGCATTGCCTTGTGTGCCGTGTCACCTACCATATCGAGCTTTACTACGAGTTGTGATTTCTCCCGTAGCCTGTGGAGTATCGAGGGTAGCCCCCATTTTGGGAGTATGCTAATATTGGATAGACTACTTGGACTATTACGTGTTAAGGTGGAAAATGTAAAGCCTTAATGCTATTTAAAAGTATGTTTATTTTATGATTAGACATTATTATAATAGCGCAATATTACTACATAATAAATAGTTTAACGGATCCTTAAAGAATGGGCGATCCCAAGCATTCTTTAAGTTACTTGTACCTTTATTACAGTTCACTTGAGTTGGTTTACATTGTATAAGTATGTATGTCCTGACTCAAGTGTTTTGTGTTTGCTTTACGCTCGGGTCAGACTGAGTGATACAACATTAGAGACTCACCTTTGGAGCTGGAGTTTTGCTTTGAAGAACCAGATATCTATTCATTTTGTTATCCAGTTGATTCCAGTTGTATTCTAAGTTGTACCTGATTATCATACCGTTACTCCTGTTGTATCTTGGTATTCCTATTGTATCTTAATTAACTCTGATGTATTTATATAGTAGCTTCATGAACTACTATTTCTTTGTTTCCGCTGCATTATTTTATACTCTGTGTCTGTGATCTGTGATTTATTTACTGTATATTCTGAGTTTGCCAAATTTTTATTTACAACGTGGTATTTTGAGCAATTCAAGCCCGACATGTGCGGATGCGAATGGTTGAAAATATTGGGTCGTTACTCAGGTGGTGTGATATTATGGCAAAATTTATCGCTTACTCATTTTCGGTAAAATCCAATTTTAGTTTAATAAGCGTTACCCGGTTGTGACATTTGTTTACACTAATTCTCTTCGTCAAAACTATATCACTTTGGACTTATGGAATTTGGTAATGGTCAAAATTCCAACCTCATCCACATTCAACTTTATAGTCTAAATACAAAGTACCTGGTTCAATAATAATAATTATTAACCGAAATGCTCTGGCCAGAGACTTTGACTTTGAGTTGAAGTGAGTTGACTGTGATACTAACCGCATATAACTGAAGAGACGAATCCTCTCTTGAATAGTGCTTCACTTCCAATACTTCCATTCGACCCAACTATAGTCACTCGATGGACGCCATGCCATGTTTTGGCTACAATCAAAACAGAGCTTTCATATTGAAGATCCACAGTATTCTCAAGTCAAGGGAACTGTGTAAATTAGTCACATCGATATTTTTTGTTTGATCTTAGTTATATTAACCAACAGAAAACTATCGAGTGAGTCGTTCCATAGTTATCCAATAACTATTAGTACGTAACCCCTAGTTGCCTTCAACAGTCATGAGTAATACACTGCCCAACATTTGGAGAGCGTTATGTACTCCAGTCTCAACTGATACATCGATATCCAGTCTCGATGCATCTTGACTGGGAACATTTAAAATGGTATATTTGTTTCGTTGTGATAAATTACTCAGTGGTTACAACACTTTGTAACTACTATCACAAAATATACCATTTATGGATTTTTCTATTAAATATACTTTTAATTAAGTTAATTAATTAATATAATCGCATAATATCAAGTATATAATAGGAAGAAAATACCTTTTACTTCGAACAAGATTGGTCAACGAGTTAGATATATGTAACAGATTACATAATTGCCCCTAGGGCATACCCCTAACTCTATCATAAACAAGGGACATCTTCGAAGTGTTTGCGTAAAGATGACCTACAAAGTGACTATCGTCGAAGAGTGGTGCGATTATGCTTTATTATCATGCTTTCGAAGTGCTTGCAAATGGAGGATGTTACTATGATATTGATTGCCTTCATGATTGTTGACGACGTGCCTCTTTGTCATCAACTTATTACTAACATTCAACGCCCTTGAAGTTAACAGCAAGTGATCTTTGAGGTCAGTTGAGTATAGCATTGGTGCGGTTATGATCGAAGTCCCTCCTAGCCTTGCTGGCATGCAACATGCCTGGTGTGCTCTTAGTGGTTTGGTGCTAGGTGAAGGATGGTGAGATATATCATCGAAGATGGATTATGTCGAAGTGGTGAGATGCGATGCGAGACATTGTCGAAGAGGCACATTTCCAGCTTCGAAGAGATATTTTGACACCGTGGCAAAGTGCAAAGATATACCCTCAAAGAGATACGTTGTTGACGAGATGTGGTTTTATTCTTCAACCTAGGACTTGATAGCTTTTATCCATGTATGACGTCTTTGCTTATAATATCACTTCCAATATTGAGATTATATGTATAACATTTAGCCCCACTAGTGTAAGAGAAGTTTTTTTATACTCTTTAGGGTAAAATAAAGAATTTATTTGTATCGTCCAATCTTCCCCAGTTGACTTCGTTTTTCTATAAAACATGAAATAAATGACATTTTATTGGCAATTGTTCCTTTAGATTTGACTGAGTTATGAATTAGCATCTACTGTCCAATTTGTCCGCGCGAGTTTAGGTTTATGATTCGGTTATAAGAGTCAATAAATAACGATAAATTTTCGAGCATAAGCTTGAAAAATTGTTTGGCCAAGTTATAAATATAAGAGACCCTTTCTGGTAATAGGAGGCAGAAAACTTGGAAATCGATATCAGAAAATCCATGTTAGGAATCGATATCTGAGTGAAAATAGAAAAGAACCATAAATCCGACTTTTGGAAATAATAATGAAAGTCCATAATCCAAGTCTGGTGATGATGGTAGAAGTCCAGAAATTCATATCTGATAATAATATAAGAAGACTAGAAATCCTTATCTGACAATAATAATAGAAGACTTGAGATTCGTCTAATTATAATAGAAAACCATAAATTCGTGTTTAGTTGACGTCAATAAAAGACCAGAAACTTTTGTTTGGCAATAATATCAGAAGTTCTGAAATCCATATCTGGAAATAATAATAACAGTAGGAGAAGACCAGAAATCTCAATCTGGTATTGATGAAGAAGACCAGAAATCCATATTTGGAGATGGTAATAAAAATCCAAAAGACCAGATATCCTTATTTTGACAATAATAAAAGAAGTCCAAAAGACCAAAAATCCTTATTTTTACAATAATAAAAGAAGTCTAGAAAACCATACCTGGAAATAATATAAGAAGTCCAGAAAACCATATCTGGAAGTAATATAAGAAGTCCAGAAATCTTCATCTGGAAACAATAATAGAAGTTCAGAAATCTCCATCTTTCCCTTGGGAGATTTAGTTTGACTCAAAACGCTTCTTGGCTATTAAATGATACGATACTTATTTGTAATTTCTAACTTCTCAAATCAGCATTATATAAATTCGTTAATTGGTTAATTATTGATTTACACTATGATAAACCAATATCAAGGCTAGATAAACTTCAAAGGCATTTTAATACAAGTATAACCTGCTTAAATCATTATTTTAACGTTACAATTTATTTTAATGGTCATACTTCTAATTTACGATTAGTAATAAAATATATAATAATATTTCTATCACAAATATAACTACAAATCGGAGTTCTAATTAATTTAGAACTATAATGTTCTGCCTTTTTGACCACTGAATGTCGACACTAATACCTACGGTATTCATATGCCAAGCACCCAAGTGTGGGGAAGATGAATTGTTAGGGTAAAATAAAAATAAAAAAATAGAATAAGAAAGAAGAGAACACAATATCAGAATCTCACAGTGGAACGATAGTATATAATATTAAAAGAACAGTACAAAGGGTTACTTTGATATAGAAATTTCAGAGTTACAAAACCTAAGTATGATTATCTACCTAGACTGTTATAAATTCATGTCCTCACAAATGCTGATATGTATAATATAGTAATGTAGTGGAAATAAGAATACTAGGTAGGTGAAACATCCAGCTCGTCTTCTTGGGCTCTAAAGAACATTAACGAAAACATGCCTTTCCCAGACTACATGAAAGAGCACACGAAGAATTTAAGCAAAAAACCACGCATCTGACATAAGTCTTGTATGAAAAACTCAAGTAATGTGTAGCTAGCATATAACAGTACTTTTGAGACCACATAGAATGCTACAATGGTTGTCCCCTCAAAAGAACCACCATTTAATAAGTATATACGGTGATATAATAAATAATGTACATGGTGTATAATATAAATATATAACATAGCCGGAATGGTTATATTGATTACACTCAACTATGTAACAACCCACAAATTTATCAAACTGATAAATTATATTAATTTTTAATATATTCAAATATAATATTTTTTAACATAGATTATGACGTTTTGAACAATAAATAATAATAGTAATCTTATTTTGAATAAGTATTTACAAAAACTATATACTTTGGAAAAATATCGATAAAATGACCGAAAACCGTTTTATCTATAAACAGCTCTATAATCATAAAACGTCGTGCACGGAGCTGGATACATACACTTATTTTTATATTTAATAAGAATATGAAATAAAATTAATTTATTTATTTTTGGGAAATTAAAAATATGTATGACATCCTCAATGATGCCCTTATATTTTGTAACGACCCGTAAATTTATAATAATTTTTAATGGTTTTATTTACGCATTTAATTGAATTTTGAGAAAATTTTAATATAAAACTTTGAAATAAAAATTATATAATTGAAATACGTCTATTTAAACATAGCAAATGGTAAATTTTCAATTAATTATATGGAAGTTTGTTTTATTGTGTAATTCTATTTCAATTTAAGTCAGTTAATTATTGATGAAAATAAAATGTTTTTCAAACTTGAATATTTTTATACAATAAATTTCTAAATCATCTTTTGAGTGAGACGTCATTCTTCATTTCGTCAAATTTGGACTTTTCTAGCTCCGTTTATCTTATTTTCGACTGAATTGCAGCATTTTCGGTACCGATTATCGACTTTTGATAATATGATTGTACCACTGATATCTGGATACCGTTTTGATCGTCTCGTCATGCTGATCTCAACAATATATTCGTTTCTGTATTTTGAGGTCGGGTATGCAACGGTAACGATGAAACAATTCACCGTAGCGGTACCACATTTTGACTTTACATTCTCCCTTGATTTTCAAATCTATTGCGTACAGCCCAAGCAAGAAATTTATTGCTTTAATAAATTTTCACCAAATCAAGGGACCCGTTACAATTCCTTTTATTCATTCGACCATTCGAATATTTTTTCCACTGGTTGAATTCAACAGTCATCTGCCTTTAATACATCCGGAAATCACGTGTGTGACTTTCATTATCCTACCGTTCATTTTATTTCAGCCTTACCTGTTTCTTTTGTTTCTATAAACCCTTCTCTTCCCTTTCATTTTGGCCTTTATAACTTCGTTTTCTTTTCATTGCAAAGCTAAATATATTTCTTTGTCACCTTCCTTATTCTCTCCCACCATAGCTGATTTGTTTTCCCCTATATCATTCGCCTCAGCCTCTTAGCCTAACACCACCGCTCTCCACCTTTTCCTCCCTCTCACCTCGGCTATCACCACCCGGGCCACCGCGAGATCCGCACCATGGCCCGCAAGCTTCCCATTCCCATGTCGATAGCCTTTGCAACCGCCGCATACACCCTGACTCCGCTCAGTGCTTCCCTTCCTTGGTCGCACTCATGTCTCCCTGATGCTCGTCCATCTTTCCCTTGCTTGGTTCCCGTTCTCTTCCCGTATGCTCACCGCCCAAGCACCGCATCAATCCCGAGCAACCAGCACCTAACGTTTCTCAACCTGCGTATGCGCTAAACTTCCACCTCGACGACTTAATACCTTGCTACATTCCAAAGTATATCAGAGTTGATATTTATTTTTAGCTATAATATATGAGGTATGTGTATATAAATATCTTATTTTATTTTATTATCGGCTTGCTTATAATGTTATAGTATATTATATATAGGCCTTCTTTGTTATATATGGTCTGCTCTGTTATTTATATAGGATATTTTAAGTAGACAACCTACTCGCTTTCATCCATAAATAATACCCATGCGTGTTTTATAATTTGTGAATTTCTTATGTATTATGCCAACTTAGAGATGTGTTTAAGTAAGTATTATATACATTTATATGAATTTTAATATACAAGTTGTATAAATTAACTTGTAATACATGAAGATACTGACTTGCATATATACGTTCAAAATAAACATTGGTCTGCTTTACTATATATGTCTATTTATATGTTAAGGTGTATATATATTATTTAAATATATTTTCTAATATATGGTTTTTTAAAAGTTTTGTAATGTTTGCCCAGAGCCTGCTCACGTCTTATATGTGGTTGATGCATAGATAGCTTGTAGGCAGAAGATTTGTATATATTTTTAAGTATTGTTTTAAATATATAACATATAGGTGTCGACATGTTTAATTTTAAACTATACACTTATATATATTGATACTTGGAAAAATAAATTTTGTTTTAAAGTTTAAAACTAGATATTGTTTGTGTATAGGTGAGCTGAAGTCACATATTTTACTCGTTTAAAACTCTATTATTTATGTCATCTATAGATTTCATATGAAATGCTTGTTGTATATGCAGACTCTGTTAGTGTATATAAATCAGTATATATAGGTATATGAGATAACAACTTTAATATATAATATATGACAATTATATTAGTCCTATAACTTTGAAGTTCATGTATATATATGTTTGTATATATATGTGCTTAGCCTGCATTTATGTTAAGTCTATATATATATCTAGTTGTGTAAATATAAAATATATATGAAATAAAGTGCTGGTGTAGTTGTATTAGAACTGTATATTTAACTATTGTATAAAATTTAGATTTGTCTGGGTATATCAGATTCTTTATATTAGTTTATATGATAGTTTATATATGTATTAGTTTATAATCTAAGTTATATGCTCTGATATATTGTGACGCCCCACCTCTATACCCACGCAAGCCAAGGACACTACGGGGTAATGCCGTCAACTAGCACGGAGAATAAAGCTGTTGAGGAGCGACCATCTGTATAATTGCTTTGTGCGAGTACCGATATGCCAGATAAAAATATATCTTTTCATCTCAAGAGGAAATCCGACATACCGATACAAACTCAAAGCTACTATACAGTGGCTATATGGACTTCGTAAACAAATATAGAAATAAACATAACACAAATCAGTCACAGACAATTCATATCACAAAGGCAGAAATAGATATGAATATAACACATGAAAGTGTACATCAGAGTAGTGGTCAAATAAGATCCAATAACACAAAAGAATAGATACAAGTGCTAGCCAAAAGAATATGTATACATCAAGGAGTCTAATCTCAAATGTATACAACAAAAACTACTAAACTGGAGTAGTTAGCCAAAAGTCAGATGATGGTTCCAGATAGGAAGTCATGAAGAAGTACTTGTAAAATCTCAGTCTGACCCGAGTATTATTTAAGAAGAAAATAATAAACGGATCAGTCTAGCTATAATTATTAGATAAAATGAGATAAGAAGAGATATAATAAAAACGTATGATAACCAAGAATGTCATACTGCGACAAGTCTACATAGAAAATCAACTAAAGGCATACAATATCTTAAGAATCTCATAGCATCAAAAGAATGTCATATTCTTTATTTAATTCACCAAGCCACAATAAAATGACATACTCATCAATGTCAATGGTAAAAGCTGGTGAAACATAAATTCCAGAAATCACAACAAGAAATCCAGAAATCACAAGAAAAGGATGGCCAATCCCAAACAGGAGCATGAAAGCTGGAACATTGACGCAGTGCAAATAGTACGTCCAATGAACCGAAAAGCCGAGACATCGATGTAGTACAAACGGTACATCAGATGAATCGAACATTGACGCAGTGCAAACGGTACGTCCAATGAATTGAACATTGATGCAATGCAAACGGTACGTCCAATGAACTGGAAAGCCGAGACATCGATGTAGTACAAACGATACATCAGATGAATCGAATATTGACGCAGTGCAAACGGTACGTCCAATGAATCGAACATTGACGCAGTGCAAACGGTACGTCCAATGAATCGGAAAGACAATACAATTCAGAACATTGACGCAGTGCAAACGGTACGTCCAATGAATCGGAAGGCCGAGACATCGATGTAGTGCAAACGGTACATCAAATGAATTGAAACACATTAAAAGTACTTGGGTTGCCAGCCCACAAAGAAATGAGATGAAGCTCAATAAAATGAAGTACAGTCCTTCACATGGACAAAGAGACATCGCACATTGCTAGTCTAAACCATAAAATGATCATCATCGATCATCAAGAAGTGTCGATTACACTAAGCTAGTAAATATAAGAGTTTAGCTTCATGTCCCATAACCACTTGCTTAACTCAAATATTTACGAACAGATTGTAGATCTGCACTATAAAATTGTCACAAGAGTTTCAATCGAACAAGTCCATAAATTAACCGACGAAGTAAACGCAAGCGTTTCATACCACTTGTTTTTCTAAGCCATTTAATTATATTTTCTCATACGAATGAAGTAAAGGTTTGTATATACTAATAGATTAGAAAATGGTTTTATAAAAGAGCTTTGTATTAAAATTAGAGTTGAAATCGTCCTTGTGAAAGAGTTTGAATATTTACTACTAGTATAGAAAACCTTTATATTTTGAAGTGACAAATCATAAAAGTGATTGTAGAAACAATCAATCATAAAAATTCACATTCGAAGACGTGAATAAAATCCAAAGAAATCGATACCGAATCCATCAAAATGGATATTCCCAAAAATCCCGAAGAAAAGAAGTCATCAAAGTCGGTAATAAATGATAACAACAAAAGGGAAACAACACGAATCGATTAAAGTTGGAAATTCAAACAAATAGGCAGTATAGGAAAAATTGGCAAATAGGAGCAGGTCGGTCAACCGGACCCTGAGGTCGGTTGACCGGACCAGAGGAAGAAGTGCTCGGGTAGCAGGTCGGTCGATCGGACCCTGAGGTCGGTCGGTCGAAGCCTGTGACCTGCACTCCCCAAAACAGAGGCAGGGAAATGCTAGAGTAGCAGGTCGGTCAACCAGACCCTGAGGTCGGTCGACCGGAGCCTGTTTCCAGCACTCCCATGCCAATCAAATGAATGCCAATCCCTTACGAAATGCAATCGGTCGAGCATCGGCACTAAGGGTTTACGCCCATCGACTACCCGACCATATAAGCTCTTCGATTCATCACCAAAAACATGATCAAAACATCAAAGTTAGGATTTTCAAAGAATTGAACTCAAAACACTAAAAATTGGAATATTCACGAAATCAATCCAAACCAAAAGCATTTGCACAAGAATAAGTGTTAGGAATTCATACCTAACAATCGAAGATAGTTATAGGCTAAGATGTGAGATACAAATCTCACCTTTTCACAAAATCAATGAAAAAGAAGCTATAGAGCAATGGCAAGAACAATCTCCCTTCAATTCCAACCCAACAAGCATGAATCCAAGCTTAAAAGAGAAACATTTCCAGAATTAGGTTTAGGAAATTTCTGAAATTGAATGGAGAAGGAGTTGGAGAAGATGAAGGGAAGGCTTACCAAAGCTTCTTCTTGAATTTGGAAGTAGAAGCTTGAATTTGCAATGGAATTAGGGCTTAGGAATTTCCATTTCCAATCTTTTCCCCCATTATTCTCTTGAGCTTGAGAGAGTTAGGAAATAAGGAATGAATGAAGAGAAGTGGAGAGGGGCTGGGTTGATATAACCAGAATTGGGCAAATGGGCTAAACCCAAACCCAAAGCCCTATGTGAAAAAGTAGCAAAATTCTACTAACTCCAAACATATCAAAGCTTATACTCAAAAAGGTCGCAAACGGAATTTTGAACTCAATGGAAGTGGTCTCGAGTCCTAATTCGACTGTTTGCAAAAAGTAGCTTTTCGGACTTCAATCCGATTAACGATTCTATATTTAAATAAAATATTTAAATATTCAATCGTAGAATATGCGGGTTGTTACAAACTCCCCTCCTTAAAGAAATTGCATCCTCGCAATACTTAAGAAGAAAATAAAGAGTAACAACCATAAAAGCATATCAACACAAAAGAAAATTTGAAATAAGAAGTTCACCATAAAGAGCACAAAAGAGTAAGTCCGAAAGTTTTCGTTCGATGAATTCTCTAGATTTCCCAAGAGAAATCCTTGGGATTTGAGAACCATAGAACTCACACAAAAAGAACATCTTTATTTCGAAGGCGCTCAACCCTCAAAGAAATGATGCGAATACGATGTTGCTCAAAAGTCAAATCTGGTGAAACTTTAATCCCTACTATAACACCAAGCTCAAGAATAAAAATCGGAAACCTTAAGGCATTTCCGTAGTAGAAAGACGTAAGAAAACGTCATGAATAACAGAAAATTGAGCCGGTGCGACGGCGTAGTACAAAAACGGTACGCTTGAGAAACGAGAAACTCGAATAATTTGGAACAACGACGTAGTACAAAAACGGTACGTCCAATGAACCGAATACCATAAAAGAACATCAGACGCAAGTCCATAAAAGAAATGAGATGAAACTCAATAAAACTGGGTATATTGAAACGTCCGATGAATTTGGTAAAAAGATCATAAGATACAAGGAACTCGAGCCAACGAGGTTGACACAAATTAAGTTCCTTATGAAAAATAAATATTCCAAAGATTTATGATCGAGGTGGAGAACAAATTTCTCCACCAAAAATAATGATGCCAAACTCTAAAAGCGAAAACAATAGCCGCGAGCACTAGATCATGAGTGGCATACCTAGCCTTGATCGGCTTTAATGATTTAGAAGCACAAGTGATAGCACGTTCTCTTTTGCAAGGGAACGGCATCCAAACCAATACGATTAGCATTGGTACAAAAGATAAAGTCTTGGTTCCCATCGGGAATCACAAGAGTAGAAGTATCGGAAAAGAATTCTTTCAAATAATCTTCTTTCCCAAAAGCTAAAACTTTCAAAATCACAATTATCTTTATGTAAAAATCTTTCTAGAAAAATTTGCATTTTACAAGTCAATATATCGTGTCAAATTATCTCATCAAAGCGTTTAGGAGATTCATATCGATAACGTTGATCAGGTGCATCAACCAGAATTCTTAAAGCACTCAATGGGCAATACAATCACAAAACCATCTTCCATATGATAAAAATATCTCTTAGAAGTTTTAAGAATATTCTTTGCTCATTGAAGAACAAAATCCAATTATACTTATAAATAAATCTTATGAAAAAGATTTGCAAAAATTTTAAATTGCTATTTCCATCCAAAATCAATAAATACAAAAATGAAGTCATCGAGATACTCAAAGAAGACTCGATTTATAAAATGGATGAAATAAGTTGGACAAACTAAATGACATAATAAGTCATTCATAAGAACCATAACGAGTGCGGAATGCGGTAAGTGGATGCTAACTTCCGCAACTCGTAGCTAATGAAAATCGGTGGCAAGGTCGAACTAAAAAGACCCTAACACCTCTCAAAAGATTGCTTAGGAGATAATCCTAAGACAAACTCAAAAATACCGGAAAATTCTCTAACTACATGAATGAGAGAAATAACACTTTCCTCATCATGTGAGCTTAAAGAATAAAATGATGCCATCAAAAATTTGAAAACGGAGTCACGAAGAAAAAATAGAAATCTGCTTAACAGATAGGAAATGTCGAAAATGAATAGTCCGCTTGGAAAAATAGGATACGGGCTTCACAATTAAGCCAATCCTTTCACAAAAGTTAATTCCGAAGCCTAAGTAGAAATCGGCTCGGAAAGAAATTTCACATAAAATAATTTTGACATCAATAAAAAGCAAATTGAGTGTTGCGGATCCACCAAATCCGGATTCGCAATCCTCAAGGAAGTTTTTAAACCCAAATATTTAAAGAAAAGGAATTGACAAGTTCTTTTGATATGAAATGATGAGATGAACTCATATCAACAAGAACTCGAGAAGGATGATCACAAAACAAGTGTAATCAAGGATTGAATAAGAAATACCTTGACCAAGAGAAGAGTTGCTAGGGGCTTGCACAATATTTAGCTTTCTCATGTCCTTGTTCAAAAGTTTGGGACATGCAGATAAAAGATGACCCGGTTTTTTGCAATAGCGACAAGAATGGGGTTTCGGACACATATTCGCATAGTGTTCCTTAGACTTACAATTGTAGCATCCTCCACGATTAGGGATTGGAGTCTTTGCTACAAAAGTAGTTTGCTTCACTCTCTTATTGGGATTAAGGCTCTTGAACTTAATATGTCTCTTCTTGGAAATCCCGATACCACTATCAATTCCTTTATCAGCCTCTTCATGTCGAAGATTGATATCCACAAGCTGAGTGAAAGGAACTTCAAGTTTCAGATGAAGAACCATTTCGGGGTTCTTACACAAAGCAAAGATAAACCTTTGATTCTTAGCAAGATCCAAAAGTTGTTGGGCAGACATGAATGCGCCATCCAGAGAAGAACTACTGGATTGACCAGCGCTAGGACTGCCAGAACTAACCATCTCTTCTTCTTTAAGAAAGAAAGAAAGAAAGAAGAAGAAAAAGGTTATTCTCAGAATGAATATCAAGCAATCTTGATAGATAAAACAAGGAATCATAAAAGAAAATAGGATGAATCGGTTCGAAGACTCGAATTAATCCTAAGGCATGACTCCTAAGATGGACTTAGGACGATGATCCTTGTTATAATATCCTATATTGTTCCGAAGTTTGGCTCTGATACCAAGCTGTGACGCCCCACCTCTATACCCACGCAAGCCAAGGAAACTACGGGGTAATGCCGTCAACTAGCACGGAGAATAAGGCTATTGAGGAGCGACCATCTGTATAATTGCTTTGTGCGAGTACCGATATGCCAGATAAAAATATATCTTTTCATCTCAAGAGGAAATCTGACATACCGATACAAACTCAAAGCTACTATACAGTGGCTATATGGACTTCAGAAACAAATATAGAAATAAACATAACACAAATCAGTCACAGACAATTCATATCACAAAGGCGGAAATAGATATGAATATAACACATGAAAGTGTACATCAGAGTAGTGGTTAAATAAGATCCACAATAACACAAAAGAATAGATACAAGTGCTAGCCAAAAGAATATGTATACATCAAGGAGTCTAATCTCAAATGTATACAACAAAAACTACTAAACTGGAGTAGTTAGCCAAAAGTCAGATGATGGTTCCAGATAGGAAGTCATGAAGAAGTACCTGTAAAATCTCAGTCTGACCCGAGTATTATTTAAGAAGAAAATAATAAACGGATCAGTCTAGCTATAATTATCAGATAAAATGAGATAAAAAGAGATATAATAAAAACGTATGATAACCAAGAATGTCATACTGCGACAAGTCTACATAGAAAATCAACTAAAGGCATACAATATCTCAAGAATCTCATAGCATCAAAAGAATGTCATATTCTTTATTTAATTCACCAAGCCACAATAAAATGACATACTCATCAGTGTCAATGGTAAAAGCTGGTGAAACATAAATTCCAGAAATCACAACAAGAAATCTAGAAATCACAAAAAAAGGATGGCCAATCCCAAACAGGAGCATGAAAGCCGGAACATTGACGTAGTGCAAACGGTACGTCCAATGAACCGGAAAGCCGATACATCAATGTAGTACAAACGGTACATCAGATGAATCAAACATTGACGCAGTGCAAATGGTACGTCCAATGAATTGAACATTGACGCAGTGCAAACGGTACGTCCAATGAAATGGAAAGCCGAGACATCGATGTAGTACAAACGGTACATCAGATGAATCGAATATTGACGTAGTGCAAACGGTACGTCCAATGAATCGAACATTGACGCAGTGCAAATGGTACGTCTAATGAATCGGAAAGACAATACAATTTAGAACATTGACGCAGTGCAAACGGTACGTCCAATGAATCGGAAGGCCGAGACATCGATGTAGTGCAAACGGTACATCAGATGAATCGAAACACATTAAAAGTACTTGGGTTGCCAGCCCACAAAGAAATGAGACGAAGCTCAATAAAATGAAGTACAGTCCTTCACATGGACAAAGAGACATCGCACATTGCTAGTCTAAACCATAAAATGATCATCATCGATCATCAAGAAGTGTCGATTACACTAAGCTAGTAAATATAAGAGTTTAGCTTCATGTCCCATAACCACTTGCTTAACTCAAATATTTACGAACAGATTGTAGATCTGCACTATAAAATTGTCACAAGAGTTTCAATCGAACAAGTCCATAAATTAACCGACGAAGTAAACGCAAGCGTTTCATACCACTTTTTTTGCTAAGCCGTTTAATTATATTTTCTCATACGAATGAAGTAAAGGTTTGTATATACTAATAGATTAGAAAATGGTTTTATAAAAGAGCTTTGTATTAAAATTAGAGTTGAAATCGTCCTTGTGAAAGAGTTTGAATATTTACTACTAGTATAGAAAACCTTTATATTTTGAAGTGACAAATCATAAAAGTGATTGTAGAAACAATCAATCATAAAAATTCACATTCGAAGACGTGAATAAAATCCAAAGAAATCGATACCGACTCCATCAAAATGGATATTCCCAAAAATCCCGAAGAAAAGAAGTCATCAAAGTCGGTAATAAATGATAACAACAAAAGGGAAACAACACGAATCAATTAAAGTTGGAAATTCAAACAAATAGGCAATATAGGAAAAATTGGCAAATAGGAGCAGGTCGGTCAACCGGACCCTGAGGTCGGTTGACCGGACCAGAGGAAGAAGTGCTCGGGTAGCAGGTCGGTCGATCGGACCCTGAGGTCGGTTGGTCGAAGCCTGTGACCTGCACTCCCCAAAACAGAGGCAGGGAAATGCTAGAGTAGCAGGTCGGTCAACCAGACCCTGAGGTCGGTCGACCGGAGCCTGTTTCCAGCACTCCCATGCCAATCAAATGAATGCCAATCCCTTACGAAATGCAATCGGTCGAGCATCGGCACTAAGGGTTTACGCCCATCGACTACCCGACCATATAAGCTCTTCGATTCATCACCAAAAACATGATCAAAACATCAAAGTTAGGATTTTCAAAGAATTGAACTCAAAACACTAAAAATTGGAATATTCACGAAATCAATCCAAACCAAAAGCATTTGCACAAGAATAAGTGTTAGGAATTCATACCTAACAATCGAAGATAGTTATAGGCTAAGATGTGAGATACAAATCTCACCTTTTCACAAAATCAATGAAAAAGAAGTTATAGAGCAATGGCAAGAACAATCTCCCTTCAATTCCAACCCAACAAGCTTGAATCCAAGCTTAAAAGAGAAACATTTCCAAAATTAGGTTTAGGAAATTTCTGAAATTGAATGGAGAAGGAGTTGGAGAAGATGAAGGGAAGGCTTACCAAAGCTTCTTCTTGAATTTGGAAGTAGGAGCTTGAATTTGCAATGTAACTAGGGCTTAGGAATTTCCATTTCCAATCTTTTCCCCCATTATTCTCTTGGGCTTGAGAGAGTTAGGAAATAAGGAATGAATGAAGAGAAGTGGAGAGGGGCTGGGTTGATATAACTAGAATTGGGCAAATGTGCTAAACCCAAACCCAAAGCCCTATGTGAAAAAGTAGCAAAATTCTACTAACTCCAAACATATCGAAGCTTATACTCAAAAAGGTTGCAAACGGCATTTTGAACTCAATGGAAGTGGTCTCGAGTCCTAATTCGACTGTTTGCAAAAAGTAGCTTTTCGGACATCAATCCGATTAACGATTCTATATTTAAATAAAATATTTAAATATACAATCGTAGAATATGCGGGTTGTTACATATATGTTCTAGTATATGCGTTTACGTTTATTTTGTATATGGATTGGTTTCATTTCTTCATAGTAGCTGTTATATGATTTTTAACAATACTGGTTTAAAAAGATGATGAATATACGTTTATAATTATATTTATTTTAAGTATATATATTAGAGAAGTAGTAATTTGAATATGAACGTATATATATTTTTTATTTTATAAGTATGGGATTTAATATAAATTTGAAATAAATATATGTTTTAAATTGATACCAAAAATATAATAATAATAATAATATATATAGTTCAATTTATATATCAACTGATTCTAATCGTTCTCATCGATTTTCCATTATCAGCCTTGTCCGTCGTGCCTGTTTTCTTCATCGAATCGTGTCCATCTAGCATTGCTTTGGAATTCGTAACCCATTCTTTGTCAAATCCCTCTAGCCTCGAAAGGTGAGCAATCACTCACGATTAATGTTCTTGTATTTATTAATTTGATTTCAATTGAAACAACAATTGAAATATGCTGCTGTTAGTTATTTAAATTGTTATATATGTTATTATCTGTAACTGTTCACCTGTGGGATATGACACCATATCCTATTATTTATATTATATTGTTATTGATGATATACGCCTGTTATATTATTATTATCATATCTGTTATCACTGTGCAAATTCCCTGTTAGTATAGAATTCACTATGGGTTGAAATGATACATACCCGAACGGACTATAGAATAGGAGAAAATCATTATGGGTTGAAATGATAGACCCAAGCGATTTTCATTTGAATTGAATTTGGGATTGCGGGTCGAAATGATATCTACCCGTATATATTTAAATTACGGATTGAAATGATAAATATCCGTACTACTTGACCATAGGATAGAAAATTATTATATATAAATGGTAATGATATATATATATATATATTTAATAATAATATTTAATTTAATTAAGATTGATTTAATACATATAATAGGGTTAAGTATTTAAATTTATGTTTCAAAATAGATTTCGGTAATAATTTGAATAAGTTAAGGTTGGGAAGATAACTTTATTTAATTAAACCGATTTGAAACTTATTGAAATTGAGATTTAAGATATGATTTATAACTTGGGTTTGATTCAAGTAATTTAATGAATATTTCTTGTTTAAATAAATTTAAGGAAATATTTAGTAAAAATGTAATTTAAGGCTAGTTAAATGATATTGAATTTATTAAGTAAATATTCCCTGATTAAATAATAATGAAGTTAAATCAAGAGCTATATGAAACTGTTAAATTTAACTTTGAAAATGTTGAATTTTTAAGCTTTGAAATATATTGAAAATTTAAATGGTCTACTGAGAACAGATTTGAATTGATGAATTGAGCTTTAAATAAATTTGAATTTGTAATTTGAGTTGATTTGAATCGATTTGTGAGATTTGAGGAAATTACTAATACTTTACTTTATAAATTATCTAATATAAATATACTATTTGGAAAATAGATATATTTGAAATAAAAGTGAATTTTGGTTTTGAATTATAAATTAATTTGAAATGACCACGGTGTTATAGTGTATATTTCTACATTGTAGATAGTGCCACGGATCCTTAGAGGATGGTTATCCCAAACATCCTTTAAGTTACTTGTATTTCAGTTGATATTTCACTTGAGTTGGATTTATTGGTATAAGAATGTTAATCCTGACTCGAGTGTTTTGTGTTTTGCTTTACGCTCAGGTCAGACTGAGTGATACAGCATTTGAGACTCACCCTTGAAGTTTGGAGCTTCATTTGGAGATTCAACTATCGATTCAGCTTTCAGCTTTTCCAGTTGATTAGTTCAGAGAGGTCATCTATTCGTACTGAAGGCTTCACTGTATTTGGTATTTGAGATATTATGTTGTATTTTATTTTTAACTCTGATGTTTATATAGTAGCTTCATGAACTACTATTTTATCTTTTCCGCTGCGTATTATTGTATTACTCTGTGTTTGTGATTCTGTGATTGATTTATTTACTGTATATACTGAGTTTTGCCAAATTTAAATTAACAATATGATATTTTGAGCAATTCAAGTCCGACATGTGTAGATTATTGTCGATTTGAATGGTCCAAAATAGCGGGTCTTTACATATTTAATTATTGATTTATAATTTCTAGTTGAGATTTTATAATTTAATTGTAACGACCCGAAATTTTCGATCCCGAAAATTCCAGATAGTTAGGAAAAGAAGAAAAGAGGTAGAAGAAGATACAAGAAACAATCACAGAATATCACATTCGCAGCGGATCAAATATAATATCAAATAATATCCTTTATACAAAGAAAAGCTGTATCAGTTAATTTACATCAATACATCAGAGTTACAACATTTACACAAACACTGGACATATAAAATCAACTTGTCCCAGATATATAACAATATCACAGCGGAATACACTCCATACGTTCCTGCCATTCAGCTCGCCTCCTAAGCTCCAGAACGTCCTTACCTGGAAATATGTAATACTCGGTCTGACTCGAGCATTACATCAAAGTAACACCTGGGTCAGGCTGGAAACCAGTATGAGTAAACCCATATAAAATGAAATATCAAGCTATATAACTTGTGAATTACCAGGGTAACTCGTACCTTTTAAGAGTTCTTACTTATAATAGTCAATCATTTATCCCACACAACAGTTCACAGGTTAAACGTCCATGTTAATCAATTCATTCCATTACAGCCTGTATAATTTCACATATCCAATTTATGAAGAATTTAGTTTACTAATCGAAGTGGTTTCGGGTATTACTGATACCCGACCCCGGTCTCTTCAAATCCCAGGTCATCTTAATCCAAGTTATTCAAGTGAAATAAAATTCAAACTTTAAATACAGGGTGTCACCTTTACATAGTAATTCATCATCAATAGATACCCACATTATCACAGTTTAAACAAAACATATCATATCACATAGCATCACAAATCACATATTAGAGATATCAACTAATCTAAGGCATATAATATCATTCAATCATTTATAAGCAGGATTAATTTGTCATACCATTTCTAATTAATTAAAATAAATTAAATTAATTACTTCAATCACTTTTAATCCAGCTTACTTAACATAAATTAATTACAAACCATTAATTAATCATCCCTTAATTATCCTCTTTAATTACATTAAGTAATTAGCCTTTAATTAATAACACAAATTAATTAACCTTCACCCCTTCACATTAATTGCATTTATCCTTAATTAATTACTCGAATTAATTATCCTATAATTACTTACATTGATTAATTATCCTTTAATTAATCATACTCATTAATTAACTAACCCTTAATTAATTTTACTCAATTAATCAATCCTTTAATTAATTACACTAAGAAATTAATCCTTAATTACTTCCCTTAAGTAATTTACCTTTAATTACTTTCATCAAGTAATTACCCCTTTGGTTAATTTTCCTCAATTAATTAACCTTTGATTATTAATTAATTTAACTTTTAATTACCAATTAAATTAATTAACCCTTAACAAATTAATCCTTTAATTACTTATATTAAGTAATTAACATTTAAGTAATTACTTACATTAATTAATCTCTAATTAATTAATTAATTTATAAACCTTAATTTTTTATTAAATTAATCCTCATTATTTAATTAATTTCTCTTTAATTACTTCATTAATTTAATTAATCATTAATTATCAAAGACCTTAATTAACTTTAAGATAAATCTTTATCTTTATAAATGAATTACTTATCATTAACATTATTTAAATACATTTTATCTTTAATTAATACTTAATTTAATTACTAAATTAAGTCTTTAAAAAATAACATAAAAAAATTTATCTTAACAAATTTAAGTTAACAAAACATATAACTTCTTTAATCAAATAATTTAAAAACATTTATCCTATAATAGTTTAAACTAGGTTTAATTTAAATTCAAAACTCGCTTTATTATTTAAACTTAAAACTGTTTTAAACCTTACTTCGGGTTTGACTCGATCTTCACCCGAAACCTACCCCGAGTTCCCTTACCCTTTTTTTATAAAACTTAGACTGTTAAAACTTTAAAACCAGTAAGCTTATCCCTCACGTTCTACTTGAATACGAACCCGAGTCTCCTTCCCATATGCCCGAGTGTTTCTTCGAGTCAACATCCCTTCCCAATCACTGACACCACCAGAACCACCGTGCACATGCACCGATCAACGCTAGAGCTCCGGTCTCTAAGACCTCTGCCAACAGATCGCCCTCGACCCACTGTTTCCATCCGACCACCCAGAAGCACACATCAAACTCGAAAACAAAATCGAGTTACCTCGATCAAAAAGGCATAGCAGCCATCACCAGAAAACTGCCTCGACAGGACGACGCCGACCACCAGAGATCGGGAAACCCCGGCCATACAATCGCAGGCCCTCCACGCAGCCCTTCCCCCTGGTCCGATGATCCTCGATCATCCAGAGACGCCGTAGTGACCTAAAACCCGACCTCGACCAAACTGAGGGTTTAAACCCTACTTTGACCGATTGCCGATGCCATGGTAACTGAGAAAATCTCCATCCATTTTCCCCCGACTCGGCAACTCCCCTGCAACCTCCAGTGGCGACCACGAGGTCCCACCACCCTCTAGTCATCACAAATTGCCCAAAAACCAAAATCCGATCAACTTCAAAATGCTCACCCAATAAAACACTAAAAATCTTAAATTTTCTTTTAATAGATTTCAAAATCGATTCAAGTTATATTCTTGAATCAGCAAATTATGATGTTTGATTTTTAACTTGTTTTAAAAATCTACTGTAATATCTTGATTTCCAGATATGTACATACTTGTTTTACCTAAATACATTTTTAAATCTTTAATTGTGTTTAAACAAACATATTTTGTTTGAAATTCACAACCTATAAGTAAATGTATAAAGAGAAACTTGATTTTTGATCATAATTTTTAACATGTTAGTGGAAACAGAGATATACATATATAAACAGACATGCACACTTTAACACATACATATATACAGAGGTATACTTAATATATATACATGCAAGGACACTTCATTCCAGGAATCACATGAAATCAGATTTTAATTTACTTAAGCTTTTAAAATAAATTGCTTATTCACCTATTTAAAAGATGAACAGAGCTTTGAAACAAATGCTGGACAACTTGAATTGCTTTGATCTTTTAAAAACTGAAATGCTTAGTTGTTGCTGAGAAGGCTTAATCTTTGAAACAGAGATGATCTTGCTTTGGAAAGAAATTTGGTTACAGGCTTTTGAAAAATGTTTTGTTTTCTGGTTTGATAATTTGTTTACAGGCTTTAGCTTTTGAGTTGGTGAAATATTTTATAGGTTTGAGTTTTTTTGCTTTGAAATGGAGATAGGGAAAAAGAATTAAAGAGGTGAGATATATGCTTATATAGGTTTAATTAGGATTTATTAAAAACAGGAAAATAGACACAGGGAAGAAGTTGAAAAAAAATTTAGTTAGAAAGACAACAAGTTTGTTTTTTAGTCTGAAGGACATTTTTTAGTGTAAACCGTAAATGATAGTTGCAACTATCATTCAGTGATTTACACTAAAAAGTGTCTTTCAGCCTAAAAAACAAACTTCTTGTCCCTAAAACTAATTTTTTCTTTAACTTTGTCCCTGAACCTAAAATCCCCTATTAAAAATATAAAAGAAAATAAGATAAATGGTTGACACTTGTTTAAACATTTAACACTTGTCTTTTGCCATATTTAATCATCTTGCACTTATTATTAAATACATTCCTTTACTTACATTTGTAATTATGCATGAGTTAATTAGTTTTTTAAATGGTTATAAAGCTTTTATATTAAATTTCCTAATTAATAAATACTTTTTAAATTTATATAATTAAATTTCTTTGAAGAAAATAATAAAAACTAATTATATTCTAAATAAATTTACATGTAATATAATTTAAAAATCCAAAATATATTTAAGATATATATCTTTTAAATTTCAAATTTAAATCCAAATTCAAATTCAATTTAAAATCCAATTTAAAATCAACAAAAATATATATAGATATAAATATTTATTATTAGATCTATTTATTCAATCTATAAATCAGTATTTCTATTAATTAACCCAGTTAATTATCAATTAACAGATGTCCCAAAATCCGGGTTATCACATCCTCCCCCCTTAGAATCTTTTCGTCCTCGAAAAGGAACGAAGCTAGAATTTATTCAATACTTAAAATCAGATAAATTTTTCTTTAATCATTTTTAAAACACTTTTAAAATATATATAATACTATAAAGTAGTTTTACGAAAATACTTTTTATAACTTGATGTTTTAACAAGTTCATCCTTGTTCTTATAGAAATTCGGTCATACGTTGATCAGGCGTAGGACTGAAAATCTATAATTACTTGGTAAACCCGTTTTCAACACCCAGTGAAAATACTTGGAAAATATTTATTGAAAATATAGAAAACATTTTTGAAATAGAAGAAACATCTTTTTGTGAGAATGCTCTGGAAATCATCACCCCCTCCATGGTCGCAGTTAACCCGATGGTTACGTTGCCATCTCGGCAAAATTCATAGATAACTATAGGCCTCCGCGCCCCTCGATTACACCATGGAACCCGCCACAGATCGCAGTTACATCCAGGTTTGCGTTGCCATCACGACAAAAGTCCATGTAACTGTAGGCATCAGCTCCCTCGATTTTCGCTGCCAAATGAAACTTCACCACTCCCACATAGGTCGCAGACTACATCAGTCAAGTCCCAATGTAGCCTTAGGCTCTCACGGCCTCTCGATTTTTGCTATGTCTTCATAGGTCGCAGTCTACCGATGTTACGTTGCCATCACGGCAAAATCAAACGTAGACCGCTGGCTCTCAACAGCACACACGACTTCCGCTATGGTCCGTAGTAGATCGCAGTGACATCGAGTTACACTGTCGTCACAACATAACCCAAATGTCTCTGTAGGCATCAGCGCCCTCGACTTTCGCTACCCACTACACATAATCCTTAGGAACTTCAGTTTGTCCGGACTTCCTCACAGGATCAACTTTAGAGCCTCCCCCTTAGGGCTCAAGGCGGTACCATCCCGTGGCACCCCTATGAAGTTCATTTCAATGGGAGCGCCTTTTTCCCAGAGCCAATCTCAAAACATTTTATACTATATACTTATAGTATCTTTCAAATCATACCCTTTATAATTTATATCAAAATCTCCTTTACACAAAATCGATATCCCAAATCGATAGTTCCAAACTTGGCTTTCCAAATTCCCAAAACTAATTTTTCTCAAAAATCAAAAGTCTTTCCAAAATCCATAGGTTCCAAAACCTTTTCCTAAATCATTCTCATAAAATCCTTTATATATATATAGATATATATAATCTTGAAAAATCTTGGATCACTTCATACTTGTATAAATTCTCTTTTTATACTTCAAATATTTCAAAAACCCTTTTTCTTCTGGCTATAGATTCAACAAGGGGAGTTTATCAAAAATATAAATATACACAACTTTGTTTATGCCAAACCAATATTCAAGTTTGATTTCTATATAAAGTTATTCACTTACATTACTTTTAATAAAATGAATTCTAATCATAGAAATATCCAACTCCCATTTTATTTCATCATTCATTTTTTCAAAATATACCTTTCCATTTCAAAAATCATTTTACAGTTCTTATCCACAAATTTCCAATATCAATTTCACTATGGGTTTCACATCACATTCCAAGGAAAAATTTAAAACTCAACACTTAGAGTTTATTTCAAATCATCTTTGGTATTATGTATATCCTCATTTATACATATTTATTTCCTTTACACACCAAGTTATACTTTAAATTTTAAACCACCTTGGTTTAATTCAAAACAAATTTCTTTAAAATTTTCAAACAACTCTTGTTTGAAACAGGACCCTTTCATTCAAATAATACTATTTATTATTTCTTTTAGCACTTTGAAACAAATTCCAAATTTTCTGAACTTAGATTTAAAACTTCAAAACTTAAATTATCTTCAATTTATAAGTCATACTTATCTAAATTGTTATTTCCTTAAAACATTTCATTATCAAGATACAACAAAAATTTTAGGATAATAACCAAGGTTATCATATCTGAAAACAAATTCACTATATATTATCTTATTTTGAAAACACTTCTACAAATTCAGGATTTTAATTTCAGTTTGGATTCATTTCAAACTTATCTTCATTCAATTTCAATTTGGTTGTATTTTTATTACCACTTAATTCCCATTATTTTATTTAATTCCAATAATCAACAACCAATTCCTTTAATATATTAGAAAACTATTGCTTATATATATCAAAATATAAAATTATATAAAAATTATTTTAAAAATCATTTTATAAGAAAATAACAAATACTTCCTCATATATACTACACTCAACTCATTCTAGGGTACCATTGACCCTATCCTTAATGAGTAAACCCACCAGAGTCAAGGTTCTCACTTAACCTTCAACTCTGATACCAAATGTAACGACCCGAAATTTTCGATCCCGAAAATTCCAGATAGTTAGGAAAAGAAGAAAAGAGGTAGAAGAAGATACAAGAAACAATCACAGAATCTCACATTCGTAGCGGATCAAATATAATATCAAAAATATCCTTTATACAAAGAAAAGCTGTATCAGTTAATTTACATCAATACATCAGAGTTACAACATTTACATAAACACTGGACATATAAAATCAACTTGTCCTAGATATATAACAATATCACAGCGGAATACACTCCATACGTTTCTGCCATTCAGCTCGCCTCCTGAGCTCCAGAACGTCCTTACCTGGAAATCTATAATACTCGGTCTGACCCGAGCATTACATCAAAGTAACACCCAGGTCAGGCTGGAAACCAGCGTGAGTAAACCCATATAAAATGAAATATCAAGCTATATAACTTGTGAATTACCAGGGTAACTCGTACCTTTTACGAGTTCTTACTTATAATAGCCAATCATTTATCCCACACAACATTTCACAGGTTAAATGTCCATGTTAATCAATTCATTCCATTCCAGCCTGTATAATTTCACATATCCAATTTACAAAGAATTTAGTTTACTAATCGAAGTGGTTTCGGGTATTACTGATACCCGACCCCGGTCTCTTCGAATCCTAAGTCATCTTAACCCAAGTTATTCAAGTGAAATAAAATTCAAACTTTAAATACAAGGTGTCACCTTTACACAGTAATTCATCATCAATAGATACCTACATTATCACAGTTTAAACCAAACATATCATATCACATAGCATCACAAATCACATATCAGAGATATCAACTAATCTAAGGCATACAATATCATTCAATCATTCATAAGCAGGATTAATTTGTCATACCATTTCTAATTAATTAAAATAAATTAAATTAATTACTTCAATCACTTTTAATCCAGCTTACTTAACATAAATTAATTACAAACCATTAATTAATCATCCCTTAATTATCCTCTTTAATTACATTAAGTAATTAGCCTTTAATTAATAACACAAATTAATTAACCTTCACCCCTTCACATTAATTGCATTTATCCTTAATTAATTACTCGAATTAATTATCCTATAATTACTTACATTGATTAATTATCCTTTAATTAATCATACTCATTAATTAACTAACCCTTAATTAATTTTACTCAATTAATCAATCCTTTAATTAATTACACTAAGAAATTAATCCTTAATTACTTCCCTTAAGTAATTTACCTTTAATTATTTTCATCAAGTAATTACCCCTTTGGTTAATTTTCCTCAATTAATTAACCTTTGATTATTAATTAATTTAACTTTTAATTACCAATTAAATTAATTAACCCTTAACAAATTAATCCTTTAATCACTTATATTAAGTAATTAACATTTAAGTAATTACTTACATTAATTAATCTCTAATTAATTAATTTATAAACCTTAATTTTTTATTAAATGAATCCTCATTATTTAATTAATTTCTCTTTAATTACTTCATTAATTTAATTAATCATTAATTATCAAAGACCTTAATTAACTTTAAGATAAATCTTTATCTTTATATATGACTTACTTATCATTAACATTATTTAAATACATTTTATCTTTAATTAATACTTAATTTAATTACTAAATTAAGTCTTTCAAAAATAACATTAAAAAAATTTATCTTAACAAATTTAAGTTAACAAAACATATAACTTCTTTAATCAAATAATTTAAAAACATTTATCCTATAATAGTTTAAACTAGGTTTAATTTAAATTCAAAACTCGCTTTATTATTTAAACTTAAAACTGTTTTAAACCTTACTTCGGGTTTGACTCGATCTTCACTCGAAACCTACCCCGAGTTCCCTTACCCCTTTTTTATAAAACTTAGACTGTTAATACTTTAAAACCAGTAAGCTTATCCCTCACGTTCTACTCGAATACGAACCCGAGTCTCCTTCCCATATGCCCGAGTGTTCCTTCGAGTCAACATCCCTTCCCAAACACTGATCACACCACCAGAACCACCGTGCACATGCACCGATCAACGCCAGAGCTCCGGTCTCCAAGACCTCTGCCGACAGATTGCCCTCGACCCACTGTTGCCATCCGACCACCCAGAAGCACACATCAAACTCGAAAACAAAATCGAGTTACCTCGATCAAAAAGGCACAGCAGCCATCACCAGAAAACTGCCTCGGCACGACGACGCCGACCACCAGAGATCGCGAAACCCCGGCCACACACTCGCAGTCCCTGCACACAGCCCTTCCCCGTGGTGCGATGATCCCCGATCATCCAGAGATGCCATAGTGACCTAAAACCCGACCTCGACCAAACTGAGGGTTTAAATCCTACTTTGACCGATTGCCGACGCCATCGTGACTGAGAAAATCTCCATCCATTTTTCCCCCGACTCGGCAACTCCACTGCAACCTTCAGTGGCGACCACGAGGTCCCACCACCCTCCAGTCGTCAGAAATTGCCCAAAGACCAAAATCCGATCAACTTCGAAATGCTCACCCAATAAAACACTAAAAATCTTAAATTTTCTTTTAAAAATCATAGATTTCAAAATCGATTCAAGTTATATTCTTGAATCAGCAAATTATGATGTTTGATTTTTAACTTGTTTTAAAAATCTACGTAAAATCTTGATTTCCAGAGATGTACGTACTTGTTTTACCTAAATACATTTTTAAATCTTTAATTGTGTTTAAACAAACATATTTTGTTTGAAATTCACAACCTATAAGTGAATGTATAAAGAGAAACTTGATTTTTGATCATAATTTTTAACCTGTCAGTGGAAACAGAGATATACATATATAAACAGACATGTACACTTTAACACATACATATATACAGAGATTTACTTAATATATATACATGCAAGGACACTTCATTCCAGGAATCACATGAAATCAGATTTTGATTTACTTAAATTTTTAAAATAAATTGCTTACTCACCTGTTTAAAAGATGAACAGAGCTTTGAAACAAATGCTGGAAAACTTGAATTGGTTTGATCTTTTAAAAACTGAAATGCTTAGTTGTTGTTGAGAAGGCTTAATCTTTGAAACAGAGATGACCTTGCTTTGGAAAGAAATTTGGTTACAGGCTTTTGAAAAATGTTTTGTTTTCTGGTTTGATAATTTGTTTACAGGCTTTAGCTTTTGAGTTGGTGAAATATTTTACAGGTTTGAGTTTTCTTTGCTTTGAAATGGAGATAGGGAAAAGAATTGAAGAGGTGAGATATATGCTTATATAGGTTTAATTAGAATTTATTAAAAATATAAAAGAAAATAAGGTAAATGGTTGACACTTGTTTAAACATTTAACACTTGTCTTTTGCCATATTTAATCATCTTACATTTGTTATTAAATACATTCCTTTACTTACATTTGTAATTTTGCATGAGTTAATTAGTTTTTTAAATGGTTATAAAGCTTTTATATTAAATTACCTAATTAATAAATAATTTTCTAAATTTATATAATTAAATTTCTTTAAAGAAAATAATAAAAACTAATTATATTCTAAATAAATTTACATGTAATATAATTTAAAAATCCAAAATATATTTAAGATATATATGTTTTAAATTTCAAATTTAAATCTAAATTCAAATTCAAATTCAATTTAAAATCAAATTTAAAATCAACACAAATATATATAGATATAAATATTTATTATTAGATCTATTTGTTCAATCTATAAATCAGTATTTCTATTAATTAACCCAGTTAATTATCAATTAACAAATGTCCCAAAATTCGGGTTATCACATTAATAATTATTATAATTATTCAAATAATTGTTTTTGAATGATAATAATACATTTTAAATAGTTATAAAGTGATAGTAAATTATTTATAATATTTTTATTAAGATATATAATTGGTTGAAAATATAAGGAAAATTAATATCGCTTTACCGATATAATAGCAATTTTTGGAAATAATTATTTAATATTGTTTTATATGATTTTATAATTCAAATGAGATCATTTTTATTATTTCAAAATGATTAGAAATTTATTTTCAAATTTTGTTTACAAATATATGTAATTTAATGTATAAGTGAAAATGTGACCGAGAATCGGTTTCCTGATTTTCAACGATTTGACGAACGGAATTTGTTCAAAAGCCATTGCAACCTTTTTTATATGTAATGTGCACATATATAACATACAAATGCATCCACTAACATATACAGAACACATATATACATACATATGACATACATACTACACAAACCTTAGAAATATCATGATATTTTCACCTTTCTTCATCTTTAAGCAACCTTAAGTCGATTAAGGACATGAATGGATGGCTTGGAAGTGAGAGATGTGATGGAGGCACAAGGGGAGGGGGCATAACATGGGCAACATGATGATTAAGGAGGGTTTGGGCTAAGGGTAGTTTTGTCAATTCACTTTTAGATATTTTCTACCATTTTTCCCAACAAATACTCATGCATACTCTTCCATTTCATTCACCCTCTTCTTCATTTTTCCTAAGCTCCTCCTCTCCATTTTAATGGCTTCTTCCTTAAAGAATTCATGAAGAAATTTTAGTAGTAAAGAAAATAAAAATATTTATACATATATATGCAATAGTATTACACCTCCAAATCAAAGCAAACACCTCCTCTTCCTCAATCAAGTGCACTGCCATCACCATCACCATCAAGACCGAGCTCTATCACCTTTTCTAGTAGGAGGCCAAGCCCATCAAGGAGAAAAAAAGGAGTTTGAAAGCTCTAGAGCAAGAAAAAGAGGAGGAAGTGCTATTGGAGTGCTGCCGGAATCAATTCGAGAAGCTACGGAAAAGATTGGCGGAGTGGAGTCATAAGTGAGTACTCAATGTTTATTAAATAATAAATAATCTCTATAAATATTTTTAAGTATGATAATATGACCATTTAATCCCTTAATGATTGTATGAATGTTTGATAACTTGTTTGATTATATAGTTGATTATATGGATGTTGATATGGTTGATAACTTGGTTGTGATAAATTATGAGAAATCATAATAAAAATGGTTAAGTAATTAACCATGATTAATTAATGAAAAATAAATCCATATGGATGTGTATATGGAGTTATTTAACTCTTAATGGTTTTAAGAATATAAGAAGGTTCAAAGTGAATATTATAATAATATAATATTATGAAATGATTTAAAAGTTAAAAGGTGATTTAATAAGGAAAATATTGGTTTAAATGTTCGAAAATGGTTTATAAATGTTTTATAAACATTAGAATTCAATTTGGAGAAGTTTTGACAAATAAAAAATAGGCACATCGCGTAACGGTAGTTCGCGATTTTGCACCGTAAAAGTTAAATCCTTCTATATGATGGAATCGAAGTTGGATTTCTTTGCAAAAAGAATTTTCCGAACTCTTATAACTTGTTTTCAAATAGAAGAAAAGGATCAAGATTTCATTTATTAAATTTTGAAATATGAGCAAATCAAGTTTTCAAGAAAATCGCGCTTTGATAGTTCGGTGGCCAAGTCGCAAATGTTTTAAATAAATATTTTTAAAATGTTTAAAATATTTTAAAATATAAAATAAATTTTAAAAATATTTTTAAAAATGTTTTAAAAGTCATTTTGATTATAGAAACATATTCCAAAAGATCAATGTAGCTTAAAAAGCACTTTCCACAGCATTTTTCCTCAACATTTTTTTACAACTTTTAAATTACAGATTTAAATGCAACCAATCTTTTCCAAATATATTGTAAATATTTTTAAATGATTAACAAAGTATTTTAAAGGTGATTTATAGGATTTATGGGATGGTTAAATAAATGATTAAAAGTTAGTGGAGTATATTAAATGATTTAGAGTCGATTAAATAACTTGACCACCTTATGGGTGACAGAGAGATAGTGTCTAGGCTTGGGTTTGGAAAACCAGTTTCCTACTCTTCCTGGCTATACGGACTGGCCCGAAGGATGGGATTGTAAATTTGGTTTACTTGGAACAAAATTTCCCAAAGTATAAAGACATAATTTTCCAAATTTAAATAAATTGGATTGCACAAAAATGATTTGGAAATGTTTTCCTAAATAAAAGGTGAAATGATTTAGAGTTATTCCAAGATTAAAAGGTTTTAAAATTAACCAAATGATTTGACAAATGAGGCTTAATGATTCCATATACTCTAAAAAAGATAATAGAATAATTTAAATGAATATATCTCTAAGAGATATCTATGAATGAATAAAAAGATGAATTAAATTGATTGGTTCGGAGGAATTGGGGGCCGGATTTGGGTAACTCCTATCCGAAAACCACTCTGAACCAATGTATACATTCAGAAGTGAAGACATAATGATGATGATAATTTTTGAAGACGAGGATTTCGTGATGAAGGGCTGCTTGCCATTAGTCCCTCAAGGTGAAATTTACCATATCATATATTTATGGTGCCAATAGTGCTCTATTATGAATATCTTCAATTATAAGGACCAACCGCTACTAATCCTAGGGATAATCCCGATAGGATATGGTAGGAGGAGACTTCAGTTTCATTCAGTCCCAGAACAAACTTGTATGGACGAATGTCTGACATTGCATTTGTGAGATCACAAACGTTGACTTTTACAAAGATACATCTGTTTGGTGGCGAAGAAGGAAACTTCTCTTAGCATAACACCCTTCTCTGAGACATACAAGCTCAGTGGTTGTATGTTCATGAAAGTCAATAGTGATCAAAGGAATGGCAATGTGGCATTCAAAGTGGAACCTATGATGATCGAAGTGTGGCTTTGCAAAAAGCAAAGTATGGCTTTATGGAGCGTAGCCACAAGAGCCTTACATCCCAGGAATGGTATGGGATACTATATGGTCTAAAGGATATATTTTTCGGGCTATTATTGAGGGAAGATGTCCCTCTAGGCACTTGTTGCCTTAATGTATGGATGGAAAGGTATAGAGGCTAACGGAGATCGTGTAATGCCACCGAGTAATACATTGTTCCATGGTAGTGTAGCAGTATAGTTTGGAGGCTGACGCAGATCGTGTAAAGCCACTAGTGTGAACTAGGACTGTTATACGTGGATTTTCGGGTCTGAATGGTCAGTAGTTCCTTATCATGTAGGAAATTGAATTCCAATACGTTGCCTTTACGGTTTTGATTGTAGAACCTACTTTTAAAAAGTAGCTAGTAAGCCATCAGATGTAACAATTTCGGCTATTTTCATAGTTTATTTGAAAAGTGTTTTCAAAGGAATGTCGTTAAAGATAATATTAAATAATTTTGGTATAAAAGTGATTTGGTTATCATAAGGTAAAACCCGTCCATATTTTTATGTGGACGTGGTCTTATGAGATACCCTTCTTTTAAAAGATTTGGATTTACATCAGCATGATCTATACATTTATAATTTCGAGTATCTCACGCCGGTTTGTCAAGCTTAATCCGGATATTTTTATTACTCGGGTCAAATCCGAGTAGTTTCAGGTTTAGTTGAAGACACTTGGAGTTTCCCGAGGAGAGTTGGAGATATTTATCTACGTATGGACGTATTCTATTTTCCGCTGCATCTATTGCATTTGTTTTTACATTTATAAGGACAGAGGGTTTACAACTTTCCAAGGTAAATCCTGGTTATACTCTAATATTATATTCAAAATTTTCCGCTGCAGAGATGATACATTGTAACGACCCATATTTTTACGAATCGAAAAGTTCGTAAAAATCTGGAATTTTTAGCGTTGTTAAGTCATTCCAGATTTTGGGTAGAGATACGTCTAAGTCTTAGGTCGTGAACGACCTAAGACATGTAGTAAGTCGTGTGCGACTTAGGGAGCTTTAGCTCTAACTTACCAGTTGCGTCATCATAGGTTGTTAACGACTTAAGTGATAGGTCGTGAGCGACTTAAGAAAAGTCTGCGACTTAAGAGTTTCGGCGAGTTAAGAGTTAGGTTGGTTAGGCGAGTTAGCGACCTAAGGACTAAACGAGTTAGCGAGTTAAGGAATAGAGCGACTTAAGGGAGTTTGCGGCCTAAGGGTTAGGTCGTGGACGAGTTAGGAAGTTAAGTCGCGCAGAAGTGAGGTCGCGCATTCGTTAAGTCGTAAGTCGCGACTGTTGTTAAGTCGCTAGGTCGTATGTGTTAAGTCGTATCTTCTATTGAGTCGGCCATAGTTAAGTCGCGCACTTCTTAAGTCGTAGGTCGCGCACACTTGTTAAGTCGTTAGGTGGGAGCTGTTGTTAGGTCGCGTCTCAGTTGAGTCATAGGCGTGCATATGCTATGTGTTAAGTCGTGATCGACTTAGGAGTTAGCTGATATGTCGTAAGTCATAGACAGGTGAGTGTTAGGTCGGCAAAGCAGCTAAGTCGTAGGTCGATTGGAGTTAAGTCGGCAACGACTTAAGAGAGCGGACGAGTTAAGGGGTTTTCAGCTATAAATACTCGTCCATTTCTCATTTTTTTGGATCCAGATTTCGAAGCGACGAAGTGCTGCCATTTTGAGAGCTCGACTTCTACACTTCTTCACTTCTTTTCTCCACTTTAATTTAGTGATTCCTTCCATCCATATCGAAGATCAAATCGAAGATTGAAGAGCTTGGATTGAAGATCTTCATCCTTCGAAGAGAGATTTCATCGTTTGAGGCGGATTGGTGATAGATCAAGTTTGATCTTTCCCTGTCCAGATCTGAAGTGGGTTTCTTTTGAGGTGTTTAGGTGATTTGGTGAGTGGTGATTATCTCTCACACGGATCCAATGGAGTATATCGGATCGTTGGCTTGATTTGGTGTTAAAGTAGAGATTTCCATGCATTTTCCTAATCATATGTGTAGATCCATATAGATCCATTGCTCATGATGATTTGACATCCATTTTTCTACATGTTAGCCTATGCAAGTTCATTCATCAAGATTATAGAGACATTACTTATGATTTCATGCTTGTTAGACTTTTGACTCTTTAATTACGAAATTGCCATTATTGTTATAATTGTCTATTTAGATCATATTTGAATGCTTGTTTACTTGGATAAATGTTTGACTTGATTGATTGCTATGAATTAGATGATTGATGATTTGATTTAGACCGAAGATGATTCAAAAGCTAAGAGAAAGGCTCTTGAATCGAGAAAGCTGCTCGTGGCATATGTAGCGGATGATGAAGCTCTTATGCATAGATTTGATAATGATGATATGAGGAGATGAAGCTTTGCGAGGATGTGATGAAGCGAGGCATGATATGAGATAGTCTTGATCTAATCCAGACGGGATCATTCCAAGCATGTTGATAACTCGGTGATATGGTTCGAGTTAGAGGATAATGGTTTGCTCGAGAGGCGCTTGAGCTAGTATGGAAATAGTCGTCAAGGTGGATGACTAGAAGGCTGAGATCTCATTGTTGTTGAAGGTTCTAGCATGCTCAAAGAAAGAGTACGTTGGGCAGATTCGATAGTCCCTGAAGGCTAATGATTGATAGTCAAGTACTCTGGGCAGATTCGATAGTCCTAGGCACGGGTCATGATGACGTGCGGGAGTTATGTCTAGAACCGGGGTTTTCATTAGCCCTTGACGGACCGCTGAAAGAATGTGCCGGTCATTCAATTAACGATGATATCGAAGCAATGATAACAGTGATAGCCAGAGTCATGGATGTTTGGTTGTATCATCATTCGGTCTCAAGAGCGGTATTTTCTAGGTGCTTATCTGATCTTGGTTTAGGCCTTGGGGGTTTGTACTTGGAAAACATCGCCCTTGACTCGAGTGATAATTGCTTTACCTTAAATTGTGTGCTTTGCTATGATTGCTTCTACTTAGTGTGTGTCTGGGGGATATCGCTGTTGAAAGAGGTGGAGTGGGAGGGTTGTATTCCTATTCCTTTTCCTTTATGCTCTTTTGGTATGTTGTTAGTTAATTTACTGCTCACTAAGACTGTTGTCTGACTCAAGGCTTTATGTTTTAATTCTTATTGCCTTGGGCTGTTGTCCATTTTGGGACGGGCAGACTAGGTAGCAGGTGACAGGTGCTGTTCTTGCTTTCCACGGTGTTGATATCGAAGACGAGCTGGAGGGTTGCATATTATTTCTTACTATATGTACTGGATGTTCCGCTGCTTTGTATTCTCTTAGTGATATGTAGTGAGGCTTGTTGTATTGACTATTCAGATGTTTGTATTCAACTATTATGAAGTTTTTTTGATGAGATTCTATTCTGTGAAGCTTCACTATATGTATGTTCTATTGTATTTTGTCCATGCGCTGTGAGTAATATGATAGATTCTGTTGTTTTAATTTACCCCGGCAATCGTCCATGGTCGCCTGGCACACTTTACAGCGCACTATCTCTAGATTAGGTGCAAGGGTCATGGGCGGTCATCACATTTGGTATCAGAGCTTTGGTTAATCGATTTTACCCAATGCTCGCAGACGTAACTACGTATGAGAGACGTAATTGTATTTTGATGGATGATTACTATATATAATATAGTAGCTTAGTAGAGTTTGAGTCCTTTATGCAGTTGTTTCTCATGATGTGCTGATCATTCCTTTTTATAGATATTAAGGATGAGTCGAAGAGGGAGACCAGCTGCTAGGGAAGGCCGTGCTGCTGAGGGGACTGCTGATTATGCTGCAATGTTCGAAGCTATGATGACTTCGATCATGAGAAGGATGCCAGCTCCAGGGCCATCGGTGGATGTGGGAGTTCAAGTTCAAACTCCAAAACCGGTGGATTTTGCTAAGTTGTGTAAGGACTATACTGCTCTTGGAGGAAAGGTTTTCTTAGGAACAGAATCAACTATTGAGGTCCAGAGATGGATGGATGCTTGTAGAAGGATTTTTGGAGATTTGGGAATTGAGGATGCAACTAAGAGGAAGTTGGCATCAAGACAACTTCAAGGGAGAGCCTATGATTGGTGGAACTCTATTACCATCAATACTCCGGAGGAAGATATTACTTGGGAGCAATTCCAAGCCAGATTTGAAGCTAAGTTCATTTCTACAGCTCAGAAGTCTGTTCTGTTCAAGTAGTTTGTGGAGCTCAAGCAGGAAGGAAGACCAGTTCTTGAGTATGTTTCTGAGTTTGAAGCTTTGTCCAAGTATGCCCGGTCGTATATTGAATCTGCTTATCAGAAGAATGAGAAGTTTGTGACAGGCTTAGATGGTTATCTTGGGAGGCAGTTAGTGGATCATTTGGACGATTCATTTGAGAAGCTTGTGGAGAAAGCTCTCAGGCATGAGAGTCTGTTTCTTAAGGAAGGATCTGTTGTTGCTGTAACCAGGGAAGAGTCTAAACCCCAGCAGGGTGGAAACAAGAAGAGGAAGCAGCAGCAGCAGCAGAAGGGTAAGGATGGCCAGAAGAAGCCGAAGGGCGAAGTGACTTGCTACAATTGTTAGCAGAAGGGTCATTTCTCGAAGGATTGTAAGAATCCGAAGGTACCGATGAAGTGTCACAACTGTGACAAGCCGGGGCATACCAGGAAGAATTGTCCAGAACCGCGGAAGGACAAGCAGATTGTGCAAGCTTATGCTTTGGGAGCTGTCCCATCGTCTTTGAAAGCTCCTACCGCTGAAGAGAAAGGAAAGAGTGTGGTGGTTCAAGGTACTCTTTTCCTATTTGGTGTTCCGGTTAGAGTTCTGTTTGATACTGGGGCGTCGCATTCGTTTGTTTGTAGCGAACTTGTAGGCCGGTTGGGTTTAGAACCGGATATTGTTGATAGGCCATTGGTTGTGACTAATCCAGTTGGGGGTTCGTCTTGTTTGTGTATGTTATGCCGTGGTCTGATTATATCGAGTCATGATTGCTCTTTTGTTTGTGATTGCTTTGTTCTGAACTTTGCGGGGTTCAGAATTATTTTGGGTATGGACTGGCTTAGGAAGTATGCAGAAAAGGTTGATTGTGAGAGGTTGGAGGTGACAGTCGAGAATGTGGAGGGGCGAAAGATTGTGATACAATGTAAGCATGAAGAAGGCGTCTTCATGAGCTTCATGTATTCGCTGGTTGTTCCACGGGATGGACTGTCATCATTGCCAATCGCGAATGGATTTGAGGATGTCTTTGACGAGGTCAAAGGGTTACCGCCGCATAGGGAGATCGAGTTTCGTATAGATCTAGTAGAAGGAGCCAGACCTGTTGTGATGCCTCTTAGGCGGATGGCGCCTAGGGAACAGCAAGAGTTGAAGGTGCAGGTTGATGACCTTTTACAGAAAGGATTCATTCGGCGTAGTGTGTCCGAATGGGGTGCACCAGTTGTATTCGCAACCAAAGCGGATGGATCGTTGAGGTTGTGTGTGGATTATCGTGAGCTGAATAAAGTGACTAAGAAGAACAAGTATCCATTGCCGAGGATAGATGACTTGTTTGATCAGCTTCACGAAGCTAAGGTGTTTTCTCAGATGGATTTGGCAACGGGATTTCACCAGTTGAGAGTGGCTAAGGATAGTGTGCCGAAGACTGCTTTTCGAACACCATCCGGTTTCTTTGAGTGGCTGGTAATGCCGTTTGGATTGACTAACGCGCCAGCATATTTTGTGGATCTTATGAATAGAGTGTTCAGAGATCAGTTGAACAAGTTTGTGTTAGTGTTCGTGGATGATATTATGATTTATTCCAAAACCGAAGAAGAGCACAAGACGCACTTGCGAATTGTTTTGGAAATCTTACGGAAACATCAGCTGAAGGCTATGTTTTCGAAGTGTCACTTCTGGAAGAGTGAAGTGAGGTTCTTAGGCCATGTTATCTCTGGAAGTGGAATAGCGGTTGATCCCGCTAAGGTGGCAGCAATCCAGGATTGGGTTAGACCTAAGAATACATCTGATGTGAGAAGTTTTCTTGGATTAGCAGGATATTATCGACGGTTTATCAAAGACTTTTCCAAGGTGGCTGCACCGTTAACAGGTTTGACAAAGAAGAACCAAGTGTTCAGATGGGATGATAAGTGTGATCAAGCTTTCGGAATCCTGAAAGAGCGACTGATAAGCGCTCCTGTTTTGACTATTCCAAGTGGGAATGATGAGATGGTGGTTTACACCGACGCATGTGGTACTGGACTTGGAGCGGTGCTAATGCAGAGGGATAAAGTTGTTGCGTATGCAAGTCGACAACTGAAGCCGCATGAAAGGAATTATCTGACTCATGATTTGGAGTTAGCGGCGATTGTTTTTGCTCTGAAGATGTGGAGACATTATCTATTGGGAGTTCGATTCGAGTTGTTTACGGATCATAAGTCGTTGAAGTATCTTTTCTCCCAAAAGGATTTGAATCTTCGGCAGCAACGTTGGCTAGAGTTTTTGGCATCATATGATTTTGGTATAGCTTATACTCCGGGAAAAGGTAACGCGGTGGCAGATGCGTTAAGTCGAAGACATGCAGGATTGGGAGCCATGTTTTCAGAATGGAAGAATCTCGAGTATTTAGCTGGATTTGACTTCAGGCCCATATGTCAATTGGAACCCGAGATGTTGGCAAACTTATCGATAAGACCCACTCTTGTGGAAAGGATTGGCGAGAGCCAAAAGCGAGACGATAAGCTTGTCAAGATTATCCGTGATTTAGAATTTGGATTGGATCCAGAAAAGGATAAAGGATTCGAGATCGATCGAGAGGGTTGGCTTCGGAAGCAAGGACGACTAGTTGTTCCCGATATAGATGAATTGAGGAGTGAAGTTCTGAAGGAAAGTCATCACTCGAAGCTGACAATTCATCCAGGTGGAAATAAGATGTATCGGGATATGAAGAGAACCTAATACTGGGAAGGCATGAAGAAGGATGTTGGAAATTTTATTTCCAAGTGCATGAACTGCCAGTTGGTAAAAGCCGAACAGAAGAAGCCAAGTGGATTGCTTCAGCCATTAGAAGTTCCTACATGGAAGTGGGAGCAAGTATCGATGGATTTTATCGATGGGTTACCTAGAACAAGAACGAGAAATGAAGGAATTTGGGTCATCGTAGATCGTCTGACTAAGAGTGCAAGATTCATTCCTGTTCGATCGACTAGGACTGCATCAAAGTTGGCCGAGTTGTATGTTAAGTGGATAGTTCGATTCCATGGTATTCCGAAGAGCATAGTGAGCGATCGAGACCCATTGTTCACTAGTGGATTTTGGAAGAGTTTCCAGGAAGTTTTGGGAACCGAGTTGTGTTTGAGTACAGCTTATCATCCTCAAACAGATGGTCAGACCGAGAGAGTCAACCGAGTTTTGGAAGATCTTCTTAGAGCTTGTGTTTTGGATTTCGGAGGATCATGGGAAGATCACCTTCATTTGGTGGAATTTTCATATAACAACAGTTACCAGTCGAGCATTGGTATGGCACCGTATGAAGCGTTGTATGGAAGACCGTGTAACTCTCCGACATGTTGGTTAGAGACCGGAGAAAAGTTGATGCTTGGGCCGGAGATGATTCGACAGACTTTGGATTGCATAGAGATCATTCGGCAACAAATGAAGGCAGCCCAAGATCGTCAGAAAAGTTATGCCGATAAGCGTCGTAAGGATTTGGAATTCGACGTTGGTGATATGGTTTTTGTGAAGATATCTCCACTGAAGAATGTTATTCGATTCGGGAAGAAATGGAAATTGACCCCGAGATTTGTTGGACCATTCCCGATCATCGAGCGAATTGGAAAGCTCGCCTACAGATTGGAGTTACCAGAGAAGATATCGAGTGTGCACAATGTTTTTCATGTATCATATCTACGAAAGTATGTGCACGACTCGAATACAGTGGTTTCTGCTGATAGTTGTGAAGATTTCGAAGTTGATCCAGTCGATAAGAGACCTCGTAAGCCGCTTCGTGTTGTGGAAACCGACACGAAATAGCTTAGGAGGAAGATAGTTAAGTTGCTCAAGATACAATGGACTGATGATGATAACAACTGTACGTGGGAAGTGGAAGAGAGGATGAAGGCAGCTCATCCTGAACTCTTCAAGGTATGGCCCTAAGGTGTCGTGTCATCTCACGATATTGTAACTTGTTCTGGTTTTAGAATTCTGTACGCTAAGCTAGAATTGGATGCATGGTTTGTTGATTGCTATGAATGGTAGGCGTGCAGAATAGCCTTTGATTGCTTTGTTTGTTTGGAATTTCGGGGGCGAAATTCCTAAGGGGGAGAGAATGTAACGACCCGTATTTTTACGAATCGAAAAGTTCGTAAAAATCTGGAATTTTTAGCGTTGTTAAGTCATTCCAGATTTTGGGTAGAGATACGTCTAAGTCTTAGGTCGTGAACGACCTAAGACATGTAGTAAGTCGTGTGCGACTTAGGGAGCTTTAGCTCCAACTTACCAGTTGCGTCATCATAGGTTGTTAACGACTTAAGTGATAGGTCGTGAGCGACTTAAGAAAAGTCTGCGACTTAAGAGTTTCGGCAAGTTAAGAGTTAGGTTGGTTGGGCGAGTTAGCGACCTAAGGACTAAACGAGTTAGCGAGTTAAGGAATCGAGCGACTTAAGGGAGTTTGCAGCCTAAGGGTTAGGTCGTGGATGAGTTAGGAAGTTAAGTCGCGCAGAGGTGAGGTCGCGCATTCGTTAAGTCGTAAGTCGCGACTGTTGTTAAGTCGCTAGGTCGTATGTGTTAAGTCGTATATTCTATTGAGTCGGCCATAGTTAAGTCGCGCACTTCTTAAGTCGTAGGTCGCGCACACTTGTTAAGTCATTAGGTGGGAGCTGTTGTTAGGTCGCGTCTTAGTTGAGTCGTAGGCGCGCATATGCTATGTGTTAAGTCGTGATCGACTTAGGAGTTAGCTGATATGTCGTAAGTCATAGACAGGTGAGTGTTAGGTCGGCAAAGCAGCTAAGTCGTAGGTCGTCTGGAGTTAAGTCGGCAACGACTTAAGAGAGCGGACGAGTTAAGGGGTTTTTAGCTATAAATACTCGTCCATTTCTCATTTTTTTGGATCTGGATTTCGAAGCGACGAAGTGCTGCCATTTTGAGAGCTCGACTTCTACACTTCTTCACTTCTTTTCTCCACTTTAATCTAGTGATTCCTTCCATCCATATCGAAGATCAAATCGAAGATTGAAGAGCTTGGATTGAAGATCTTCATCCTTCGAAGAGAGATTTCATCGTTTGAGGCGGATTGGTGATAGATCAAGTTTGATCCTTCGCTGTCCAGATCTGAAGTGGGTTTCTTTGAGGTGTTTAGGTGATTTGGTGAGTGGTGATTATCTCTCACATGGATCCAATGGAGTATATCGGATCGTTGGCATGATTTGGTGTTAAAGTAGAGATTTCCATGCATTTTCCTAATCATATGTGTAGATCCATATAGATCCATTTCTCATGATGATTTGACATCCATTTTTCTACATGTTAGCCTATGCAAGTTCATTCATCAAGATTATAGAGACATTACTTATGATTTCATGCTTGTTAGACTTTTGACTCTTTAATTACGAAATTGCCATTATTGTTATAATTGTCTATTTAGATCATATTTGAATGCTTGTTTACTTGGATAAATGTTTGACTTGATTGATTGCTATGAATTAGATGATTGATGATTTGATTTAGACCGAAGATGATTCAAAAGCTAAGAGAAAGGCTCTTGAATCGAGAAAGCTGCTCGTGGCATATGTAGCGGATGATGAAGCTCTTATGCATAGATTTGATAATGATGATATGAGGAGATGAAGCTTTGCGAGGATGTGATGAAGCGAGGCATGATATGAGATAATCTTGGTCTAATCTAGACGGGATCATTCCAAGCATGTTGATAACTCGGTGATATGGTTCGAGTTAGAGGATAATGGTTTGCTCGAGAGGCGCTTGAGCTAGTATGGAAATAGTCGTCAAGGAGGATGACTAGAAGGCTGAGATCTCATTGTTGTTGAAGGTTCTAGCATGCTCAAAGCAAGAGTACGTTGGGCAGATTCGATAGTCCCTGAAGGCTAATGATTGATAGTCAAGTACTCTGGGCAGATTCGATAGTCCTAGGCACGGGTCACGATGACGTGCGGGAGTTATGTCTAGAACCGGGGTTTTCATTAGCCCTTGACGGACGGCTGAAAGAATGTGTCGGTCATTCAATTAACGATGATATCGAAGCAATGATAATAGTGATAGCCAGAGTCATGGATGTTTGGTTGTATCGTCATTCGGTCTCAGGTATTTTCTGGGTGCTTATCTGATCTTGGTTTAGGCCTTAGGGGTTTGTACTTGGAAAACATCGCCCTTGACTCGAGTGATAATTGCTTTACCATAAATTGTGTGCTTTGCTATGATTGCTTCTACTTAGTGTGTGTCTGGGGGCTATCGCTGTAGAAAGAGGTGGAGTGGGAGGGTTGTATTCCTATTCCTTTTCCTTTATGCTCTTTTGGTATGTTGTTAGTTAATTTACTGCTCACTAAGACTGTTGTCTGACTCAAGGCTTTATGTTTTAATTCTTATTGCCTTGGGCTGTTCGTCCATTTTGGGACGGGCAGACTAGGTAGCAGGTGACAGGTGCTGTTCTTGCTTTCCACGGTGTTGATATCGAAGACGAGCTGGAGGGTTGCATATTATTTCTTACTATATGTACTGGATGTTCTACTGCTTTGTATTCTCTTAGTGATATGTAGTGAGGCTTGTTGTATTGACTATTCAGATGTTTGTATTCAACTATTATGAAGTTTTATTGATGAGATTCTATTCTGTGAAGCTTCACTATATGTATGTTCTATTGTATTTTGTCCATGCGCTATGAGTAATACGATAGATTCTGTTGTTTTAATTTACCCTGGCAATCGTCCATGGTCGCCTGGCACACTTTACAGCGCACTATCTCTAGATTCGGTGCAGGGGTCATGGGCGGTCGTCACATACATTGAAATAATATATGTTATTCCATTCGTGTGAGATTCTATTTTCTATTTTGTTCTATCCTTATTTTCTTTTTCCCTAATAGTCAGGCTTTTGAACACTTGGATTTGCGGCACGAGGATGTATTAGTGTCGATTTTCGAGGGTCAAAAATCTCCGGTCGTTACATTTGGTATCAGAGCTTAGGTTAAGCGAACACCTAGGCTTTGTCGGGGTAAGTCTCATTATAGTAGCGTTAGTAATACCCTTGTATGAGCGACTCATTATAGATAGGGTTAGTAACACCCTAGAATGAATTTGAGCGTATTATATATATGAGCGCGTATTTGTTATTTGATATAAAAATGTTTTGTGGTGATTAATCTGTTGAGTGGTTTAAGAATTCTAGTCGGTGCATGAAGAGCTCTGTGTAATCGATAGGGATTCCTAAATACTTAAACAAGGAAGATCGACACACCGTTTTAAATGGAGTATATTTTATATATACAAAAGTATAGTGTGATTTTGAAAATTTATAAAATATTACATGTTTGGAAAGTTCAATGAATAAGGTCTTGATTTATTTTGTGATGATTGGAATAATCTTCTAAGTATCAATCATATGTTGGCTTGGGGGAACGGTATCGAACGCTTGGAAAATTATTCTCCTTGTCATTATATGATCAAGAAAAGTTCAAAAAAAAATCCGAACAAGTTGAATTTAGTTTTTGAGAAAAGGTTTTAAGTTAAGAAATAAATGGTATAAACCTTCTAATGATATCTTGGTATGTCACTTAGGTCGGGATGTCTTCTTTTCGGGGAAAGATTTTTGGATGACTCCAAAGCAGGAACAAAGAGCATGTGCAGCAAAAAAAGCAGAAGAGAAATTAAAACTAGGATCTTATGCCGGCATCTTCTATTACAGATGTGGTAAAGAAGGTCATTATGCAGTTATGTGTAAGGTTAGGAAAGAAAAGAAAAAGGATAAAAGGAAAGCAGAGAAAAAGAAGAAAGAAAAATCTTTTAGGGTTGATATATTATATTACAAGTGTAAAAGGCAAAAACATTTTCTACGTGGGTGCCCTAATAAAGGAGATACCCAGAATTCGGTTAGGAAAAGTAAAGGGTTGCCACCGTTGCAAATGACTATGACATATGGCCAAAGAATGTCCCTGAACATGCATTTGGTGCTGCCAGGGTAAACACTTAATGAAAGACTGTCCAAAAATGAAGGTGGCCGACTTAAGGCTTTAAAGATAAAGTACCGTCTACCTTAAAAGGGATCCAAAAATAGTATATATAGCAGTTCAATTATCTATATATAAGATGGCGATGTATGATAAGCTGTATACCCTAGGCGGTTATCCCTAAAAGTTTGTAATACAGCTAGGAATGGATGTATAAATATGATGTTAATTAATAAACTTCTCTTTGGATTATCCCCTGGGAGCACTTTTTCTATCTTATATCCAATCAAATTTAATAAGATATTCGAAATAAAAAGATTATATAATATAAAGAAGGTCTTTATAAACTTTATAAAAAGTGTTTAAATTAAGAAATTATTTAAGAATATATTTTATAAAAGTATATTTTATAAAATAAAGTGCAATGAGCAAAAAAATAAAATAACGTTAAAGAAAGATGGATTTGAGAATTAATATACTAATGTTTTGAAAAAGCATAAAAGGGAAAGTTATGTAATATAAAATACGTTTGGAATTAAATTTATAACGAGATTTGAAATAAGAATTATAATGGTATTATTCCAAATAAAGGATAATCGATTTCTTTTGGAAAAGAGATAGTAATATTTTGGGAATAAGTATTTTGAAGAATAAAGGGTTTATAAAGATATTTAATGGAAGATAATAGTTTTATGAGAAGTTTTCATAAAGATTAGAAAATGTTAAATAAGTATGTAAGCAGATCATTTCATCACACGATTCTGATCTAAGATTCGAGTACGGAACATTGAGGTGTTTACACCGGTCCAAAAGTGGATTTATCTCTCGATTTTTGACGGCGAACCTTGATGAGGGTTCATGATTGGGTACTTAATTTTCTATCATAGTTGAGGGCTATATAAGGGAAACGAAGTTTTCTGATTAAGAAGCCTGATTAAAGTCCGCACTAAAGAATCGGGGGATCAATACTAGTTCGAAAGTAGAATTGTGGATTCAAATAGTAGATCAAATCAGATGATCTGTATACAACATACAGATGTAAGTTTAAAATAAATATTTTAGGTAAATACCTTTGGATTTTGTTTTGGTGTAATTTTGGGGACGAAACTCTTTTAAAGGGGGGAAGTCTTTAACGACCCACAAATTTATCAATTTGATAAATTATCTTAATTTTTAATATATTCAAATATAATATTTTTTTAACATAGATTATGATGTTTTGAACAATAAATATTAACAGTAATCTTATTTTGAATAAGTATTTACAAAAATACATACTTTGGAAAAATATCGATAAAATGACTGAAAACTGTTTTATCGATAAACAGCTCTATAATCGTAAAAAGTCACGCACAAAGCTGGATACATACACTTATTTTTATAGTTGAATAAGAGCATGAAATAAATTCATTTATTTATTTTTGTGAAATTAAATATATGTATGACATCCTCAATGATGCCCTTATATTTAATTATTGATTTATAATTTTTAATTGAGATTTAATAATTTAATAATTATTATAATTATACAAATAATTGTTTCTGAATGATAATAATTCATTTTAAATAGTTATAAAGTGATATTAAATTATTTATAATAGTTTTGTAAAGATATATAATCGATTTGAAAATATAAGTAAAATTAATATCGCTTTACCGATATAATAGCAATTTTTTGAAATAATTATTTAATATTGTTTCATATGATTTTATAATTCAAATGAGATCATTTTTATTAATTTAAAATGATTAGAAATTTATTTCAAATTTTGTTTACAAATATATGTAATTTAATGTATATGTGAAAATGTGACCGAGAATCGATTTCCCGATTTTCAACGGTTTAACGAACGGAAGTTGTTCGAAAGTCATTGCAACCTTATTTATATGTCACGTACACATATATAACATAAAAATGCATCCATTAACATATACATGAACACATATATTGATACATATGAAATACATACTACATAAACCTTAGAAATACCTTGATATTTTCACCTTTCTTCCTCTTTAAGCAACCTTAAGTCGACTAAGGACATGAAAAGATGGCTTGGAAGTGAATGATGTGATAGAGGCACATGTGGATGGGGGATAACGTGGGGAATATGATGATTAAGGAGGGTGTGGGCTAAGGGTAGTTTGTCCATTTATTTTTGGATATTTTCTACCTTTTTCCCTATAAATACCCATGCATACTCTTTCATTTATTCACCTTCTTCTTTATTTTTCCTAAGCTACTCCTCTCCATTTTAATGGCTTCTTCCTTTAAGAATTCATGAAGAAATTTTAGTAGTAAAGAAAATAAAAATATTTATACATATATATGCTATAGTATTTCACCTCCAAATCAAAGCAAAGACCTCCTCTTCCTCAATCAAGTGCACCGCCATCACCATCAGGACCGAGCTCCATCAACTTTTCTAATGGAAGGCCGAGCCCATTAAGGAGAAAAGAAGGAGTTTGAAAGCTCTAGAGTAAGAAAAAGAGGAGGAAGTGCTACCGGAGTGCTGCCGGAATCAATTGGAGAAGCTACGGAAAAGATTGGTGGAGTGGAGCCATAAGTGGGTACTCAATGTTTATTAAATAATAAATAATCTCTATATCTATTTTTAAGTATGATAATATGACCATTTAATCTTTTAATGATTGTATGAGAACTTGTTTGGTTATATGAATGTTGATATGGTTGATAACTTGGTTGTGATAAATTATGAAAAATCATAATAAAAATGGTTAAGTAATTAACCATGATTAATTAATGAAAAATAAATCCATATGGATGTGTATATGAAGTTATTTAGCCTCTTAATGGTTTTAAGGATATAAGAAGGTTGAAAATGAATATTATAATAATATAATATTATGAAATGATTTAAAATTGAAAAAGAGATTTAATAAGGAAAATATCGGTTTAAATGTTTGAAAATGGTTTATAAATGTTTTATAAACATTAAGGTAGTGTTTGGTTTGTTATTTTTAGTTTTAGGTTTTCGTCCATACAAAAATGCACACGACGCATTTATATCATCGAAAATGACCAATTTAGAAAACGAAGTTAACATACAAAATAGAAAACAACTTTTTTTTTATTTTTCGCATTTTGAAAAATAACACAAGCACGTGAAATAATTCATTCTTCCGTCATCCCTCTATCACGTTCGTCCTTCCATCCATCTTTCTTTCATCCTCTCTGTTGTCCCTCCACTCTTCTCATATTTGAGATACATATTGAAAACCGAAAACATAAAATTCATTTTAAATCAAATACTACCTAAAATTCAATTTGGAAATTTTTTGACAAATAATGAATTTGGAGTCAAAAATAGGTGCATCGTGTAACGGTAGTTCGCGATTTCGCGCCGTAAAAGTTAAATCCTTCTATAGGATGGAATTGGAGTCGGATTTCTTTGCAATAAGAATTTTCCGAACTCTTATGACCGTTGTTTTCAACTAAAAGAAAAGGTTCAAGATTTCGTTTAGTAAATTTTGAAATATGAGCAAATTAAGTTTTCAAGAAAATCACGCATTGGCAATTCAGTTGCCAAAGTCGCAAATGTTTTAAATAAACATTTTTAAAATGTTTAAAAATATAAAGTAAATTATAAAAATATTTTAAAAGTGACTTGAATTATAAAAATAAATTTCCAAATGATAGAAAGCCGTTTTGATCAATATAGTTTAAAAAGCACTTTCCGCAGCACTTTTTTATAACTTTTAAATTATAGTTTTAAACGCAACCATTCTTTTCCAAATCTTTTGTAAATGTTTTTAAATGATTAACAAAGTATTTTAAAGCTGATTTAAAGGATTTATGGGATTGTTAAATAAATGATTAAAAGTTGGTGGAGTATGTTAAATGATTTAGAGTCGATCAAATAACTTGACTGCCTTATGGATGGTAGAGAGATAGTGTCTAGCCCTGAGTTTGGAAAACCAGTTTCCTGCTTTCCTAGGCTGTCCAAACTGGCCTGATGGATGTGATAGTAAATTAGGTTTACTCAGATCAAAATTTCCCAAAGTATAAAGACGTAATTTTCCAAATTTAAATAACTTGGATTGCAGAGAAATGATTTGGAAATGTTTTCCTTAATAAAAGGTGAAACGATTTGGAATTATTCCAAGATTAAAAAGTTTTTAAATTAACCAAATGATTTGATAAATGAGGCTTAATGATTCTATATACTCTGGAAAAGATAATGAAATAATTTAAATGAATATATCTTTAAGAGATATCCATGGATGAATAAAAAGATGAATCAAATTGATTTATGATTGATAATCACATATGAACTTAACATCTTTTTAATCGATGATTGGTTTGAAGGAACCGGGGTTTGATTTGGGAAACTCCTATCTGAAAACCACTCTGAACCAATGTATACGTTCGGAAGTGAAGACATGATGATGATGATGATTTTTGAAGACGAGGATCTTCATGATGAAGGGCCGCTTGCTACTAGTCCCTCGAGGTAAAATTTACCATATCATATATTTATGGTGGCAGTAGTGCTCTGTTATGAAAATCTTTGATTTCAAAGACTAAAGTTACTAATCCTAGGGATAATCCCCGAAAGGATGTGGTAGGAGGAGTGCCTTCGGTTTCATTCAGTCCCATAACGAACTTGTATGAACGAATGTCTGACATTGCATTTTTGAGATCACAAATGTTGACTTTTACATACATACATCTGTTTGGTGGCGGAGAAGGCAACTTCTCTTAGGTTAACACCCTTCTCCGAGACGTAGAAGCTTAGAGGTTGTATGTTTGTGAAAGTCAATAGTGCTCAAAGGAATGGCAATGTGGAAAAAGTGGAACCTGTGATGATTAAATCGTGGCTTTGCGAAAAGCAAAGTGTGGCTTTGTGTAGCGTAGCCTCAAGAGCCTTACATCTCAGGAATGGTATGGGATACTATGTGGTTTGAAGGACATATTTTTCGGGCTATTATTGAGGGAAGATGTCCCTCTAGGCACTTGTTGCCTTATTGTATGGATGGAAAGTGTAACGGTTGCGATCTTTCGACGCTCGAAAGTCGACATCAATACGACCACTGTATCAAATGCCAGGCAATCGAATGCCGGAAAACCGAACCATTAGGGTTAAAAAGAAGAGGTAGAAGAAGACAGAAGAAAAGAAAGAACAGAAAAACAGAAACAGAAACAATATCAGAATCTCACATTCGCAGCGAAACAATATATAATAGATAATCACTAGTCTTTTAAAACAAAAGACTATATCAGTTTATGCATACATCAATCAGAGTCAATATACAACTCAATACAACAATGGACAGTTATATAAACTTGTTCCCATACAGAATACACAGCGGAATAAATAAAAAAGTACGGTAGTACGCCTCGCCATCCAGCTCATCTCCAAAGCTCCAGAATATCCAGAATATCCTGATAACATAACTCTAGGCTGCCCGTGTGGAAAATTATGGGCACCCAGAGTTTAGAAAGGGAACAATAAACTCCGAGTCAGTCATGGTGACTGGTGTGAGATCGTAAAACAGTTATTTTCACAAAGAAAATAAAATTAATTCGCAATGCTTTTGGAAAATGAGACTACCATAAGGCCTCCGCCACACACACAATGCAAACGCAGAATTGGAGGAGATTTATCCTTATGATAGTCAAAGATGCTTATTACGAAAGATCAGTTGATATTATTATTAATGTCTAGTGTGGAAAACATTTCGAAAGTATAATATTAATCTTAGCCAGCATACAACCATTATTGTATGCCTACTATAGCTACCATCTAAACAGTGGTGACCACCATAAGTAAATGGCAGGTTCTACAACTAAAACCGTACAAGTTTCGTATTGTTTCTTTGGATTTCCAACAAATGGTCAGGCTAAGGAACATCCTTACATCGAAATGGAAACGCATCTGGAAAGACGCCCCAAGAGTCAACCTGCTCTCTGCAAACACAAGGCCGACACTACCTCACGCTGTACAGGTGTAACTATGTAGCTAACACACAAGCTATGCCATTCCCCGGTCGTTACCGACCTTTATCTGAGGATCCTCAACCACAAAGCAACAACCACAAAGTATAATAAATTTGCAGCATCAACATAGGTAAAATATCCGGGCTCCATACCATGATATCACCTTTTATCCAAAAGGAAATGACATACCCTAGGGGCGCGACCCCTAAAAACCTTGCCGCAACATTCCTGTTTCGACCATTACGGTGTTGTGAGGCACGACGAAGTCTCGTCCACAAAGCTACGCTTTTTCACAAAGCCATGCTTTGATCAACAAATGATCAACAGCACTTCGTATGCCACATTACCAAATGGGGAATGTATCACTAGTAACCATCAACTACATAACCTCTGAGCTCGTACGTCTCAGAGAAGGGTGTTAAGCTAAGAGAATAAATTCTCCGCCCCCAACAGAAATGTATTTGATATAAACCAGCTTTACATCTCAAAGTGTAACGTCAGACACACATCCATACAAGTCCGTTCCGGGATCGAACAGAACCGAAGGCACTTCCAAAGAAGCCCTTGCAATCCGGGTATTCACTAATCACGTCCGGACTTCCCATCACAAGAAGAGTGATATAAATCTCTATACCGGAGCAACTCGGTGCAGAGACATTCGACAGGTTGTCCTTTCATTTTCGAAAATACCCGGTCTTCACACCGGTCTTCAAATGATGTCCATTCACGACGTATCACTATTCGGAATGGGTTATATGACACAAGGGTCCTTTCCCGGCTAAACCGAATAATGAGCGTTTGTTTTAAAAACAAATCAAGTGCCATTTCAAAGGCAAATATTGATAGTCGGTTATTTAACTATCAACAACATTCACAACAATCAACCAATTTAAATAATTTTCCCAAATTATTAAATTTCAAATATCTTCGTAAGATATATATTTTCCACACTTCACATTTTGGAAACCAATTTCAAATCACTTTTCACTCTTGGAATAAAAATTCCAGATATTATTTATTTCCCTTTTTCTTTACAAATTCCATTGTGAATTTAAATTCCCAAATATTCACTTATACACGATTTTCAAATCGTTTTCCAAATATTCACTTTCAAACACCAAATCAAATTCCAAATTGATTTCTAAATTTACTTCAACACCAAATCAAATTCCAAATTGATTTCTAAATTCTTTTCAAGCACCAAATCAATTACAAATTGATTTCTAAGTTTATTTCCAAATACCAATTCATTTTACAAATCGATTTTCCAAATTTATTTCAATACAAATCAATTTTTCATTCAACATCAAATAAAATTTCATATCGATTTCCCAAAGATTTATTTTCAAATACCAAATCAATTTCAAACAAATTTATCACTTTTTAAAATAAATTCCTTTATCTTTTCCAAACCATTTAAAATTCCATTTTCAAGAAATTCCTCAACTTTTAAACAATATTATTCAAAATCCTTTTATTTATATCTTTTCCCATATCTTTGGAAATAATTCGATAAGATTACAAAAATCAACCTTACGCTTTTAAATCCCTTCTTTTAAATTTATTCAATTCTTTCAAAAGGAATTTACTTGAAATTTCCAACTTTAATTTCAAAAAAATCCAATTTTATTTATTTCTGGTATCCAACGATACCAAAAATATATTCGGCTAAATTATAGCCTTCAACACATTCAATCACAGATATAATCATCCACAGATTATAAATAAATCGTCACACAACATATGAAACAAATTCAAATGTTTTGAGGAATCCTATTGGATCCCTCCAACCTGTTTCCCTGCATCCACAGATGTTAGCACAATACCAATTCCACTTCGAGGTGGAATATCGCGGTATATGGGATTTATAAAATATCATCCACTATTATGCGGCGCATAAGGTCTCATCCGCTATATAATGCGGGAAATCAACAACTCCAATATATACATATTCCAATATATATATATTGCTATATACTACTATCATATATACTATCATTCAAGCACACAATCAACACAATCAATAATTTTAAATATAACTATTTAAAATTAAACAAACCCTTTGTTTGAGTGAGAAGATCTCACCTTTATTTTTATTTTGCAGTCCATTTTCCATTTTGACCATTTCTGAACGGTTTCAAACCTTGTATAAACAATTTAAAATTTTATTAATATTCGAATTGAATCGAACATCTAAATTCCCATTTGATAAATTTAATTAACCAATGATTTTATTTAAACTAATAATTTAAATTTTAAACTAATTTCCTTTTAAAAAATCTTTTAGTAATTAAAATAATTAAATAAGAAAATTAGTCGCCAAATCTACTATCCTAAAATAAACTCGTAAACTAAGAATGTGTATAAGTATATTACTATTATTTTCCATTTTGAACTTCAATATATATACAATTTTTAAAATAATTTGTGGGTTCCAAAAATCTAACTTTACATATCCTTAAACACATTTTAAAATTCACAAATATATATATCAAACCTTACCCTTCATATATGTATTTTACTTTTATATCAAAATCAAGGTATGCATTGTATTTATGAATTCAAATTCTGTAATCAACAAAACAGTAGCCTGTTTTCCCTCCCAGACTTTGCTTAAGAATTTAAAAACTGTCTATATATAAAATTTCCAATCTATATATATATATATATATATATATATATTTAAAATAAAACATGACTTTACTGTAATGTATATATATATTTACTGTGTATATGTATTTTTTCAGCGTGTATATAAATATTTACATACGATTTAATAAATAAAGAAAAATTTCTCACCGCACTATGAACTCGTGATGTCGCCTGCTAGAATACGATCGCCCACGAAGCCTCGACTTTGTCGATCCCGGATTCGACTCGACAAATCCCAGCTCGAACATCCCTGCACCCAAACGATAGACCACCCATCGCCGCATCCATCGCCTCGGCTTGCGTGCTCATCACAGCTTGACTGAGTCGCGACCACGACTTCGAACAGGCGCGAATTCGATTGTGTGATGTGCTCGAGTTCGGCCAAGCATCCATTCCTTCATCGCCATTCGTTTTCCAACGAATAAAATTCGTTTTTCCCATCCCTATTTTTTCGTGAATTCGATTTAGAGAGCCGCCATTTTTTTCGAACTGAGAAAGGGGAAAAAAGGGGGAGATGAGATTCAGTTAAAAGAAAACTCGTTCGGCCATTTATTTTGATTTTATATTTCGTTTGATTTTTTTGAACGAGAAATAGCTTCGTTTTCTTTAAAAGAATGGAGAGAACGAGATGTTAGAAAAAGGGGAGATAGGAAGGGATGTTTACGTGCTTCAACCAGTTTGCTACAGTGACTAAAATGAAGTGTAAAAAGTACTGGTGTGACATTATTTCAGCTGAAGGCTGACTATTGTATGTGAATATATATATATATATTTAAATTGAATTTAAATTGTCACGAAGACGAAGCCCAAAATCTCGATCTCCTATCGAGGCGTGCTGCTAGGCATTCGTAATGTTATACGCCTATTCCGAACACAATGGAAAAGGTTTTGAGTCCAAATTCGATCGTATGGAGAAGATAGCTTTTTGGACCAGTTAAAATATTAAATTTTCGATTTAATTTCAGCGCGTTTGCTTATCGTACGCTCACTCAACAACTCCAAATGCTATGAAAATTGAAATCCGGTAATAATACAATATTACGGATCCAATGAAACTGGTTTCGTCGAATTCTGAGACTGTTCCCTGAAACGCTATTTTTAAATTCAATTTAAACGATGAAATTCAAAACTGAACAAACCACTTCCAAATTCAATTCTGAAAGTTCCAGTACCTTCAGAATTATCAATATAGATTTTCCAAGCCTTGAAAATATTTTTAATCAGCTTAAAATTGAAGATTTAAATTTTTACCCAACTTCAGTAATTAAATTCAATAATTTAATCGCCAAATCCATTCTGATACTTGAATTTCAAATTGAACTATCATACGAATAATTAAACTCAATTAAATATTCACATTTCAAATGTCAAAAATTCAGGGTCGTTACAATCTTCCCCCCTTAAAAGAATTTCGTCCCGAAATTACAAGTTAAGAAGAATGCTCCAATACCCATTTATCATTTCTCCAAACCAAACAGTTTTATCAAATTTTCAAAACAAATCTTTCTATTAAAGATTCGTTATCACTTCAACTAACTTTCCAAACACTTTCATAGTTTCAAGCAACTTCATTTTATTTCACAATTCAAATTTAAATTTAAATTCAAATTTTAAATTACCCAAAATTTCTCAAAAATTCTCTAACTCTCTAAATTTTCGAAAAATTTCGCCAGCATCTCCTTTGCGCGGCTAACTCGGTACAACTACAAAATGTCCCTACGGACTCCCAAATTCCAAAAGAAAACAAAATGCCAAGTGGCAAAATCAGAATCCCATCAAATTTCATACTGAAATTCAAATACATACCTTATTGTCGAACAAATTCAAATTTACCTTCGAAATCAAAATCCAATTCCATTTTCCCTATAGCCTTTATAATCCTGGTATACTTTACTTAATCGACGAATTTGATCATTGAATAATAATGATAACGATCGCATATGGAAACCAAGTCTTGTATACTTATCACATTTCTGATATTTTCATCTCAAATTATATCTTGGTCAAGAGTGAAGCCGGTAGGTTTGAACTCTATTGCTCATATCCCTACTCGAACATCAGTCTTAACTCCCACAGATAGACATGCCTACTTCATTGGCTTTTAATGCTAAGTATACGACTAAGTGTTTTCCATATACTAGTAAATATACAAAGCACGATCAAGCCATACAAAGCACAATTAAGTCACATAAGTGACTTTCAATCCCTTTTTTTAATTAATCTTTTATTAGTTAGAACCTCTTTTATTAGTAAAACTTCTTTATCTAATAAAACATCATTTATCAATTTCTATTATTCATTTGTATTCTTTCAAAATTCAAAAGGTATTAATATCTCAAATGGTATAATTATATTCACAAATCATTAAAAATATTTATCACTTTAAACCTTTGCTTTTTCTATCCTTTTTCAAAAGATTCCTTACTTATAAATTCCTTCAAAATATCAATTTTAAGTGTCTAAGTTTACTTTCACAAATCTATTCAAAAAGGTTTAAGACTAATGTTACTTAAACATTTTCACTAAAAATCCAAAACCATTTCTCTTATGCTTATCTTTAAAATATTCTTTTAAAGATCTAAGATAATATGTGGTTAAGTTCAATAGTCAACTAACCAATTACCTAGTGAAAATTGATTACTTATAGAAGTCAAGATTCGTATACCTTACTCGTTTCTGACATTCTAACTTAATTATTCCTCATCCAAGAGTGAAGCCAGGTAAGTTAGACCATGGGTTGCATATCAAAGCCTTGCCTGGACACATCATTCTTGAACCTCACAAATAGATAAACCTACCTCGTCGGCTTTTAGTGTTATATATAATATTACTGACTTTCACAAACAAGTAAGTAAACAATATGAGTAACATGTTTCCGACAATCCGACTTAACTATTCCTCGACCAAGAGGTAAGCCGGTAGGTTATAGCTCTATTACTCATATCCTTACTCGAATATTAATCTTAACTCTCACAAATAAATAAGCCTACTAAATCGACTTGTAGCATTAAGCAAAGTTAATTACTTTTCAAACAAATTGTGACGACCCAACTTTCTATCACCAGAAAGTTACATCGTCTTTAAGAAAGAAAGGGATAGAAAAGAGAAAAGATAAAGAAGAAAGAAGAAACAACATCAGAATCTCAACAGCGGAATGAATAAATTATATTAATCACATAAATATTACATAATATACAACATCAATCAGAGTTACACAGATAATACATCACATACTAGACAGATATAAACACCTGTCTAGTTAATACAACTCGATATAACTCAAATACAACACAGAGATACCAACACAACGGAACACTATATATCTATAACGCTGAAGCCTCATGCTCCATTGCTCCTCCATAATTCGTCAAAGCTAACCTGAATCCCTTGGCTACTCATAAAAATTTGAGTACCCGAGAGTTTAAGAAAAACAGAAATAAACTCCGGGTCAGACATGGGTCTGGTGTGAGTAACAGGTTAAAGTTGCTTAACTTTGAAAATCCTTCGAAAACAAAAGGTATCACGTAAGACTTCCCACACATAAACATGGGTAAGTTTTTACCTTATGCTAACCAAACATTTGATAGGAAATTAAGTGATATTATAATAGGTCTAAGGTTTTCAAGTAAATAAGAAATAGCTGAAATTGTTACATCTATTAAATTCCAGCATACTAGCCAACAAAGTGGGTAATACAATCAAATCTGCTATCACTTATTGGAGATTGGATTCCATACAATGGAAGGGCTACTGGGGTACCGCCCGTTACAGTACGTGGCCTAGATCAGCGTACCGAAGATTACTCCCAATCCCCTACAATACAAGGCCGGAACCATCCCTTACTGGACAGTCCCAAACGAAACAACCCCAGCAAGTGGAGCTCACAACTGCCCACACAGCCGAATAAAAAGGGACATCTAGACAGGGGTATATCTCGCTCTCAAGTGGGTGCTACCCACGAAGCCTTGCTGCACCTCCCCTGTTTAGCCATTCCCGGTTGATGAGGCTTGAGGCTATGATTACCTTAACAGAACTCATCACTTAGAATGCTCATCGTCCACCTGACGATGTTCTGAAAGCATTCAATCCATACAAGTTCGTTCCGGGTTCGAACGAAACCGAAGGCATTATCTCGTTACACTCATTTTGGAATCACCCTCAGAGTTAACGACAATAACCCTTGCACACTGAATCTTCATCTTCACTTGAGATTCACGACCTATCGTTAATTTGGATCGATGTGGTTTTCGGATATCCAAATCTGGAAACCCGATCCTGGTCTCATCGAAATCCAAACCGTATCTTTTAAGGCCAAGTTGTTTTAAAGTTAAAACAATTCATTTCATTATCCATATACACACAGATAGATAATTCACAATATCACAGATAGATAATCTACATTATCATTACAGCAGATAATTCACTTCAACCAAAGCATCCATATCACACAGCCTTACTTATCTCATATGTGAGATTTCAAACCATTCAAGGAAATCAATATCATCCATCAATACATAAGCAAGGATTAATAATCACACCGTTTATAATTAATTTAAAATGAATTAAATTAATTACCTTATCTTTAATTAATTTAAAGTAAATTAAATTAATTACTTCATCATTATAAATCTTGCTTACATAACCATTAATTAATTACAAATCAATTAATTAATCATTCTCTAATTTCCATCTTAATTAATCATCCTTGATTTATTATCCTTTAATTACGTTCAAGTAATTATCCTTTAATTAATTTCACAAATTAATTATCCTTAACCAAATATAGTAATTAATCTTTAATTACTCTATCATTAATTAACTATAATTAATTACATTAATCCTTAATTAATTTCATTAATTAATTACTCAAGATCATTTATTATTGATTAATTAGTCTTAATTAATCAATCCTTAATTATATCATTAATTATATAAATTAATGATCCCTAATTACATTTTTAATTAGTTATTCTATTTAAATTAATTACATTAAGTAATTAATCTTACTTAAACCATTATTATTAATCACTCTTGATTAATCTCATTCAGTAATTAACTACCCTTAATTACTTCATTAAATAAATTAATTACTCCTTAATTAATTATCTTAATTAATCCCTTGATTAATTTCACACAGTAATTTAATCCAATTTACTTCCATTACTAAATCATCTTCAATTAATTACATACATTAATTACCATTAATTACTTCACTATGTAATTATACTTCATTTATTACATTAAGTAATTACCTATCAAATCATCCAGTGACTAATTTAAAATAAATTAAAATTAATTAATTAACTTAAACTAATCAAATTTATCTCAATTAATCACATTAAGTAATTAATTCCTTAACTACTTCCATTAATTAATTACACTTAAACATTTTCACAAATGTTTATCTTTAATTAATTTATCTAATTAATTATTAAAATTAATCACATTAATTAATTATTTAACAAATCTTAAGTTAATGACCCTCATTCTATTTTTAACCCTTAATTACTTTTCTTAAGGAATTAAACTCAGATTAATCAATATTAATTAATTTAATTTATCCTTAATAACCAATTAATTAACCTCTAATTATTTAATTAATTTAAGTTTTAACGGTAACTTAATTAATCTTTAATTACTTGATTAATTAATTCCTAATCATTAATTAACATCTAATCTTTATCCATTTAATGATCCCTAAATTACAATTTAATTATTCCTAATTAATTAACTTAAAACTTAATTAATTAGTTTAAACTCATAATTACTAATTTAATCATCCATATCATTAATTAATTAAATTAATTATCCATTTTTAATTATCTTAATAATTTAATGAATCCAAAACATTAAATTCTAATTAATTTTAAGATAAAACTTTACTCTTATTAATGATTAAATTATCATTAACAAACATTTAAAACAATTTACTTTTAAATTTAAGATTTAAAATGAATACAAATTTAACTTTAACAAATTTTTTTAAAATAATTCAAAAACCTTTTAAATCACATGTTAAAGAAATACTTTTCTTATAAAAGAAATTTATAAGAGTTTAAACCTAATTTATTTTAAAATTCAAATCATTTAAAAATATACTTTAACATTTAAAGTTGTTTAGATATTTGAGTTTTTATAAAACTTAATTTATTTCAAAACTGGATTCAAATTTAGGTTTGAATCCATATCTAAAAATTTGACTTTAAACTTTGTTTAAAATCCTGTTTTCAAATTTTAAATCTTTTTTTAAAATCTGAAAACCAGACAGGTTTTAAAACCTGTAACATAACAAATACCCGAGCCTACCCTAAAACGCTTCGAGTCGAACCCTTCATTTCTCGAGCAAAACATCCAATTACTCGAGAACTCTCGAGTACACTACCATCCAAAACCAACATCACCAGAAAACAGACGTGCACTGTGCACATGCACCAACTACGCAGTCGACTCCGACCATCAACGATGATCTCCTCAAGTCGGCAATCGCTCTCGCTCCTAATCACAATCTTCAGATCATCGATACAAACTCGAAATCGAATTCGAGTGGTCAAACCCAAAACTGGAGTAAACATCCACACCTGGAAACCACCTCGACCACGAATCTCCGACCACCTGAAGGGCCGCAACTCCGGCCTCGACTCCATCTACTACCCAGCTATCACCACGCCAAAACACATTGCACTCGATCAACTACACACAATGCAGTGATCGATACATCAACCCAGGGAAAATTTAGGGTTCTAAAAGAAATTCTACTGCCGCAACTTCTCTGGTGAATTGCATCACCATCCACTAATTCTCCACTATTCTCTGATCACATCTCCACCTCCAGTAAAGACAACGAGCTTCCCGATCCACTTGATCACCAGAAAGACCCAAATTCTCATATTTTGATAAACCCAGGACCGCACATTCAATGCTTAACTAGAAATATTGATTCTTGTTTCAAAAATCAAGTTTTTGTTTTAGCATTCGATTCATATGCCTGAATTCATGAATTGTGAAGATTGAATTTTGACTTGTTTACAGTTTTCACTGTTGTTTTGGTTTTTTCCAGGCAATATCCAAAATTATTTTAGCTTAAACAAATTTTTAAGCTCTAAGCTAAGATGTAACAAACAAATTTTGTTTTAATGCCAATTCTAAACATCAAGTAGTTTAGGTGAAATTGATTCTTGAATCTAACTCCTGTGTTTAATCTTTAGACAGAGCACCTGTATGCCAAAGCCTGTAACACTACATCTATTTTTAAACATACATATAGATGTCAAACAGATATACATACATGATTATTCACAATTAAGTATTCTACAGATTCATTCACTAGCTTTTAAAAGTTACTCACCAAATCTCCAGCAAAAGAACAGAGCACTTGATTTTGAAAATAGGCTTTTAAAAGTTGCTAACTGGAAAATTGCTTTGAAGGTTGCTAGCTGATCTTCATGTTTGTTTTGAGTTGAAAATAAGCTTCAGTAGTTAATGTCTTTTCTGGAATGCTTAGTTTCTTTTGTAAACGAAATGAAATGAAAAAGATAGATTGATATATGAAAGAGCTTGCACAGGTTTATATTATTTGTTTGTACAAGATTGTCCAGAGATTTTTCTTTCCTTATTGGGGCTGATATGATCTATTTTGTGTACTTAGAGATAATAGTATTAATGAAGTTGTCCTTATGTCTACAAACTTACACTTTATCTCATTTCATATGGTACTTAGATATCTTTTTTTTCTTTTCAAGTGTACATACTCATTTTCCTGTACAAGCATGAATACATTTTTCCTTACTTCAGTCTTACAGCCTTGCATCTACAAAAGTTTCTATATTTAACAAGATGTTAGAATTTACCTACTTTATTTTTATGTTCCATTCTAACTTAAATATTTATTGCCTTTTATTTCTATATATATATATATATTTATTGTTTATATCTTTTTAAAAGTTTAAGTATCCAACATTTACTTTATATTCATATTTTAGTTTTAAGTTAAAACTTTATTCTTATGAATTACCTTTTAGAGAAAATAAAATAAAGCTATTTATATATATACAAATAACAACTTATACAAATATCTTTAAAATCCAAATATTTTAAATATTTACTCTTTTTAAATTCAAGACTTTTAAATTCTAAATAAATTCTAAAATCTAATTTTAAAATCAAGTTATATATATACATATAACAACATATTTACTTTGAAGATAACACTTCTATTTTAAAGTCTATTTATATTTATATATATAACAATACATTAATAATGTTATATTGAAAATAATAATTTTTCAAAATTTAAATAATTTATAAAAGAGATTATAAATTCCTATCATCATTAAATGAATTAATATCTCATATTTATTAAACCATATTTTAAAACAAACCTTTTAATTAATCTTAAACTTAAGCTAAGATATAATTTAATCAATCAAACATTCATCTTAAACATTTTAAAACTATATATTTTAAATTAAATCAAAATTCCCAAATTACCAAAATATATTAGAATTTGAAAATAAGATTCATTTATTTATTAGATTCAAACCAAAGATTTCGATTTATAATATATACAAATATATATACATTATAAATAGAAAACAATTTATTAGCTTTTAAAAGATAAATCACCCATTTCATATTTATTAAAAGAAGATTATTAAATCAATTCAAATCTTATTAACAAATATTATCAAATCAATTTAATTTTTAATGCAGATTATTAAATTGATATTGCCAAAAATTCTGGGATATCACATTCCTCCCCCCTTAAAAGAATTTCATCCTCGAAATTTAAAACAAAGGTAATTTAATAATCTCATTAATGATTTAATTTTAAAAACACAAGCATATATTAATCATATGCTAACAACCATAGCCACCAACTCATCCAATCAAACAAATCTAACTATCCAGACAAAATCAGGATAGGACTATCTAGAGTTTCCCAAGTAAACACCGGGATACTCGCTTTACAGAATCCAAACAAAACTATACTACTAAGCTGCAGAGCTCCTACTCATCTAGATCTACAAAACTAGACAGGATATCAGACTATAGACAAGTCTGACTCAACATCCAAAACTCCCTGAACTACTGGCTCTACAACCAGAGATAGATCTTACACGTACTCCCTCAGAGATACGTGAAACACATCGAATCCTAGTTATCCAAACTGACAATTCACTCTAGAAGATCAAACACTTAACCTCACCAAAACATAGAGAAAATCCAAAATATCTCGGAGCTAGCTTCCCAATCTTACCCAATCTTAAAGCTCCTTCGATCGGAGAAAACTTACTCAAAATCAAATTCCCGACTTCGAAATCCAAATTCCTCCGTCTCTTATCCACAAAACTCTTCTGACAATCCTGGGCTGTTTACATCCTTACAGATCAGCTTAACCTTCGCTGATGCCTCAAAAACAACTCATTAAAATGATCCACTCATAATCAATCCAAGAACACAAACTCTATTCCTCAAACATCAAAAGACTGAACTTACTTTTCCTACCCGAAAAGATAAAACAGATGCACTCCCAAACTGCTTCCGCTGCACAACTCTGATCCGGAGTAGATGAAAATGCTGATGACGAACACAAGCACAGACTGGACAACACATCCCAGAAATATGGTTCAACAGATCCATAAAGAGAAAACTCAGAAATCCTAAAAGATCTCTGACAAACCAAGAGAACACTCAACTATCGCAAGTCACTTTTGCGATCAACTCAATCTAATATCCAAAGAAAACTGTTCTCTCTTTACAAATCAGAACAGCTTAAACTTATCTAGCCAATCCATCAAAAAAAATAGATCCACATAGCTGCTGCTTCTGAACTTCACCTCTAGAAAACTGCTGACAGATGACCTCCTTGCCAGCACACAGAAAAATCTAAGCTGCGACGCTGCCACTGATGCTAAAGACTTCCTAATCCAAACTTCTCGAGAAACTCAGGCTTCAAAGCCAAACACAAACACCCAGCTGAACTCAGCCTCACACCGATGCAGACACACTTCCTTATCCAAAGCTCCTTGTAAAACATCTTCGGAAACATCCATAGTCATTGTGTCTCATCACACAGCTACTAATTCCTGAGATATCAAGATACCATCACTAGCTTCTGCTCAACTGACAGAATCCAAATTCTACTCATCTAAAATTGCACTTCAAAAAAAATGGACTCCGAACCCTAACAGGTTTCCTTCAGAGATTGGTGAAATCCTTACACCACAAAAAAATTCACTCGAGACAGTATTGGGTCTACAGTCTCGACAGATACACTTCCAACTTCAACAAACTCCAACCATTGGTAGTCGTGTTACACACACCACCACCCTATCTACCTTTATAACTTATATTGGAAAACCCGAACAGGTAACCCAACAGATAGGTAGAAATATATATATATATATATCAAAATTACAAATACGCTCTCTCAAGATAGACACCACTCCAGAGTCTAGGTATTCATTCAACCTAGCGCTCTGATACCAACTGTGACGACCCAACTTTCTATCACCAGAAAGTTGCATCGTCTTTAAGAAAGAAAGGGCTAGAAAAGAGAAAAGATAAAGAAGAAAGAAGAAACAACATCAGAATCTCAACAGCGTAACGAATAAATTATATTGATCACATAAATATTACATAATATACAACATCAATCAGAGTTACACATATAATACATCACATACTGGACAGTTATAAACACCTGTCTAGTTAATACAACTCGATACAACTCAAATACAACACAGAGATACCAACACAGCGGAACACTATATATCTATAACGCTAAAGCCTCCTGCTCCATTGCTCCTCCACAATTCGTCAAAGCTAACCTGAATCCCTTGGCTACTCGTAAAAATTTGAGTACCCGAGAGTTTAAGAAAAACAGAAATAAACTCCAGGTCAGACATGGGTCTGGTGTGAGTAACAGGTTAAAGTTGCTTAACTTTGAAAATCCTTTGAAAACAAAAGGTATCACGTAAGACTTCCCACACATAAACATGGGTAAGTTTTTACCTTACGCTAACCAAACATTTGATAGGAAATTCAGTGATATTATAATAAGTCTAGGGTTTTCAAGTAAATAAGAAATAGCTGAAATTGTTACATCTATTAAATTCCAACATACTAGCCAACAAAGTGGGTAATACAATCAAATCCGCTATCACTTATTGGAGATTGGATTCCATACAATGGCAGGGCTACTGGGGTACCGCCCTTCACAGTACGTGGCCTAGATCAGCATACCGAGGATTACTCCCAATCCCCTACAACACAAGGCTGGAACCATCCCTTACTGGACAGTCCCGAACGAAACAACCCCAGCAGTTGGAGCTCACAACTGCCCACACAGCCGAATAAAAAGGGACATCTAGACAGGGGTATATCTCGCTCTCAAGTGGGTGCTACCCATGAAGCCTTGCTGCACCTCCCCTGTTTTAGCCATTCCCGGTTGATGAGGCTTGAGGCTACGATTACCTTAACAAAACTCATCACTTAGAATGCTCATCGTCCACCTGACGATGTTCTAAAAGCATTCAATCCATACAAGTTCGTTCCGGGTTCGAACGAAACCGAAGGCATTATCTCGTTACACTCATTTTGGAATCACCCTCAGAGTTAACAACAATAACCCTTGCACACTGAATCTTCATCTTCACTTGAGATTCACGACCTATCGTTAATTTGGATCGATGTGGTTTTCGGATATCCAAATCTGGAAACCTGATCCCGGTCTCATCGAAATCCAAACCGTATCTTTTAAGGCCAAGTTGTTTTAAAGTTAAAACAATTCATTTCATTATCCATATACACATAGATAGATAATTCACAATATCACAGATAGATAATCTACATTATCATTACAACAGATAATTCACTTCAACCAAAGCATCCATATCACACAGCATTACTTATCTCATATCTGAGATTTCAAACCATTCAAGGAAATCAATATCATCCATCAATACATAAGCAAGGATTAATAATCACACCGTTTATAATTAATTTAAAATGAATTAAATTAATTACCTTATCTCTAATTAATTTAAAGTAAATTAAATTAATTACTTCATCAATATAAATCTTGCTTACATAACCATTAATTAATTACAAATCAATTAATTAATCATTCTCCAAGTTCCATCTTAATTAATCATCGTTGATTAATTATCCTTTAATTACATTCAAGTAATTATCCTTTAATTAATTTCAAAAATTAATTATCCTTAACCAAATATAGTAATTAATCTTTAATTACTCTATCAATTAATTAACTATAATTAATTACATAATCCTTAATTAATTTCATTAATTAATTACTCAAGATCACTTATTATTGATTAATTAGTCTTAATTAATCAATCCTTAATTATATCATTAATTATATAAATTAATGATCCCTAATTACATTTTTAATTAGTTATTCTATTTAAATTAATTACATTAAGTAATTAATCTTACTTAAACCATAATTATTAATCACTCTTGATTAATCTCATTTAGTAATTAACAACCCTTAATTACTTCATTAAATAAATTAATTACTCCTTAATTAATTATCTTAATTAATCCCTTGATTAATTTCACACAGTAATTTAATCCAATTTACTTCCATTATTAAATCATCTTCAATTAATTACATATAGTAATTACCATTAATTACTTCACTATGTAATTATACTTCATTTATTACATTAAGTAATTACCTATCAAATCATCCAGTGACTAATTTAAAATAAATTAAACTTATTTAATTAACTTAAACTAATCAAATTTATCTCAATTAATCACATTAAGTAATTAATTCCTTAACTACTTCCATTAAGTAATTACACTTAAACATTTTCACAAATGTTTATCTTTAATTAATTTATCTAATTAATTATTAAAATTAATCACATTAATTAATTATTTAACAAATCTTAAGTTAATGACCCTCATTCTATTAACAACCCTTAATTACTTTTCTTAAGGAATTAAACTCAGATTAATCAATATTAATTAATTTAATTTATCCTTAATAGCCAATTAATTAACCTCTAATTATTTAATTAATTTAAGTTTTAACGGTAACTTAATTAATCTTTAATTACTTGATTAATTAATTCCTAATCATTAATTAACATCTAATCTTTATCCATTTAATGATCCCTAAATTACAATTTAATTATTCCTAATTATTTAACTTAAAACTTAATTAATTAGTTTAAACTCATAATTACTAATTTAATCATCCATATCATTACTTAATTAAATTAATTAATTATCCATTTTTAATTATCTTAATAATTTAATGAATCCAAAACATTAAATTCTAATTAATTTTAAGATAAAACTTTACCCTTATTAATGATTAAATTATCATTAATAAACATTTAAAACAATTTACTTTCAAATTTCATTTTAAATTTAAGATTTAAAATGAATACAAATTTAAATTTAACAATTTTTTTAAAATAATTTAAAAACCTTTTAAATCACATGTTAAAGAAATACTTTTCTTATAAAAGAAATTTATAAGAGTTTAAACCAAATTTATTTTAAAATTCAAATCATTTAAAAATATACTTTAACATTTAAAGTTGTTTAGATATTTGAGTTTTTATAAAACTTAATTTATTTCAAAACTGGATTCAAATTTAGGTTTGAATCCATATCTAAAAATTTGACTTTAAACTTTGTTTAAAATCCTGTTTTCAAATTTTAAATCTTTTTTTAAAATCTGAAAACCAGACAGGTTTTAAAACCTGTAACATAACAAATACCCGAGCCTACCCTAAAACACTTCGAGTCGAACCCTTCATTTCTCGAGCAAAACATCCAATTACTTGAGAACTCTCGAGTACACTACCATCCAAAACCAACATCACCAGAAAACAGATGTGCACTGTGCACATGCACCAACTACGCAGTCGACTCCGACCATCAACGATGATCTCCCCAAGTCAGCGATCGCTCTCGCTCCTAATCACGATCTTCAGATCATCGATACAAACTCGAAATCGAATTCGAGTGGTCAAACCCAAAACTGGAGCAAACATCCACACCTGGAAACCACCTCGACCACGAATCTCCGACCACCTGAAGGGCTGCAACTCCGGCCTCGACTCCATCTACTACCCAGCTATCACCACGCCAAAACACACTGCACTCGATCAACTACACACAACGTAGTGATCGATACATCAACCCAGGGAAAATTTAGGGTTCTAAAAGAAATTCTACTGTTGCAACTTCTCTGGTGAATTGCATCACCATCCACTAATTTTCCACTATTCTCTGATCACATCTCCACCTCCAGGAAAGACAACGAGCTTCCCGATCCACTTGATCACCAGAAAGACCCAAATTCTCATATTTTGATAAACCCAGGACCGCACATTCAATGCTTAACTAGAAATAGTGATTCTTGTTTCAAAAATCAAGTTTTTGTTTTAGCATTCGATTCATATGCCTGAATTCATGAATTGTGAAGATTGAATTTTGACTTGTTTACAGTTTTCACTGTTGTTTTGGTTTTTTCCAGGCAATATCCAAAATTATTTTAGCTTAAACAAATTTTTAAGCTCTAAGCTAAGATGTAACAAACAACTTTTGTTTTAATGCCAATTCTAAACATCAAGTAGTTTAGGTGAAATTTATTCTTGAATCTAACTCCTGTGTTTAATCTTTAGACAGAGCACCTGTATGTCAAAGCCTGTAACACTACATCTATTTTTAAACATACATATAGATGTCAAATAGATATAGATACATGATTATACACAATTAAGTATTCTACAGATTCATTCATTAGCTTTTAAAAGTTACTCACCAAATCTCCAGGAAAAGAACAGAGCACTTGATTTTGAAAACAGGCTTTTAAAAGTTGCTAACTGGAAAATTGCTTTGAAGGTTGCTAGCTGATCTTCATGTTTGTTTTGAGTTGAAAATAAGCTTCAGTAGTTAATGTCTTTTCTGGAATGCTCAGTTTCTTTTGTAAACGAAATGAAATGAAAAAGATAGATTGATATATGAAAGAGCTTGCACAGGTTGATATTATTTGTTTGTACAAGATTGTCCAGAGATTTTTTTTCCTTATAGGGGCTGATATGATCTATTTTGTGTACTTAGAGATAATAGTATTAATGAAGTTGTCCTTATGTCTACAAACTTATACTTTATCTCATTTCGTATGGTACTTAGATATCATTTTTTTCTTTTCAAGTGTACATACTCATTTTCCTGTACAAGAATGAATACATTTTTCCTTACTTCAGTCTTACAGCCTTTCATCTACAAAAATTTCTATATTAAACAAGATGTTAGAATTTACCTACTTTATTTTTATGTTCCATTCTAACTTAAATATTTATTGTCTTTTATTTCTCTCTATATATATTTATTGTTTATATCTTTTTAAAAGTTTAAGTATCCAACATTTACTTTATATTCATATTTTATTTTTAAGTTAAAACTGTATTTGTAACAACCCGCATATTTATCGATTTTATATTTAAATATTTTATTTAAATATTTTATCGTCAATCAGATTTTAGTCCGAAAAGCTACTTTTTGCATACGGTCAAATTAGGACTCGAGACCACCCCCATTGAGTTCAAAATGACGTTTGCGATCTTTTTGAGTATAAACTTCGATATGTTTGGAGTTAGTGGAATTTTGTCACTTTTTCGCTTAGGGATTTGGTTTGGGCTGAACCACTTACTAACTCAGTCCCAACCCATCTCCTCTTCATCACTTCCTTCTTCATAAATTCCTAACAACAAAGCTTCATCAAAAATGGCGGAGGGAATGGGAAATTAAAATTCCAAGCTCAAGTTCATTTGCAAATTCAACATCTAACTCCAAATTCAAAGTGAAGCATTGATTCAAGCTTGTGGTTGCTTCTCACTTTGCTTTCAAGCTTGATTTTCATCTAAATTGTGAAAAGGTTAGATTTTTATCTCACATTCTTGTCTATAACTATCTTGGATTGTTGGGAATGATTCCCTATCACTTTAGCATGTACATTTGCATTTGGTTTGGATTGGATTGGCGAAAAATTCCAATTTTTAGTGTTTTTGGTGAATTACTAGGCTTAGGTCGCTCTGCCACGAGAAGACTCGGCCTGCATATGGCTCGTTCGCCCATAGGTCGTTTTGTCGCTTTTAGGTCGGCCGTGAGTTAGGTCGCCACCACTTTAGGCCGTTCTGCCTTAGGTCGTTATACCTTAGGTCGTTCTGCCTTGAGTCTTTAGCTCGTTTGGCCTTGGGTCGCTCTTGTTAAGCCCTTAGGTCGCATGGCCTTGATATCGTTAGGTCGCTCGCTCCCTTTTCTCGTTTAGGTCGCTCGACCATTCACCTAGTTAGGTCGCTTGAACCCATTCCACCTTAAAGTCGCTCAGCCCTGAATGGTTAGGTCGCTTGGCCTCGTCACTTTCTTAGGTCGCGAGATTAATTAGGTCGCTCGGCATGTGCAACCTTGTTAGGTCGCTCCCCCTCATTAGGTCGTTAGACCTTAAGTCGTTCTACCTATATAACTCACACCTGCTATAGGTCGTTCAGTCCTTATAGGTCGTGCCTCATGCTTAGGTCGCTCACCTAGGTCGCTCGGCATGTTATCCTTAGGTCGTTCGACCTATTTTACTTTAGGTCGCTTGCCTGTAGGTCATTCCATTTTCACTTTAGCTCGGCTATGTTAGGTCGCATGGGTATTTCTACTTGATGGATTTGGAACTGATTTCCTTGGATTTCATTCACGTCTCCGAACGTGAATTTTTGTGACTTGTTGATTCTACAATGAATTTCTGTGATTTACCATTTTAAAAACATAAAGGTTTCAATACTAGTAGTAAATACCAAAACTCTTTCATCAAAACGATTTCAACTCTATCTTATTACAAAGCTCTTTTCCTAAACCTTTTTCCAATCTATTAGTATATACAAGCCTTTACTTCACTCGGATGAGAAATCGAATTAAACAGCTTAGTAAAACAAGTGGTATGAAACGCTTGCGTTTGCTTCGTCGGTTAACTCTTGGACTTGTTCGATTGAACCTCTTATGACAATTTCCTAGTGAAAATCTACAGTTTGTTCGTAAATATTTAAGTTAAGCTAGTGGTTATGGGACATGAAGCTAAACTCATATATTTACTAGCTTAGTGTAATTGACACTTCTTGATGATCATTGACGATCATTTTTGTGATTTAGACTAGCAATTGTGAGATGTCTCTTTGTCTGTGAGGGAGACTAAACCCCGTTTGTGTGATGTTTCGACTCACATATGTGGGGTAGCGCCCCATGGTCTTCGGGCCGTTCGTGTGGAGCCTCGGCTTAAAATTAATGGTTAGCTGCCATGAGATAGCATCTCGTTTGTGTGATACACGTGTTGGTGAGCTTTCATGCTCCCGTTCTTGTGATAGGCCTCCCCCCTTTTTGTGATTTCTGGATTTCATGTGTTGATTTCTGGAATTTGTGCTTCACCAATTTTCGTGATTTTCATTTGTAAGTTTTATCAATTTTTGTGCATTGGTGAATTCGTGTGTCATTACCTTTTTGTGGATTTGGATCTTTGAGAAGATTCTTGTGATATTGATTAATCTCTTGTTGATTATCATTTACATACTTATAGTAGTATGCCATTATGGTTATTATACGTTTATGCCATATCTTTTATTCTATAATGTCATCTGATATTTATAGCTAGACCGATCCGTTTATTATTTTCTTATTAAATAATACTCGGGTCAGATCGAGATGTTACAGGTGCTTCTGCTTGACTTCTCTCCAGGGATCTATTACTCTGACTTTTGGCAAACTACTTAGATTAGTAGTTTTTGTTATATACATTTGAGATTTGAGATATCGACTCATAGATGTATTCTATTGTATAGCACATGTTGCTATTCTTTTATGTTATTGTGGATCTTTCAGACCACTACTCTGATGTACACTTTCATGTGTTATATATTCATATCTTTTTCCGCCTTTGTGATATGGATGTCTATGACTGATTTGTGTTATGTTTATTTCTATATTTGTTTCCGAAGAATATATATAGCCACTGTGTAGTAGCTTTGAGTTTGTATCGGTATGTCGGATTTCCTCCTTAAATGAAATGCATGTTATACTATCTGACATATCGGTACTCGCACAAAGAAATTACATGGATGGTCGCTCCTCCACAGCCTTATTCTCCGTGCTAGTTGACAACATTACTCCGTAGTGTTCTTGGCTAGCGTGGGTATAGAGGTGGGGCGTTACTGCTTGGTATCAGAGCTAAACTTTGGAACAATGTAGAATAACTTAACAAGGATCATCGTCCTAAGTCCAACTTAGGAGTCGTGCCTTAGGATTTAATTCGAGTCTTCGTACCGATTCATCCTATTTCCTTTTATGTATCCTTGTTTTATCTATCAAGATTTACTTGATATTTATTTGGAGAATAACTTTTCTTATTTTCTCTTTCTTAAAGAAGAGAATGTCTAAACCAGGTCGTCCCAGAGCTGGACCATCTACTGTTTCTCCCCAGGATGGAGTTTTTATGACCGCTCAACAGCTTCTTGATTTAGTAAAGAATGCTCAGGCAGCTGGTCCTAATCAGGAACCTACTCACCCTATATCTGGATTTGCACGCTTGTGCAACGATTATACCAACTTGGATGGGAAACCATTTAAAGGTTCCGAAACTATTATTGAGGTCCAGGCTTGGTTAAAAACATGCGATCGAATCTTTTCTCGCATGAATCTTATCGATCTTCACCGTGTTCAGGTGGCCTCCAATATGCTCCAAGAAAGAGCATTGGATTGGTACGAACTTCTTGTTTCTGAAATTAATGAAGCGGATCTCACCTGGGAGTAATTCCGGGGGCGCTTCGAACTAAAATTTATACCAGAAGCTGAGAAAGTGACATTGGCTCGATGTTTCATAGACCTTGTTCAAGGTGAGTCCTCTGTGACTGATTATGTCGCATCCTTCGAGTCGCTTTCCAAATATGGGGTTGAATACATCAACACCCCATTGAAGAAGAACCAGAGATTCGTCTATGGCTTAAACAAAAATCTCAAGAAGTCATTACTTCTAAAATTAGAAGTTTCTTTCGACCAACTCATTGATATCGCTCTTCGTCTTGAAGAGGCGGATAGGGAAAGTGATGTTGAAGTGGTGGGTTCCTAACCAAACTTCAACAACAGGAAAAGGCCAAACAAATCCAAAGGCCCTTATCCCAATAAGAAGGGGAAACAAGCAACTCCTACTGCAAAGACTTTTTCCTCTAGTGATGGGAAATGCTTCAACTGTGGTTCTAAGGACCATTTTGCAAACAAGTGTTGAAAGCCTCGTTCTTGTCGCTATTGTAAAAGTCCGGATCATTATATGCATATATGCCCTAAGCTTCAAGGCAAGAAGGAGGGAAAGTTAAACGTGGCTCAAGCCCATGGCAACACATCTCGTGGTCAAGGTATGTCTCATTCTATTCTTGATGGCATCATTATATTTCGTGATCAACCTATTAGAGTTCTCTTTGATATGGGTGCATCCCATTCTTTTATATCAAAGGAACTTGTCGATACTTTTTCTTTAAGTGTTGATGCTTTAATGACTTCTCTAAGAATTGCGAATCCGGTTGGTGGATCCGCAACTCTTAGTTTGCTTTGTAGTGATGTGGAGATTATTTTATGTGATTTTTCTTTCCTAACCGATTTTCATGTCATGCGTTATTTAGGCTTTGGAATGATTTTGGGTATGGATTGGCTTAATCGTTATGAAGCCCATATCTTATGTCCTGAGTGGACTATTTTTCTCCAACATCTGCAATCTGTAAAGCAGATTTCAATTATTCTTAAAGATTCGGATTCCACTTTGGCTGCATCTTTATATTTTTTAAATCCTCGTGATGATGATGATGAGGAAGATGTCATTTCTCTTATTCACGTCGTTCGTGAATTTTCCGACATATTTGAGCCCGTTTTAGGATTACCACCTAAGCGAGCAATTGAGTTCAAAATTAATCTTATCCCTGGAGCTCAACCTATTACTCGTCCTCCTTATCGCATGTCCAATAAGGAGAATGAGGAGATGCGCAAACAATTATCCGAATTGGAGACAAAGCAATTTATTCGCTCTAGTTCCTCGCCTTGGGGAGCTTCGGCTATTTTCTTAAAGAAATCTGATGGTACGCTTAGGCTTTGCGTTGATTATCGCAAACTTAATGATCTTACTATTAAAAATAAATATCCTTTACCTCGGATTGATGATCTATTCGATCAGCTTAGTGGTGCTAGAGTCTTTTCAAAATTGGACTTGGCTACCGGTTTTCACCAACTCCGTATTGCAGAGGATAGCATTCCTTTGACATCGTTCCGTACTCGATATGGATCTTATAAATGGCTTGTTATGCCATTTGGTTTAATGAATGCTCCGGCTTATTTCGTTGACCTTATGAATCGAGTTTTCAAAAGTTTTCTCGATCAATTTGTTCTCGTCTTTATTGATGATATCCTTGTGTATTCTAAAACCGAGGAGGAACATGAAAAGCATCTTCGGGTTGTATTGGAAACTCTTAGGAGTAATCAATTAAAAGCAAAATTTTCTAAATGCCACTTTTGGCAATCCAGTGTGAAGTTTCTTGGTCATATTATTTCCGAATCCGGAATATCAGTGGATCCTTCAAAGATTGAAGCGATTCAAAATTGGAAGAGACTGGAGAGTGTAACGGAAATCCGTAGTTTCCTTGGATTGGCGGGTTATTACCGTCGTTTCATTAAGGACTTTTCTAAAATTGTCGTGCCTCTTACTGGCTTAACAAAGAAAGGTGTTAAATACATTTGGTCATACAAATGTGAAACTTCTTTCAGAAATTAAAAGAACTCCTTTATGATGCTCCTATTCTTGTTATTCCCGAAGGGAATCAAGATTTTGTTGTTTATACCGATGCTAGTCGCGTTGGTTTGGGTGCCGTTCTTATGCAAAAAGAACGTGTTATTGCTTATGCTTCTAGGCAATTGAAGCCGGCTGAGACTTGATATGCCACACATGATTTAGAACTCGCGGCTATCGTTTTCGCCCTTCGAATTTGGCGACATTATCTTTTGGGAGAGAAATTTATACTTTATACTGATCATAAGTCTTTGAAATATTTATTTTCTCAAAAGGAACTTAATTTGCGTCAACAGCGTTGGCTCGAATTCCTTGCCTCTCATGATCTTGATATTCTTTATACTCCCGGAAAGGGAAATCGAGTTGCTGATGCTCTTAGTCATAAGCAACAAGCAGTTGTTTCTATGATGATATCTGAATGGCATGATCTCGAGGTTTTATCCACTTGTGAGATTAGAGATCGTGTATCCGATTTATGTTCATCTTTTGTTTTATGTAGCCTTGAGGCTCGTCCTTCTCTTTTAGACCGCATTCTTGAAGCTCAAAGGCTAGATCCCGAATTGGCTCTTCTTGGCCAAAATCTTAAGGATAAAATTGATATTGAAGGTTTGAAAGACTTTGATATTAATTCTCGTGGCGGCATTCAAAAATTTGGTAGACTTATCGTACCAAATATTAGTGATCTTCGTAAAGATATTTTAGAAGATTCTCATCATTCTAAATTTACCATTCATCCCGGTAGTAGTAAAATGTACGCGGATATGAAGCGACTTTATTATTGGGAGGGAATGAAATCTGAAATTGCTAACTTTGTTAAGTGTTGCATGACTTGCCAACTTGTCAAGGCTGAACATCGAAGGCCCGGTGGGTTATTGCAACCTTTGGAAATTCCAGTTTGGAAGTGGGACCAAATTTCCATGGATTTTATTGATGTCCTTCCCCGTTCTCGTTCGGGTCATAATAGCTTATGGGTGATTGTTGATAGACTTACTAAATCCGCCCATTTTATTCCCGTTCGGTCGAATCGAACTGTTCCTCTTTTGGCCAAACTTTTTATTAAAGAAATTGTTAAATTGCATGGAGTCCCTACTTCCATTGTTAGTGATCGTGATCCATTGTTTACTAGTGGATTCTGGAAGAGTCTTCAAAAAGCTTTGGGAACGAAGCTTAATTTTAGCACCGCTTATCACCCCCAGTCCGATGGACAAACTGAGCGTGTGAATCAAACTCTTGAAGATCTTCTTCGTGCTTGTGTGCTTGACTTTGGTGGAAGTTGGGAAGATCATATTTCTCTTGTTGAATTTTCCTATAATAATAGCTTCCAATCTAGTATTGGTATGGCACCTTTCGAGGCACTCTATTGAAGGCCATGCCGATCTCCTTCTTGTTGGCTTGAGGCCAGTGAGAAGCTGGTTTTAGGTCTAGATTTTATTCATGATTCCACAGAAAAGATTGAACTTATTCGTCATAGGATGAAAGAAGCCCAGAGTAGACAAAAATCCTATGCCGATAACCGAAGAAGGAAATTAGAATTTTCTGTTGAAGATCTTGTATTTGTTCGTGTTTCACCTATGAAGAGTGTTGTACGCTTCAGTCGATCGGGAAAATTAGCGCCTCGATATATTGGGCCATTTCCTGTCACTGAACGTATTGGTTCCATGGCTTATCGCCTTTTGTTACCGGCTCAATTTTATGCTATTCATGACGTGTTTCACGTTTCTCAATTACAGAAGTGCCTTCGGGATTCCGATTCTATTCTTGAGCCCGGTGTTATGGAAGAGATTGAAGTTTCGCCTAATTTAACTTATGAGCAGCATCATATTCGAATTATTGCTTCGGAAGTCAAACGACTTCGAAATAAAGATGTTCTGCTTGTTAAAGTTCAATGGTCCTCAGATCCTAAGGATTTCTCTTGGGAATTTAGAGAAATCATCGAGCGTACACATCCGGACTTACTTTCTCATGCTCTTTAAGGTGAACTTCTTATTTCAAATTTCTTTTGTGTTAATATGCTTAAATGGTTGTTACTTTTTATTTCCATCTTATATATTGCGAGGACGCACTTTCTTTAAGGAGGGGAGTCTGTAACAACCCGCATATTTATCGATTTTATATTTAAATATTTTATCGTCAATCGGATTTTAGTTCGAAAAGCTACTTTTTGCATACGGTCAAATTAGGACTCGAGACCACCCCCATTGAGTTCAAAATGACGTTTGCGATCTTTTTGAATATAAACTTCGATATGTTTGGAGTTAGTGGAATTTTGTCACTTTTTCGCTTAGGGCTTTGGTTTGGGCCGAACCACTTACTAACTCAGTCCCAACCCATCTCCTCTTCATCACTTCCTTCTTCATAAATTCCTAACAACAAAGCTTCATCAAAAATGGTGGAGGGAATGGGAAATTAAAATTCCAAGCTCAAGTTCATTTGCAAATTCAACATCTAACTCCAAATTCAAAGTGAAGCATTGATTCAAGCTTGTGGTTGCTTCTCACTTTGCTTTCAAGCTTGATTTTCATCTAAATTGTGAAAAGGTGAGATTTTTATCTCACATTCTTGTCTATAACTATCTTGGATTGTTGGGAATGATTCCCTATCACTTTAGCATGTACATTTGCATTTGGTTTGGATTGGCGAAAAATTCCAATTTTTAGTGTTTTTGGTGAATTACTGGGCTTAGGTCGCTCTGCCACGAGAAGACTCGGCCTGCATATGGCTCGTTCGCCCATAGGTCGTTCTGTCGCTTTTAGGTCGGCCGTGAGTTAGGTCGCCACCTCTTTAGGTCGTTCTGCCTTAGGTCGTTCTGCCTTAGGTCGTTCTGCCTTGAGTCTTTAGCTCGTTTGGCCTTGGGTCGTTCTTGTTAAGCCCTTAGGTCGCATGGCCTTGATATCGTTAGGTCGCTCGCTCCCTTTTCTCCTTTAGGTCGCTCGACCATTCACCTAGTTAGGTCGCTTGACCCCATTCCACCTTAAAGTCGCTCGGCCCTGAAAAGTTAGGTCGCTTGGCCTTGTCACTTTCTTAGGTCGCGAGATTAATTAGGTCGCTCGGCATGTGCAACCGTGTTAGGTCGCTCCTCCTCATTAGGTCGTTAGACCTTAAGTCGTTCTACCTATATAACTCACACCTGCTATAGGTCGTTCAGTCCTTATAGGTCGCGCCTCATGCTTAGGTCGCTCACCTAGGTCGCTCGGCATGTTATCTTTAGGTTGTTCGACCTATTTTACTTTAGGTCGCTTGCCTGTTGGTCATTCCATTTTCACTTTAGCTCGGCCATGTTAGGTCGCATGGGTATTTCTACTTGATGGATTAGGAACTGATTTCCTTGGATTTCATTCATGTCTCCGAACATGAATTTTTGCGACTTGTTGATTCTACAATCAATTTCTGTGATTTACCATTTTAAAAACATAAAGGTTTCTATACTAGTAGTAAATACCAAAACTCTTTCATCAAAACGATTTCAACTCTATCTTATTACAAATCTCTTTTCCTAAACCATTTTCCAATCTATTAGTATATACAAGCCTTTACTTCACTCGGATGAGAAATCGAATTAAACGGTTTAGTAAAACAAGTGGTATGAAACGCTTGCGTTTGCTTCATCGGTTAACTCTTGGACTTGTTCGATTGAACCTCTTGTGACAATTTCCTAGTGAAGATCTACAGTTTGTTCATAAATATTTAAGTTAAGCTAGTGGTTATGGGACATGAAGCTAAACTCATATATTTACTTGCTTAGTGTAATTGACACTTCTTGATGATCATTGACGATCATTTTTGTGATTTAGACAAGCAATTGTGCGATGTCTCTTTGTCTGCGAGGGAGACTACACCCCGTTTGTGTGATGTTTCGACTCACATATGTGGGGTAGTGCCCCATGGTCTTCGGGCCGTTCATGTGGAGCCTCGGCTCAAAATTAATGGTTAGCTGCCATGAGATAGCATCTCGGTTGTGTGATACACGTGTTGGTGAGCTTTCATGCTCCCGTTCTTGTGATAGGCCTCCCCTCTTTTTGTGATTTTTGGATTTCGTGTGTTGATTTCTGGAATTTATGCTTCACCAATTTTCGTGATTTTCATTGGTAAGTTTTATCAATTTTTGTGCATTGGTGAATTCTTGTGTCATTACCTTTTTGTGGATTTGGATCTTTGAGAAGATTCTTGTGATATTGATTAATCTCTTGTTGATTATCATTTACATACTTATAGTAGTATGCCATTATGGTTATTATACGTTTATGCCATATCTTTTATTCTATATCATGTCATCTGATATTTATAGCTAGACTGATCTGTTTATTATTTTCTTATTAAATAATACTCGGGTCAGACCGAGATGTTACAGGTGCTTCTGCTTGACTTCTCTCCAGGGATCTATTACTCTGACTTTTGGCAAACTACTTAGATTAGTAGTTTTTGTTATATACATTTGAGATTTGAGATATCGACCCATAGATGTATTCTATTGTATAGCACATGTTGCTATTCTTTTGTGTTATTGTGGATCTTTCAGACCACTACTCTGATGTACACTTTCATGTGTTATATATTCATATCTTTTTCCGCCTTTGTGATATGGATGTCTGTGACTGATTTGTGTTATGTTTATTTCTATATTTGTTTCCGAAGATTATATATAGCCACTGTGTAGTAGCTTTGAGTTTGTATCGGTATGTCGGATTTCCTCCTTAAATGAAATGCATGCTATACTATCTGACATATCGGTACTCGCACAAAGAAATTACATGGATGGTCACTCCTCCACAGCCTTATTCTCCGTGCTAGTTGACAACATTACTCCGTAGTGTTCTTGGCTAGCGTGGGTATAGAGGTGGGGCGTTACAGTATTCTTATGAATGACCTTTTAGAGAAAATAAAATAAAGCTATTTATATATATACAAATAACAACTTATACAAATATCTTTAAAATCCAAATATTTTAAATATTTACTCTTTTTAAATTCAAGACTTTTAAATTCAAAATAAATTCTAAAATCCAATTTTAAAATCAAGTTATATATATATATATATACATATAACAACATAGTTACTTTGAAGATAACACTTCTATTTTAAAGTCGATTTATATTTATATATAAAACAATACATTAATAATGTTATATTGAAAATAATAATTTGTCAAAATTTAAATAATTTATAAAAGAGATTATAAATTCCTATCATCATTAAATGAATTGATATCTCATATTTATTAAACCATATTTTAAAACAAACCTTTTAGTTAATCTTAAACTTAAGCTAAGATATAATTTAATCAATCAAACATTTATCTTAAACATTTTAAAACTATATATTTTAAATTAAATCAAAATTCCCAAATTACCTAAATATATTAGAATTTGAAAAGATTCATTTATTTATTAGATTCAAACCAAAGATTTATATTTATAATATATACAAATATATATACATTATAAATAGAAAACAATTTATTAGCTTTTAAAAGATAAATCACCCATTTCATATTTATTAAAAGAAGATTATTAAATCAATTCAAATCTTATTAACAAATATTATCAAATCAATTTAATTTTTAATGCAGATTATTAAATTGATATTGACAAAAATTCCGGGATATCACACAAATAAGTAACAACGAGATTAACACACTTCAACATTCATACTTAACTATTCCACGGTCAAGAGTGAAGTGGTAGGTTAGAGTTCTATTGCTCATATCCCTACTCGACATCAATCTTAACTCTCACAAATAGATAAGTCTACCTCGTCAAGTTTTAGTGTTAAGCCCAGTCAATTACCTTTTTCAAAACTTATAAATACTTTAAAAATACTTGTAAATAGGTTTTAAATATTTATTTAAAATATTACTTTAAAACATCTAATTTATATATCATTTTTAAACACTTAAACCAATAAGCAACTTATTATAGCATTTATAAATGCTGTTAAAAGTCTGTTAAAAACAAAATTGAAAAGCACGATCTTTGTGACTAGTTTTAACCACTTTAAAAATGATTTAAGACCTGAAAATTTTATAGTAAGTACTACCCATAGGGTACTTGAAACCCATGGAAAGAAACCCCTAGGAATATCTTCCAATTTATTAAAAAATTCCCAAAAACATGCTATATTTACAAAGTGTATTTATAACCACCTTTCTACTTCAACTTTCACAACTTAGCTTCACAATTTTTATAATTTTCTAAACCATTTATTTACTTTCCAATACACAAAAATATGTGTATAGAACAAACAAATAAAATTATCCTAAGCTAAGATAATATATCTCCAATTTACATAAGTTAAAGTTAAGGGATATCGAAATGCACTTATAGCGACTATTCTTGCTTCATACACTTTCAAACATACTTCACTTCAAACACACAATCTAAACAACCATTTAAACATCAAGTCAAGTCCACGCTACATGTTTAAGAGGAAATAGAAGTGATGTTATACAATATAAAGTGGTCATTTTCATTCATAAGCAAGAGGGGTCCAAAGTTTATAACTTCAGTTAGTTAAAGTCACTTTAACTTTATATTTTCATACAATACACACACACACACACAATATATAAAAAAAGATAGTAAGATGACTCACTTAGATCCAAGCCAAATACATGTTCAAGCACAACCAAACTCAAGAACACTTCTGTCACGATCCAAATTTCAACGTTCAAAAAATCGACACCCGTACTTCACTTGTAGTCGAATGCCGCAGATTCAATCATTCAAATTCGAGTCATGCCGGAGATTATAACACAGTAAGTATAACAAAACAGCGGAAGAAAGAAATGACTGATATCATATGATCACAAATGATACAATATCCAGAATATGATATACAACAATGATATCTGTATGATACAACAATATTAGAGATAAATAATGATACAGCGGAAAACAGAAGTGATAACTCCAAATGATCCTCAAAAGAGAATGAGTCCAACAACTCCAACATCAGCTCGAACCCTCGTCCCGTTTCACCAAGAGAAGCAACGTCAGTCGATGAGTGAACTCCAAAAACTGAACTAGCTCCAACTAGTCTACTAAACCTGACTATCTGAAAAACCCAACTCTAGACTGCCCGTGTGGAAAATTGTGGGTACCCAGAGTTTAGGAAGGGAACAATAAACTCCGAGTCAGTCATGGGGCTAGTGTGAGTAAACAAAAAATAGTTTATCTTTAAAACAAACAACAAAAGAATTTTAAACATTGAAATCCGCAATGCTTTTTGGAAAATGAAACTACCATAAAGCCTCCCGCCACACACACAATGCAAACGCAGAATTGGAGGAGATTTCTCCCTATAATAGTCAAAAATGCTTACTACGCAAAAACACCTTTGATATTATTACTAGTGCATAGTGTAGGAAACATTTCGAAAATACAATATTAATCTTAGCCAGCATACAACCATTATTGTATGCCTACTATAGCTACTATGTTCAATAGCAGGTTACCGTCACATTCCATAGCAGGTTATACAACTAAAACGTACAAGTCTCATATTGTTTCTTTGAATTTTCCAACAAATGGTCAGGCTAAGGAACTTCCTATGCCACGTAGGAACACATCTGGAGGGACGCCCCGAGAGACAACTGCTCTCTGCCAAAACAAGGCCGGTTACACCCTTCCCGGGAAGTAAACCTGAGATATGCCACCCCCGGTCGTTTGCGACCTTTATCCGAGGTACCTCGATCACAAAGCAACAATCACACAGAGTATATGAGATTGGAGCAACCACACAGGTAAATATCTGGGCTCCATACCATGATATCACCTTTTTCCAGAAGGAATGGACATACCCTAGGGGAGCTACCCCTGAAACCTTGCCGCATCTTTCCTGTTTCGACCATTACCAGTTTGTGAGGCTCGATGAGGTCTCGTCCACAAAGCTACGCTTTACACGAAAGCCATGCTTTGATTAACAAATAATCAGCAACACACAACAACACTTAGCATGCCACACTACCAAATTAGGAGTATATCACTGATAACCTTCAACTACATAACCTCTGAGCTCGTACGTCTCAGAGAAGGGTGTTAATGTCACATACCGAAATTTTCGACTTTCGAAAATTCGACATCGATACTCACTTTATCGACTGCCGAGCAATCGAGTGCTGGAAACTCCAATAGTGAGGGTTTTAAGAAAAAGAAAAAGTAGAAGAAGAAGAAGATAGAAGAAAAAGAGAAGAAAGAAAGAAGAAGGACAACAGAAAACACATCAGAACAGAAAACAATATCAGAATCTTACACATCGCAGCGGAACAATATACAATAGATAAATGAATAATCTTTAAACAAAGAACTATATCGTTTTATACATACATCAATCAGAGTCATATACAACAATGGACAGTTTTATAAACTTGTCCTCATACAGAATACACAGCGGAATAAATACTATCAGATACAAATACTACGTCTCGTCATCCAGCTTATCTCCAAAGCTCCAGAATATCCAGATAATTATAACTCTAGGCTGCCCGTGTGGAAATTGGTGGGCACCCAGAGTTTAGAAGGGAACAATAAACTCCGAGTCAGTCATGGTGACTGGTGTGAGATCATAAAACAGTTATTCTTTAAAATAAACAACAGGATAATTTTAAAGTCAATTCGAAATGCTTTTGGAAAATGAAACTACCATAAGACCTCCCGCCACACACACAATGCAAACGCAGACTTGGAGGAGATTTCTTCTTATGATAGTCAAAGATGCTTACTACGCAAAAATCAAATTCTTTTTGATATTATTATTAGTGCATAGTGGAAAACATTTCGAAAGTAGAATATAAATCTTAGCCAGCATAGGTACCATTATATTATGCCTGCTATAGCTGCCATATTAGATGGCAGGTTCTACAACTAAAACCGTACAAGGCTCGTATTGTTTCTTTGGATTTCCAACAAATGGTCAGGCTAAGGAACTTCCTATCCACGATGGGTACGTCCCTGGAATAGACGACCCGAGAACCTAACCGGATCTCTGCCAACACAAGGCCGGGTTACCTCTGCAAAAATAGGTAACTACTGACATGCTTATGCCATCCCCCGATCGTCACCGATCTTCCCGAGGATCCCCGATTCGCAACAACCACAAAGAAATAAATGTTGCAGCAACCACAGAGGTTAAGTATCTGGGCTCCATACCATGATACCACCTTTATCCAGAAGGAATGACATACACTAAGGGGCGCTACTCCCTAGAACCTTGCCGCATTCGTCCTGTTTCGACCATTTCCGGGGTGTGAGGCTCGACGAAGTCTCGTCCACAAAGCTACGCTTTCTCAAAAAGCCCTGCTTCGGGTCAAACAAAATGATCAACCTATGATCACAAAGATATAAGATCAAACAAATGATCATATCACAAATGATCAAACACCGATCATTTCACAGCAACACTCAGTATGCCACGTTACCAAATTGGGATATATCGCTGATAAATTTCAACTACATAACCTCTGAGCTCGTACGTCTCAGAGAAGGGTGTTAAGCTAAGAGAATAAATTCTCCGCCACCAACAGAAATGTATTTGAAAAGAATCAGCTTTATATCTCAAATTGTAACGTTAGACACACAATCCATACAAGTCTGTTCCGGGATCGAACAGAACCGAAGGCACTTCTCACGAAGCCCTTGCATTTCCGGATAAATTTCTAATCACGTCGGGACTTCCCGTCACTAAGGGTGATAAAACCTCTAAATCGAAGATCAGTCGATGTAGAGTAACTCGACGGTAATCCTTCCGTTTTCAAAAATATCCGGTCTTCAACACCGGTCTTCAAATGCAATTCATAACGACGTATCACATATTCGGAATGGGTTATACGACCCCATGGTCCTTTCCCGGCTAACCCGAATAGTGAGCGATTATTCAAAAATAAGTGTGGCATTCACATTCATCCAATTCACAACAAATACCATCTAAGGTAATTATTGATAGTCGGTTATTTAACTATCAATAAAGATGCGCAACATCATCAGATTCCAAATAATTTTCCCAAATTATTTATCTTCAAAAATATCTTTACTAGATATAAAATTTCCACACTTAACCATTTGAAAACAATTTCAAATATTCACTTTTCAATTTATCTTTAAAAGATAAAAACTCAAACAGTTCATTTCACATTGGAAAAGCATTTCCATACTTATTTAAAAATAAGTAATTCACAAATCATTTATTTTCAACACTTAGAAAATATTCGATATACTTAAAATCAAAATTAAGTATATATCTCATTCTTTAAGGAAATCATTCTTAAATCACATTTATTTGAGTCAAAATGAATGTTGCGTAAAACATCGTTACGACGACTCGAAATCACTAGTATAGGGATTCAGAATTAAGATAGATATATAAATCCCAATACTATATAAAATATTTCCTTTCGGAAATCATTTACTATAACAACAGTGTTATAGTCCACCATTTCCTTATTTTTCGAAAACGTCTATTTCAACAATAAATGTTGAAATCTATGATTTCGATAGTTCACACGTTTTAAAACATCTTTTAAAACAATTAACTTCATTTCATAATATCGCTTTCCCAAAACCCTATCCATTTTACTTAAAAATATATTCACTGTCCAAAATCGTGAATATACTTCACTAACCACATTTCAGTCTTTCCTACACATTTTATTTCAATAAAAATTCGCTATTTAAAATCGCGAATATATCTTCTTTAATGTCCTTCTATATTTAATTTATCAAATCCAATTGATTTCGAATTTATAAAACAACGTTTATAAATTCTATTTTCTATTCTATAACAACTTCGATTTTATAAATTTCCTTTAATGACCCATTCAATTTTATAACTCAACGTATGCATCAAAAATCCATATTATAAGTTAAATACTTATAATTTATTTATTTTAAAAGAAATCGTTCTTTTAAACTTTACAAACTGTAAATAAACCCATTTTAACATCATTTCCATTTTTAAATCCACATTCCCAAATATTCACTTTTAACCCCAAAATCAAATCCCAAATTGATTTCTAATTTTACTTCAATACCACATCAATTTCAATATTCATTTCTAAATTAATTTCCCATCCCAAATCATTTTATATTGATTTTCTCTAAACTTGTTTCAATTTGCCAATTAAATTTATAATTGGACTTCTAACTTATTTCATTTTAAACAAATTCCTCTTAAAGAAAATAAATCCCTTTTATCTTTTTCCAACTATTTAGAAATCCAAATTTTAATTAAATTCTTCAATTTAAAATCACTATCATACGAAATTCATTTATTTAACGTTTTCACTTGATTCTGGAATTAATTCAATACGATTATAAAAATTTACTTTTTATACTTTAAAATTCCTTTCTTCAAAATTTCTTCAATTTCAAAAATTGATTCACTTAGAAATTTTCTACTTGAATTTCAAAAATTCAATTTCGTTTATCTTTGGAATCCAATAATGTCAAACATCCATTCAGCTAGATTTTAGCTTTCAAACAATTTCCAAAATATCAATATGATTAATAGCATCACTATAATCATTCACAAATTATCACATCACAGTAGAAATAAATTCAATCAATGTGAGGGGTCTAGTTGGATCCCTCCAACCTGTTTCCCTGCATCCAAAGACGTCAGCACAATACCAATTCCGCTCCAGTACGGAATTATCGCGGTATATGGGTTTTATAAAAATCTGCTTACTAACGGCGCAATAGGGTCTCATCCGCTATACGAGGCGGGAAATCATCAATCCAATATATACATATGCCAATATGTATATACTGCTATATATATAGATATATCCTATCATATCTAATAGCACATTCAAACAAATCAATCAATAATAACTGTAAAATCAAATTTCCTTCGAGTGAGAAAATCTCACCTTAGCTTTTAATTTTGCCATCCATTTCCAATCCAGACTCGATTCCTTGATTTATACCTTGTATAAACATTATACAAATAAATTAATATTCGAATTAAATCGAATAACCAATTTTCATTTTAAAATTTTTATTTTGTCCCAATTCCTTTTAATAAATTTATTTGACTAACATTTCAATTTCTACTAACTTTCCTGTTTCTTTAACTAAAGCCTCATTTACATATATCTTTCATATTTAACTTACAATCAGTTTCTTCTCTTAAAATTTTATTTCTACAATCTAAATTTTAAAACTAAATTTTCCTTTAAACTTCACTGCATTTTATTTTATAAAAATTTCATTTAAACTAACTTCTTTTTTTCACTTTGAACCAAAATCTCCTTCACATAAATATTCCAAACATTTTTCTTAATATAAATTTCTTTGTATAAAGAAATTCTTTTATATATTATAAACTTCTGTATATAAAATCTTCTATTTTCTTGTAATTGACAACACCAACCCATTTAAAGTTTAAAAACTGCATATATACATTATTATTTTTCTGTTTCGTTATTCATCTACATATGTTTAAATCAAATTACGATTGAATGTTAGATTTTAAACTTGAAATAAATTCGTAAATATACCTCTGCAATTGGCTTAAATCGATCGCCATCACCAGACGAACCCGTGCCTCGCTCGAACTCGTTCCACGCCACCATTTGCCTCGAGATCCACTGCCAGTTCCACGCGTGCGCTACCAGCTCGAGTTCGAGCTTCTTGGACTCGCGACTTTGCCCTGCTCAGGTTCGAGCTCCACCACAACGCGACACACCACTTCATGACGCCATTCTATTTCGTGCGCCACTGTCGCCCTGGCCTTGTCGACGCCCACACGCCGTCGTCTCGTACGCGAGATCAAACTCGCGAGTATCTCCCACGTCGCGCCGCCTGAAAACTGTTATCGCGAGTACCACTGCCAGTGCCGCTGCCCCTACGCGAGCCTCGCGACCTCCTTTCACTGCTCGAGCTTCGCCTACGAACGCATCACCACTCGCGCGACCTCCATCTGAACGGCGTGGCCCCAGTCGCGACCCCGTACGCACGCCACAGCCTCGCGAAACCCTAACTCTCGTCGTTGCCTCGCGCGATTTTATTTTGAGATTTGAACGAGGCTTCAGCCCTTCTTGTTTTGATTTGGGGGTTTTGTTTGAACGAGATTTAGGGTATTCGATTTGGAAGAGGGAAGCTCAAATTCAAACAGGCTTCGGCCATTTTTATTTTTTTCGCTTTGATTTCAAGTTATAGAGGAGCGAATCAAAATTTTGAACTGAAAAGGGATGGGGACGAGATGCTTTAAAAATTGAAGACGGCATGTTTTCACGTTCTCTGGCACGATACTAGGCATGATTCTAGGCATGATTTTAGGAACGAATAGTAATGATGTGACAAATTTAAATTTAAATTTAAATCGAATCTCATTTTATTTTAACGCGTTTAAACGTCATATGTACACACAACAACTCCAAATGCCACGAAATTTGAAATCCGGTAATAATACAATATTCCGGACCCAATGGCACTGGTTTCGTCAAATTCCGAGACTGCGCCTCGGAACGCTATTTTTAAATATCGGTTCGAACGATAAATTTCAAAACTGAACAAATCACTTCCAAATTCGATTCGGAAGCTTCTGTCATCCTCAGTATTATCAATACGAATTTTAAAAGCTTTCGAATTATCTTTCTTCAGTTTTAAATTGAAGATTTAAATTTTTATTCAGCATTCAATAGATTAAATTTTATAATTTAATCGCCAAATTCAAAGTACGATCGGGGATTCAAATTAAATCATCGTTCGAATATTTAAAATAAATTAAATATTCTCAATTTAATTCGTTAAAAAATCTGGGTCGTTACAAACTTCCCTCCTTAAAAGAATTTCGTCCTCGAAATTACAAGTTAGGAAAAATGATCCTTAGCTCGTCTACTATTTTTCACAATCCAATTGTTAATCAATTTATCAAAACAAATCTTTCTACTAAAGATTCGTTATCAATTCAACTAACTTTCTACACTTCAATTATAAGTTTTAAACAACATCGTTTACTTCAAAATTCAAATTCGAGTTTAAATTCAAATTTGAAACTTTCAAAAATTTCTCAAAAATTTTCTAACACTCTAAATTTCCGAAAAATTTCGCCAGCGTCTCCTTTGCGCGGCTAATACGGCACGACTACAAAACGTCCCTACGGACTCTCAGATTTCAAAAAGAAAAAGAAAAAGCCAAGCGGCTAGAGAAATAAGTCATCAAAAACTCATATTGGAATTCAAATACGTACATTTCGTCGAGCAATTCAAATTTATCTTTGCAATTCAATTCCAATTCCTTTACACCTGTATATCCTACTAGCCATAATATCTAGTTACATATTTATATCCATTCCATTTTACATTTCAATCTCATTTGTATTTAGTTTACCATTTCAACTAAATTTGGATTCAATTTCACATTTCAATTTCCTATCTGAGTTAAATTCATCATTCAATTCAAGTTGGATTCTATTTTTCTTCATTCAATTAGCTTCACTTACTAATTTTAGTTTAATCCTTCACAATCAAATTCAAACTCAGTCTTACTTTCTTACAAATTTAAAATGAATTTTAACATTTCAAGTTTATTCTCTTGCACTTACAATTGCAATTTCTTATTTATTCATTCTAAAAACTCATTCACTAATTCCTTTCCATAAGACTGATTCAACATTCAATTAGTTCAATAGCTTAATTCATTTATCAAATTCAATTCCAGTTCTATTTACTTTCAAATTCAAAATGAATTTTAACATTCAATTTCATTTTCTGGCACTTGCAATCGCAATTTATTCATTCATTTTTCAATTTGAATTTCATTCTAATCAAATTTCAAATATTCTATAAGTTATCAACTTATTAATATTTCGTAAGTATTTTAAATAGGATTCCAGAGTCGTTTCAACTTTTTCAAAACCATTTGAAAACAATTCAAATTATCCTTTTAATTTCCAAAACAAAATCCAAATTTTCCAAACACTTCCATTTAAAACAAATTTGGCAGCAATTCCTCTTTTGGAAACCCGAAAATGAATTCTAATGATGTGGCCATCATCATCAGGATTATTTTCCAGCGACCGAAAAGAGTTTAGAGCTTTCATCTCTCCAAAATACTTTTCAAAACCTTTGAAATTCATTTTCAAATCAAAAAGGAATTTAAACTTTCCAAATCTCCAAAATTTTCAGATTCTTTTCAAAACATTTCCAAAAACTTCTCTGGAATTCCGTTTTAAATTACAATTCACATTTATAATTTACATTCTCACATTTCAATTATATGTGAATTTATTTCTTAACTTTGGAGTTACGATTTCAATTTCTTATTCAATTTCATATAATAATGATAACATTTCAATATTATCACTTTCTAACAACCATGCAACCATATACTATGATAATTCATAGAAAAATCATTTCTTTTATATACAGAAATAGTTTTGGGTAAAATTATTTCATTCACCCTATTTTAAAACAATACTGTGCCGAATTGTTCTATTCGAGTGTTTAGAGATCCCTATCAATGATCGTTAATTACTCGTATTGACCAGAATCCATATACCACTCAACAAATCAATCATCACAATATAAAACAATTTTTATATTCACTAACAAATACGCACTCGTATCTATTATTACACTCAACTCATTCTAGAGTACTACTGACTCTATCTCTAATGAGTAACACCCAACAGAGCAGGGTTGTCGCTTAACCATATGCTCCGATACCACTTTGTCACATACCGAAATTTTCGACTTTCGAAAATTCGACATCGATACTCACTTTATCGACTGCCGAGCAATCGAGTGCCGGAAACTCCAATAGTGAGGGTTTTAAGAAAAAGAAAAAGTAGAAGAAGAAGATAGAAGAAAAAGAGAAGAAAGAAAGAAGAAGGACAACAGAAAACACATCAGAACAGAAAACAATATCAGAATCTTACACATCGCAGCGGAACAATATACAATAGATAAATGAATAATCTTTAAACAAAGAACTATATCGTTTTATACATACATCAATCAGAGTCATATACAACAATGGACAGTTTTATAAACTTGTCCTCATACAGAATACACAGCGGAATAAATACTATCAGATACAAATACTACGTCTCGTCATCCAGCTTATCTCCAAAGCTCCAGAATATCCAGAATATCCTGATAATTATAACTCTAGGCTGCCCGTGTCGAAATTGGTGGGCACCCAGAGTTTAGAAGGGAACAATAAACTCCGAGTCAGTCATGGTGACTGGTGTGAGATCGTAAAACAGTTATTCTTTAAAATAAACAACAGGATAATTTTAAAGTCAATTCGAAATGCTTTTGGAAAATGAAACTACCATAAGACCTCCCGCCACACACACAATGCAAACGCAGACTTGGAGGAGATTTCTTCTTATGATAGTCAAAGATGCTTACTACGCAAAAATCAAATTCTTTTTGATATTATTATTAGTGCATAGTGGAAAACATTTCGAAAGTAGAATATAAATCTTAGCCAGCATAGGTACCATTATATTATGCCTGCTATAGCTGCCATATTAGATGGCAGGTTCTACAACTAAAACCGTACAAGGCTCGTATTGTTTCTTTGGATTTTCAACAAATGGTCAGGCTAAGGAACTTCCTATCCACGATGGGTACGTCCCTGGAATAGACGACCCGAGAACCTAACCGGATCTCTGCCAACACAAGGCCGGGTTACCTCTGCAAAAATAGGTAACTACTGACACGCGTATGCCATCCCCCGATCGTCACCGATCTTCCCGAGGATCCCCGATTCGCAACAACCACAAAGAAATAAATTTTGCAGCAACCACAGAGGTTAAGTATCTGGGCTCCATACCATGATACCACCTTTATCCAGAAGGAATGACATACACTAAGGGGCGCTACTCCCTAGAACCTTGCCGCATTCGTCCTGTTTCGACCATTTCCGGGGTGTGAGGCTCGACGAAGTCTCGTCCACAAAGCTACGCTTTCTCAAAAAGCCCTGCTTCGGGTCAAACAAAATGATCAACCTATGATCACAAAGATATAAGATCAAACAAATGATCATATCACAAATGATCAAACACCGATCATTTCACAGCAACACTCAGTATGCCACGTTACCAAATTGGGATATATCGCTGATAAATTTCAACTACATAACCTCTGAGCTCGTACGTCTCAGAGAAGGGTGTTAAGCTAAGAGAATAAATTCTCCGCCACCAACAGAAATGTATTTGAAAAGAATCAGCTTTATATCTCAAATTGTAACGTCAGACACACAATCCATACAAGTCTGTTCCGGGATCAAACAGAACCGAAGGCACTTCTCACGAAGCCCTTGCATTTCCGGATAAATTTCTAATCACGTCGGGACTTCCCGTCACTAAGGGTGATAAAACCTCTAAATCGAAGATCAGTCGATGTAGAGTAACTCGACGGTAATCCTTCCGTTTTCAAAAATATCCGGTCTTCAACACCGGTCTTCAAATGCAATTCATAACGACGTATCACATATTCGGAATGGGTTATACGACCCCATGGTCCTTTCCCGGCTAACCCGAATAGTGAGCGATTATTCAAAAATAAGTGTGGCATTCACATTCATCCAATTCACAACAAATACCATCTAAGGTAATTATTGATAGTCGGTTATTTAACTATCAATAAAGATGCACAACATCATCAGATTCCAAATAATTTTCCCAAATTATTTATCTTCAAAAATATCTTTACTAGATATAAAATTTCCACACTTAACCATTTGAAAACAATTTCAAATATTCACTTTTCAATTTATCTTTAAAAGATAAAAACTCAAACAGTTCATTTCACATTGGAAAAGCATTTCCATACTTATTTAAAAATAAGTAATTCACAAATCATTTATTTTCAACACTTAGAAAATATTCGATATACTTAAAATCAAAATTAAGTATATATCTCATTCTTTAAGGAAATCATTCTTAAATCACATTTATTTGAGTCAAAATGAATGTTGCGTAAAACATCGTTACGACGACTCGAAATCACTAGTATAGGGATTCAGAATTAAGATAGATATATAAATCCCAATACTATATAAAATATTTCCTTTCGGAAATCATTTACTATAACAACAGTGTTATAGTCCACCATTTCCTTATTTTTCGAAAACGTCTATTTCAACAATAAATGTTGAAATCTATGATTTCGATAGTTCACACGTTTTAAAACATCTTTTAAAACAATTAACTTCATTTCATAATATCGCTTTCCCAAAACCCTATCCATTTTACTTAAAAATATATTCACTGTCCAAAATCGTGAATATACTTCACTAACCACATTTCAGTCTTTCCTACACATTTTATTTCAATAAAAATTCGCTATTTAAAATCGCGAATATATCTTCTTTAATGTCCTTCTATATTTAATTTATCAAATCCAATTGATTTCGAATTTATAAAACAACGTTTATAAATTCTATTTTCTATTCTATAACAACTTCGATTTTATAAATTTCCTTTAATGACCCATTCAATTTTATAACTCAACGTATGCATCAAAAATCCATATTATAAGTTAAATACTTATAATTTATTTATTTTAAAAGAAATCGTTCTTTTAAACTTTACAAACTGTAAATAAACCCATTTTAACATCATTTCCATTTTTAAATCCACATTCCCAAATATTCACTTTTAACCCCAAAATCAAATCCCAAATTGATTTCTAATTTTACTTCAATACCACATCAATTTCAATATTCATTTCTAAATTAATTTCCCATCCCAAATCATTTTATATTGATTTTCTCTAAACTTGTTTCAATTTGCCAATTAAATTTATAATTGGACTTCTAACTTATTTCATTTTAAACAAATTCCTCTTAAAGAAAATAAATCCCTTTTATCTTTTTCCAACTATTTAGAAATCCAAATTTTAATTAAATTCTTCAATTTAAAATCACTATCATACGAAATTCATTTATTTAACGTTTTCACTTGATTCTGGAATTAATTCAATACGATTATAAAAATTTACTTTTTATACTTTAAAATTCCTTTCTTCAAAATTTCTTCAATTTCAAAAATTGATTCACTTAGAAATTTTCTACTTGAATTTCAAAAATTCAATTTCGTTTATCTTTGGAATCCAATAATGTCAAACATCCATTCAGCTAGATTTTAGCTTTCAAACAATTTCCAAAATATCAATATGATTAATAGCATCACTATAATCATTCACAAATTATCACATCACAGTAGAAATAAATTCAATCAATGTGAGGGGTCTAGTTGGATCCCTCCAACCTGTTTCCCTGCATCCAAAGACGTCAGCACAATACCAATTCCGCTCCAGTACGGAATTATCGCGGTATATGGGTTTTATAAAAATCTGCTTACTAACGGCGCAATAGGGTCTCATCCGCTATACGAGGCGGGAAATCATCAATCCAATATATACATATGCCAATATGTATATACTGCTATATATATAGATATATCCTATCATATCTAATAGCACATTCAAACAAATCAATCAATAATAACTGTAAAATCAAATTTCCTTCGAGTGAGAAAATCTCACCTTAGCTTTTAATTTTGCCATCCATTTCCAATCCAGACTCGATTCCTTGATTTATACCTTGTATAAACATTATACAAATAAATTAATATTCGAATTAAATCGAATAACCAATTTTCATTTTAAAATTTTTATTTTGTCCCAATTCCTTTTAATAAATTTATTTGACTAACATTTCAATTTCTACTAACTTTCCTGTTTCTTTAACTAAAGCCTCATTTACATATATCTTTCATATTTAACTTACAATCAGTTTCTTCTCTTAAAATTTTATTTCTACAATCTAAATTTTAAAACTAAATTTTCCTTTAAACTTCACTGCATTTTATTTTATAAAAATTTCATTTAAACTAACTTCTTTTTTTCACTTTGAACCAAAATCTCCTTCACATAAATATTCCAAACATTTTTCTTAATATAAATTTCTTTGTATAAAGAAATTCTTTTATATATTATAAACTTCTGTATATAAAATCTTCTATTTTCTTGTAATTGACAACACCAACCCATTTAAAGTTTAAAAACTGCATATATACATTATTATTTTTCTGTTTCGTTATTCATCTACATATGTTTAAATCAAATTACGATTGAATGTTAGATTTTAAACTTGAAATAAATTCGTAAATATACCTCTGTAATTGGCTTAAATCGATCGCCATCACCAGACGAACCCGCGCCTCGCTCGAACTCGTTCCACGCCACCATTTGCCTCGACATCCACTGCCAGTTCCACGCGTGCGCTACCAGCTCGAGTTCGAGCTTCTTGGACTCGCGACTTTGCCCTGCTCAGGTTCGAGCTCCACCACAACGCGACACACCACTTCATGACGCCATTCTATTTCGTGCGCCACTGTCGCCCTGGCCTTGTCGACGCCCACACGCCGTCGTCTCGTACGCGAGATCAAACTCGCGAGTATCTCCCACGTCGCGCCGCCTGAAAACTGTTATCGCGAGTACCACTGCCAGTGCCGCTGCCCCTACGCGAGCCTCGCGACCTCCTTTCACTGCTCGAGCTTCGCCTACGAACGCATCACCACTCGCGCGACCTCCATCTGAACGGCGTGGCCCCAGTCGCGACCCCGTACGCACGCCACAGCCTCGCGAAACCCTAACTCTCGTCGTTGCCTCGCGCGATTTTATTTTGAGATTTGAACGAGGCTTCAGCCCTTCTTGTTTTGATTTGGGGGTTTTGTTTGAACGAGATTTAGGGTATTCGATTTGGAAGAGGGAAGCTCAAATTCAAACAGGCTTCGGCCATTTTTATTTTTTTCGATTTGATTTCAAGTTATAGAGGAGCGAATCAAAATTTTGAACTGAAAAGGGATGGGGACGAGATGCTTTAAAAATTGAAGACGGCATGTTTTCACGTTCTCTGGCACGATACTAGGCATGATTCTAGGCATGATTTTAGGAACGAATAGTAATGATGTGACAAATTTAAATTTAAATTTAAATCGAATCTCATTTTATTTTAACGCGTTTAAACGTCATATGTACACACAACAACTCCAAATGCCACGAAATTTGAAATCCGGTAATAATACAATATTCCGGACCCAATGGCACTGGTTTCGTCAAATTCCGAGACTGCGCCTCGGAACGCTATTTTTAAATATCGGTTCGAACGATAAATTTCAAAACTGAAAAAATCACTTCCAAATTCGATTCGGAAGCTTCTGTCATCCTCAGTATTATCAATACGAATTTTAAAAGCTTTCGAATTATCTTTCTTCAGTTTTAAATTGAAGATTTAAATTTTTATTCAGCATTCAATAGATTAAATTTTATAATTTAATCGCCAAATTCAAAGTACGATCGGGGATTCAAATTAAATCATCGTTCGAATATTTAAAATAAATTAAATATTCTCAATTTAATTCGTTAAAAATTCTGGGTCGTTACAGTTAAGCTAAGAGAATAAATTCTCCTCCACCAAACAGAAATGTATTTGAAAGAAATCAGCTTTATATCTCAAAGTGTAAAGTCAGACATACATCCATACAAGTCTGTTTCGGGTTCGAACAGAACCGAAGGCACTTCTAAAGAAGCCCTTGCAATCCGGGTATTCACAATCCCGATCGGACTTCCCATCACTTAGGAAATCTCTATACCGTAGCTACTCAGTGCAGAGATAATCAATAGGTTATCCTATCATTTTCGCAAACACCCGGTCTTCAACACCAGTCTTCAAATGCTATTCATTCACGTTGTATCACTATTCGGAATGGGTTATATGACACAAAGTCCTCTCCCGGCTAAACCGAATAGTGAGCGCAATATTTTAAAACATATGGATATTGGGATTTCAATTAAGTCACAACTTATTACCCAAAACTTTTCTTCAAATGGTTTAAACAAATTACCATTTTAATCTTTTACAGAAAAAGATTCAATTCACAAAGTTCACCCAGTTTTACAAAGATCTATTCATAGATTTTCCAAATCAATTTCCATTTCAATTGGATTAACTCGTCCAATCTTTAAATCAAAGATTTAATTGATAGCTTTCAAAACAATTCCGTTTCGATCTTTTATACAAAAGATACACCTTTTCAATTTCAAAACAAAGTTCAACAATCTTTCACAATGGTTTATTCATAACTCGGAAAACCATTTTCCTTTCAAACTTGGAATTCTTTTGACACAAATTGGAAATTCATTCCTTATATGAAAGCTTTTATTAATTGAAAACAAATAGTTTTCATTTCGGAAAATCTGATTCATTTATACGAGTTAAAGTCCTTGGTTTAAATTTAAATTCTCAAAACAATATTTTTAAAATGGTTCAAGCCCATGTAACACATTTATAACTTGTTTAACATTTTTAAATCATAAATCTCAACCATGGAATTCAATTCCTTATTTTGAATCCAAATTCAAATTGAATTATTTAAATTTTCAAAACCTCATCAAGATATTAAAAATATCTTTAAAACTCCTTTCAACAGCTTTTCATATTAAACCCCAATTTCCAATTTCAAAATCAATTGAAATTAAAATTTCAATCTCAAAAACATTAAATTCAGATTATCTGTGACTTAATCAATTTCCACGTGAAATCCATATTTGTGTGTGTATAGTGTAGTCCAGGGGTTCCACACAATAGTGCAACAACATTCAATCATCACAGACTAAAATAGAGAAATATAGTTGATAAGCAGTATAAACTATAACGCTTATCGTTCATTCACAGATCACAGATAAAATACAAATGTATCACAAATAAATGATTAAATTATACACAGCTCAATCCATAGAACAAAATATCACAGATCAGATAGGACAATCAATTCAAGGCATCTCATACAATACAATCATTCATGTGTAAAGTCAAGCATTCAATAATCATTTATAAGCAGGATTAATTAATTGGTTAATCCTAATTAATTCAATTTATTTCCAATTAAATTAATTTCTTATGAATTAGTTATCCAATCCTGATAAATTAATTACAAATCATTTGATATAAATTAATTAATCAATTACCTTAATTAATTAAATTATTCTTAATTAATCATATTAATTAAATTAATCTCCATTTGATTAATTATCCTTAATTAATCATAATAAGTAATTACCCCTAACTACTTAATTAACTCTAATCATTAAATTAATTTCTTTTAACTAAATGATTAATCTTTAATCATTTTCATTAATTAATTAACCTTTAACTTAAATTCATTATCTCAAATTAATCATCTTAATCAATTGATCACATTATCTTCTAATTAACTATTGATTAATCACTTGATTAACCAACTTTAATCATTAATTAATATTTAATTCAGAATCCTTAATTACCAATTAATTAACCTTTAAACCTTCATTAATTACTTTAACCTTTTAATGACTTATTTAATTAATCCAAATCATTACTTAATTAAATAAATAAATTATCCATTTTTTTATTAACTTATGAATTACAAATCAACATTGTATCTTCATTAACTTAAAACAAATCTCATTCTTATCAATCATTTTGTTATCACTTATAAATATGTTGAGACATTTATATTCAATTCACTTTTAAATTCATTTTAACTTCCAAGATTTAAAATGAATACCAATTGATATTTTTAATAAAGTTTAAAGCTAATTCTTTCTTTACTGACTTGAAGTTATATTTAAACTCTGATTTTAAACTCAGTTTAAAAGTTTGTTTTATAATTTAATTTTAAAACTTCAGAAACAAAACAGGTTTCTGTTTTTTTTAAAATCCGGGAAAACTTCTACCAAAGTCTCACGAGTCCTGCTTCGAGCCAATTGCCTCTTTACCTCGAGTTTTCCCCAAATCAACCCGAGGCACTTTCAATTTTTAAAATTTGTTTAAGTTATTTTATACCTGGTGTATACACACAAATCCCCCGAATAAAAACTCAAGCCAGCACTATGATTACCCGAAGACAACTTCGAGTCAAAACCCTTCTTCCCCAAACTATCACAAAGCCCACTGATACAACCTCGCCTGTGCATATGCCCCATCGCCAGAATCACCTCCGATCTTCGATGATCCCTCCGACACATCATCGATCGCCAACACTCCTAACTCCGACCACCCAAACATATAAATAAATCCAAAATCGAAATCGAGGGAATCTCGATCATCCTGGAATCGAACCACCTCAGAAAAACTCCTCTCCACGGCAACTCTAGTCACCAGAGTCGCTACCACCCCGTCCACACTTCCACCAGCAACCTCCACTGTGTTTCCCAACGGTCTCGCGAAGCTCGATTCACCAGAGAAGGATCACAGACCCATTTACCTAGCTCGACAAAATTAGGTTTAAAAACATAAATAGCTTCGCCGCCGCCACCACGATCATCTGCACACCCATCCAATATTTTTCCCGCAACCCCTGATCACTCCTCCACCTCCAGACCAATTTCCAATCACCCCAAATCCTTTGGCCACCGGAATTTGTTCAAAACCCAATTTCCGGTCAACCTTGAAATGCTCATCCAATAAACATTAAAAATCATGATTTTCCTTTTAAAAATCATGTTTTCCAGAGATAATTAAATATGTATACTTGAGTCAATAAAATTTAACATTTGATTTGATCATATTATTCAGATTTCTACTGTATTCTCTTGATTTTCAATAGTTTTCAAAACAGTTATGTTTAAACATATTTTAGCACACTAGATTATGATTAGATTAACAAATGTTGTTTGAATCTCAAGGCTTAATAGGAAACAAATAAAAAGATTTGAAATTTTTATCAAATTTAATCTTTGTAACATAAACAGAGATACACACAGATATATATCAAACATGCATACTTAAATATATTCATATACACAGGGGTATCACTATATATATATACACAAACATACTTATTTCCAGAGATGATCAGGCAACTAGATCTATATACTTAAAATTTTAAATAGTGATGTTACTCACAGTGATTTCTAGAATGAACAGAGCTTTTCTTCTTATGCTTGAAACAAGTTGAAATTTGCAAGCTGAAGTCTTTTCTTGATTCTTTGATTGATCTTGTTTGTTTTGATTGTATTATTGTTCATATTGAATTATGTTTAAGTTTTCAAATGGTGTTTACTTTAGAGGTTACTCAATTTTTTGATGGACGAACTGAAATGGAAATGATGAATATATGGGAGATGAGTTTACTGGTTGATGATATTATTTTGTACAGGTGATATTTTCTTTATTTTGTAAAATAGGCAGAGATTTTTTATTGACTTTGGTGGCTGATATGATATTGTTGTGGTGTTATATTAATTGCCTTGTACTTATTTTTGCAACTTGCATTCTTATCTATATACTAGTATCTTCCTTTGTAAGCTTCACATATTTGTTTATTTGTTTTCCTACTTATATATATATATATATGTTTTGTTCTATTGCTTTGTCTTATTACTTTAGAAAATAAAATGAACTTCTATTTAACATGTTACTTGAATTTTAACTATGTGTATTTATTTTATTCATTTTGTTTTATTATTTTGTAGTATACTTTGTTTGTATTTTTATTACGTTATAATTTAGCTAATTTGTTTACTGTCTAATTTACAAAATTCATCAATATTTTGTTTGCTTTTATTTATATTTTTATAACTTATCTTTTATTTGTTCATATTCGAATGTATTTCTTTCTTTAGTAATATTGCTAAATAAATTTCTATTTTAATCTTGTTGTTAAAATTTTATTTAAGGTGTTACTTTTTATTTTCATAATTTATCTTATATATTTTTACTTTTATTTATTTCTATCTTAAATTTTTATTATTAATTTACTTTTTTTATTTCTAACATAACCCATCAATTTCAAATTTAAAGTTGTTTATTTTTAAACTTGTATCAATTATCTATATTTTTATATTTATCTTTAAACCATTTATATTAAGATTTAAATTCAAATCAAATATATAGATATATATAATTTTAAATTTACTCATATATACCCAAATATATATATATTCACATATATATACAATATTTTTAAATTTAAATGATTTATATAGAATTTATTTGAATTCGGGGAAACTCGCATCACATTATTGATTAATTTCAAAAAAATTATTCAAAATTTAATTTTAATTATCAATTTAAATTTATATAAAATCTGGGGTCGTTACAACCTTCCTCCCTTAAAAAATTTCGTCCTCGAAATTTGCTAGGGAGACACAAAGATAGATGAAGAATATTTCATCAAATCAACTGAACATCTATTCTGCATTTGGCTTACCAAATCAGAATATCAATTATAGATAAACGAATCTTTTAAATTCTTCACACGATACTCGGTTATCCAGATCTACGAAATATGCAGGGGCATCGGTTAGTTCGAAGGGATAACTAACCATTCGTAGAATATATTGGGACCCAAAGAATAGATAGATATATGAATACAATTCCAAAACTTTCAGTTTAGAACTAAATTATACCTATCAACCATAGCAACCAATGCAACCAATTCATTCAAACAAACAATTCTGACCTATTTGGAGTTTATGTCCCATGCAAATATATCAAATCTTTTTCCTAGATCTACCAGGAACTATCAAAGAATTGAAAAAGAGATGTTGAACAAAAAAGATTGATAGAGAAAAGATTTGTTTCCTTGTTGTTACAGGGTATTGACCATTTATAGTCGTATTCCCCTGTCCCATATCTCATCCTCCTCTTGCACTCATACTTACTATTAGTGGATAGTAAGAGAATTTACTGAGACATACGGACAGATATCTTAAGGATACTCATTCTAGGGTATACATCACCCTATCTCTAATGAGCTACTTAATGTGTTATACTCCTGAGCTAAAGTTCAACCTTAGCTCTGATACCAAAATGTCACGATCCAAATTTCAGTGTTCAACAATCGACACCCGTACTTAAATTGTAGTCGAATGCCGCAGATTCAATCGTTGAAATTCGAGTCATGCCGGAGCTTATAACATAGTAAGTATAAAAACACAGCGGAAGAAAGAAATGACTGATATCATATACATCACAAATGATACAATATCCAGAATATGATATACAACAATGATATCTATATGATACAACAATATCAGAGATAAATAATGATACAGCGGAAAACAGAAGTGATAACTCCTAATGATCCTCAAAAGAGAATGAGTCCAACAACTCCAACATCAGCTCGAACCCTCATCTTGTTTCACCAAGAGAAGCAACGTCAGTCGATGAGTGAACTCCAAAAACTGAACTAGCTCCAACTAGTCTACTAAAACTGACTATCTGAAAAACCCAACTCTAGACTGCCCGTGTGGAAAATTGTGGGCACCCAGAGTTTAGGAAGGGAACAATAAACTCCGAGTCAGTCATGGAACGGGTGTGAGTAAACAAAAAACAGTTTATCTTTAAAACAAACAACAAAAGAATTTTAAACATTGAAATCCGCAGTGCTTTTTTGGAAAATGAAACTACCATAAGGCCTCCCGCCACACACACAATGCAAACGCAGAATTGGAGGAGATTTCTCCTTATGATAGTCAAAAATGCTTACTACGCAAAAACACCTTTGATATTATTACTAGTGCATAGTGTAGGAAACATTTTGAAAATACAATATTAATCTTAGCCAGCATACAACCATTATTGTATGTCGACTATAGCTACTATGTTCAATAGCAGGTTACCGCCACATTCCATAGTAGGTTATACAACTAAAACCGTACAAGGCTCATATTGTTTCTTTAGATTTTCCAACAAATGGTCAGGCTAAGGAACTTCCTATGCCATGTAGGAACGCCTCTGGAGGGACGCCCCAAGAGACAACTGCACTCTGCCAAAACAAGGCCGGTTACCCCCTTCCCGGGTAGTAAACCTAAGATATGCCACCCTCGGTCGTTTGCGACCTTTATCCGAGGGGTCTCGATCACAAAGCAACAATCACACAGAGTAAATGAGATTGGAGCAACCACACATGTAAATATCTGGGCTCCATACCATGATATCACCTTTTTCCAGAAGGAATGGACATACCCTAGGGGAGCTACCCCTGAAACCTTGCCGCATCTTTCCTGTTTCGACAATTACCGGTTTGTGAGGCTCGATGAGGTCTCGTCCACAAAGCTACGCTTTACACGAAAGCCATGCTTTGATCAACAAATGATCAGCAACACACAACAACAATTAGCATGCCACACTACCAAATTGGGAGTATATCACTGATAACCTTCAACTACATAACCTCTGAGCTCGCACTTCTCAGAGAAGCGTGTTAAGCTAAGAGAATAAATTCTCCGCCACCAAACAGAAATGTATTTGAAAGAAATCAGCTTTATATCTCAAAGTGTAATGTCAGACATACGTCCATACAAGTCTGTTCCGGGTTCGAACAGAACCGAAGGCACTTCTAAAGAAGCCCTTGCAATCCGGGTATTCACAATCTCGATCGGACTTCCCATCACTTAGGAAATCTCTTTACCGTAGCTACTCAGTGCAGAGACAATCGATAGGTTATCCTATCGTTTTCGCAAACACCCGGTCTTCAACACCGGTCTTCAAATGCTATCCATTCATGTCGTATCACTATTCGGAATGGGTTATATGACACAAAGTCCTCTCCCGGCTAAACCGAATAGTGAGCGCAATATTTTAAAACATATGGATATTGGGATTTCAATTAAGTCACAACTTATTACCCAAAACTTTTCTTCAAATGGTTTAAACAAATTACCATTTTAATCTTTTACACAAAAAGATTCAATTCACAAAGTTCACCCAGTTTCAGAAAGATCTATTCATAGATTTTCCAAATCAATTTCCATTTCAATTGGATTAACTCGTCCAATCTTTAAATTAAATATTTAATTGATAGCTTTCAAAACAATTTCGTTTTGATCTTTTATACAAAAGATACACCTTTTCAATTTCAAAACAAAGTTCAACAATCTTTTACAAAGGTTTATTCATAACTCGGAAAACCATTTTCCTTTCAAACTTGGAATTATTTTGACACAAATTGGAAATTAATTCCTTATATGAAAGCTTCTATTAATTGAAAACAAATAGTTTTCATTTCGGAAAATCTGATCCATTTATACGAGTTAAAGTCCTTGGTTTAAATTTAAATTCTCAAAACAAAATTTTTAAAATGGTTCAAGCCCATGTGACGTAGCAGCAGATAACTGAAAGGGATGAAGCGATGAAAGTAGCAATCTGTGGATTGAAAATACCAAACGCCCAAATCCGTTGATCTCAAAGATGCCGGATTCTAGCTATCTTCGTCACGTTGATCGCGCACGATGCCGTGAAAGAAGATCTACGATTCTTTGAACGTTGATCTAGCGCACTAGATTCCGTGAATCGGCTTCAGCAATCGTTGATTCGAGCGCACTCGAATGCCGAAAGTGGAGATAGGAGATTACACTCAACTACCAATTTAAGAAGAGGCACAAAGCTCTCAAACAAAGTTTTATTCAAAATCAATCCACTGTTACAAATGACACCACCCCGCTATTTATAGAGTTTTACAACCCAGGTCAGCGACCTAACTCACGCCACTCACGACCTAAGATAGGTCGTTACCGACCTAACAGACGCGACCTAACCATTACAACATCAAGCGACTTACCACATGACAACATACGACCTAATATATACACAACGACATACGATTTACAAACATAAGAACATTACAACACAACATACACGAGTTACAAATATACGACCTAACAGAATAGTTACAACACACGCGACCTAAGCTCCACACGACTTAAGTCAAAGCAGCATATGCGGTATAAGGTCGTTAGCTCGCTTGAGCGACCTAAAGAAGTGGCTTCTGGAAATCTTCGAACGACCTAATTAGGTCGTAGGTCGCTGGTAATGGATTCTTCTTCACGCGACCTAACTAGGTCGTAGGTCGCTGGTAATGACAGAAATGGTATCACTTTAGGTCGTAGGTCGTTGGTTAAAGAATCTTCTTCACGCGACCTAACTAGGTCGTAGGTCGCTGGTAATGACAGAAATGGTATCACATTAGGTCGCTTGCGAGTTACTTCTCCCTTCTCTCTTAGCTCGCCATCCCTTAGTTCCAATGTATACTCTGTCTCGCTAGCTCGTAAGTCGTTAGGTCGCTTGCGACCTAAAATTTGCGACCTAGTGTTGTACCGCGCTGCATCATCCTCCCCCGATTGACAAGAATTCATCCTCGAATTTTCACCTTCCTCCTTCACAACAAGCTCATCCCCATGATACGGAATCAAGTATTTGACGTTGAAAACGTCTGCAGTGTGAATATGATCCGGCAATTTCAATTGATACGCATTATCATTGATCTTCTTTAAAATTTCTACTGGACCGATTTTTCGAGCTTTCAACTTGTTGTAAGTTCCAACAGGAAAACGATCTTTCGTCAAAACGGCGTAAACCAAATCACCTTCTCTGAAGTTCACACTCCTTCGCTTTTTATCTGCCAGTTGTTTATACTTCTCATTTGATACAAGCAATCGTTCATAAACAGTTCTGTGGCATTCCTGCAACTCAGTCACAAAATCACAAGCTCGCTTAACAACTCCCTTCTAATATGGCACGGTCGTCAAATCTAACGGTCCCCTCAGAATTGCTGAATATACAACTTGAAATGGACTGAATCCAGTATTTCGATTAACAGCATGATTATGTGCAAATTCCGCCTGACATCACTTCATATCCCAGCTCTTCAAATTATCTTTCACAAGACATCTCAACAAATTTCCCAACGATCTATTCACCACTTCTGTTTTCCCATCGGTTTGCGGATGATAGGCGCTACTAAAATTCAGCTTCGTTCCAACCATCTTCCACAAACTTAACCAAAAATGGCTAAGAAATCTAGTATCCCGATCAGAAACAATAGATTCAGGTAGCCCATGTAATCGATACACTTCTTTAAAGAACATTTGAGCAACACGGACGGCATCAGATGTCTTCTTACAAGCTATGAAATGTGCCATTTTCGAAAATCTATCCACCACAACAAATATAGAATCATTTCCCCTTTGAGTTCTAGGCAAACCCAAAACAAAATCCATGCTCACATCAACCCACGGTCTAGTAGGCACAGGTAATGGCATATACAATCCCGCATTCGTCGCTGTCCCTTTAGATACTTGACAAATATGACATCTCTCCACAAATCTTTCAACTTCTTTCCTCATGGATGGCCAAAAATATGATTCAGAAATCAACTGCAAAGTACGATCTCTACCCACATGACCTTCCTCATGCAACTCCTTCACAATCTTCATTCGTAAGCTACACTCTGGTATACACAATCGATTTCCCTTAAAAAGAAAATCATCCACCAACACGTACTCATCCGTCTTTCCCTCCTTGACTTCATCTACAAACTTCGCAAAATAAGGATCATCAACAAATAGTTCTGGCAACACATCAAACCCCATCACTTCAACCTTCATTGTAGTCAACAAATGATTCCTTCGACTCAATGCATCTGCCACACGGTTTGTAATTCCCGACTTATGCTTCACCACAAATGTAAACTGTTGCAGGTATGCGATCCATGAAGCATGCCTGGCTGCAATTTTGTCCTGTCCCTGCAAATGTTTCAGTGCTTCATGATCAGTATATAGAACAAATTCTTTATGGAACAAATAGTATCTCCAATGTTTTATAGCTTGAACAATAGCATAGAATTCCACATCATAGGTATTATATCTCATCTTGGCTCCCGATAGCTTCTCACTAAAATATGCAATAGGTCGTCCTTTCTGGCTCAACACCCCTCCAATTCCAACCTTAGATGCATCAGTATGTAACTCAAACAACAACTGAAAATCCGGCAATACTAGAATTTGTGCTGACGTCAAAAGTTCCTTCAAAAGCAAATCCTGCTTACTCTGACCATGAAAATTGTTTCCCCTTCATACAATCAGTAACTGGTGCCATCACGCTACTGAAGTGCGGAATAAATCTTTGGTAGAATGATGCTAAACCATGAAAACTTCTAACTTCTGTTATCGTCCTGGGTTGTGGCCAATTTCTGTTTGCTTCTACTTTATTCTGATCCACCTGTATACCTTCTTCTGAAATAATATATCCCAAAAATAAAACACTATGCGTCATGAACACGCATTTCTTCGTTGCAGCATAAAATTGTTCTTGTCGCGGTGTCATCAATACTTCTCTCAGATGATGCAAGTGTTCTTCTGTGCTTCTACTATATATCTGTATATCATCAAAATACACCACCACGAACTTCCCAATTAATGGTCTAAAGATCTGATTCATCATCCGCATAAATGTACTAGGTGCATTCGAAAGACCAAACGGCAAAACCAGCCTTTCATACAGCCCCTCCCGTGTCTTAAACGTTGTTTTCCATTCATCCCCTGGTCGAATTCGAATTTGATGATAACCACTCTTCAAATCAATCTTCGAAAAGATAGTAGCCCCGCTCAACTGATCTAACAAATCATCAAGCCTCGGCATCAAAAATCTGTATCTGACAGTTATTTTATTGAGTGCCCTGCTATCCATACACATCCTCCACGTTCCATCCTTCTTCGGCACTAACAAAGCTGGCACCGCACAAGGACTTAAACTTTCCTGTACACGCCCCTGTTCAAGCAACTCTTCCACTTGCCTTCTCAACTCCTCATGTTCCTTTGGACTCATTCTGTAATGTGGTCTATGTGGTAACACAGCTCCTGGAACAAGATCTATTTGGTGTTGTATGTCCCTCAATGGCGGTAATTCCGTTGGCAGCTCTTCAGGAAATACATCTTCAAATTCTTCCAGCACTGGTTTTACTACTTCAGGAATTTCAACCACTTCGTTACTCTCACGTCCAATCAACAAAAATACTTCAGGCTCCTCTTCTACTTCCTTAACAAACTCCTTCAAAGATAGCAAAGTTTTAAGTTCTTCAATCTCCTCCAACTTTCTTTCTTCTTGTTGTCGCTTCTTAGGAATTAAAGTGATTTTAGTACCTTCAAACATGAAACTGTAACTGTTAGTACGACCATCATGTTGCACAGCTCTATTATACTGCCATGGTCTCCCCAACAACAGATGGCATACATCCATATCCACAACATCACACCAAATTTCATCTTTGTATTTCTTCCCAATCGAAAAATTAACACAAGCTCTTCGTCCAACTTTCACCTCCCCACCTTTTCTCAACCAAGTTAACTTGTAAGGTTTCGGATGCTTCTCAGTCTTTAATGCCAACTTCTTCACAGGCTCGGTAGAAACGATGTTATCACAACTGCCCGCATCAATAACAAACTTGCAAATCTTCCCCATAATAGTGCATGTTGATTGAAAAATGTTGCTCCTCAACCAGCTAGAATCATCCTCTTGCTTTGGTGTTAAACAAGATCTCTTCATCATTAATGAATACCCTTCATCTCCCGTCAACTCTTCTTCCTCCTCAACATGTGGTGAATTAGAACATTCAGCTTCTACTTCCTCATCCTCAGCCTCAGCAACCATCACTCGCTTCTTTGGCTTTGGACATTCATTGCTTTTGTGACCAAACTCCTGACAATTGAAGCATTTGATACCACTATTGACTTGGACTTAGCAACTTCACTAACAACCAGTTTTGCAACAGCCTTCGAAACATTCTGTAATGACCCTAAAAATGAAAGTTATATTTACTTTGAGAATTTCTGAAGAAAAAAAAGAGTAGAGAAATATATATATATATATATATATATTAAATGACATATTAAAATGGAAAAGCTTGTTAATAAATTAAATATGCATGGGAGTTCTGCTGGACAAAAATGCAAGGGGTTAAGGTGATTAAAAATTGGGATTTAAAATAAATATAGTTTCATGCCTAAAGAATTACATAAATACATATATTTAATATATGAGGAGTTTCCTGTTTTATCTAAAAATAAAATAAAATAGAGTTTTATAAGGACCAAATGACTTATGTATTTATGCTAGAAGTAATTAGCATGATATATGTGATTTATACCACATAAATGTGTATGAGGAGTTGTTGTTTTCAATTAAAGTCAGAATAAAAACAAATGCAGGATCAAATAAGAATTTCTATATCTTATAATCATTCCCAGCAAACAATATAGTGAGACAGATTTCTTACATCACATGATTATGTATGATAGTGTACCTGATTAAATGGAGATAATAGCTAGAGAGAAAACACAAGAAGTTTACAAATTCTTTAAACTTAAAAAAAAGAATGAATAAAGGATCACATGCATATGGCATGAATAAAATGGAGACATGAAAATAACATGCAGTGTTTAAAATGTTTGATTCCCGAAATAACCAATTAAAGTAACCTAACGTGTGCATTTCCAATTTAGGACAACACAGGAATGTGATATGTACATGAACATCTAAGGGTATCAGGGGAATTACCCATTTTCTTAAAACCTAGAATGATTTTATAAATAACTGCACATAACCATATCCATCATTCTCTCGGGATCAAAACAAAAATAAAGTAAACTAGGAGAAACATTAGCTTGAGACTTTGGAGGATTTGCTGTTCAAGGGATTAAGACAGTAAAAGAAAAACACTAGGTGAGCATTAATCCTTTTTTTATGCTATGGCACTAAGTCCTCTAGTAGGCAGCCTATAATGTTATAATTCATTTAAAAGAAAAAAAATCCTTGAAATGATTTATTATGGGTGAGATGGATGTTTGGTTGTGTATTCTTGTTTGGTTGTGCTTTATTGTTTGGAGTTTTTAAATCTATATGTGGGTTTTTCAAAGACAAAATGGTTTGGGCACTTTTGTTCTGCTTTATTATTATGGAGTATGGATCTACATTATTTAGGGAATAGGCAGCAAGACAGTGATCTAGCTTATGTCTATTTCTTAGATAATGAAGCATGAAGCTCAATATTCATATCACAAGTCAGAAGAGAATTTCTGGTTTTTTTTTTGGGACTTCCTTAATAAAACCCTTATCCATTTATTCACAATAATATAACAGGATCATGATGCTCAAATTATTTTTAGGAAGACCAAAGGAATGTTGTATTTCCTGTAATAAGGCTAATAAATAAAAATCATGGGGTTGAACCTGAAAGTATACAAGCAGTTATATCTTTCTGAAATATGAATGAATGAAAGAGAAACTAAATTGGTCACTTGGGAGTTAGTCAATGATCTGCTTGCTTTAGGTGGGAGCAAGTATATGCATGGTGCAACTGCACCCTGAGGCCTTTGTGTGTTGGAATAAATTAAGTAACCTGGGAGTTTCCTTCACAATGCATACATAGTGTTCATTTGACAAGGAGATGTAGACCATAAAATAAATAAGGAATGGGATTTATAAATTTGGGTTATGAATATCTAGACAGGGAGTTAAATTAATCAGGATTAATGTGATGTTCTGATTAATTGCTGGGTGAGATTGGGAGAATAAAATCTGAGTTTATTTATCTAGAAATGGAAGTATGAATATGTGTATAAAATTTTGATTAATGTTCATACCAGTATAAACTGACCCTTTTGGTTGCCCTTGCAATCATCTGGGTGTCTCAAAAATTCTTTGGGGAAGCTAAATGAATTGCTTGCAGGAAATTGAAGTTGGCTTGATGAGTGAAGAAGGCATTAGCTGGTAGTATAAATAAAAGAGACTTGTTTTAAATTTGCAGATGCTTGTAATGATGTTAATAGTCAGATCACATGTGGTAGTTGGAGTTAATTGTAGGGAGTTTTTTGAGTATTTGGATTAAAACTTGTACTTAAGTAAAACTTATTTTAAATTATTTTTGATGGATTTTGATTACCTATTGATTTTATGATTATCTGATTTGGAGAAAACAAGGGGATGGACATAACACATAAATATAAAATGTGTATGTGATGATCTCTGGTTTTATTGCCTGAGCTTATTATATAATTTTTGAAAAAAAAATGATGGAGTTGACAAGATTTGGATAAGAAATATTCAAGTGGAATAAATGTATGCATGGCAGATAATTGATACTGATTTGTGCATATATTTTGATGAGTCTATAACATTGCATTAATGTACCTGATTTCAAGATAAAAAAAAGATTATAAAAGAAACAAACCTAGAAGCATTTTGTGTTTTTGGTTGTTAGCATAAATGGATGAATTCTCAGGAATATACTTAAGGAAGAAATATGCTGGTGTTAGGAGAAGCTTTTGAAGAAGTTTATTTGAGAAACATGGGTCTGAAAGTGGTAAATAAGGTACTATGGCCGGCCTAGATGGCTATGGGTCAAACTCTTGGAGCCTGGAACCACTTCATTTCAATTAATGAAGTGTAAGTGCTTCCGGGACAAAACAAAGAAAACACCAAGCAGCCCTTAAATAACACCAAGCATTTCCAGTAAAACACCAAGCATTTAAGTCTGCACCATGTTAAACTTAAAAATGCAATCTAACTTCAATTGTTTAATTTGAAATGGTGATTAGGAAATCAACTCTTAATGTTCATAACTGCAAGTAGGATCTTAAAATGATTTCATGCATGAGCTTAATAACTGTCACAAGAACAATTAAATGCTAATAGGTTTATTTAGGCAGGAAGTCTAGAAAACCAAGAAAAGAAGTAGAAAGATGCACTGTGTATGTCCATATCACACATGTAAGTATTCTAGGTGTTAAAGATCTACTTCATATAGTAGAATAAAACTTAGAAAAGAAATAAATGGCTATGTCAATAACTTGTATGGTATTTTGATTTCTGTTTGATTTAAATTCCCTCTGATAAAAAAAACAATTGTATATCATCAAATATATAATTGTCTTAAAGTGTTTTATGAACTGATATGAATATATTGGTAATCCAGGGTCTTGGGAAAAATATAATTGGGAATTACCTAAATATTCAAATATAGAAAAAAACAAAATCTATGTATTTTAGAGTGAGGGTCACCACAGTTGGTATCATAGCTATGTTTTAAATAACATAGTAAATGTTGTTGTATGCATATGGATGTTTGAATGCATTCTTTGAATTATTGGTGTTGAATGCTTTTGTTTTATGTTAAAAAAAATATATGTGAGTGCATGTGATACATGCACATTGTGCACAGGAATAAAAATGAACAAAGTAAAGACACCAAGAATGATGGGGGTAAATAAACTAACATAAAAATCACATTTATAGCATTATGGTAGGACCAAGGCATCACATAGGTGCAGGATCATCACGTGAGCCACCTGTGATGAGCATGGAGGATTTTGTGAGAGCTTTAAGGGATGGAATGGCACCAAGGCAAGACAATCCTCATGAGGAACTCTCCAAACTGCTTAAGACATGTACTACTTTGGGAGGAAAGGATTTTGAAGGCACTGAAGGAGCTATAGGTGTCCAAACTTGGATAAGAACTATGGAGAGGGTCTTCACAGATATGCAAATCAATGACCAAAGGAAGAGACAGATAGCTTCAAGGAAATTGAAGGGGGTTGCACTGGATTGGTGGCAGGTTGTGACAGCAGGAAGACAAGAGGATACCATCACTTGGAATAATTTCAAGGACATGCTTGAGGCCAGATTTGTCCCAGCATCTGCCAAGGCCACACTGCTTGAAGACTTTATTAGGTTAAGGCAAGGAGGCATGAGTGTAAATGAATACACTCAGAAGTTTGAAGCATTATCCAAGTATGGAATGGTGTTAATAGGAAATGCAGAAGCAAAGAATGCAAGGTACATTCAAGGCTTGAACCCTAGTCTGTCAAGGGCAATGTTGCCATACAAGGACAAAACCTTTGATCAAGTAATTGATCTAACTCTCTCATTTGAGCAACATGACACCGCAAGGGAGAAATTCAGGAATATGAAGCTCAATAAGAAGAAGGGTGGTTAGAACAAAGTGCAACCTTATGACAAGAGAAATGCAAGTAAAGGAGTTAAGAAAGGGGAAGGAGCAATAGCACCAGAAAGCAAGAAATTCACTCATTGTTTTAATTGTGGAAAAGCTGGACATTATAGTAACCAATGCCCTGACCCTAAAATACCTAGAGGAGGCTGCTATAATTGTGGAAAGATGGGTCATCTCAAGAAGGATTGCCCAGAGACCAATAGGGGAACAACAAGGGTAGGAGCTTTGGCAACAAGCAACACTGGGAATGTTGGGCAACTTGAAGGTATAATTCTAATCAATACCCAACCAATATCAGTAATATATGACACTGGTGCCTCACATTCACTAATATCTTTGGAAATTGTAAAGAAGTTAACACTTGCTTGTGTTTTTATTAAGCAACCCTTAACTGTACACAACCCCATAGGGAGTCATTGTATATTAGGAATGAAGTGTGTGGGTCTGAAATTAATTATAGGGGGTTATGGCTTTGATTCAGATCTATATACTTTAAATTATCCTGGTATTGGGATTATTTTGGGGGTAGATTGGTTAATGAAAAATAAAGCAATTTTAAATTTAGAAAACCTTACTATTTCTTTGGAGACAAATGAAGGCAAAAGAATCACAGTTCTAAGTGAAACAGCAAAGAACACATGTTTTAATAAAATCTGGAGTATTAATGAAGTCCAAAAGGAATTAAAAATAGAGGAAATTCCGGTAGTTAATGAATTTATAGATGTGTTTGGAGAAGTGAGAGGAATTCCTCAGAATAGACTAGTAGAATTTAAAATAAAGTTAATGCCAGGAACAAATCCAATCATTAAGAAGCCTTATAGGATGGGTCCAAAAGAGTTAGTAGAATTAAAACATCAACTAGAAGAATTAGAAGAGAAAGGATTCATAAGATCAAGTAGTTCTAGTTGGGGTTCCCCGGTGCTCTTTGTCAAGAAACATGATGGAACAATGAGGTTGTGTGTAGACTATAGGGATTTAAACAAGGTAACTATTAAAAATAAGTACCCACTGCCTAGAAGAGATGACCTATTTGATCAATTGCATGGAGCTAAAATATTTTCAAGGTTAGATTTAGCCTCTGGATTTCACCAAATGAAAGTTGCAGAGGAAAGCATTGAGTACACAGCCTTTAACACAAGATATGGCCTTTATGAATTTCTAGTAATGCCATTTGGCTTGACCAATGCTCCCTCCTATTTTGTAGACTTGATGAATAGAATTTTTAGAGACTTTTTGGATAAGTTTGTCTTGGTATTTATAGATGACATATTAATTTATTCAAAAACAGAAAATGATCATGCCATGCACCTACATTTAGTATTATCCAGGCTTAGAGAACATGAATTAAAAGCCAAGTATTCAAAGTGTACATTTTGGCAACATGAAGTGAAATTCTTAGGACACATAGTGTCACAGCAAGGGGTGAGTGTGGATCCAAGCAAGGTCATTGCAGTTCAATCATGGAGTAGACCCAAAACAGTGACTAAGGTGAGGTCATTCTTAGGTTTGGCAGGGTACTATAGGAGGTTCATCAAGGATTTTTCAAGAATAGCCGCACCAATGACCAAGCTAACAAAGAAGAACCAACCATATGTGTGGACTGAGCAGTGTGAACAAGCTTTTGAGAAGTTGAAACAAGCACTGGTGGAAACTCCTGTCCTACAAATCCCAGAAGCAAATGAAGGAATGGTTGTATATACTGATGCTAGTGGGTCTGGGTTAGGTGCAGTGCTTATGCAACATGGCAAGGTCGTGGCATATGCGTCAAGACAGCTTAAACCCAATGAAACCAAATATGCAACTCATGATCTAGAATTAGCTGCAATAGTGTTTGCATTAAAACTTTGGAGGCATTATTTGCTTGGAGCAAAATTTGAATTATTCACAGATCATCAAGCATTGAAATATTTATTTTCTCAAAAAGATTTAAATATGAGGCAAGCAAGGTGGTTGGAGTTTCTAGCTGCATATGATTTAGATATTTTGTACACCCCTGGAAAAGCCAATAGGGTGGCAGATGCCTTGAGTAGGCATCAAGTTAGGTTAGCAAGTCTAATGATTGATGAATTTAAAAACCTTGTAATGCTTGGGGAGGCAGATATATATAGCAAGAATGAGAAGAATTTTAGAAAACATGATGATATGGTGGAGTATGGTACACTAGGAATAATCACAGTGAAGTCTAATCTGGTGGAGAAAATTGGTGGCATGCAAGATCAAGATCAAAGTCTAAAGGAGAAGAAAGAAATGTTATTAAATAACATTGAGTCAGAGAATTTTAAAATAGATTCCCAGGGTTATTTGAGGAAAAATGATAAGCTTTGTGTACCAGACATTGCAGAGTTGAAGGAAGAAATCATGAATGAGCATCACAAGACCAAGTACACCATACACCCTGGTGGTACTAAAATGTATCATGATTTAAAAAGAAGCTACTGGTGGCCAAGAATGAAGCAAGCAGTGGCAAGATATGTGGCAAAGTGTTTCACATGTCAATAAATTAAAGCAGACTACCAAAAGCCCTCTGGCATGTTGCAATCTTTGGAGGTACCTCAGTGGAAATGGGAAAGTATTTCCATGGATTTTGTGGATGGTTTGCCTAGAACTAAGAAAGGCAATGATAGTATATGGGTAATTGTTGATAGACTAACCAAATCAGCTCACTTTGTCCCTGTCGGGTCAGATAGAAATGCATCTAGGCTTGCAAAATTATTTATTAAGGAAGTGGTGAGGCTACATGGTATACCCAAGACTATTGTAAGTGATAGAGACACTTTGTTCACCTCAAGATTTTGGGAGAGCTTCCAAGAAGCAATGGGAACACAACTTTGTTTAAGCACTGCCTACCATCCTCAAAGTGATGGGCAAATAGAGATAGTGAATAAAATATTGGAAGATTTACTTAGAGCATGTGTGCTTGATTTTGGGGGTAATTGGGAGGATCATATCCACCTGGCAGAATTCACTTACAACAATAGCTATCAATCAACAATAGGAATGGCTCCCTTTGAAGCCTTGTATGGGAGACCCTGCATGTCTCCTGCCTGTTGGTTGGAAGCAGGAGAGGGTGTAATATTGGGGCCAGATCATGTTAAAGAGACTTCCAACATGATTGAATTAGTTAGGCATAGAATGAAGGCAGCACAATCAAGGCAAAAGTCTTATGCAGATAGAAAGAGAAAGCCAATGGAGTTTGAAGTAGGAGAGCATGTTTTTCTGAAGGTATCACCAATGAAGAAGGTGTTCAGGTTTGGGAAATCTGGTAAGCTATCACCAAGATTTGTAGGACCATATGAAATTATGCAAAGAATCGGTGCTATGGCCTACAGACTTAAGTTACCTGAGGAGTTGAGTGGTGTGCATCTAGTGTTTCATGTTTCTCAATTGAGAAAATGGGTGCATGATGAAGGGGCAATTCTGGAGTCACCTACTCAAATTCAAGTCCAAAAGAATTTGGTTTATACAAATGAACCAGTAGGGATAGTTGCCAAGGAAGAGAAAAAGTTGAGGAACAAGGTGATCAAACTGGTAAAAATTCAATGGAGCTTGGACACTAATGATTGTACATGGGAGGTTGAAGATAAAATGAGGGCTAAATACCCCAATTTGTTTACTAATGGAGAGGTATGTTTAAGCAGCTTATGATGATTTTTCTAAATATTCTTATATATTGTTTGCTTTCATAAAATGTGAGTATGGGGTTATGGAGTTAAAACAGGCTATAGATTAGTGCTTTTAATTGGAGAAATTAGGTGAAATTATGGGGACATAATTCCTTTAAGGGGGAGGATATGTAATGACTCTAAAAATGAAAGTTATATTTACTTTGAGAATTTCTGAAGAAAAAAAAAGTAGAGATATATATATATATATATATATATTAAATGACGTATTAAAATGGAAAAGCTTGTTAATAAATTAAATATGCATGGGAGTTCTGTTGGACAAAAATGCAAGGGGTTAAGGTGATTAAAAATTGGGATTTAAAATAAATATAGTTTCATGCCTAAAGAATTACATAAATACATATATTTAATATATGAGGAGTTTCCTGTTTTATCTAAAAATAAAATAAAATAGAGTTTTATAAGGACCAAATGACTTATGTATTTATGCTAGAAGTAATTAGCATGATATATGTGATTTATACCACATAAATGTGTATGAGGAGTTGTTGTTTTCAATTAAAGTCAGAATAAAAACAAATGAAGGATCAAATAAGAATTTCTATATCTTATAATCATTCCCAGCAAACAATATAGTGAGACAGATTTCTTACATCACATGATTATGTATGATAGTGTACCTGATTAAATGGAGATAATAGCTAGAGAGAAAACACAAGTAGTTTACAAATTCTTTAAATTTAAAAAAAAAAAGAATGAATAAAGGATCACATGCATATGGCATGAATAAAATGGAGACATGAAAATAGCATGCAGTGTTTAAAATGTTTGATTCCCGAAATAACCAATTAAAGTAACCTAACGTGTGCATTTCCAATTTAGGACCACACAGGAATGTGATATGTACATGAACATCTAAGGGTATCAGGGGAATTACCCATTTTCTTAAAACCTAGAATGATTTTATAAATAACTACACATAACCATATCCATCATTCTCTCGGGATCAAAACAAAAATAAAGTAAACTAGGAGAAACATTAGCTTGAGACTTTGGAGGATTTGCTGTTCAAGGGATTAAGACAGTAAAAGAAAAACACTAGGTGAGCATTAATCCTTTTTTAATGCTATGGCACTAAGTCCTCTGGTAGGCAGCCTATAATGTTATGATTCATTTAAAAGAAAAAAGTCCTTGAAATGATTTATTATGGGTGAGATGGATGTTTGGTTGTGTATTCTTGTTTGGTTGTGCTTTATTGTTTGGAGTTTTTAAATCTATATGTGGGTTTTTCAAAGACAAAATGGTTTAGGCACTTTTGTTCTGCTTTATTATTATGGAGTATGGATCTACATTATTTAGGGAATAGGCAGCAAGACAGTGATCTAGCTTATGTCTATTTCTTAGATAATGAAGCATGAAGCTCAATATTCATATCACAAGTCAGAAGAGAATTTCTGGTTTTTTTTAGGGACTTCCTTAATAAAACCCTTATCCATTTATTCACAATAATATAGCAGGATCATGATGCTCAAATTATTTTTAGGAAGACCAAAGGAATGTTGTATTTCCTGTAATAAGGCTAATAAATAAAAATCATGGGGTTGAACCAGAAAGTATACAAGCAGTTATATCTTTCTGAAATATGAATGAATGAATGAAAGAGAAACTAAATTGGTCACTTGGGAGTTAGTCAATGATCTGCTTGCTTTAGGTGGGAGCAAGTATATGCATGGTGCAACTGCACCCTGAGGCCTTTGTGTGTTGGAATAAATTAAGTAACCTGGGAGTTTCCTTCACAATGCATACATAGTGTTCATTTGACAAGGAGATGTAGACCATAAAATAAATAAGGAATGGGATTTATAAATTTGGGTTATGAATATCTAGACAGGGAGTTAAATTAATCAGGATTAATGTGATGTTCTGATTAATTGCTGGGTGAGATTGGGAGAATAAAATCTGAGTTTATTTATCTAGAAATGGAAGTATGAATATGTGTATAAAATTTTGATTAATGTTCATACCAGTATAAACTGACCCTTTTGGTTGCCCTTGCAATCATCTGGGTGTCTCAAAAATTCTTTGGGGCAGCTAAATGAATTGCTTGCAGGAAATTGAAGTTGGCTTGATGAGTGAAGAAGGCATTAGCTGGTAGTATAAATAAAAGAGACTTGTTTTAAATTTGCAGATGCTTGTAATGATGTTAATAGTCAGATCACATGTGGTAGTTGGAGTTAATTGTAGGGAGTTTTTTGAGTATTTGGATTAAAACTTGTACTTAAGTAAAACTTATTTTAAATGATTTTTGATGGAGTTTGATTACCTATTGATTTTATGATTATCTGATTTGGAGAAAACAAGGGGATGGACATAACACATAAATATAATATGTGTATGTGATGATCTCTGGTTTTATTGCCTGAGCTTATTATATAATTTTTGAAAAAAAATGATGGAGTTGACAAGATTTGGATAAGAAATATTCAAGTGGAATAAATGTATGCATGAAAGAATAATTGATACTGATTTGTGCATATATTCTGATGAGTCTATAACATTGCATTAATGTACCTGATTTCAAGATAAAAAAAAAGATTATAAAAGAAACAAACCTGGAAGCATTTTGTGTTTTTGGTTGTTAGCATAAATGGATGAATTCTCAGGAATATACTTAAGGAAGAAATATGCTGGTGTTAGGAGAAGCTTTTGAAGAAGTTTATTTGAGAAACATGGGTCTGAAAGTGGTAAATAAGGGACTATGGCCGGCCTAGATGGCTATGGGTCAAACTCTTGGAGCCTGGAACCACTTCATTTCAATTAATGAAGTGTAAGTGCTTCCGGGACAAAACAAAGAAAACACCAAGCAGCCCTTAAATAACACCAAGCATTTCCAGTAAAACACCAACCATTTAAGTCTGCACCATGTTAAACTTAAAAATGCAATCTAACTTCAATTGTTTAATTTGAAATGGTGATTAGGAAATCAACTCTTAATGTTCATAACTGCAAGTAGGATCTTAAAATGATTTCATGCATGAGCTTAATAACTGTCACAAGAACAATTAAATGCTAATAGGTTTATTTAGGCAGGAAGTCTAGAAAACCAAGAAAAGAAGTAGAAAGATGCACTGTGTATGTCCATATCACACATGTAAGTATTCTAGGTGTTAAAGATCTACTTCATATAGTAGAATAAAACTTAGAAAAGAAATAAATGGCTATGTCAATAACTTGTATGGTATTTTGATTTCTGTTTGATTTAAATTCCCTCTGATAAAAAAAACAATTGTATATCATCAAATATATAATTGTCTTAAAGTGTTTTATGAACTGATATGAATATATTGGTAATCCAGGGTCTTGGGAAAAATATAATTGGGAATTATCTAAATATTCAAATATAGAAAAAAACAAAATCTATGTGTTTTAGAGTGAGGGTCACCACACATTCGCATTGCTACTAGTCCCTTTCATTGGATTGTTGGAATTTGTAAACACACCACCACCTCTCCTTCCTTGCTTTTCCCAAGCTAGAGCTTTTTGATGTGCTTCAGCAACAGATCTGGGATCAAACATATTCACCATATCTTGAATCTGCATTCTCAACCCTCCAACAAATCTAGCAGTCAGCTGTTCCTCCGTCTCCATGATGTCATTCCTCGCAATTAATTGATAAAATTCATCCGTATAATCATTCACTGACTTTGTTCCCTGTTTCAGATTCTGCAATCGTTGATACATAAGAGACTGATAATTATACGGCAAGAACGTAGCCTTCATTAATTTCTTCATCTTCTCCCATGACTCAATCTTTGACTTTTCCATTCTCTCCCGTGTTAATTTAGTTTGCTGCCACCATGCCATAGCTCTTCCTTTCAATCGTGTAGCAACCAACTTCACTCTACGATGCTCAGGTACTTCTTTGAAGTCAAAAAATTCTTCCACATTAGACAACCAATCCAAAAATTCTTCCGCTACCATTCCACCCTTGAATTCTGGAATTTCAGTTTTCATCCCCGACTCCCATCGTCGATCATCTTCAACATCCCGATATGCATTGCGTACTTGGTCTCGATCTCGAGAATGAACACTACATCTACCACCATCTTCACCAAAAATAGATGTACTTCGATAACGATCTCGACCATCCACATCTCTATGATCCCGCATATCCCTTCTACTTTGTCTTTAATCATCACGGTATGGTTCATGTTCAAACTCACGTGGAGTTCTTCTCTCTTCATCTCTATACTCATGATGTTCTCTTCTCAATGAAACTGAAGATTCTCTTCTTTCTCGATAAGATTGCGGCGACACCCTCCTCGCTTCCGTAACCAATGGCGAAACATTGTTTCCTCCATGGTTCGAGACTGGCGACCTTCTCCTTTGACTTTGATTCATATCATTCATCAGTTTCTCTAACTTCCCAATGCCTTCATCAAACTTTTCATTGATGCGTTGTTCCATTTGCTCGGCTTCTTCTCTTCTATACAACGCTTCAACATTCTGATGGTGATTAGCTCTTCTCGGTGGCATTGTTAAATCTTCACAAACTTCAACTCTCGGCCTTGACTTACAAAGTGATGCACGGCCTTGACTCTTCAACACAAAGTGATGCACGACTTCAACTTCTAGCCCTCGGCTTTAACTCTTCAATAAGAATTGGCTCCAAAGACTCGGCTTAGCTATGATTGGCTAAGTCTAGCTCTGATACCAAATGACGCAGCAGCAGATAACTGAAATGGATGAAGCGGTGAAAGTAGGAATCGGTGGATTGAAAATACCAAACGCCCAAATCCGTTGATCTCAAAGATGCCGGATTCTAGCTATCTTCGTCACGGTTATCGCGCACGATGCCGTGAAAGAAGATCTACGATTCTTCGAACGTTGATCTAGCGCACTAGATTCCGTGAATCGGCTTCAGCAATCGTTGATTCGAGCGCACTCGAATGCCGAAAGTGGAGATAGGAGATTACACTCAACTACCAATTTAAGAAGAGGCACAAAGCTCTCAAACAAAGTTTTATTCAAAATCAATCCACTGTTACAAATGACACCACCCCGCTATTTATAGAGTTTTACAACCCAGGTCAGCGACCTAACTCACGCAACTCACGACCTAAGATAGGTCGTTACCGACCTAACAGATGCGACCTAACCATTACAACATCAAGCGACTTACCACATGACAACATACGACCTAATATATACACAACGATGTACGATTTACAAACATAAGAACATTACAACACAACATACACGAGTTACAAATATACGACCTAACAGAATAGTTACAACACACGCGACCTAAGCTCCACGCGACTTAAGTCAAAGCAGCATATGCGGTATAAGGTCGTTAGCTCGCTTGAGCGACCTAAAGAAGTGGCTTCTGGAAATCTTCGAACGACCTAACTAGGTCGTAGGTCGTTGGTAACGGATTCTTCTTCACACGACCTAACTAGGTCGTAGGTCGCTGGTAATGACAGAAATGGTATCACTTTAGGTCGTAGGTCGCTGGTAACAGAATCTTCTTCACGCGACCTAACTAGGTCGTAGGTCGTTGGTAATGACAGAAATGGTATCACATTAGGTCGCTTGCGAGTTACTTCTCCCTTCTCTCTTAGCTCGCCATCCCTTAGTTCCAATGTATACTCTGTCTCGCTAGCTCGTAAGTCGTTAGGTCGCTCGCGACCTAAAATTTGCGACCTAGTGTTGTACCGCGCTGCATCACCATGTAACACATTTATAACTTGTTTAACATTTTAAATCATAAATCACAACCATGGAATTCAATTCCTTATTTTGAATCCAAATTCAAATTGAATTATTTAAATTTTCAAAACCTCATCAAGATATTAAAAATATCTTTAAAACTCCTTTCAACAGCTTTTCATATTAAACCCCAATTTCCAATTTCAAAATCAATTGAAATTAAAATTTCAATCTCAAAAACATTAAATTCAGATTATCTGTGACTTAATCAATTTCCACGTGAAATCCATATTTGTGTGTGTATAGTGTAGTCCATGGGTTCCACACAATAGTGCAACAACATTCAATCATCACAGATTAAAATAGAGAAATATAGTTGATAAGCGGTATAAACTATAACGCTTATCGTTCATTCACAGATCACAGATAACATACAAATGTATCACAAATAAATGATTAAATTATACACAGCTCAATCCACAGAACAAAATATCATAGATCAGATAGGACAATCAATTCAAGGCATCTCATACAATACAATCATTCATGTGTAAAGTCAAGCATTCAATAATCGTTTATAAGCAGGATTAATTAATTGTTTAATCCTAATTAATTCAATTTATTTCCAATTAAATTAATTTCTTATGAATTAGTTATCCAATCCTGATAAATTAATTACAAATCATTTAATATAAATTAATTAATCAATTACCTTAATTAATTAAATTATTCTTAATTAATCATATTAATTGAATTAATATCCATTTGATTAATTATCCTTAATTAATCATAATAAGTAATTACCCCTAACTACTTAATTAACTCTAATCATTAAATTAATTTCTTTTAACTAAATGATTAATCTTTAATCATTTTCATTAATTAATTAACCTTTAACTTAAATTCATTATCTCAAATTAATCATCTTAATCAATTGATCACATTATCTTCGAATTAACTATTGATTAATCACTTGATTAACCAACTTTAATCATTAATTAGTATTTAATTCAGAATCCTTAATTACCAATTAATTAATCTTTAAACCTTCATTAATTACTTTAACCTTTTAATGACTTATTTAATTAATCCAAATCATTACTTAATTAAATAAATAAATTATCCATTTTTTTATTAACTTATGAATTACAAATCAACATTGTATCTTCATTAACTTAAAAAAATCTCATTCTTATCAATGATTTTGTTATCACTTATAAATATGTTGAGACATTTATATTCAATCCACTTTTAAATTCATTTTAAATTCCAAGATTTAAAATGAATACCAATTGATATTTTTAATAAAGTTTAAAGCTAATTCTTTCTTTATTGACTTGAAGTTATATTTAAACTCTGATTTTAAACTCAGTTTAAAACTTTGTTTTATAATTTAATTTTAAAACTTCAGAAACAGAACAGGTTTCTGTTTTTTTTAAATCCGGGCAAACTTCAACCAGAGTCTCACGAGTCCTGCTTCGAGCCAATTGGATCTTTACCTCGAGTTTTCCCCAAATCAACCCGAGGCACTTTCAATTTTTAAAATTCGTTTAAGTTATTTTATACCTGGTGTATACACACAAATCCCCTGAATAAAAACTCGAGCCAGCACTATGATTACCCGAAGACAACTTCGAGTCAAAACCTACTTCCCCAAACTATCACAAAGCCCACTGATACAACCTCGCCTGTGCATATGCACCATCGCTAGAATCACCTCTGATCTTCGATGATCCCTTCGACACATCGTCGATCGCCAACACTCCTAACTCCGACCACCCAAACATCTAAATAAATCCAAAATCGAAATCGAGGGAATCTCGATCAGCCTGGAATCGAACCACCTCAGAAAAACTCCTCTCCACGGCAACTTTGGTCACCGGAGTCGCTACCACCCCATCCACACTTCCACCAGCAACCTCCACTGCGTTTCCCAACGGTCTCGCGAAGCTCGATTCACCAGAGAAGGATCACAGACCCATTTACCTAGCTCGACAAAATTAGGTTTAAAAACATAAATCGCTTCGCCGCCGCCACCACGATCATCTGCACACCCATCCAATATTTTTCCCGCAACCCCTGATCACTCCTCCACCTCCAGACCAATTTCCAATCACCCAAAATCCTTTGGCCACCGGAATTTGTTCAAAACCCAATTTCCGGTCAACCTTGAAATGCTCATCCAATACAACATTAAAAATCGTGATTTTCCTTTTAAAAATCATGTTTTCCAGAGATAATTAAAGATGTATACTTGAGTCAATAAAATTTAACATTTGATTTGATCATATTATTCAGATTTCTACTGTATTCTCTTGATTTTCAACAGTTTTCAAAACAGTTATGTTTAAACATATTTTAGCACACTAGATTATGATTAGATTAACAAATGTTGTTTGAATCTCAAGGCTTAACAGGAAACAAATAAAAAGATTTGAAATATTTATCAAATTTAATCTTTGTAACATGAACAGATACACACAGATATATATCAGACATGCATACTTAAATATATTCATATACACAGGGGTATCACTATATATATATACACAAACATACTTATATCCAGAGATGATCAGGCAACCAAATCTATATACTTAAAATTTTAAATAGTGATGTTACTCACAGTGATTTCTAGAATGAACAGAGCTTTTCTTCTTATGCTTGAAACAGGTTGAAATTTGCAAGATGAAGTCTTTTCTTGATTCTTTGATTGATCTGGTTTGTTTTGATTGTATTGTTGTTCATATTGAATTATGTTTAAGTTTTGAAATGGTGTTTACTTCAGAGGTTACTCAATTTTTTGATGGACGAACTGAAATGGAAATGATGAATATATGGGAGATGAGTTTACTGGTTGATGATATTATTTTGTACAGGTGATATTTTCTTTATGTTGTACAATAGGCAGAGATTTTTTATTGACTTTGGTGGCTGATATGATATTGTTGTGGTGTTATATTAATTGCCTTGTACTTATTTTTGCAACTTGCATTCTTATCTATATACTAGTATCTTCCTTTGTAAGCTTCACATATTTGTTTATTTGTTTTCCTACTTATATATATATATATATATATGTTTTGTTCTATTGCTTTGTCTTATTACTTTAGAAAATAATATGAACTTCTATTTAACATGTTACTTGAATTTTAACTATGTGTATTTATTTTATTCATTTTGTTTTATTATTTTGTAGTATACTTTGTTTGTATTTTTATTACGTTATAATTTAGCTAATTTGTTTACTGTCTAATTTACAAAATCCATCAATATGTTTTTTGCTTTTATTTATATTTTTATAACTTATCTTTTATTTATTCATATTCGAATGTATTTCTTTCTTTAGTAATATTGCTAAATAAATTTCTATTTTAATCTTGTTGTTAAAATTTTATTTAAGGTGTTACTTTTTATTTTCATAATTTATCTTATATATTTTTACTTTTATTTATTTCTATCTTAAATTTTTATTACTAATTTACTTTTTTTATTTCTAACATAACCCATCAATTTCAAATTTAAAGTTATTTATTTTTAAACTTGTATCAATTATCTATATTTTTATATTTATCTTTAAACCATTTATATTAAGATTTAAATTCAAATCAAATATATAGATATGTATAATTTTAAATTTACTCATATATACCCAAATATATATATATATATTCACATATATATAAAATATTTTTAAATTTAAATGATTTATATAGAATTTATTTGAATTCGGGGAAACTCGCATCACTTTACTGATTAATTTCACAAATTTTATTCAAAAATTAATTTTAATTATCAATTTAAATTTATATAAAATCCGGGGTCGTTACAACCTCCTACCATTACCTTGCAACCACCTTCCTTCTTTGTTTGCTTCACTTGTTTTTCCAAGGCAAAATACCTAATTTTTGCTCACAGCCAATCAATGAGGGGAAAGGTTAGCTTTGCTTCTTAAAAATATAACATGGTGGAAGGTGTTGTAATATTATACTAAATCTTGTGGACACATTTGAGTAGATTTGGAGTTGTTTTCCATGTTTTTCTTTAGAACATAAATGAAGAAGAAGACATTTAAAAGTTTGGCTTTGCTTTGTGAATTTGTGATTATTTAACAAGGGTTTTCCCCTCCTTATATAGATTTCATAAGGTATTACCTAAGCTTGTTCTCACCGTCCCCCACTATGCCATGGAAGCCTTACCTCCGCACATGCCCATCACTTCTCCTTTACATGTCTTTCTTTTAGCAAAATACATTTATACCCTTAACATGTTAACGAGTGTTACGGCACGCGCTTCACGCGTGAATTTTTTTTCTTATAAATTGTATATATTTAAATCAGTCAATTTTTTTTTAATTGTCAAGTGATATTAAGATTTGTATATTTGTAAAAAGGTATTTTGAATTTGTAAAGGAAGTTTAATATTAGATTCTATTTTTAGAAGCGTTTTGAATTTGTAAAGCATGTTTAATTGTTAGATCCTACTTTTAGGAGCGTTTGAATTTGTAAAAAAATGAATATTAGATCCTACATTTAGGGGCGTTTGAATTTGTAAAATAAATTTAATATTAGATCCTATTTTAAAGAGATTAAGATTTAATAATATATAGAGGGGCATTTTTGGTATTACACGTTGATACCAAAAAAGTGCGACACCAAAGCTATTACAACTATTATTAAAGATATCTCGTATCCACTAGAAACTTCTAGAACATTCCATTTTTTATGAATCAAAGTATGTTAATTAGTTCCTAATATGTTTATTTGATCATTAGATAAGCGTATAGAAGTTTGAACAACTTATATTGAATAAAAAGATGTTTATTGATAAACTTATTTTCGGTCACATCATCTATTTTTCTTCAAGGTATATATTTTGTGAACAATTTTCAAAAACAAGTTTTCCATCAATAGTTATGATTTAAAAGTGGTTAACAAGGTTACTAAATCATTTTAATAACTATTAATCCAAGATTCAAATATTTAAATACGAAGTGTCCAAAACTCTGGATCATTACAGTAACCATGTTATAAATTAATATCAACTCTATCTAATTCTATTCAATACGGATAGAACAAAATATTTATATATTTGGGATCTCATTCAAATATCCTGAATATCTGTAATAAAATATATAATAATATTTCTATCGATGATCTAACTACAAATTAGAGTTTAGTTAATTTATAACCATGTTACAAATTAATATCAACTCCATCTATCTCTATCCAATATGAATAGGACACAATATCTACATATATGGGGTCTTTATCAATTACCCCGAATATCTGCTCGATCCAATCCAATCAAATGGGGAAATCATTACTTATATATACTATTCTACCTCTCCTAGCTAATATTTTCCAATATACAAAATTACAGGAATTTATACTGAAATATAAATTCAGAGTTATAATTCCGCTCGCCTGAACTGTAATTTCGAAAGTGTCTAAATTCAGTCCAAACCTCTACCATGCCGTAGATAATATCCCTACGAATGCAATGGAGAATAACACATTTCAATTGGACATCGTATGCAAGAGATGTGAAGTAAATATGGAATAAGATTAAAAGATAATTAAATTAGTTAATTACCTTAATTAACTATTAAATGTTGCTTCCCCATATCCTCACTCTATTGTGCAAGAAAGTTCGATAGAAAAAGATGAAGGCCTTCAGATATTTGTGGGTGGAAGATATTATATAGAGAGGGAAGAAACTTTAAGGTTTATTACTTTTTTTAATTAAGTAAAGTCGATTCGAGTTTCGAACTCGTACGATCACACGGTACATTGGATCGTCGAGAATCTCAAATCGGCACATATCACCTTATTTTTCCAGTCTTGATTGCATAAAATTCATAACCATATGAGACAACTAACATGGTGGCAGAATATTACTACAATATCTACCAGTATAACATCATTTCTAAAATTAGCGCATAACATGATATTGCTACAACAATTAACACGGTGACAAAAATAACAATTTTAAACAAGTACAAAACTTAGTACATGTGTCACTAAAGGAATCTACACCATGTATGACTAATTTCAAATCATGACAAATCACAGATAGATGGTCGATTCTCTAGATAGATTCGACACTTCATATCCATGTATCACTAAAGGAATCTACACAACGTATGACACAATGTGAGATGTATAGCTAAAACTATGTACTATCACACTTCGTATCCAAAAGAAATAACCTACCCCCCATCATGATCTGATTTCCTTTCTCCTGAACTAATGGTGGCATACTTGCACTTAGGACCGCTTTTAAAGCGTAAGCTTTAACAACTAGTTCTTCCTTTGATTGAGTCAGACAATTATTGTTGAAATGACCCATTTGTTCACAACTAAAGCATTTGATCTTCGAGAAGTTCACTCTGCATTCCCTGTCCATATGTCCCTTCCTATGGCATCTTCCACAAGTGATTGCTTGCCTCTTATCTTACCATTCTCAGAATCCATACCCCTTTCACTTCCCTTGTTGTTGGTTCTCTAATTTCTTCGTCAATTCCATATCTACCTCTTCAATTATTAAATCCAACCAAGTCCTTTTTAGTGCATAAGGTTTGAATATGTCTCCACCCTTTCATAAAGCTAAGCATTCCCACTTCATATGTATAGGTCCTATCCTCTGACATCGTTGCACCTTCGCTTTTGTTGTCTTCGTTGAGGATCTATTTTCTTATGGTTCACTAGTTGACCTACTTCTTCCTTTTGATTTAATGTTAATTCCTTAGGTGGAGAGCTCGGTTCTTTTGCGAACTTCATCGTCTCTTTATCCATTGTATCTATCAAATCAAATCCAAACCTCACAATATCATTAAGCCGATTCACGTGTTCCCTAACCAACAATTTTTCGTACTTTAGATGGATAAACTTCTCCAATAACAATACCTTTTCAACACTAGAGAAATACTTTGCCTTAAATCTCCTTTTCAAATTTGCCTATTGTGATGTCTTCTTCATTAATTGACGTAGTAATGGTCTTCCTCTAATTTGTTGCTTCTCCATGTAGATGCCAGGAAGCCAGCTATCATCCTGCAATATCACCCAACCTAACTGATTAAAGATTTTCTCACATTTTCTTAGCCATTCTTCTGTCTCTGCGTGAGCTTCAGTTCTAGCGTAGGGCTTACCACCTAAATTGGAGAAATCCTTTAGTAGTGATAAAAAAAGGAACCACTTCTTGTGTAGTAAGTGCTACTTTGGTGGAGGTAACACTAGTATAGCTTATCACTTGCAGATATCGACAAAAACAAATGGGAATGTTTCACACAAGACATATCTATAGTATCGACTTTAGTGCCATTTCCAATTCTAGTTTCAAATCCACCAGCATTGGTCTCTATTTCAATTTTTGTCAAGCTACTCATTCTCAACTATCTTTAAATGTGATTCATTGGCAACTCCCAATAAATAGTTAACAAAACTGGAACTGTAAACGGTGTATACATATGCATTCGACATATATTATACATATATACACACATTTATACAAATACAAATATGCGCTCTCAATACATCCTAGTCTTTAATTTAGGATGAATTTTTCTCTAATATCAAATGTAATAACCCACCTTTTTAACCTCTACTTTAATGCCCGAATGGACATTCAAACCTTGAAAGCCAAAATGATAGATCATTAAGAGATGATAATAAGAAACAAAAGAATATTTTGAACTATAACATTTTAAACTCATTGTAGATGGAAAAAATTTATAATATCATGAGATAGTCATATATTCAAGTTATACTAATGTCAATTACACCATTTTGTAAGTCATACAATGTGAACCCAAATCCACACCATGCTATACACATGTCATATGGTATATTTACAACATGTACAGTATTCACATAATAAGGTCTTCTTCACCATATTCGCATCATCTTTGTTCTCCATCGATCTAAACAATACAAATATAGAGGAAAAATGAAAAGGTTTAGACATAAGTCTAAGTGAGTGAAACATGCCTACATAACATACACTACAACGATACTGGTATAATATTATCAGTACCTAACATGTATATAAAAAAATTCCTGAATCCGCCTCATTCGCTAAAGCATAGTAGTACAGCCAATGAAATGTTTCGTGGATCCGCCCTCTACACAGTAGGATTCTACTACATATGTAAACACATCTTATACCAAAATATGCGCTATAGGATCGCTTTACAACTAATTGCCTAATACACGTATAACTTATCCTAGACATGCCATATGTGCTACATGATTACTTTACATCCACTGAGCTCCTCCTGGACCCGCTATCTATGCTACTGGAGGACGTACAACCAACTAAAAGTTTCTTGGTCATGCTGTTTGCACTATAGGATCACATATATAACTGACCCAACTTCGAATAGTTCCATCGCTAATCAAGTCTATCTATCAAAACCTCCAGACACTCAATCATATCAACATATTTTGCCACATCATCACTGTATCATAGTCGACACTGAAATAACCTCAGAACATCACATAAAGTCCTAATTCCATAAATAAAACCCTCTTCAAATTGGACTGATTTGGTCCAAGTTCAACCTGACCCAACAAGACCTCAACTAGTTCACCAGTCGGGCTTCTACCGATCAACCAATTACAACGGTCTACCGTAGTTGTCCTATCGGTGCACCGGTCGGGTGCAGTGCACACATCTATTTGTCATTTTTCATCATTTTTGTTTTTGCATCCTTTGTTCCATCTTCTATTCTCCTTTAATTAATTTTAAATATTTTATTTCTTCGTTATGTAGTGCTATAGGCCTATTACTTCAATGTTTCATCATCCTTTTTTAGTTTGTTTTATCATTTCTTATTATAACTCAAAGGATATACAAAATTGGTAATGTTAATTATATTTACTCTCTAATCACTCCTCTAATCATCAATGCATCAGCAAAATTAAATTATATTGTAGATTAAACAAGAATCACTCTCCTATATCGATCGATGCCTTCAAATTGAAGAAGAACCTCTATCGTCGTACACTTTAGCATTCAGAAATCTCTATAATCCAAAACATGTATAGATCTGTAGTACTCCTTGTATCCACCGTTTCGATACCAAGTTTGCTAGATTCATTGAGTATTATGTAATTTTATAGATTGGAAGATAGGAGAGAAGGAAGAGGGGAGAAGAGGAATTGGAAGAAGAGTAAAATTCAAATTCAAATTATGGGACCCACAGCTTGCCAAGCTTGAAATCAATTTTCCCCGTATCTCCTCTAAACAACTCTGATTCAGACAAGTTACATTCGAAATGAAAAGAAGTTCTCTTAGCAATGGAACAACTCTCATTATCAAACACAAGTTTGCAAAATGACCATTTTACCCTTTTGTTATTTAATTTGATCAAAATTTCACATTTATTAATTAATAAATTATTATTAATTTACAGTGTATTACATTCTTCTTCCTAAAAAGAATTTTGTCCTCGAAATTCCCAAGGGATAAAGAACGTATAGCATTCTCACGTATCATGTATCACATGCATGGCAACACACACAAACACACATGACATACAAAATCAGTAGTCAAAACATCCATCAAAACACAACATATATAATTATTACCTAACATCGATAACATTTACTTGGGTGATGCAAACATAGTAATACATATTATATAACAAAATATGTAGGCATAGGCAACGATCATGGCATATGATATACAACGTAAAATGCAACAATCTATTTCCACGACTTCCTATGTGAATGACATGACATGACATATCAAGTATGTATGCCAGCACCCCAATATAAGCATATAAGTTCTACATGTATGCAAGGTCATCAAATTCAACATATCACTAGGTAAACACATAAATCAATAAATTATAAAATCAAAGAATACAAAACACATAAAACAAGCACAATTCATGTCATGTATAAAACAAACAATTCAAACATTCATACTCTAACAAAAGAAAATAAACTATAACAGCCATTTAACCATGCCTATGTAAATTAATTATACTAATAAACACGAAAATGGAAATGAATTTTGAAAAAGAATTGAGTTGAAAAGCTGGGGTCCTCTCTTTGGCTTCCTAATTTCTTTAAACCATATTACTTTTTCCATTCTAACCAAATAGACTCCGCTATTGGCACATATGCTCATTCCCAAACACTAACCTCAAATGTATATGCATAACTACGACTTCCAGAATTCATTCCGCTAACCCAATAATCTGATACCAAAACACATAATAACTAGTAGCCTGACCATAAGAATACCCCAATTGAACTACATCCTCATACAACTCCTAAATACACGTATAAAACACTCATATAATATCAATAGTGAATTCATCACATTATCTTTGGGTGCTAGCATAAGATAACTCAAAAGTGCGTCTCACCTAAGCAACCAATAATTTGAATAACTATGCAATTTCTCATTTCACCCAAGAATATCAAAATCAGATGATGAACCTGGTGAATAAAGCGTAACCTTTCTTTCTACTCTCAATCCAACTTAAGTGGTATAATTTCACTTACGATATCACTTCTCCAAGCATTCTACAATCATGATACAAAGTATCATGTTTTCAATCTACAAGAGTTTTATCTTAAATTCTTAACATACAAGCAAGTAAGCAAACATTCAAAAATTCGAACAAAAGTAATCCTTTCTTATTCAACCATTCAAACACAGCAACTAAAACCTAAATTAAGGGAAATCCTAAATCCATGTGAAATACTAACCTACGAAATCGATTATGTATTAATTGATTGACTATATAGTACATCGTTCACATGCACCTGGTATACAACATAAAACATGCACCTTTAAATCGCTGCTTCAAAATAGCTTCCTTGAATAGCAGCCTCTTTTTAATCCAAGTGACAATTGAAAAGAACCTTGTCCTTTCTCAAAATCATAGTCGAATATCCAAGCCACACTTTTCATCAAAATCATCTTCGCATTAAATGTATGCAAACAAAATATGTTTCCTTGATTCTTTAAATCATTTTCATCTGTACAACTTGAATTATTTCATTCTACAACAATAATAATACATTCTTATATAATCTTGGAACGAACTTAAATTGGAATGTTTTCCATATTCCCATAAATCAAACTCCAATACTTCCCTTCAACATATTTTACTAATCATCGATATACTTTCTTGTATAATCCTAACAATAATTAGTCTGGTATACCTTTTACTGCCTTAAATCCAAATTCAATCATTCCTTTATACAAACCCACTAATTGTATCCTTTCCAAATATTACTCCTCACCATTTCACTTTTTACCATAATATGGTCGAGACAACCCAATATGGGATGGTGTCTCACCATATCAATCCCATAAACATAATACTCAATAATTTAAATAATATAGTACCACAAATTGGATCTAGAAACATCGAGAATGGATGACATCCTAGTAGTGCCGAACCCATGCCGCATTCAATCCAAACAATATATTTGTTATTGCAACAACAACTCCAATATTAATATTTTATAAAAATCATCATAAAACATATATGGTAAGATGATAACCTACTTACCTGATGCTACATAACCTCCCATGCCAAAACAAACATGTGTGGTGCAACATCACTCGCAATGTTGGATAAACGACACTCTTCCACAAACCAACAAATCATATAACTTCACCAGCGATATCAAACAACAAACCAACAAGATATTATTGGCCTCCATCGCCTATCATTACCGCATTGATGCAGGATGAAAGAATGTGGATACCAAATATCAAAAGAATTAAACTATAGGCCAAACCCCAAGTCGGGCCATCTAGAAATATCACCGTGTCACCGGAACCCTATCATAAAACAAGTATAGGCCCTCTACTTGATTTTTCAACCATAATTTAAAATGTTTTTTCAATTGTTTTATGGGATCCACTCAACTATAATTCTAATACCTCCAATGCATCTTTACCATCCAGTTTTCCAAGTGAAACCCTACTTCAACTGTATCTTCAAAACTCTTAATATTAGACAAGTATAACTTCGGCGTAGTCTCCTTCATACGTGTTTTAACCCAAATTCTTTGTTTTTCAGTTAACATCTCTTCTCTATTGTATTTTTAACAAAATACATTAGATTTACTTTCTCCTTTTAACCATAATTATGATCTCTCTTTTACTAACTTGAAAATTCTCTTATCCAACTCCTAACCCTCTTATATAGTCATATGCTTAGGTGACATGTGAATAGGTCTGGTGAGTTTTATTTACTTGGGGAGGAAGGTCGAAATCTTCTACAAAAGTATATAGGTTTCCTACGCTATAGGGTGGATAAAAACTCGTCATTGTCTGACTATCGTGATTACATTATACAATAAGATCGTTCCCAGTTCATTACTCCGCATTCAACCTGCACTCTTATCACTATATGATACCACTCCATATTGAGTCATCCCATCTATTCTAAAAACAATCCATGCCTTAAGAAAATTATTACGTATGTGTCACTAAAGTACTCTACATCGTGTATGACTAATTTCAAATCATGGAAAATTTAAATAGGTGGGGTGTTCCTCTGGATGGATTCAAACCACAATAGATTCATGCACTATGTGAGATTTACAGTATAAACTATATACTATCATACTTCATCTATAAAAGTAATAACTTACTGCTATCAAGATCTGCTTTCCTTTCTCTTGAACAGATGGTGGCATACTTGCACTTGGTACTGCTTTCCATGCATAAGCTTTAACAACTTTTTCTTCCTTCTGTAGCTATGTGGTTAAAGAAGTTAGCGGTTCCATAGCGGTAGAGGTGCAAAAAGTTATAAGAGGATAAAGCAAGGATGCAACGCCCCACCTTTAGACCCTCATTAACAAAGGATATTATTATCTAATATTGTATGCTAATGCGAAGAATAAGGCTGGTTAGGAGCGACCATCCATAGTATTGCTTTGGGTAAGTATCGATGCGTCAAATTGAATAAATATATTTATTTATTTTTCTTTTCTATAGAAGGATTCGACGTATCTGATTCAGGAGCAAAACAATAATACAATGGCTTAAAATAATTTAGACCAATATAAAATTTACAGATTATAGAATCACAGAATACAATAGAGAAATATACATATCTCATAAAGCTGAAAGAGACATGTATACAAGACATGGAGTGGACCACAAAATAGTGATCATAAGAAATCTACGATATACATATGAGATACATAAGACAACCCAAAAGAATATACAAAAATGAGTCTTTATCTTAATATACATAATGGACTGCATACACTACTAGTCTACCATAACATATATACTAGCACCAAGCAAATCCAACTCTAAGATCATCATGCCGAAGTACCTGAAACACCTCGGTCTGACCCAAGTATTGTATAAAAATAATAAATAGGTTAGTCGAGTTATAATTCAAATCAATGTGAGATATAATGATAATGGTATTACAAATCTTAATAAGAAAACATAACTATATGGTGTTAAATCTCCGAGAAGAACATTATCATTCTTAATTTCATTCACCAATACCTAAATCAATTTTAGTTTATAAAAAGAAAATTCCAAGAAATATTTAATGAAACACAAATCTCATAAATCCAAAAATCAATAATAGATATCCATAAGACAAAGAGGGAGGCGCCTAAAATTACCATAGATTAGTGAGCATGTAAACTCACCTAAAACGCGTGTTATACAAAGATGGTCCAGAAGACCCACAGATGGGGATGAAAACCCATAAACCACAGATGGGATGAAACCCATAATTCCACAGACGAGCATAAAACTCATAGTTCCACAGATGGGCAGATAGCCTATATTCCACAGATTTGTCCATAAATGGATTAACACAGAAGACAAGATTGTAAAATCATCAAAGTAAGTGTTATAAACTTCCAAATAGTAACTAATCGAGTAACGACCGTACATCCCATACCACATAAGTTTACTCAAATATTTACTATAAGTTAGTAAACTACACTCGAGAATAAATAGGGGTTCAATAGAATAAGTTAGGAATTAATCGATGAAATAAACGCAAGCGTTTCATACCACATGTTTTACTAAATCATTTAATTGAATTCCTTATCCGAATGAAATAGTGGTATATATATTAAAACCAGTTTTGGAATTCCTTTTTAAAATATTTATTTAGAAAATAAAGTTGATAATCTTTGAATTAAGATTTCTATCAAATAAATAGTAATAAACAATTTATTTGAAAGTAGGATATTGAAATTGGTTTGTAAATAAATTTCACAAAAATTATTTTTGGAAATTTAATGAAATATATATATATATATATTTATATATAATGTAAATATTATTTAAAACCCAAAAATGTCATAAATCAAATCATCAAAGATAAGAGTTTAACTCCTAAAAATATAGAAGCACTTGGAAGTATTAGAACGATCAAAAATGTGCAACGAACTAAATAAAACAAGGCGAAACAAGGAAGAAACAAGGTCAGGGAAAGGAGCAGCTACCTAAGTATGCACTGCTTTATGTTATGGGTCGGTCGATCGGTGGCAAGATTTGGAGCATCCGTGCTCTAGATTTCGGCTCCCACCGACGACCGTTTGCTCCGACGTGATTTATTTGGTTTTCGACAATATATGTTGATTGTTAATCCAAATACTTGAATGCACACACTCAACAACTAATATAGCAAATAGACAAAGTAAACACAGTTGATTTTAGTAGACAGGGATGAGTTACTGAAGAGGAACAAACAACAGAGAAACAAAGAAATAAGATCAAACTCAAACCATTTCCTCATCCATTCAAGCAATTACTTACGTGCATATGAACTAGAACTAGATTTGTGAGATTACTCACCTTATGGGCAATGAAAATGAATTGTTTACTGCTTTAAGCCTTTGCTTAACTCGTATCCGCTGTTGTTCCTAAAATCTTAGAAATTGATCCAAAACCCATTTTAATTACAAAGAAAAAACTGAAATTGAGGAACTATAAGATGTGTTAAAGGTCAGCATAGATTACCTAAGAGTATAGACACCAAAAATTATAAATTTTCTTTTTTAATTAGTTGATTTGAGGAATAATATGCTAGGGTTTTGAGAAAGAGGGAAGAGATAGTTTTCACTATAAATTTCTTGTAACGACCCACCAATCCGTAACATTCGAGCTGATAATAAACCACACTTGTCCAACCCAAATCGAACAGAAGGACGGATAGTAATGAGGAAGAAAGAAAGAAGAAGAGAAGAAGAAGCTAAAAGCATCACAGAATCTTACAATCGCAGCGGAGCAACATATAATATAATATCAATGATTTTTACAAAAGAGAAACTGTCATATACATACATCCATTAGAGTACAACAACAATCACAATTATCAGCCTGGACAGTTATAACAGCCTGTCCTCACAATTGTTTATAATTTCAATAACAAAACAACAGAAAATAATCATATACGAGAATACGACTTGAAGACCTCCAACTTGTCCACTGAGCTCCAATGCATCCAAAGTAATCTGTAAATATGCTCGGTCTGACCCAAGTATTATAATAAAATAATACTCGAGTCGGTCTGGAAAACCAACGTAAGAAAAACACACCCAACTGGATTTTTTAAGTTATAAAACCTTTTGAAAACAAGGTATCTCGCAAGACCATGCCGCACATAAACACGAAAGGGTTTTTACCTTATGATAACCAAAACCTTTATATCAGAAAATCCAGTGATATTATAATAATGTCTAGGATACAAATACATATTAATCATAGCCGAAATTGTTAAATTATTAAATTCCAGCATAATAGGTTTACAATCAAATCCGCATGGCGCTTATTGGAGAATGGATTCCAACAACGGCAAGGTAAGGGACTACCTTCCGTACAGTACACCTCTAGATAAAATGTACCTAGGGTCAGACCCTGAACTTCATACACCTATGCCAACACAGAACTGCCCTACCCCTGAACTTGGATAGTACCGAATATGTCATCACCTCGGTTGCTTTCCAAACTTAATCGAGAGCCCTCATGCACAACCAATCCATAATATGATGATCTAGAAAGGTGATGACACACCCTAATGGGAGCGACCCACATAACCCTGCTGCATCTACCCTGTTTTAGCCATTTCCTGGGTCATGAGGCTTGAGGCTATGATTACCTTTTAAGTAGCAATTCCACTTGGAATGTTAACACTGCCCTCCAAGCAGAATTGCAATGCTAGCATTCATCCATACAAGTTCGTTTTAGGACAGAACGAAACACTTGAGAGCTCCGTCTTTGAATTCCCATCATCCTTAAGATGTCTTCACTTCGCAATGCTTAAGTTGGATCGAAGTGGTTTTCGGATAACATATCCGATCCCGGTCTCTTCGAAACAGCATTCGATAATTTCTAGTAAACTTAACCCCGGTTTTTTGGGAAATAAACAGACAAAGTGAGAGCGGAGTTCACCTCCTACCCGTTTGTGGATGGATTTCCTTATCATTCGTCCTAGAAGAACGAAACAAGATTTATACGCACAGTACAGCATCATCGGAGATGATTGTGCCATATAACTCATGTGTTTCTCCTAGATATTTCCAAAGTTAATTTTGGATCCATATTTCGATAGTCGATTATTTAACCATCGAATAAACAAACATTCAAATCATAGATTTCATTTCCCATGGAACCCACTGAGCCTCACATTCAAAAATTTAAAATCACTTTTCAAATACTTGGAAATTACTTCAATATACTTATCTCAACAGAATAAGCATATTCACAAAATGTAATATTTTTTATATTTAGAAAGTATAACCATGTACTTGTCTTAACGGTATAAGTATATTTCCAAATCATTCTTTTCGAAACTTGAGGAACCTTTCCCATATACTTACAAAATGATATAAGTATCTTAACCAATCACTTAGAAAGGTTTATTTATTTCAAGATCATATTAAAATGATTAAACACAAGTACCCTTTAAACAAAGATAAAATATTCCAAAATACCCTCTCTTTCTTTAACTATTTTTTCTTTTTATTTTAAAATATCTTCTTTATAAATCTCCAAAATCTATTTATAGAGTTATGTATAAAGCTCCAAGTTTTATTTACAAAGGTGCTCTTTTATAATCTCCTAACCCATTTATAAAATTCCCTTTTAATGCTAAACAACTAAAATCATCGATTTCACAGTCTTTCAAAATCCAACTTCTTTTCCAATTCCAGTCCTCTTCCCAAGTTTATAAACTCCTTTACATACATCCTTTTTATAAAAGAAATCCTTTTATAACAATTTATTTATTTTATAATAAATCAATTAAAACATCATAAACTTAGCTTTAATCACTTTTAAGTAATATAAAAGAAATGTAACTAAAAACATTTTTAATAATATAACAAATAAACACTTAAATTTTTAAACATCTCCAATGGATAAATAAAATAAAATAACTTTAAACAACCTTTTTAATAAAATTAATCATCTTCAACAATATTTTTAATGAAATAATCATCTAGTTTCAAAAAACTAATAAAAAAGTAATTATTATCTTCAAAAACATTACTAAAATAATTTATTTTAAAACACTATAGATAATATAGTAATTAACTTACAAAAATAATTTTTACCAACATTTGTATTAATTATTAATAAAGCTCCTTGTATATATAAAAACAATTAAAACATTTTTCTTCCAATTTATAAAATTAGAAGTTAATCAAATCCAAACTTTCCGAATCTAGAAAAGGCTCGGCAATCCCAGTGGTACTTAACAAGCTACCATTACCTTCCATTTAACTTCTCAAGTCAAATTGCTTGGTATTTACATAATCAAGCATATATGTAAACCAATCCATAATCGACGATCAATTGATAATTAAATAAATGTCCAAATTAATATAATAGCAGAACGGGGATTTATTCTTCTAACCAATGTCATTCAAAGATAAACCCTTACATTTATTAAACGATGTACCTATTTGACTAAATAGATAACACCAAGAAGTATACTTACATTAACTACGTTATAATTTTATAAAAAAAAATTTAAACAACGTAATTATATTAATCAAAATCAATATCAATTTATCACCTCATATATGATCCATTACTTAAAACAAGTTTGAATACAAATTTAAAACTCAAACAATCTAATAGCATTTGAAGGCGCTATATCACGATCCTAGATAAAATTCAACCAATCCAATAGCATTTCAAGATGCTATATCATGATCCTAGACCAAGTTCAATCAATTCAAGCAGATATAAATAAATTTTATCTACGTAATATTCTAGTGGTAAATCAGAAAGGTGAGTTTAACTCACAATTATTCCATGTGTCGCTTTTGCATTCAGTTTGGTCTACAGTCGAACAACGTTCGACTATAGCTCCAAATTCAACTAGTTCCAAATGCAACTAATTCAACTCCATCGCATAAAGGAAGACGACACGATTCCAACACGACTGATGGCGTCTCGATTGGACCTAATACGAATAATTTATTCGATTTATAAGTTAACAGTTTAAATTTTAAACAATTAATTATATAACTTAACTATTTCCACTATACCTAAATCACAACAAAGCCCAGTCCAAAAATAATCTAACCCGCAACACCCCACTCATCCTCTTCCCTTCATCATCTACTCCAGTAAACAAATGTGCACAGATACGTGCACGAAGAACCCCCAGATGCGCCTCTTTCTCTCCTCCATTCACGCTAGCTTCTCCATGAAACGCCACACGACCAACGCCATCGACCTCCCCTTCGCACGCACTACACAAACATCCCCACCATGTGAAGCTCGACTGCAAGAACACGATTTCAATCTGGAGCATCTCGCATATAGACCATGAAGTCGCGACCACGAAATTGAAGCCGCACGCCACCAGAACCCGGCCAAAAGTGCACCCCACCACCACGAACCTATTTCACCCATCCTCACGGCCTCCCATCGACCATAGCTTGGTAGAATTGCAACCCTAGTTCACCAAGCAAAAAAAGCCTCCATAGTCGAACTCGTCAAACGACGGCCGCAGCCCCTCGAAACACACCACCAAGAAGATCTACCCATAGAGAGCCTAAAGATTTAAACTTTTCAGTTTTATTGATTTTCATTTTATTTGTTTTTGAATTTTATACGAGAGATCTCTATTGTTTTTCCTTGCTTGTGAAATCTTTTTGAAACGAGAGAAGTACTGGAGGAAGACAAAAGTGTGCGCTCTGTGTACGTTATGTTTATAGTTTAAATTAGATTTTCCGACATCTCATCGTACAGATCTTCGTTCGTGTATGAACCCCGAATGACAAAACCAAAATATGGTTGCGCTCAAAACAGCGATGCGAACCCAAAACAAGAATAATATTCACTAGTTATTAAATTCTAAAGATCACAAAAATACTACCGTTTGTCGAATCGTCAAACGACAATTTAAATATTTCCTAAATTTAAGATTATGGAAAAATCCAATAAAGTAAATTAAAATGCGTCTATAGAAATCGAGTCATTATATTAATAGTTGATTTTTTATAATTAATTTTGAATCATTATTACTGTAAATATATTTACTAAATAAATTCATGATTATTATTTATAAATTTAAAAGGAGTTAAGCAAGTCCATTAAATCAATAAAATTAATATTCAATTTAAATCCTAATATTTAAATCATCATTCAAATAATAATTCACAATTCAAAGATTTTAAACAATCCTATATTTTAATTCAAGTTTTAAGCTTTATAAACCAATATTTTAATAATTGAAATTAATTAAATATTCAGAATCTAATGTCCAAAATCGCGGGATTTTACACTCTCCCCCTTAAAAGAATTTTGTCCCCGAAATTGCCAAGGTGAGGAAAATGGCTCCAAACCCATTAATTTTTTCAAAATCGATTGGTTGGAATATATTATTAATTTTTATAAGTCTTAAAATTACTGAAAATTTTGGCAGCATCTCCTTTGCGTGGTTCGATCAAAACAACTACAAATCACCACTACGGGCCCAAATAAATCAAAAGAAAACAAAAGCCAAGTGGCCTCCCATATCTGGGGCATAAAATCATCAATTCAAACGACAATATAAACACGTACCTATTTGTCAGGCAAATAACTCAAATCATAAAACCAAAGGCATCAAACTAGCCTTTGCTTCCATAAACCTGCATCTCATTTACAGATAATATCCAAACATATGATTCATAACCATATAATTTTGCATTTCCAAATGTCAAATATATAATCCATTAAAACCCGTACGATGTACATATACCATCCCTACACAATATCAAATCTGATCGCTCACTCGATTACACAATTTCACTTCCAAACTAGTATTGTCCACTCGACTTCTCTAGTGCGGACTTTGATCCGGTTCCTTGATTAGAAACCGATGTTCTCCTTGGATAGCTATATACTATGATAGAAAACTTTGGATTCGAACCAAAAATACATATCGAGTGTTCGCCGTCGGGAATAGAGTGAAAAATCTTTGTTCGGATCGGTGTAAATAACCCCGAAATCGTGTACTCGAATTTGGATCAAACCAACAATGCGAATCAAATACAACATACGTCTTTATTTCAATTCGTTCCTAAATTATACCAATTTATTTTTATTCACATTCATTATTAGAACACAATAGATTTTCCAATAGTGTTTCCTTTAATACTAAAATTTATTCCCAAACAATTTTATAAATCATTTTATTTCTTAGTTTACTCCTTTTTAATACTAAAATTATTTATGAACTATTTCATAAATCTATTTTCATTAAACACTATTTTTATTTTATTTTAACCCATTCCAGAACATATTACTTAAGAACTCAAATATTTCACAATTTAAGTTTATAAACATCTGATAAGACATGACTTAGTTTTATCAACACTTTAAAACTCAAGTTTATATACGTTCCAAAAGCCACCACTCTATCTTACAACTCCTCCATACTTAAGTTTATTATAATATTTTATAAAGCACACTTAAGTTTATTATCCATTTTAAAACTTAAGTTCATATTCTCAATTGATTCTAGAATTCATTTATCCAAGTTATTTCATAACATATTACCCCATGCCTACAAACACTTTATAAAGATTTATCTTCATTAATAAAACTTTCCTAAGGTTTTTATTACTTCCAAAGAATAAATATTTTACTTAAGAAATATTACTCAAGTTTATATTTGCAAAATACTCTTTTAATCTTCAAGGGTATATATATATACAATAATATATTTGTTTTACTTAACATGAATATTCAACAATTTTATATCTTGTTTTAAAATCTCTATCTCTTCAAAGTTATAAGTTACAAAAACTTATTTTCTTATGTTTTCTTACAACACTTAGCTTAAATTTATATATCAAATTTGAAAACCCCGACTGTCCCAAATTCGTCAGAAATTCCTTTTCCCCTTTAATAAATGAAAATTACCAAACAATATCCAAAATGATATACACCAATCCACTATCCGAATGGTTAAGACACATGAGTCTATAATATCACTTAGCTGAAAATTTAAGAATTTAAAACCCGGTTTTTTATTTCAATTTATTTCAAAACATTCTGAAATAATAACAATAACAATAATAATAACAACAATATCTATATATTTCTTTGTATATCAAATCATATTTTTGGGAATTTTTAAACAAATTTGCTTTACCCAAAATAATTCAATAACCAATTTCTATCACGGTAGCAATTCCTCACTTTAGAAACCCAAAAATGAACGCCGATGATGCTGCAGTCATCACCGGAATTATTTTCCAGCGACCAAGGTGAGTTTAGTGCTTTTTAGCTCTTCTATATCCTTTTACAATATTTCTATTAATATATACTAGCAAAATAATACCGTTGTTATTTTTCCTAAAAATTTGAAATAAAATTTTCCAAACGCCGAGCTTTGAGTTCTAAATTTCTTGGTTTTAATCCATTTTTATTTATAAACCCTTATTTGAAGAAAAATTCTATTTCAAAACATCTCCAATAATACTGTTATTATTCCAGACCTTTCAAAAATAATTTCCAAAACTCCAGAATTTAAGTTCTCAAATTCTCAACTCAAATTCCTTATTTACAAACTATATTTATAAATCCAACTTATATGATTTCACTTCTTATATAAGATCCTTTCTAAATTGTTTCTCTTTGTATAGATTATAAAAAATAAATTTTATTACAATTAAAATTCAACTCAATATTATCATCGAGCACCTTATAGTCAAACTGTGAAACTGAATTCACAAGGTGTTCGCACTTATTTTAACAAACAAATAAAGGCTCATAAACTATCTGAGCACAACTAATCACAATAAATGATAATATAATATATTATCATTTTCTAACAACCAAACACACTATATACAACAAAAATAATTTTCTGGAAAATTGCTCTTTTATATATAAATATAATTTAGGTAAAATTATTTCATTTACCCAATTTCAAAACAATACTGTGTCGATTTGTCTTGTTCAAATGTTTAGAAATCCCTATCGATACAGTTGTTCCTTCTGTATCAACCAGAATTCATAACCACTTAATTGATAAACCAACACAATAAAAAAAATATTTTATACCACTAACAAATACGAATTCATACACACACACACACTCAAACTCATCATAGGGTCTCACTTACCTTATCTCAAATGAGTTAAACTCACCAAAGCCTAGGTGTTTGCTCAACCTAAGCTCTGATACCACATGTAACGACCTGCCAATCCGTACCATTCAAGCTGACAATAAGCCACACATGTCCAACCTAAATTGAAAAGGACGGATAGTTAAGAGGAAGAAAGAAGAAAGAAGAAGAGAAGAAGAAAAGAAAAGAAACTAAAAACAACATAGAATCTCACAATCGCAGCGGAACAACATATAATATAATATTAATGATTTCTACAAAAGAGAAACTGTTATATACAAACAATTATTAAAGTACAACAACAATCATAATTATCGGCCTGGACAGTTATAACAGCCTGTCCTCACAATTGTTGATAATTTCAATAACAAAACAGTGGAAAATAAACATATACGAGAATACGACTTGAAGACCTCCAACTTATCTTCTGAGCTCCAATCCATCCAAAGCAATCTGTAAATATGCTCAGTCTAACCCGAGCATTATAATAAAATAACACGCGAGTCAGTCTGAAAATCCAGCGTGAGAAAAACACACCCAACTAGATTTTTTAAGTTATAAAAACTTTTGAAAACAAGGTATCTCGTAAGACTATGCCGCACATAAACACGGACGGGTTTTTACCTTACGATAACCAAAACCTTTATATCATAAAATCTAGTGATATTATAATAATGTCTAGGATACAAATACATATTAATCATAGCCAAACTTGTTACATTATTAAATTCCAGCATCATAGGTTTACAATAAGGTCTGCACGGTGCTTATTGGAGAATAGATTCCAACAATGGCAAGGTAAGGGACTATGTTAGCGCCAAAATTGGTCACTAACCCTCAAATCCAAATGAAAGCACCAAATACCAATCACAGCTCAGAGATAGAATATATGTAGAGAGTAAGAATGTGAAGAACAGTTAAAACTAAAATGAAAGCAGTAAAGAACAACAGATTTTATAGTGGTTCGGCTAACTCCGGCCTACGTCCACTCCAGAAGTTTGCTTTTTATTGCTGTAATAATCGATTACAGTTACAAAATGGCAGAGTTGCCTTAGCCTTAGAAAAGAGAAAGTAAGAGAGCAGAAAGAAGATCCCCCTTTTACTGTGCCCCTGCCTCTCTATTTATAGGCAAAGATGGGTTGGACTTCCCTGGTGGGCCTTGTAGCCAAGTACCTCAGCCCAAATGGAGTGGTCTCCATATGCCGAACCATAGATGCCGAACGCTGAATGCCGAACAAGGCGTGAATGCCGAACGATCTCCTCATGCTGACGTTGGGAGGTGCGAGGTACAGAGGTATCGAGGTGCGAGGTACCAAGATATGGAGGTGCGAGGTATGGAGGTGCGAGGTGCAATGTCGAGCGAGGTGAGGTATGCCGAACGACCCATCCAATGCCGAATGCTCCTTGATGCCGAACGATCCATCCAATGCCGAACGTCTCCAGATGCCGAACGTTGGTTAATGCCGAGCGCTCCATCCAATGCCTAACGACGAACTCTCTATGCCGAACGCTCATCCAGTGCCGAACAAGGTTTATGCCGAACACTCCATCCAATGCCGAACGTCGATCTCTCTATGCCGAACGCTCGTCCAGTGTCGAACATTCCTCTATGCCGAACGATCCTTCTAATGCCGAGCACTCGCTCAGTGCCGAACGATCCCTCTAAATGTCGAGCACTCGTTCAATGCCGAACGATCCCTCTAAATGCCGAGCGCTCCTGGATGCCGAACGCTCTGTGCATGCCGAGTACTCTTGAATGCTATTCGAACGTGAATAGTAAATGCCAGACGAACATGTAGTTGATTAAGTTAAACCCGTCTGTCCGCGGCCTTGCCAAAAGGCGGGTTAACACTTGCCCCCCAAAACATGCCTTGCTTTGAAAGGTGTGTTTTGAATAGCCTCAAGTCCAATATCCAAAGTCCATGTTTCATCCATATCCAATAACCAATAGGGGACTTTAGGACCTCTTCGGGTAGATATCCAAATCCATAACCTCTCCGGGCTCTTGCCAAGTGCAAGCCACACCTGATGACCGTGGTCCAGTGTCCCTGGACGTTAAGATAACCTCTCCGGGTTCTTGCCAAGCGCAATCCACACCTGACGACCGTGGCCCAGTGTCCCTGGGCGTTGAGCTAACCTCTCCGGGTTCTTGCCAAGCACAATCCACACTTGACGACCGTGGTCCAGTGTCCCTAGACGCAAATAATGCCGTGGCTTAAGTCCTAAGCCGAATCCTGGTCGCTCCGGACCCTTGCCGAGCATAGTCCATACTCGACGACCTTTAAGCCAAAATCCAGAGAAAATCCAATCAAAATCCAATCCGAAAAACAAACATTCAAACCAGAATTCAAACCGGAAAAACGAGAAAAACAGGGAGTTCAAACCAAACTCCAAAACCAAACCAGAAAAAGCAAATGTCCAAGTCAAAGGAAAAACAGATTTCACAAACCCGGGCGTTTCGGTAAGCCATCATCTCAGAGCATGCCTGAGGGTTATCTCCGACCCCGTACATGAGTAAGTGATTTAACCGTTTGCCCGGAGTTTGTTACTTATTCCAAACCATCAAGATTAGTTGATGACCAATCGGTCACCATTCCTGGGCCTCGCGCCCTCGTCGTTCAAGGTAGGCGGAGGCTGTTCATGTTCCACCGCCGCATTCCGAGTTCCGACATACTGTCGCAACTGACCATTCCTTATATGCTCCTCGATTATATCCTTTAGATGTCGGCAGCTGTTAGTATCATGCCCGTCCAGGTCATGAAAGAGACAGTGCCTTCCTGATGCCCTTTCACGTTCTGTGGGTTCCCTCCTTGATGGCCTTCGATAGGGAAGATGATCTCGAGTATCTAAGAAAATCCGCTCCAACGTTGCGTTCAATCCTGTGTAAGTGGAGAACTTTGGTTCTCCCCAGCGCTTCCTTTTCCCTTTATCCTTGTCCCCACCTGAGCTTTCGCCGAGTAATCTTCCATCCTTAGTCATGTTTACTTCCTGTGACCTCATGTCCAAACATGCATCCTCTTGTCGAAGAAATCTTTCAGCTTCATGAAAGAATTCCCCAATATCCAACGGTGGGTCCCGTACCAACGATACTTTGAACTCCGAATTATCTCTAACTCCTGATACCGCAGCCATCAGAACCATTGATGGATCTGGCCGATCCACCGAAGCAACTGCTGCATTAAATCGAGTTAAGAATGTCCTGAGCGATTCATCTGCCCCCTGTTTGACTGATGTTAGTGTCATCATGTTCTTTGGCCTTTTTATGTGAACTCGAAATTGACTTAAGAACTTGTCCACCAGTTCTGTCCATGTTCCAATGGATCCATCCTCCAGCTGTCTGAACCACATAGCAGCAATTTCAGTCAAGTACAGGGGGAAACATCGGGCCATAACCTCCTCCGTTGCCCCCAGCACTTCCATATGCCTAGTGTACCTCATCAAGTGGTCGGTGGGATCCGTCTTCCCATTGTATACTTCCAGAGTGGGTAATTTGAAATCGGACGGATTCCTAGCTGTCCTGATGTTCCGGGTAAACGGACTTTTGTTAACTCCCTCTGAATCCCTGTTCGTCAGACCTCCGCGAATAGTCCGCCTGATAATGTCAGCCAATCTAGTGTTTCCAACTAATCCAGACTGCCCAAGTCCCCGAGGAAATTCTGGCACATATTCTTCATCACGTACTCCTGGTGGCGTGCCCCCGAGTCTAGGTCCATCCAGATTGTTAACTGTTTGTTGATTGGGAGCTGCCCCCTGCTGATTCACTCCATCTGTCCGTTGGTTGAGTTCCTCTGGTCCAGCTCCATGATCTTGAGCACCTACAGTTCCTGGTTGTCCAAATTGCCTAAGAAGAGCCTGCATCATCTCCTCTTGCCGTTTCATCATCTGCTCTTGCATAGAATTCATCATCACTTGCATCTCGTCCCGAGTTATGTAAATGGATGCATGACCCTCTCCAGCTCCAGAAGATGCCGCTTGACTTCCTTCCTGATTGCTCCTTTCCACTGCTTGCCTCTTCGTTGGTGGTCTTGCCTTTGCTTTCTAAGATCCAAGTTCCTAACTCCAAAATTCCTGATTGTTTCAATTTCTCGGTGAAAGCACCAAAGTGTTGGCGCCAAAATTGGTCACTAACCCTCAAATCCAGATGAAAGCACCAAATACCAATCACAGCTCAGAGATAGAATATATGTAGAGAGTAATAATGTGAAGAACAGTTAAAACTAAAATGAAAGCAGTAAAGAACAACAGATTTTATAGTGGTTCGGCTAACTCCGGCCTACGTCCACTCCAGAAGTTTGCTTTTTATTGTTGTAATAATCGATTACAGTTACAAAATGGTAGAGTTGCCTTAGCCTTAGAAAAGAGAAAGAAGAGAGCAGAAAGAAGATCCCCCTTTTACTGTGCCCCTGCCTCTCTATTTATAGGCAAAGATGGGTTGGACTTCCCTGGTGGGCCTTGTAGCCGAGTACCTCAGCCCAAATGGAGTGGTCTCCATATGCCGAACCATAGATGCCGAACGCTGAATGCCGAACAAGGCGTGAATGCCGAACGATCTCCTCATGCCGACATTGGGAGGTGCGAGGTACAGAGGTATCGAGGTACGAGGTACCAAGATATGGAGGTGCGAGGTATGGAGGTGCGAGGTGCAATGTCGAGCGAGGTGAGGTATGCCGAACGACCCATCCAATGCCGAATGCTCCTTGATGCCGAACGATCCATCCAATGCCGAACGTCTCCAGATGCCGAACGTTGGTTAATGCCGAGCGCTCCATCCAATGCCTAACGACGAACTCTCTATGTCGAACGCTCGTCCAGTGCCGAACAAGGTTTATGCCAAACACTCCATCCAATGCCGAACGTCGATCTCTCTATGCCGAACGCTCGTCCAGTGTCAAACATTCCTCTATGCCGAACGATCCTTCTAATGCCGAGCACTCGCTCAGTGCCGAACGATCCCTCTAAATGCCGAGCACTCGTTCAATGCCGAACGATCCCTCTAAATGCCGAGCGCTCCTGGATGCCGAACGCTCTGTGCATGCCTAGTACTCTTGAATGCTATTCGAACGTGAATAGTAAATGCCAGACGAACATGTAGTTGATTAAGTTAAACCCGTCTGTCCGCGGCCTTGCCAAAAGGCGGGTTAACAGACTACCTTCCATACAGTACACCTCTAGATAAAATGTACCTGGGGTCAAACCTTAAACTTGGTCCACCCCTGCCAACATAGAACCGGCCTACCCCTGAACTTAGATAATACCAAATATGTCATCACCCCTGTTGCTTTCCAACCTTAATCGAGAGCCCTCATACACAACAAATCCATAATATGATGATCTAGAAAGGTGATGACACACCCTAATGGGAGCGACCCACATAGCCCTACCGCATCTACCATCTTTCAGCCATTTCCCGGGTTGTGAGGCTTAAGGCTACGATTACCTTTTATATAGAAATTCCACTTGGAATGCTAACACTATCCTCCAGGAAGAATTGCAATGCTAGCATTCATCCATACAAGTTCGTTCTGGGACTGAACGAAACACTTGAGAGCTCCATCTTTGAATTCCCATCATCCTCAAGATGTCGTCATTTCGCAACGCTTAAGATGGATTGAAGTGGTTTTCGAATAACATATCCGATGTCGGTCTCTTCGAAACAACATTCGATAGTTTCCGATAAACTCAACCCTGGTTCTTTAGGAAATAAACAGACAAATATAAGAGCGGAGTTCACCTCCTAACCGTTTGTGGATGGATTTTCTTATCATTTGTCTTAGAAGAATGAAACGAGATTTATACGTACAGTACAACATCATCGGAGATGATTATGTCATATAACTCACGTGTTTCTCCTAGATATTTCCAAAGTTAATTTTAGGTCCACATTTCGATAGTCGGTTATTTAACCATCGAATAAACAAACATTCAAATCATATATTTCATTTCCTATAGAACCCACTGAGCCTCACATTCATAAATTTAAAATCACTTTTCAAATACTTGGAAATCACTTCCATATACTTATCTCAACAAAATAAGCATATTCAAAAAACGCGATATTTTCGATATTTTGAAAATATAACCATGTACTTATCTTAACGGTATAAGTATATTCCAAATCATTCTTTTCGAAACTTGAGGAACCTTTCCCATATACTTACAAAATGATATAAGTATCTTAACCAATCACTTAGGAAGCTTTAGTTATTTCAAGATCATATTAAAATGATTAAACACAAGTACCCTTTAAACAAAGATATAAATATTCCAAAATACCTTCTCTTTCTTTAACTATTTTTTCTTTTTATTTTAAAATATCTTCTTTATAAATCTCCAAAATCTATTTATAGAGTTCCATATAAATCTCCAAGTTTTATTTACAAAGGTACTCTTTTATAATCTCCTAACCCATTTATAAAATTCCTTTTCAATGCTAACCATTTAAAATCCTCGTTTTCACAATCTTTCAAAATCCAACTTCTTTTCCAATTCCAGTCTACTTTCCAAGTTTATAAACACCTTTACATACATCCTTTTTATAAAAGAAATCCTTTTATAACAATTTATTTATGTTATAATAAATAAATTAAAACATCATAAATTTAGCTTTAATCATTTTTAATTAATATAAAAGAAATATAACTAAAAACGTTTTTAATAATATAATAAATAAACTCTCAAACTTTTAAACATCTCCAATGGATAAATAAAATAAAATAACTTTAAACAACCTTTTTAATAAAATTAATTATCTTCAATAATAATTTTAATGAAATAATCATCTTGTTTTAAATAACTAATAAAACAGAATTATTATCTTCAAAAACATTACTAAAATAATTTATTTTAAAACACTATAGATAATATAGTAATTAACTTACAAAAATAATTTTTACCAATATTTGTAATTAATTATTAATAAATGTAACGACCCGGAATTTTGGACCATTCGCATCCATTATAAGTGTATAGGTAGACACTCATGCCGGAATTGAATTGCTCAAAATACCGCGTTGTTAATTTAAATTTGGCAAAACTGAACATATACAGTAAATAAATAATCACAGATCACAGACATAGAGTAATAAGTGTACCGGAAATAAAAGAGATAGTAGTTCATGAAGCTACTATATGAATATATAAGATACATCAGAGTTAAACCAGATACAACGGAAGAGTAACACGATACATCAGATACAAATCAGAATACATCACTGGAATCATCGAATACTAAAAGCAGAATAGATGGCTGGATCTTCAAGCAAAGCTCCAACTCCAAAGGTGAGTCTCGAATACTGGTACACTCAGTCTGACCCGAGCGTAAAGCAAAAACACAAGACACTCGAGTCAGGATTAACATTCTTATATTTATAAATCCAACTCAAGTGAAATAGCAATTGAAATACAAGTAACTCAAAGGATGTTTGGAATAACCATCCTTTAAGGATCCGTTAAACTATCTACTATGTAGTAGTGTACGATAAGTAGATAATGTCTATCAGTAATATAAAGATATCAAAATAGTGTTAAGTCATGGCCCATTCCACCCTTAACACATTTTTATTCCCAAAAGCATATACAAGACCGTAGTTTCCCCAAAACCGGAAGTCACCAGAGGGCAATCCATATACAAAAGGTACAAAACAAATTCGTAGTGGTCGCGAATAGGGAATACAGGTATGACAAGACACATGAGGCAATACCCAAGGTAGTGATACTACCGTTTGCCTGATCCGGACTGGTGAGAACGCAACGCCGCAGCGCCCGCAACACCGTGAAACAACACTCCCAAAATCAAGGGTGCACAAATCGACAACAAGTAATGAATAGTTCGAAGAAGTGTGTCCACTTGAGGTAGCTAATCCTCCATTGGCCCGGCACGGCTCCTGTTTTAGTCATTTCCAATTTGACACAAGTGTCAAGGCTATACATCATCGTTCTCTTTCTTCAGTCAACACATACATCATTCCAACCACTTCATTCTGGATCATCACTCCGCGTATAGTTATTAAAGTGGTTTTCGGTTTAGATAGAGAGTATATCCATAACCGATTCCGGTCTCTTTAATAACTTTCGTGATTAATACACCGATTGGTCGTTTAATATATTTCAAAACCAAATCAATTTCAATTCAATTAGAATTCGTAGATCAACATTTCATTTGTCTTTCTAAACCAATTTCCAAAATTTACGTTTCAAAACTTCCAATTTACCATTTCAAAATCTTATAATTCAATTTCAAATTTTATTTAAACCATTTCAAATATTGATTCAAATTCGTATATAAGTTTCATTCCGAAATCATTTAAATTAATTTAACATTCAAATCAATTTAAATCCATTTATCAATTTCATTCAATATTTAATAAATTTATCATTCAAAACCATTTCTATTTAATTTTCAATTCATTAAATCCATTATTTAAATTCAACTTCCTTATTTCAAAACTTACAATTTGAATTAAATTAAATTCATCAAATCAAATCCTTTAATTTTCAAGTCTTACATTAATTTCGATAAATCACATTTTATTTCTTGTTAAAGAAATTCAATTTCACTTATTTACTTACTTAAATAATTTTCCAAAACTCAATTAATAAAGAAACTCAATTTCAATTATTTACGAAGTAAAATTCACTTTATTCAAAAGTTCACTTTCACTTATTAAAGAATTCAATTCAATCTAATCATTAAATAATTCAATCACATTTAATTATTAAATGATTCAAAACTTAATTATTAAATAATTTCAAATTTTAATAATTTCAAACTTAATTATAATTCCAAACTTAATTCAATAATTTCTCAAATTAAACAACATTCTTTCATCAATTACATTGTTAATATTTTGTTTCAGATTATTAGATATTAACATTTTCCTTTCATTAAAAATTCAAATTTCAACTTCATTTCAAACCCATATTATTTATTCAAATAAAATCTACAATTTATTTTCAAATCAAATTATTGACCAATTGGTTTTTATTTAATTCTCTATCCTAGGTCAAGTTCAATTTGGGTATTTATCATTTCAACCCGATTCCAATTCAATTCAAAATCAAAGCATAGTAAAGGGAACTTGCAGTGTGATAACTGGGATGGTGTCAAAGTAAATAAACAAGCAATAACAACAAATAATAACAATCCAATAATCAATTCAAATAATCCCGAAATAACCGTATTAATTCGCATTGTTATTTGTATGAATTAATATAATTATTTCTAGAATCTACACTATCATTTCATGTAGATTAAAGATTATTACATTACGGTTTTCACTTGTCATTCAATTTCAAATTTTACACTACAACAATTAATCTAATATACGTCGATGGTTCAAAGTGTAATTATCACTATTCTACATGTCAATTAATTTAACAATTAAAAGGGGTCATATTCACTAATCAAATTTAACATATAAATCAGTTTTAAAATTTGTTAACTCTCCTATATCCATTTCAATTTTTCATACTATTTATCATTTATCACTAACAATTTAACGTCCAATATAAACATCAACAATCAATCAATTATCAGCCAAACTGTATTATCATCACATAAATAATTAACAGATAATGGTGTCAGATGTCACAGGTGAACTGATACAGACAATAACATATATAACAGTGTATTTAACTAACAGCAGCATATTTCAATTGTCGTTTCAATTGAAATCAAATTTAATAAATAAAAGAACGTTAATCGTGAGTGAGTGCTCACCTTTCGAGGCTAGAGGAGTTTGACGACAGCACAAGCTACAAATTCCAAAGCAAAGCAAGATTGACACGATTCGATGATCAAAGCTGATAGATAGGAGTTGACGAAATCAAGTCAGAACAGGATCGATGAAGATAATTGGTACGAGTGACTTATATATAATTATATATAGCTATTTATATATCAAGTCATATTCTAACTCCAAACGTATATTAAAAATAAGATAAATACATTATATTTGTTTACTAATAAATTTTAAACACATATTAACTAAATATATATATTTCAAATCAACATATGTACATCAAATTTTTTTTTTTTTGTGAACATATCTATAACCTATATGCAGACTACAAAAAAAATCCACTACCGATATATAGTACATGTTCCACTAATACATAAACTACCAGCAACTCGACGCACTTATAAAAAAAAGTATAAATCACAATTATGACAAATCTTTATACATATACCCATGAATCTCATTAATAGAAAAGTGTAAATAGATATATAAAAACCTTACCAACCAATCACGTACTCCCTATATACTTATATGACCTACAGACCCCAAATATGCCTAATACATTAAGAATGACTTAACATTTATATAATAAAATGTATGAATGCATTCAACTAGATGAAGATGCAGGCCATATATTGTCATGAGTAGATGTATACATATACTATGCAATTTAAGACAAATGCACAGACACCATAAGTACAACTATATGTATTTTATAACTGACCTTGTATCATATATCTTAAAGGCCAAAAATGTTTATTCTAGAATCAAGATGACATACTACAAATGAATTGACTTACATATACTGTAAACCCTTTATATCGAACCAAATCTATGCAGACCAACCTTCAATAATAAAATACACATAAATATTATTTTAAAAGTTCGAAATCCAAAACAAAAGATCACAGCTGTATAAGGCAGCTACTAACGTATGAGAGTAACAATATTATTTCTATAAAGACACAGTTACCTTTTCGAAATCTATGAAGTAACAGCTGAAATAATTGAAACCATATACCATAATCTAATTCTATAACATATATACGAAAACTTTATAAATATCTAGTACACAACTGAATGAATATATACAAGCCACTGTAAAAAAAATAACAAGCTTCTTTATATACTTTCGAACCCAGGAAGAATGTATACAGTAAAAATCAAAAGCAAATAAATAAATATACTCTGAAATAAAACGTATAACTTTATATTTAGTTAATCAATACAAAACAATATATGCATATATTAGATAGAATATCTACTTACATATACCCAAGCGGCTGATATCTATAACACAGCATGCATAGATGGATGCGAGGTGAAAGAGAGGGGAAGTTGGATCAAAGGGGAAGGTAGGTGCTGCTACCCGTGCGTACGGCATGGGCTGCGGGCTAGGCGCTCGGGGAGGGGCGGAGTTCCGATTTGGCACGGCAGACAAGGAGGCGGTTGGGGATGGGAAAGAGGCTGCGAAAATGGAGGTGGGTTTCACTACTGGCGGGTGATGGTTCAAGGGTGCTCGAGGCGAACTAGGGGTCGTGGCCAAAGGACAATGGCCTGAGCGTGAAAAAAATGGTCGGGTCAGGGCGTGTGCTCGTGTGGCAGTGGCAGTAAGGCCGGAGGGGAAAGCTCGATGTAGGCGTGGCTTCATATGGGAACTCGCGTGGATTTGCTGTGCGTTCATTTATTTATTTTTTTAGAAATAACAGGCAAGGTAGGGGAGAGGAGATGTGGGAGATGAGTTATGGCCAGCATGAGAAAAGAAGGAAGGTGAACAACAGAGAGGAAAAATGACAAAGGAATTTCAACGAACCAAAATGTAATTGGAACTAGGAAAAATGAACGTACAAAAGATATTAGTTATTGGGAATGGAGAAAGTCACGCACATAAATTTATAGAAGGTAAATGCAGATGGCCGTTGGTTTTCGTCTAGTGGAAAAATTTGAATGGTCACAAAGAAGTTTAAAAGTTAAACTTTTGAAACCGATACGCTTGACTGTTTCACGGTTTCCGCTGTGTACCGGACTTCAAAATACAGAATCAAGTTTATGACAAAGATCGGCACGATGAGACGATCAAAACGGTATATCGATATCAGCGGTAAGATTGAATTATAAAATTCCGAATTTTCTACTATCGAAAAATGCAAGAAAAACACTGAAAATAAGATCGACGGAGCCAAAGATGTCCGAATTTGGAAAAACGACAAACTGACATCTTGCTCAGAAGATGGTTTAGAGTTTTTCTATGTAAAAATATTTAGGTTCCGAAAACATTTTATTTTCATCGCTTTTTCTTTAACTGATTAAATTGAAGTAAATTTACGCGCGAAATAAACTTTCATATTTTCGGACGAAAATTTACCAGTTGATATGTTTAACTAGACGTATTCCAAATATTAAATTTTTATTTCAAAATTTTATCGTTCAAAATTTCACAAAATTTTACCTAATTACGTTATTAAAACAGTTGAAATTTACGGGTCGTTACAATAAAGCTCCTTGTATATATAAAAACAATTAAAACATTTTTCTTCCAATTTATAAAATTAGAAGTTAATCAAATCCAAAATTTCCGAATCTAGAAAAGGCTCGGCAATCCCAGTGGTACTTAACAAGCTACCATTACCTTCCATTTACCTTCTCAAGTAAAATAGCTAGTATTTACATAATCAAGCATATATGTAAACCAATCCATAATTAACGATCAATTGACAATGTCCAAATTAATATATTACCAGAACGGAAATTTATTCTGCTAACCAATGTCATTCAAAGATAAACCCTTACATTTATTAAACGATGTCTATTTGGCCAAATAGATAACACCAAGAAGTATACTTACATCAACTACGTTATAATTTTAAACGAATAATTTTAAATAATGTTATTATATTAATCAAAATCAATATCAATTTATCACCTCATATATGATCCATTACTTAAAACAAGTTTGAATACAAATTTTAAACTCAAACAATCGAATAGCATTTCAAGATGCTATATCGCGATCCTAGATCAAATTCAACCAATCTAATAGCATTTCAAGATGCTATATCTTGATCCTAGACCAAATTCAATCAACCAGCAAATTCAATCAATTCAAGCAGATATAAATAAATTTAATCTACACAATATTATACCGGTAAATCAAAAAGATGAGTTTAACTCACCATTATTCCAGCTGTTGCTTTTGCATTCAGTTTAGGCTATAGTCGAACAACGTTCGACTATAGCCCCAGATTTAGCTAGTTCCAAATGCAACTAATTCAACTCCAACGCATTAAGAACGGCGACACGATTCCAACGCGACTAACGACATCTCTATCGGACCTAATACGAATAATTTATTCGATTTACAAGTTAAAAATTTAAATTTTAAACAATTAATTATATAACTTAACTATTTCCACTATACCAAAATCACAACAAAGCCCAGCCCAAAAATAATCCAACCCGCAACACCCCACTCATCCTCTTCCCTCCATCATCTACTCCAGCAAACAAATGTGCATAGATACGTGCACGAAGAACCTACCAACACGCCTCTCTCTCTCCTCTATTCACGCTCGCTTCTCCACGAAATGCCACACGACCAACGCCATCGACCTCCCCTTCGCATGCACTACGCAAACATCCCCACCATGTGAAGCTCGACTGCAAGAACACGATTTCGACCTGGAGCATCTCGCGTACAGACAACGATGTCACGACCACCATTGTGAAGCCGCACGCCACTAGAACGTGACTAGAAGTGCACCCCACCACCACGAACCTATTTCACCCATCCTCACAGCCTCCCATCGACCATAGCTCGGCAGAATCGCAACCCTAGTTCACCAAGCACAAAAAGCCTCCATAGTTGAACTCGTCAAACGATGACCGCAGCCCCTCGAAACACAGCAGCAAGAAGATCTACCCATAGAGAGCCTAAAGATTCAAACTTTTCAATTTTATTGATTTTCATTTCATTTGTTTTTGAATTTTATATGAGAGATCTCTGTTTTTTTTCCTTGTTTCTGAAATCTTTTTAAAACGAGAGAAGTATGTACTGAAGGGAGACAAAAGTGTGTGTGGTGTGTACGTTATGTTTATAGTTTAAATTAGATTTTCTGGCACCTCATCGCTCAGATCTCCGTTCGTGTATGAAACCAGAATGTCAGAACAAAAATATGGTCGTGCGCAGAACAGCAATGTGACCCCAAAATAAGAATAATATACACTGTTATTGAATTCTGAAAGATCACAAAAATACTACCGTTTGTTAAAAAATCGTAAAACAACAATTTAAATATTTCTCAAATTTAAAATTATGGAAAAATCCAATAAAATAAATTAAAAATGCACGTAAAGAAATCAAGTCATTATATTAATAGTTGATTTTTTGATAATTAATTTTATATCATTATTACTGTAAATAAATTTACTAAATAAATTCACTATTATTATTTATAAATTTAAAAGGAGTTAAATAAGTCCATTAAATCCATAGAATTAATATTCAATTTAAACCCTAATATTTAAATCATCATTCAACTAATATTTCACAATTCAAAGATTTTAAACAATTCTATATTTTATTTCAAGTTTTAAGCTTTATAAACCAATATTTTAGTAATTAAAATTAATTAAATATTCAGAATCTAATGCCTAAAATTGGGGGCTGTTACATTTCTGGTTACTGTAAAAATGAGGAGTAAGTGGGCAGTGAACGTACATGTTATAATTTCTTAACTATTAATTTAGTTGTCTTAATTCTATCTGGGCCAAGGATCAAATATAACCCAATTAAAGAAATAAACTCTTATATTTATTTTAAATACAAAAGAGAAAGCTCTTTATAAACATTGTTTATAAGATATGAATTGATTTCACAAATTAACTTCGTTTTTGTAAAATCAATACCAGTTTATTTATTACATTTTACAACTCAACTTTTGATAATAAAATAATTCTTAATTAATTGGGAACAAATAGCCCATTAAGTTATAAATCTCCATTTAAACAAGAAATCATAAATATTTTAAATTTAACATATTCTCATTAAATTTATTACCACGATTTTTACTAGTGATAAAATAAATCATGTGATTACATTTTTTTATCTAACTAAAAGATTTTTTTACTTAGAACCCATATTTTAAATCCTTTGGATTTTTCCATTAGTTTAATTTCCATTTTTTACTATTAAATAAAAGAATTAAACCACAAAGAAATAATGTTTCACCTAAATTTCCCAAACTTTTATTTTGCACTTGAAAAATCTTTCATATATGTTCGCCTTTCATTTCAGTCCAAATTCCATCTTAATTTAAAAATATAATTCCCAAACCTTCTAATTATTTTAATTATCACCTTTTTAAAGTATATTTTAATTTAATTTCATGTAATTTAAGCTAGGGTTGTTGTAGGAGATATAGCGGAAAATAGCGGAGGTGTAAAAAGCTTCATTAGATATAAAACCAAATATTTAAAGTTAGTTTATTCTCATTCTCATATCACTTAGGCAGGAAAAAGAGATACTATTTAATCTTATATGGCACAACTGAAGAATATAATGATTTATGCAGTCCATATTTGGTGACTACAATAGATTTCTAACTTATATTGAGCACTTATTCCATAAAATTAGGCATTTACCCTAACTTTGTTGATTTGTTTAGAAGATAACTAGTTAAATCAACATTATTATATTAATGTTGGAGCCTTGATTTACTGAGTGTAATGGAAAATAGCGGGGTTTAAAGCGGGTCTACTGTTCAATAGCGCTATATTAAGAAAGCGTAGCGGTCGAAGAGCGCTAGCACTACAGCGTGGATGTTGTGGGGCTTTAACTGCACAGTTCTATAGGCCTGGGTAATTATTCTTGAAATGACCAATTTGTTCATAATTATAGCACGTGATCTTAGAGAGGTTACCCTGCATTGCTCGATGATATTTCCCTCCTTATGACATCTCCCATATGTGGTTGCTTGTCTCTTATCTTCTCTTCTCAGAATCTATCCTTCACTTCTCTTATTGGCGGTTCTCCACTTTCTTAGTCTATTCCTTATCTACCTCTTTAATTTTTAAATCCAACTGGGTTGTTTTGTGCATTGGGTTTGACTATATGTCAATCTTTTCGTCAATCTGAGCATTCTCATTTCACGTGGCTCAACTGACTAAAATTAAAACACTTGATTAGTGTAAGCTAAATCTACAATATTTTGTTACATGTCCTTTCCTCTAACATCAGTTACACCTTCTCTTTTGTTGTCTTCCATGAGGTTCCTTTTTTTTACAGTTCCATTGTTGACCAACTTCTTCCTTGTGATTTAGTGATAATTCCATATGTGGGGAACTCAATTCTTTTGTGAAACTCATCATCTTCTTATCCATTGTATCTATAAAATCATATCCAAACCTCACAATCTCATTAAGCCAATTCACATATTCCCCAAACGACAACTACCGCTGCTTTAAATGGATAAAATTCTCTAATATAAAAAAAAACCTTTTTAGCCTTTGTGAAATATTTTGCTTCCAAGCTCCTTTTGAAATATGCCTAAGTAATGTCTTTCTCACTAATTTCTGTAGTAACGATCTTCCACTGATTTGCTACTTCTCCCTCTAGATGGTAGGAAGCTAGTTGTCTTCTTACAATATCACCCAAGCCTAACTGATTAAAGATTCTCTAATATTTTCTTAGTCATGATTGCATCTCTGCATAAAGTTTAGCTCCAGCTTAGGGCTTACCACACAAACTAGAGAAATCCTTACACAACTCTAAGAAATCTATAGTTAGTGGTTATCAAAAAGGAACCACTCCCTATGTAGTAGGTGCCAATTCTATGGAGTTAACACTAGTCTGGCCTACCACTTGTAGATATAGGCAGAACCAAATGGGGATGTTCACACTCGACATATCCATATTATCGACTTTAGTGTCCTTTCCAATTCTTTTTTCAACTCCACCAACATTGGTCTCGGTTCTAGATTTGTCAAGTTACTCATTCTTAGTTATTTATAAAACTCCCTTGTAGATAGTTAACTAAACTAGAACAACAAACGGTATATCCATATGTACTCAACTTATATTTTATATATACGTTTATAAAAATACAAATACGCTCTCTCAATACATCCTAATCCTTAGTTTAGGACAAAATTTTCTCTGATACCAAATGTAACAACCTTTATTTTTGACCCTCTTGTTTAACACCCAAACCGATGTTTAAACCATACAAACCAAAAAAAATAGATCGTTAAGGGATGATAATAAGAAAATAAAGAATATTTCTACCTATATCTTTTGGAAATCACAATGGAAGGAACAAATTTATAATACCATAAAATAATCATTCAAATCATACTAATGTCGGTTACATCGTTTCATAAGTTCATACAATGGCAATCCAAATCCACACCACAATATACATAGGTCATATGGTGTGTATATACGGTAAGTACAATATTTACATAATAAGGTCCTCATCACCATGTCCTCCACATCTTCATGCTCCATCAATCTAAACAATACAGATATAGAGGAAAACGGAGAGGGTCGGACATAATTCTGAGCGAGTGGAACATGTCTACTCCATATATATTACAAAGATACTGGTATAATATAATCAATGCCTAGCATGTATATAAACACTTCTTGGATCTACCTCAGGTGCTACAGGATAGCATTACCGCCAACGAAATACTTCTTGGACCAACCCTTAGTGCTACAGGATTTACATATGTAAACACATTTTGGACTTACCGCTTCGCTATAAGACCGCTTTACAATCGATCGCCTAATACATACCCAAACCCGTCCTAGATCCGCCATCTATGCTATAGGAACATTTTACATCCACTAAACTCCTTATGGACCTATCGCTTGCGCTACAGGAGCATGTACAACCAACTAAATATTTCATTGTTACGCTATATTTGCTACATTATCGCGTATAAAACTAACTCAACTTTAAATAGTTCCATCGCTAATCAAGTCTTTCTATAATAACCTTTACACACCCATTATTTGTATCAAAATATTTCACCTCATCATCATTGTACCATAATTAACTCTAAAATAGCCTTAAAGCATCACGCGAAGTCCTGGTTCATAAATAAAACTCCCTTCGAATCGGCCATGTTGGGTTCAGGTTCAACCTGGCCTAACCAGACAGCAACCCCCATTGTACTTCCACTAGTCGACCGGTTAAGACCGGTCTACCGATGGTTGTCCCGTTGGTGCACCAGCCGGCCAGGTGATGTGCACGCTCGTTTATTCCTTTTTTTCGTCATTTTTGTTTCTACATCCTTCATTTTCGATTCTATTCTCCTTCAATTCATTTTAGTTAATTTATTACTTCATTATACAGTGTTGCATTAATTCAATGTTTCATCATTGTTTATCAGTTTATAAATCAATTCTTATTATAATTCAAAGTATATACAAAATTAGTATTGTTAATTGTATTTACTCTCTAATTATTATTCTAATCTTTATAGTATCTTTTAATCAGAATTATGGACAAATCGGACCCTTAGTTATCATTACATCAACAAGACTACATTATATTGTAGATTAAACAAGAACCACTCACCTATATCGATCGACACCTCTGAATTGAAGAAGAACCTCCACTGTCATACATTTTAGCACCCGGAATCTCTGTATCCACTCTGAAACTTATATGAATATGTAGTACTCCACACGCCCTTTGTTTCGATGCCAAGTTTGTAAGATTTCATTAAGTATTTTCGAAGATATAAATTTTTGAAGATTGGAAGAGAAGAGGGAAGGAAGAGGAACAGAAAGAAGAGAATGAAATTAAAAAAAAAGAATGTACGTATTTTACTATTTAAATAAATAGAGGAAAGAGTGAAATGGAATATTTTCAAATTCAAATTCAAATTACTAGATCCAAAATTTGCTATGCTCAAAATCTGTTTTCCTCGTATCTCCTCCAAACAACATCCGGTTTGGATAAGTTTATAGCTAAAATCAATCAAAAAGATGCGCTCTATGCAATGGCACAACTCTCATTGTCAAATTCAAAAATTAGTAAAATGAACATTTCACCTTTTACTATTTAATTTAATTAAATTATCATTTTTATTGATTAATAAATTATTGTTAAATTTTAGGGTATTACAACTTCATTCAAACAAAACATTTATATCATAAATTGAAGGTCCATTATTAAAGCAAAAAACTTTAGCCTAAATACTCTGGTATCCTAACAACCAATAAAGGCATTAAAAAAGAAAGTCCCCTTCCTAAATTTATTACCTAGGGATAATTTTAATTTTTATGAAATTCAATTTTTTTCAAATTTTGAGTTCTCCCTTTGCTTTGGAATGCGTGACCTTTATATGGTTTGATTTTTGTGATTTTTAACTTTTCTATTTTCATTTTACTGCTTAGCTGATGTTAGGGTGGAACTAGTGTGTGATTGAGGGAAATTCAAATTGAAATTGATCAAGTAAACTTGAGTTCAGCTGTTAATTGTCTCGTAATTGGTGTCCGGCCTGCTAAGGTTGGACGGGAGGATGTCAAAGTGAGTCAGGGTGTTTCTACAGTTGAAGAGAAGGCATTATCCATATAGATTTCGGGGAGGATTATGATCAGGAGAAGAAGTGGATCAAACTTGCTTGAAAAAACTATTGCAAACTCGTGCTACGCAAACAGTTTTCATCTCATATGATTAATTATTAGGAGTGACCATTTGGTTAAATTGGTCGAAAAATGCCAAATTGAATTGTGGTAGAAAAAACTTAAATCAAACATAGCCGAACTGAATTAATTCGGTAAATTCGACTAGTAACTAATTTAACCAAGCTAAAAAGGTACATAAGAGAAAATATAATATTTATTACTTAAATTGCTGATTTACTCAAAGTAAAACATTAATTTATGTTAGGAGGGATTTTATTTAGTGTTTTGCTTGCACTTATAGGAAAAACTGACTTATTTTCAATAGGTCAACTTTGATTTTATTATTAAACCAATTATATAAAATATTACAATACCATAAATTTAGATATATAATAAAAAATTTGTTAATTTTGTTAAATTGATCAACAAATTTTTTATTTCACAAACCAAATTTAAAACGATTTAATTTCGCAACCGAACCGACCGAAATAAACTGCTTCGGTTGGTTAATTCGATTCTAACCGAATATTGCTCACCTCCAATAATTGTTTGGTCTTTCTATGACATAGAAAATTCATTTTGATGTCAACATTTGGTGGAACATGAATTCCTAGTAGTGTGTGACAAATAATATCTAAGAAGACAATGTTTAATGCCTTTAGCTTAGTTCATATATTGAGAGCATAAAGTTACCAAATAAAGTACACCATACCAGAACTCAACGTCATTAGAAAGATAACATATTGAAAAAGTATTTATCTATTCAAATAAAGACCATGTCACATAGGTTTATTTTTAAGCAATCCAACAAATAAACGTATATTATGTGCTCATGCATAGAAGTTCATGTGCACCTAAATGTTGTCAATCATGCAATGCAATACAATAGTGTGAATAATGCTATGAACATGATGCTCTTCGTGCATGCTATATTTTAGAGAAATATAATGTGATGAACAAAAATAACATTTGAATAATGAGAATCATTTTGTAAAACACCTATCACGTGATTCGTATGGAAATTTCGTTTAAATTAATTAATCTTAATTTTTCACCATAAAACATAGTAGATAAGCCAACATGATATGACAAAATCAACATGCATGTAAATATGAAGTCCATCATCGTTGGGAGAGCTAAACACTTGTCTTCAAAATAAATAGAATATTTGTTTCACAACAAAAGTTAAAATTGAACTACTAAAAAATGTTTTGGAACGGATCCATACCAAAACCATATCCTAACCTTCTTAATGCTATTTGGTGGAATGATGTATCGCTCATTGTCCAGAACATGTGAACAAATTGTATATGAAATTCATTGAATTAGTTTCAAATTACATATCTATATTACATTGGAGATTTGAGATTCTATTATGATGTGAATTTGCTAGAGTTTAAGAGGATCGTATCCATGGAGTAACATGAATACAAATTTTAATTAAGTTCATTATACAACTTCATCCTACTAAACAATATCCATATAGCCATCTTGAAATTATATCTTCAAAATAACACCTCATGCTCGAGGTCCCTGTTGTATATGATCTCTGTAAAAACTGAAAGTTGATCTAAGGAATAAAAGAATTGGTAGCTCTAATTTTCAACACTCATATCTTTTTTTTTTAGAAGAATGATAAATATATAGCAAAAAGGAGAAGAAAGCCTTTTTCTGAAGGCTCACAAATAAAAAGGCAAAACATATGGAGAACATATACCTCCCAAGACAACGACAAAAAATAAGACCGAGACAAAGTTAAGAAGGAGAAAAAATAAACCCCACTGACTCATAGTAGCCTGGATAAAACAAAAAAAAGTGCAAAGAAACAAAAACAGCCCACGGAACCATCTCTCCCGCCACAACCGAAAAGGTATAGGCCAGTCCACCCGAGACGCTACCATCGCACACCATGCCAAATAGAACAGAAAAAAGCAGCAAAACCCAGTATGAGCAGCAAAACAATCACGCTATAACCAGCACAAACTCTACTGATAGAAAGAAGCCACCCCGGATGTAGCCAAAGATACCGCCCAACTGACAACACCATCGAGCTCCGGCAAGGCCACCGCCCAATGGTGGTGATAGTTGAAAGTCTAGGAGAACACCATAGAGAAAGCAAGGACCCTCTGAAAACCATGGAGAGAACCACAAAGAATGGCAGAAGCAGAAAAGGGGAACTCCAACCCAAGCAACTCAAAATCTAACCAAGCATAACAGAAGGAAAGCATCATCGCTCGAACAAGGCGATAGAGAACCAGAACGCGCAACCCAAGAAACCAAACACTGCCAGAACCATCCAAACATCAAAACCACTAAACACCCAAAGAAGAGCATAGGAGACACCCATAGAACAGGATGCCCACCAGACAAGCAATACCAGAAATCACCAGACAAGCCAGTCAAAGAGAACTCCGGGCCAGGGAAACACCAAAGACACCTGGATCAAGAAAACTAGCAACCACATTAAAAGAAAAGAGGGGGTGAAAGGGAAGGGGAGCGATGGGTGAAGGCCAATACCGGACCGCAAGGACTCAACCAACTCCCAGTCTAATGGAAGTTGGAGAACAGGAAATAGAGAGAAGTCCCACTAGTCGCCCAGAATGGTGGCACATGGGTCCTCTGTAAGGTCTACCACGGAAGGCCAGGAAGACGTCATTCCTCACACGTCGAATAATGGACGGAGGATCCATAGGAGTGCCCTCGAAGGTAGCCTTATTCCGCGTGCACCAGAGGTGCCAGCAGATGAGCAAAGGAATCAAGCGGAACACGATCGACCGAAGTGATTTTCCAGAGATCCCAGCCCACCAGGAACTCTGAAGTTCAAAAGGAGATCTCGCATTACCTCGAACACCAACTAGGTTCCCGAAGTAATTCCAGCACGCTCTGGCCGAAAAACCACCAAAAAACAAATGGTTCAAGGATTCCGTTTCCCCATTGCCACAGCATCTACAACGGGAAACAGAGGGGATGCCGATCTTTTGGAGATTCTCATATAGTGGCAACACATCATGCAGGATACGCCACATCAGTAGAGAGACCTTGGAGGGAATACGAGAATCCCAAATGAACGAGAACACAGGACGAATGGGGCTAGGAATTCTGACCGAGGACCAGGCTTTCAGAATGGAAAACGAAGCGCCATCCCAGCCTGAAGATCCACCGTGAGAGTCAGAGAAAGGCTTCACCGACTACATGTGATTCCAGGTCTCACTAGCAAAGGACGGAGAATGTGACAACCGCCCATGACCCCTGCACCGAACCTAGAGATAGTGCGCTGTAAAGTGTGCCAGGCGACCATGGACGATTGCCGGGTAAATTTAAAACAACAGAATCTATCGTATTACTCACAGCGCATGGACAAAATACAATAGAATATATAAATAGTGAAGCTTCACAGAATAGAATCTCATCAATAAAACCTCATAATAGTTGGATACAAACATCTGAACAGTCAATACATCAAGCCTCACTACATAACACTCAGAGAATATACAAGCAGCGGAACATCCAGTACATATAGTAAAAAAAAAGATAATATGCAATACTCCAGCTCGTCTTCGTCATCAGCATCGTAGAAAGCAAGAACAACACCTGTCACCTGCTACCTAGTCTGCCCGTCCCAAAATGGACGAACAGCCCAAGGCAATAAGAGATAAAACATAAAGCCTTGAGTCAGACAACAGTCTTAGTGAGCGGTAAATTAACTAACAACATACCAAAAGAACATAAAGGAAAAAGGAATAGGAATCCCACCCTCCCACTCCACCTCTTTTTACAGTGATAGCCCCCAAACACACACTAAGCAGAAGCAAACATAGCAAAGCATACAACTTAAAGTAAAGCAATTATCACTCGAGTCAAGGGCGATGTTTTCCAAGTACAAACCCCCAAGGCCTAAACCAAGATCAGATAAGCACCCAGAAAATACCGCTCTTGAGACCGAATGATGATACAACCAAACATCCATGACTCTGGCTATCACTGTTATCATTGCTTCGATATCATCGTTAATTGAATGACCGGCTCATTATTTCATCCGTCCGTCAAGGGCTAATGGAAACCCCGGTTCTAGACATAACTCTGCACATCATCGTGACCCGTGCCTAGGACTATCGAATCTGTCCAGAGTACTCGACTACCAATTAGTAGCCTTCAGGGACTATCGAATCTGCCCAACGTACTCTTGCTTTGAGCATGCTAGAACCTTCAACAACGATGAGATCTCAGCCTTCTAGTCATCCTCCTCGACGACTATTTCCATACAAGCTCAAGCGCCTCTCGAGCAAACCATTATCCTCAAACCCGAACCATATCACCGAGTTATCAACATGTTTGGAATGATCCCGTCTGGACTAAACCAAGGCTATCCCATATCATACTTCGCCTCATCATCATCATAGCAAAGCTTCATCTCAACATCATCATCAAATCTATCCATATGAGCTTCATCATCCGCTACATATGCCACAAGCAGCTTTTCCAATTCAAGAGCCTTTCTCTTAGCTTTTGAATCATCTTCGGTCTAAATCAAATCATCAATCATCTAATTCATAGCAATCAATCAAATCAAACATTAATCCAAGTAAACAAGCATTCAAATATGATCTAAATAGACAATTATAACAATAATGACAATTTCGTAATTAAAGAGTCAAAAGTCTAACAAGCATGAAAACATGAGCAATATCTCTATAATCTTGATGAATGAACTTGCATAGGTTAACATGTAGTAAAATGGATGCCAAATCATTATGAACAATGGATCTATATGGATCTATACTTAGGATTAGGAAAATGCATGGAAACCACCACTTTAACACAAAATCAAGCCAACGATCCGATATACTCCTTTGGATCCGTGTGATAGATAATCACCACTCACCAAATCACCTAAACACCTCAAAAGCAACACACTTCAGATCTGGACAGCGAAGGATCTAACTCGATCTATCACAAATCCGCTTCAAACGATGAAATCTCTCTTCGAAGAATGTAGATCTTCAACTTTAGCTCTTGGATCTTTGATCTTGGATGGAAGGAAGTACTAAATCAAAGTGGAGAGAAGAAGTGAAGAAGTGTAGAACTCGAGCTCTCAAAATGGCAGCACTTCGTCGCTTCAAAATCCGGATCCCAAAAATGAAGAAGAACCCTCCTATTTATAGGCTGAAATCCACCTTAGGTCGTTCGCTCGGAGTTAGGTCGTCCACGACTTACGACCTAAAACCCCACGACCTAAAATCTTCGACCTAACAGTCCCAAACCTCTACGACCTAACCAGATGCGCTTCCTCGCGACCTACGACCTAACGACTTAGCGCATGCGCACTTCTTCGACCTAACACATGCGCATATGCGACCTAACTGCTAAGCCCTTACGCGACCTAACACTCACGCGACCTAACACACACGCGACCTAACTGACTAATGGCCTAGCGACCTAACTTTACTTCGCAATCTACCTTAGGTCGCTTACGACCTAACTTCAACACAAGGTCGACCTAACTACACACAGGTCATACGACCTAACTACTCCTTCCTTAGGTCGTTGCCGACCTATCCTTCTTAGGTCGCTAACTTACCCTGTTTTCTAAACCGCTAACTCTTAGGTCGCATGTTCCTTAGGTCGCCAAATTCTATAGGTCGCTAACTCTTATAGGTCGCTAAACTTCCTTAGGTCGCCTAATTCTATAGGTCGCTAACTCCTATAGGTCGCTAACTCCTATAGGTCGCTCCATCCTGTAGCTTGCCAACTCTTAGGTCGTTCCATCCTTTTAAGTCGCTCACTCGACCTATCTATTACACGACCTAACTTCTTAGGTCGCTCCACTTCACTAAGTCGTCTACCTCATAACTCGCCAACTCCCTTAGGTCGCTCCAAACCCTCATACGACCTAAGACTTAGACTCTGGACGACTTATCAAAAATGCGACCAAATGTCAACTGTTTTACGATGTTTCGATCCGTAAAAATACGGGTCGTTACATTCTCTCCCCCTTAGGAATTTCGCCCCCGAAATTCCAAACAAACAGAGCAATCAAAGACTATTCTGCATGCCTACCATCCATAGCAATCAACAAATCATGCATCCAATTCTAGCTTAGCATGCAGAATTCTAAAACTAGAACAAGTTACAATGTCGTTAGATGACACGACACTTTAGGGCCATACCTTGAAGAGTTCAGGATGAGCTGCTTTCATCCTCTCTTCCACCTCCCATGTACACTCGTTATCATCATCACTCCATTGTATCTTGAGCAACTTAACTACCTTCCTCCTAAGCTGTTTCGTGTCGGTTTCCACAACACGAAGCGGCTTACGAGGTCTCTTATTGACTGGATCAATCTCAAAATCTTCACAGCTATCAGCAGAAACCACTGTATTCGAGTCGTGCACATACTTTCGTAGATACGATACGTGAAAAACATTGTGCACACCTAACATCTTCTCTGGTAACTCCAATCTATAGGCGAGCTTTCCAATTCGCTCGATGATCGGGAATGGTCCAACAAATCTCGGAGTCAATTTTCCTTTCTTTCCGAATCGAATAACATTCTTCAGAGGAGAAATCTTCACAAAAACTATATCACCTACGTCGAATTCCAAATCCTTACGACGTTTATCGGCATAACTTTTCTGTCGGTCTTGGGCTGCCTTCATTCGTTGCCGAATGATCTCTATACAATCCGAAGTCTGTCGAATCATCTCTGGCCCAAGCATCAGTTTTTCTCCGGTCTCTAACCAACATGTCGGAGAGTTACACGGTCACCCATACAATGCCTCATACGGTGCCATACCAATGCTTGACTGGTAACTGTTGTTATATGAAAATTCCACCAAATGAAGGTGATCTTCCCATGATCCTCCGAAATCCAAAACACAAGCTCTGAGGAGATCTTCCAAAACTCGGTTGACTCTCTCGGTCTGACCATTTGTTTGAGGGTGATAAGCTGTACTCAAACATAACTCGGTTTCCAAAACTTCCTGGAAACTCTTCCAAAATCCACTAGTGAACAATGGGTCTCGATCGCTCACTATACTCTTCGGAATACCATGGAATCGAACTATCCACTTAACATATAACTCAGCCAACTTTGATGCAGTCCTAGTCGATCGAACAAGAATGAATCTTGCACTCTTAGTCAGACGATCTACATTGACCCAAATTCCTTCATTTCCCGTTCTTGTTCTAGGTAACCCATCAATAAAATCCATCGATACTTGCTCCCACTTCCATGTAGGAACTTCTAACGGCTGAAGCAATCCACTTGGCTTCTTATGTTAGGCTTTCACCAACTGACAGTTCATACACTTGGAAATAAAATTTCCAACATCCTTCTTCATACCTTCCCAGTAATAGGTTCTCTTCATATCCCGATACATCTTATTTCACTTGGATGAATTGTCAGCTTCGAGTGATGACTTTCCTTCAGAACTTCACTCCTCAATTCATCTATATCGGGAACAACTAGTCGCCCTTGCTTTCGAAGCCAACCCTCTCGATCGACCTCGAATCCTTTATCCTTTTCTGGGTCCAATCCAGATTCCAAATCACGGATAATCTTGACAAGCTTATCGTCTCGCTTTTGGTTGTCGCCAATTCTTCCCACAAGAGTCGGTCTTATCGATAAGTTTGCCAACATTTCAGGTTCCAATTCACATCTGGGTCTGAAGTCAAATCCAGCTAAATACTCGAGATTTTTCCATTCTGAAAACATGGCTCCCAATCCTGCTTGTCTTTGACTTAACGCATCTGCCACTGCGTTACCCTTTCCCGGAGTATAAGCTATACCAAAATCATATGATGCTAAAAACTCTAGCCATCGCCGCTGCCGAAGATTCAAATCCTTTTGGGAGAAAAGATACTTCAACGACTTATGATCTGTAAACAACTCAAATCGAACTTCCAATAGATAATGTCTCCACATCTTCAGAGCAAATACAATCACCGCTAACTCCAAATCATGAGTCGGATAATTCCTTTCATGCAGCTTCAGTTGTCGACTTGCATACGCAACAACTTTATCCCTCTGCATCAGCACTGCTCCAAGTCCAGTACCACATGCGTCGGTGTAAACCACCATCTCATCATTCCCACTTGGAATAGTCAAAATAGGAGCACTTGTCAATCGCTCTTTCAGGATTCCGAAAGCTTTCTCACACTTAGCATCCCATCTGAATACTAGATTCTTTTTCGTCAATCCTGTTAACGGTGCAGCTACCTTGGAGAAGTCTTTGATAAACCGTCAATAATATCCTGCTAATCCAAGAAAACTTCTCACATCAGATGCATTCTTAGGTCTATCCCAATCCTGGATTGCTGCCACCTTAGCGGGATCAACCGCTATTCCATTTCTAGAGATAACATGGCCTAAGAACCTCACTTCACTCTTCCAGAAGTGACACTTCGAAAACTTAGCCTTCAACTGATGTTTCCGTAAGATTTCCAAAACAATACGCAAGTGCGTCTTGTGCTCTCCTTCAGTTCTGGAATAAATCAGAATATCATCCACGAACACTAGCACGAATTTGTTCAACTGATCTCTGAACACTCTATTCATAAGATCCACAAAATATGCTAGCGCGTTTGTCAATCCAAACGGCATTACCAACCACTTAACTAAGTCGCCTACCTCATAACTCGCCAACTCCCTTAGGTCGCACCAAACCCTCATACGACCTAAGACTTAGACTCTGGACGACTTATCAAAAATGCGACCAAATGTCAACTGTTTTACGATGTTTCGATCCGTAAAAATACGGGTCGTTACAGAGAACCCGTATAATTAGAGCCCGCAAGCCTTTGGTACTTTGCATGGAGGAACGACGCCTATAAGGAGTTGTTTGCCCCAAACCTGTACCATAACTTACAGGCAAAAGCCGCACAAAGGTCTTTAGGGTTTTGCAAACCCAAGCCACCTTCGCTTTTGGGGCGACAAACCGCGTCCCACGACACCCAGTGATGACGACGGGCGTTGTCCCTGTTGCTCCAGAAGAAAGACGAGGCCAAAGACCGATACGATCGGAAAAAAGAGGAGGTAGGGGTCATAGCCGCGAAAATATGAGTTCCCATCGAATCTAAAACTGACTTGATAAGAACCAGTCTACCGGCCTGGGAAAGAAGAGACGCATTCCAGCGTACGATCTTACCCCTCACTTTGTCTGTCAATGGATCGAAAAGAGCATTGAGCTTTCTACCCCGGTACAAGGCAATACCCAGGTAAGGAAGAGGAAGGGATGCTTCCTTGAAACCCGAGATAGTCTCGATCCAGGAAGCATGAGAGGGAGACAAATCCTTCGCATGGACGAAGCAACTTTTGGAAGGGTTAACGAGTTGGCCCGAAGACCTCTCGTATTGATGGAGGAAGCTAAGAAGCCGCCGAACAGAGGAACGACTGCCATTAGAGAAAATGACAATGTCATCTGCAAAGGATAAGGAAGAAATGAGGGGGCAACCCCTCGGAATCCCGAAGCGTTGGATTTGACCGTAAATGGTTAAGGATTGAAGACCGCGAATAAAAGCCTCTGCCACGATCACAAAAAGAGAAGGCGAAAGCGGGTCTCCATGACGCAAACCCCTCCCTGCCCTGAAGTACCCCTTGGCCATACCATTAATGAGCACAGAGAACCAGCAGTTGTCGTAAATAGTCATGTTTTAAAGCATCATTCATGAAGCATCAACTCTATTACAAAAGGATTGAAAATGTTATAAGGGCGGAATTTTTTTGTATTTACTTGTATACTGCACAAATTAAACATATGTGGGTCATATCACTATCAGTGCATTATGATATGAATTTAAGAAAGGAATTTTTTTAGATTTAGCCATATTTTACAAACTTATTACGCAAATAGCCATGTTTTAAAACTATTCACAAATATAGTCATATTTTAGCCAACTCAGCGCTGAGTTGGCCAGAACATACTAACGCAATTTCAAATTGCGTCAGTTGATGAGGTTTATTTATTTTTTCATAATTTATAACTGACGCTATTTGAAATAGCGTCGGTGCAATTGGGGTAAAGATAATGAAAGAATACGGGTGGCATTTGAAATTAAGCCAGCTGGCACAATTTCAAATACCGTCTGTTTGCACAAAAAATGGACAAACACCTCAAAGTTGTATGATTTAGTAGATCTTATGTTATTCTTAGTAATTTGAGCGACTTATGCAAATACGTAAAAAACAGGGGCTAAAATGGAAAAAGACACGCAGATTTATAGTGGTTCAGCCAGAATGTGCCTACGTCCACTTTATATGTTATTTCTCTTCTTTTGTTATGATTACAAGTACAAAGCTTTGGTGTAAGTAAAAGAAAGTTGTTTGAAGAGTTCCTTCCGTGCTTGAGCTCTCAAAAACTTGTCCCCATTGCTGTACCCCTACCCCTCTATTTATAGAGTGAGGCCGGGGGTAGGGGTCCAGGATATGTATAGTTGCTGATGGGCCTGGGCTGATGTGATCTGGCCTGGCACATCTGGTTCGGTGTCCTCTGGTTCGGTCGTTCTTGGGGAGCTTTGGTAGAGGTTGGATCGGTGGGGCTTCATTCGGCATGGATGCTCGGTGGATCTGGTCCGGTGGTAGATAGGGAGTGGGTTGATTCGGTGGAGCTTCATTCGGTGGTGAGACTTGGTGGATCTGGTCCGGTGGTAGATAGGGAGTGGGTTGATTCGGTGGAGCTTCATTCGGTGGTGAGACTTGGTTCGGCAGGAGCTAGAAGGAGTTGGTTTGATATTGAGATGGAGAGATTCTGGTTCGAGCGTTTGGTTGATTAAGTGTTTGAAAACTTGGCCAACATTTGCCCCCCAAAGTAGGGTATATGTTCACCATATATCGTGCTTTGTTTTTCGTCCATCCAATCTCGACGTCTGTGTGTGTTTCATGTTGCCGAACCAAGTGGTTCGGTACACTGTCTTCGCCTATAAAATGGGGGACTAGGGCTTCTATCTTTCCACCTGCCGAACCATTCCCACGAACCTCAGTGTTAGCCGAACCAAACCCTTAACCGAATCAGGTGAGATCTTTAGCCGGACCAAGTCTAATCCTTTTTGCCGAATGAGTTTACGTATTGTATCACTGAATGCCGAATGAACTTGTGTTTGTACGTTTGTATGCCGAATGAACTTAGTCCTCCGATACCGAATGACACATGAACGTTTAATACCGAATGAGATTATTGAAGTGCTGCATCTGTTTGTCGAATGAATTGTTGTACTGAGTGAACATGTGTTTCATACTTCGAACTTTTAAGTGAAATTCCAAATTACATTGTTCGTATATTCTAACGATATACTTTCCCGTGTTTGCAAATAAATGTCTCGCAAAGTGGAAACTCGTTCGGATAAGAAGAAGTCCCATGGCGAAGGAGAGTCCTCGGCCGTGCCCCCAGTTCAATCAGGATCGGAGCGTCATGGGCCCGCCCCAAGGTCATTAGTGGATGGACATGGTCCCCAGGAGCTGCTGGATTCCCCGCCTGACTGCTTTCCTAGCTCTCTCAAAGAGGAGCAGCTCGATGTTATATCTCGTTCCTTTGGGATCGATAGAGCCCTCATGCTGTTGCCGGGCCCAGGAGTCATGCCATACAATCCTCCCGAAGGGTACTTTGCTTATAGTAGGTACCATTGTATGTGTGGTGCTATCCCGCCTCTCAATGCTTGGGTAGTCAGCTTCCTCACGTATCTAAAGGTGGCCCCATTCCAGCTTCAGCCCAACTCTTATGCCATACTGGCGAGCCTTTTCGTCATCTTTTAGAGGAAGTACGGACGCCCTCCTTCCAACCGGGAGATCCGGTACTTATATAATTTGAGAGGCTACAAGAAAGGATCCCCGTACATTAGCTTGGAGTCAACCGTGACCTTCAAACCGGTCTTGGATCTGTATTCTAAATTCAGCATGTTCAAGAAAGAGTGGTTCTTTGTTAGGGACGACTCCGTTTCAATCCGGCGCTTTACCTCTGGATGTAAGTTGATGCTTTTACTTATAATTTCTATTTCGATTGCGATGCTTCTTCTCATACTTTCTCATTTTTGCTAGCGACAGGTGGCTTTCCGGTTGTGGAGACTGACCGCCTGGTTCAGACGGCGGCTGAGATAGAAGCCATTCTTGGGAAATATAGATCATCTGCCTTCTTGATTAGAAACGCGATTCTTCTGGAATATAACTTAATCCTTCCGCAGCAGTCTGTAGTTAAGTTGAGGGAAACGGCGGAGGAGAGGGCGGCTGCTCAGACCAAGGAAGGTGTTACGGCAGAGAGTAGCAAGAGGAAACCTTTCACAAAACCTCCAGCTGTCGGAGGTAAGAAACTCAAGAAATCGGACGGTCCCTCCCCCAACAATTGTCCACTTACCCGGGAGGAGGAAGACATAGAGGAGGAAAGAGGCGAGGGTGGAGATGGTCGGGATGGTGACAAAGGTGGCGATGGCATCGGGGCCCTACTTCCTGGGCAAGCGGGCGAGATTCAGGAGTGGACGGATGATGCGTTCCACCAGGCTTTTGAGGGGTTGGATGAGGATCCGGCTTTGGCAGAGAAGACCGGGAAGGCGGACAAAGCCGGGACTGGTGCAAGTGAGTCTTCTCCGACCATTCCAGTCAAGGTGGCTCCGACGACTCAAGGTGAACTCTTGACTCCTGCATGCCTCATTAATGATAGGGACTTAGGAATATTTTATGACCCGCTCCCGTCCTGGAATGAAATCCAGGACTTATTGCAGTATCCCACTCCTCCCCAGGGTTTGTACAACCACAGCTGTGTTTCTTTTCCTTTTTTAACTTGTAATTTACCGCGTTTCTCGAATCGTATAGTAATGTAAGTTTGTGACACTTGTTCTTTATATCAGGAGCAGGCAAGACGTCCAAAGCTTCAGACCTTCGACACAGGCTTGAGCAATATAAACTTTCCAAAATTTCTGCTAAGCCGAAGCCCTCAACCCAACGCTCCGGGGATGTAGTCGGCTACCGTCCTCTTCTTAGGGTCATCGAAGAGGGTATTCAGCAGAGGAAGAGGAGTCATCCTTTATCCGAAACTTCGTCCGGTCCTCAGCCTCCGGCTCAGCCTCTTCATGATATTACTGAGGAGGGTAGCGAGTTTGCACCTTCCCCGCACCCGTCTGGAAACCCTTCTGTTATTCATATCGACCGTCCCGACTTGGCTCGTAATCCATTTGCGGGTCATCCTGATCTGGATCCAAGCTCTCATGATATTACTTTTGACGAAGTCACTGGTGAACACCTTCTCCCCCGTAACCCCATGGTACGAGTACTTGATGAAGCCAAGTCCTTAGATCTCGATCTACTCACTACTCGTATAGTCACTATGGGAGACGAGGCCAAGTCTAATATTGATCGGGTGGCAGAGGAGACCAAGAAGCTGATGGGGCATCATGCTCGGCTGGTTAAGGCCGGAGAGGAGATTGGGAGCGCCAATATCCGACTTCGATTGGTGGTTTCGGATCAGGCCAAGCAGCTTGCGGATCAGGCTATTCAGATTTCTCAGCAAGAGGCTGCTACTGGGCGACTAAGGAAAACCATGGAAGAGGCCAGTCGGGCCGAATTGCGGAAAATGGAAGCTACTTGCAAAGAGCGGATTGACATGGCTATTGCCACGGTGGATGAGGTTCGGAAAGCGGATCTCGAGCAGGTGGAGGAATTGTCCGAGAAACTTGAGGCTGTAGAGCTTGCTCAGGCTAAGTTAAGGGAAGAGATGGAGGTGATGCGGAGGTCCCTTCAGGCTGATTGCTCGAGATACAGATTGGAGAGAGATGCTGCCGTCGAAAGGTTGTCGGCTTCCGAGGCCCGGATGAGGGAGTTTGAGGAGAATGAGGGAATGATGGATGACATGCTCCAGGGCATGTATTTCCGAACTTGGAAGCAGGGCAATCTCTCTTGGATGGATGATTATCCCAGGGTCATGGCTAAGATCTATCTTCGGGCTTTGGAGGAGGCTAAGGCTGATGCAGATAAAGAGGGTGGAACGGTCTTCAGTATGGATGTGGTCACTGCCCAGTTCACCAAGGAGGAGAAAGTGGCGGTAAAGGAGGGTATGCGGCTGCTTGCTGCTGAGGAGGCAGGTGTGCAGGTAGAGGATGACGACCAGGATGGTCAAGAAGCAGGTGCTGGTAAGTCTTCCTTTCTAGTCTTTCCGTTAACTTGGTTACTTATCGCTAATGAATTCTTTTTACGACCGGACAGGTGGGCAATAGAGCAAGGACAAGACTCCGACGCAACCGGCTCCCTGATTAGACCTGGAAAATTCTTTTTGTAGACTAGACATGGTTGTATACGTTAGTCTTAAGACAGTAGAGTAACTTCTAAGTTGTAATTCTTGCTACTTGTAACAATCAACATCATTCTTGACGTGTAATTTTTTAACTTAAGCTGATTTTGTCGTTTCTTGAATATTTGTTGCTATTTCGACATATCGTATGAGAAATGTAGCTATGTATATTCTTGTAATTAAATTGTGTTTGATGTTAGACTCTGGTTCTAAACCATAATTTTATGACTTGCAATATTAGCGTGTGGTGTGAACAAATTATAGTCATGCATTTGTACATAAATGAAGAAAATACCGCCTTTCATGTTATGTTTGTAGATGGCAGTTTCGAATATCTTGTATGACTGAGCATGGAAAGTAGTTGAATGCCCTGCCATCTGATTGTGGATCCACGCATCCATTGGCAAGTGTCTTCTACTCCATATCCTGTACTTGATGGATTGTTATAGAGGATAGGAGGAAAGTTTCTTTTTTTTTTAAGTAAAATTGAAATATGTGAAATAGTAAAACTTCCAATCACGGAAGGCCTTCGATGTGCTTAAGTTCGTGGCAAACGGGTTTTGTAGTCACTTTCCCTAGCTGTGGGTCTTGGAGACATTCGTCACCCATCTTACGCCTCCGCGGGGAGTTAATTCTTTTTTACCACAGCCGTACTTAAGACACATCGGAGCCGAGATCGCGCACAGTAACTACCCGGGCCATTATGGCCCGCAATCGTGGGTATTATTCGATTTACTGTGGCCGGCTAGCGTGGGTGCCGATCATCAACTGTGAACTGCCCCTGGCTGGCCACACCTTATGTTGGGGCTTATAGTCGGTTCACAGTTGCCGGCGAGCCTAACGCCGTAATGAGCTGCCTCGGCTATAGTCGGCCTTCTCGGTGGCTTATAATCGGCTCATTACAGTTGGCTTTAAGGGCCGTCGCGAGCAATGAGTTAACCCGCAGCAGAGGGATGCTGGAGCAAAAGTGTCTCATTGGCGAGGGCATAGATTCGCATAGTACCTGTTAGGTCTTGTCCAGGTGAAGTTGTGTTGTGGAGCGCTTTGAATAGAAATGCTGTATACTCAGGATTTTGTTCAACATAAAAGGATAAAGTTAACAAGCAGCCAAGATACAAAGGAACAAAAAAAAGAGACAAGGTTTTTTAAAGTGGTTCGGCACGAAAAGGCCTACGTCCACTGATTCTCTTTGTTAATTCACTTCATATGGGCAATAAAAGTTAAGAAAAGTATCGACGGAGGTGTTGGATGTTCCATGCCCTCTGGAACACCTCTCCGTCCACTGTTGACAAAATATAGGCTCCGTTGTGGAGATCTTTATGAATTACATATGGTCCATCCCAGATTGGGTCTAGTGCTCCGGGGCGAGGGAAGATTCGCTTGAGGACAAGATCCCCTTCTCGTAAGGTACGATGCTTGACTTTGGAGTTGTATTGTGCTGCCACCTTTTGCTTGTCGGCTGCTGTTTTAAGGACTGCATCATTCCTTCTCTCCTCGACTAGATCCAAAGACATGTTGAGGAGCTCTTCATTCTCTTCTGGGTTATAGTGGATCCTACGGTGGGAAGGCACAATGGTTTCAACTGGGAGCATAGCCTCCGATCCGTATGCCAAAGAGAAAGGAGTGTGCCCTGTTGATGTTCTGAAAGATGTGCGGTAGGCCCATAGTGCCGTGGGGAGTTCATCCACCCAAGCGCCCTTTGACTTTTTGAGCTTCTTTTTGACCAGAGTTTTCAGAATTTTGTTGACTGCTTCGACTTGGCCGTTTGCTTGGGGATATGCTACGGATGAGAAGCTTTTGTGAATTCCGTTTTCTTGGCACCAGTTGGCGAATTCCTCGCTGTCAAACTGAAGTACATTGTCTGATATGATTTTTAGTGGGACTCCGTACCTGCATAGAACATTTTTGATCAAGAAGTTAATAACTTTTGCTGAAGATACTTTATTTAGAGGTTCCGCTTCCACCCATTTGGTGAAATAATCAACTTCCACTATAGCATATTTGGCCCCGCCTCGGCCCATTGGTAGCTCGCCGATTAAGTCAATTCCCCATATCGCGAAGGGCCAAGGGCTGGTCATCTGAGTAATCTCGGTTGTTGGTAGCCGAGGGATCTTAGCAAATTTTTGGCATCTGTCACACTTCTTGACGAAATCTAAGGCGTCTTTGCTTAAGGTGGGCCAGAAATATCCGTATCGGAGTATCTTTTTTGCTAATGTTTGCCCCCCGGTGTGATCTCCACAGCTCCCCTGATGGATGCTGGATAAGATTTCCTTGGCTTTCCTTCCGGCGACACACCTTAATAACGGGTTAGAGAAACCGCGCCGATAGAGGATGTCTTCTTGTATTGTATAGCGGGACGCTTTCCTCAAGATTTTCTTGACTTCATTACGCCCGTTGGGTAGTGTGCCACTTTGTAGGTAGTCTCGGATGGGAGTCATCCAAGTTGCTTCTTCGGCTGCGGCTATCAGATTCACTTGCTCAAAACTTGGGACCGTTTGCTTTGAGATGGTTACTGCCCCGAAGATGGCGATGTCTCCCATACTCGCTTGCTTTGCCAATTCATCGGCCTCTTGGTTCTCTTCCCGAGGGATGTGTTTGACTAAGTACTGATCCAATCGGCCGAGAAGCAACTTGGTTTTCTTTAGATATGCTATGAGTCGTTCCTCTCGAGCTTGGAATTCTCCTAGTATTTGATTAACAATAAGTTGAGAATCGCTGTGAAGACACAAAGAATTGGCTCCGATTTCTATGGCAATTTCTAGTCCAGCTATTACTGCTTCATATTCTGCATCGTTGTTGGTGGCAGCGAACTCCAACCTTATAGCATAGTGCAGTTTATTTCCCCTGGGAGTGATTATTACCACACCTGCCCCCGAGCCTTGTTCGTTAGATGCACCGTCCACAAAGAGATTCCACTTGATATCTGTTATTTCCAGTTGCTCCTTATCCTCGTTGGTAGTGAATTCTGCAATGAAATCAGCCATGGCTTGTCCCTTGATGGCGGTGCGGGGGTGATAGGTGATATCATATTGACTCAGCTCAATACACCATTTAAGTAGTCGCCCGGAGGTGTCGGGACGATGGAGCACCTGCCTCAGTGGTTGATCGGTCAGAACTTTGATGGAATGGGATTGGAAGTAGTGACGTAGTTTTCGTGAAGTGATTAGTAGACAGTATGCTAACTTTTCAAGTTTAGGATATCTGACTTCTGCCCCAGTAAACCTTTTACTGACGAAGTAAACTGGTCGTTGCGTGCGGTTGTCTTCCCTTACCAAGGCAGCGCTTAAAGCGTGAGATGACACAGCAAGGTATAGGTATAATTCTTCGCCTTCGCTTGGGGTCGAGAGTACCGGTGGTTTCTGGAGGTGTTCGATTAGGTTAAGGAAAGCGGTTAGGCATTCGTCCGTCCATTCGAACTTTCCTTTATCTTTCTTTAGAGCTTCGAAAAAGGGGACGCACTTGTTCGTTGCTTTGGAGATGAATCGGCTTAGGGCGGCCACTTTTCCATTTAGGCTTTGCATCTCCTTTCGGGTGGAAGGTATCTTGATGTCCCTTAATGCTCGGACTTGTTCAGGGTTTGCTTCTATCCCTCTGGCATGAACGATGAATCCTAAGAATTTCCCTGACGACACACCGAAGGAGCATTTTAGTGGATTCAACTTCATTCCATATTGCCGAAGTACTTGAAACATCTCGCCTAGGTGGCTTACGTGATCTTTGGCTTTTCGCGATTTCACCAGCATGTCGTCCACATATACTTCCATAGTTTGTCCTATTAGCCCTGCAAACATCTTGTTGACGAGGCGCTGGTAGGTGGCTCCTGCATTTTTAAGTCCGAAAGGCATCACTTTGTAGCAGTATAAACCCCGGTCGGTGATGAAACTAGTGTGGTCTTGGTCGGGAGCATGCATAGGAATTTGGTTATATCCTGAGTATGCATCCATAAAAGATAGGAGTTCGTGCCCGGCTGTGCTGTCTACAAGTTGGTCGATTCTGGGAAGCAGGAAGCAATCCTTTGGGCAGGCGTCGTTTAGGTTGGAGAAGTCAATGCAGGTCCGCCACTTCCCATTAGCCTTTTTTACTAGTACCGGGTTGGCGATCCATTCTGGGTAAACAGCTTCTCGTATGAAGTCATTGGCGAGTAGATTCTTTACTTCTTCATCGAGGGCTGCTGATCGCTCTGCCCCCATACTTCTCTTTTTTTGTTTTACAGGCGCCTTGGTAGGATCAATGTTTAATACGTGGCATGCTATGTCGGGGGAGATTCCGGTCATGTCAGCGTGTGACCAAGCGAACACATCCAAGTTGTGGCGGAGAAAATCAATGAGTTGTTCCTTCAATTCAGCTTTCAACTGGGACCCAATTTTCAGTAGCCTACTTGAGTCGTGCCTGTCTACAGATATAAACTCCATAGCTTCTGCAGGCTCGGCGGTGGCCTCCTCCTCTTTGTCCCTAGGGTCTAATTCATTGAAAGGGTCGCTGGTGTATCGAAGAGGAGGGGCTTTCTTTAGTTGCTATGCTTCAAGGCTTTTTGTGCAGAGGGCAATCTCTACACTTTTCCCTTTATCTTTCCTGTGGTTGTTGCGAAGTTCGGTTACATAGCAGTCTCGTGCAATATCCTGGTCTCCTTCCACTTCCCCTACCCCATTGTCTGTTGGAAATTTCATTTTCAGGCACCATGGGGCTAGGACAATCTGGAAGTCAGATAAGGCTGGTCTTCCTAAGAAGGCGTTGTAGGCCGAATGGTTTTCTATCAGCACAAACGTCTGTTTCCTTACAACGGAGCGGGGATGGCTTCCAATCTCAACAAAGAGGTCCAGCTGCCCGAGGGGCATCTTCGCATCTCTAGTGAAACCGTGTAGTGGTTTATCGCAGGGAGATACATCCTTCATTGATAGCTTCATTTTGTCGAATGCGTGTTTGAAAAGGATATTTACAGAGCTTCCAGTGTCTACCAGGATTCGGTAAACTTCGGCGGGACCGAGTCGGGCAGAGATAACCATGGGATCCATGTGAGGGTACTGTCTTCCTTCTAGGTCGCGTTTATTGAATATGATGTCATCGCTTTCTTTCCGCTTTGGGTGGCGCTCTTCTATAACCGTATTGACACAATCTTTATTGTCTCTAAGCGACTTCCCATATCTTTCCATCTCTCTCCAACTTCTGTCTGCGATGTGCGGACCTCCTGAGATGGTATGGACCACTATCTTCTCTTGACTAGAGCTGCTAGCGTTGCGGTTTCCTCTGTCGGTCCCTGGCGAGGGTAGCCTTGGGTTTTCATTGGCAGGGGCTGGAGTCCTGTCTTGACTTTTTACATAACGTTCCAGTTTCTTCCTTCTGATGTGTTCCTCAATCAGATCTCGGAGATGATGGCATTCGTTGGTATCATGTCCGTGAGATTCGTGGAAGCGGCAGAATTTTCCAGACTTCTGTGCGTTATCTGATTCCTTCTTGTATGGTGGGCGTTTGTATCTAACTTCGCCTTGGGTGGCAAGGAAGATATTTTCGACGGTCTCGTTCAAAGGGGTGTAAGTGTCGAATCTTGGTCCTGGCCGATATAGGCGCTTTTCTACCTTCTTGCCCCCAGCATTGTCTCTGGAATCATTTCTTCGAACGTCCCTTGCCACGGCAGGGGCGTTGCCATGGGTCGTCTTACTTTGCTGTCCTGACTGCCCCTCAATGGCAGCATCCTCAAGCCTCATGTATTTCCCGGCTTCATGGAAGAAATCGGGTAAAGTAGCTGGTTTTTCTTTTGTCAACCTTCTAGCAAATTTAGTGTCCGGATGCACCCCACTGCAGAGGGCCATTAGGATAAGCTTCTCATCGGCATCTTGAACTGCGGCTGCTGCGGCGTTGAATCTGGTTAGGTATTGCTGCAGCTTTTCTCCGGGTTTCTATTTGACGCTGGATAAGGAATAAGCGTCCTTAGGTTGCTCCACATGAATGCGGAACTGACTGATAAATTTTTCTTTCAACATTTCCCATGAGCTGATGGATCCTTGGGGTAGATGACAGAACCAGGAGGTAGCAAGATCTGCTAAGAAGAGCGGAAAGCATTTGCACAGTACTCCCTCTGTTGCTCCACTCATGAGCATATGCTGCGTGTACCTCTGTAAGTGTACAACGGGATCGGAGGTTCCTTTGTAGGGTTTCATTGTTGGCATCTTCCATTCTCGGGGGGTGATAGAAATTTCGATATTGCGGGCAAAAGGGCTGGTTACCCTAGCGCCTATCCCTCGATCTCTTTGCTCCCGTTGGACACACTCTCTGAATAAGCGTGCCATCCTTTCATCAGAACTTGGAGCAGATAGAAATGAGTTTGGTTCTGTTCTGTGGGATTGATTCCGTCCAGACGACCTGTAGGGATGGTATCGTCTATCATTCCTCATATTTTCCAATGGCTGCCTTTGATCTTCTGGGAGCATGCTTGGGTCAGCCACAGTCGGCCCTTGCCTTGATCTTCCCCTGTTGGGTTCTGATCTAAGCACTTCCTCGGGTCCAACTCCGGGCTGAACTCTAGCTCGGCCCCGTTCACTGGTGTTTCTGTGGTTAGGCAGCATGACAGGCTCAGCTACAGTTGACCTTCGCCCGGTACCTTCCCCGTTGGGTTCGGTACCAAACGTTTCCTCAGGCCTAACTTCGGGCTGTGCTCGGTCTCGGCTCCTACCACGGCTACTTCTGCCGTTAGCTTCTTCGAAGAAGGAAGACCTTTGCTGTCTCTGAGATCCTCCAGACTGGGACTCGCCCCATGATTCAGTGTTGCGGTTGGATTCTTCAGCGTCCCTCAAGCGTGACATGAGATGGTCCACCAAGGCTTCCTGCTGGGACGTGAAGCGGTTAGTTACTTCAACAACAACTCTGTCCAAATCTGCCCTAGTAATTGCTGCAGGCTGTTCTGTGGCAGGAGTGGTTGGGTTAGCCTGTCCTTCATTTGTTACCGTTGCTGGAGGAGGACGATTTGCTTGATTCGTGGCAGCTGGATCTGGAAGACTGCTGGATGCGATGTTTTTTCCTTTGTTAACATCTTTTCTCTGTTTGGGAGGCATGTTTTCCAAGTGGCGGACGAGGCTGTTAGGAAAACTTGTTAAGCGGATGAAGCTGAAGCTTCGAGCTTCTAGTTCTCAGTGAAAGCACCAAAAATGTTTGCACAAAAAATGGACAAACACCTCAAAGTTGTATGATTTAGTAGATCTTATGTTATTCTTAGTAATTTGAGCGACTTATGCAAATACGTAAAAAACAGGGGCTAAAATGGAAAAAGACACGCAGATTTATAGTGGTTCAGCCAGAATGTGCCTACGTCCACTTTATATGTTATTTCTCTTCTTTTGTTATGATTACAAGTACAAAGCTTTGGTGTAAGTAAAAGAAAGTTGTTTGAAGAGTTCCTTCCGTGCTTGAGCTCTCAAAAACTTGTCCCCATTGTTGTACCCCTACCCCTCTATTTATAGAGTGAGGCCGGGGGTAGGGGTCCAGGATATGTATAGTTGCTGATGGGCCTGGGCTGATGTGATCTGGCCTGGCACATCTGGTTCGGTGTCCTCTGGTTCGGTCGTTCTTGGGGAGCTTTGGTAGAGGTTGGATCGGTGGGGCTTCATTCGGCATGGATGCTCGGTGGATCTGGTCCGGTGGTAGATAGGGAGTGGGTTGATTCGGTGGAGCTTCATTCGGTGGTGAGACTTGGTGGATCTGGTCCGGTGGTAGATAGGGAGTGGGTTGATTCGGTGGAGCTTCATTCGGTGGTGAGACTTGGTTCGGCAGGAGCTAGAAGGAGTTGGTTTGATATTGAGATGGAGAGATTCTGGTTCGAGCGTTTGGTTGATTAAGTGTTTGAAAACTTGGCCAACACCGTCTCTGTCTATACAAAACAATAACTCTCCCCTTTTTCTCCTTAGTTTTTCATTTTTCCTCAAATATCAAAACCGAAAGCCACTTTTCAAAATTAAAATCTTAACTCTATTTTGACTTATTTCTTCTAAAAATTGAACCATGGCTAGTTCGTCGACACAGGAATATTCTACAGGTATCAATTCTACAAACAATATTCATTTAATTTACAATGTAGGGCTTGTTGATGTTGAAATTGTTAGGAGTAGTAGTTATTTAGGTTTGTAATAGTTGTATCATCTTGTAATTCACAAATTACTTGACTATATGTTGTTAAACATCGATTTGTAGCTGAATTTAAAATTGTTGATTGACAACTAGAATTCAAAATTTTACTATGTTCAAATTGTCAACATTTGTTGTAGATTACACCGAGATGTTACTCAGACCGATTGACGGTGGCGTTTTATACTTGCAAGCACATCATCGATCGAGCAACAACGCTGTGATGGAGATAATACACTTTCTTTTGTAATACCGATGTACTTTGATTTTTGTTAATAGTAGTGCTTATATGTTGTAATTTTTTTGACAGAACAAAAACGCAATTACAACTATTGATCACTCATCGACGCTCAGGACAGTGACTTCCTCTCATCCCGGCGTGCTAGAGTTGTTAGATAGAGCTGGCTTCTTGCTTATGACACACTAAAAGATGTGGTGCGTTGTAGGTATAACTAAAGGGTATGGGGTGTTACATACATCGATTGGGTTACACCTAATTGGATCGTCACCTTATCGCTGCCTTGGTGGATAGATGGAGGCCGGAGACGTCTACATTCCACCTTAGAGCCGGTGAGATGACCATCAACTTGAGTGATGTTGCTGTGTTGCTTAGTTTACCTATAGATGGTGCTCCATTGAGCAATCCGGAGCCAGCTTATTACATGTCGATGTGCGAGAACCTCTTAGGTCTATCTCCTCCCCACAAGCAGTGGTGGGGTAATGAGATGATAGTTACCACTTGGTTCTGGGAGCAGCTTGAAGGGACATTCCAGCTGACGCCTCCCAGATTCAGATTGAGCAGCGGGCTCAAGCTATTATACTGCATATCATCACTTCGTGTTTTATATGTGATCATTCAAAGACCCGTGTCTGGCTTAGGTGGCTTCATTTCATAGAGGACTTTGATGTATGCCCTCAGTATTCGCGCGGTGGTGCGGTTATAGCGTATACGTACACCGAGCTGACTAGGCTCGCTTTGCAGAAGAGCGCATCTATTGGAGATTGTTTGACTCTAATTTAGGTATTCACATTTTTCCCCTTCATATGCATATATTTTATGTATATACATTTTTTTATGCATCTACATGTTTGTAGCTATGGTCTTGGTCGTATCTTCCAGTCGGGAGAATAACTATGAAGAGAGCGGAAGTTGATTTATCTTTTTCGTATGCTGCTAGGTATATTTACTACATTATTTGATTACACACACATGTTTTGCTCCAATAATTCTTATTATCTTGCTCTTGTTGATGGATTTGTCCGAAGAGCACGGTGAATACTCCTAGACGTAATGTTATGTTCTACCGCAATGAGTTTTATATACTCGGTTGTGATGTTGTGACATGGACCCCATAAGCACATGCACTTGGATGGCTTCTGTAACGACTTGGAATTTTGGTCGTTAGTTTTGAACGTTAATCTGATTTTAAATGTTAAGGTTGAATTATTAATTTATTTTGAATATGAATAATTAGGTTGAATTAGTGAAATAGTTTATAATTTCAAATATGGCAATTTAATGGATTTGGTGAATAATAAATTAATATTTGAAATTGAAAAAAAAAGTGAATTCGAAGTTAAATGTGAGTGGAAAAATGATTTCTAAAATTATTTAAATTCTATTTGGATTAGAATTATAACATTGGATATTTGAAAGGAATTAAAAAGTCGATAAAATTTAAAATTTATATATAAATTATATTCAAATCTTAATATATGGGAATAATGTAAATAATCGAAATTTGATTTAATTTAAATCGGAATGATTTCTAATATGAATATAAATTCTATTTGAATTATAATGGAGTTAGTAAGTTTTAAAAATCAAAATTTTAAATGATTTCGACGATTGAAAATCGCTCGATTTAATAGACAAGTTAAAAATAGCCTTCCGGGGCACCATCTTGAAATTCGACGAAACCAATTCCATTGGATCCGTAATAGTGTATTATTATCGGATTTCAAATTTCGTAGTGTTTGGAGTTACCGTTTGGTCGTGCAGGATAGAAACGCGCTGAAATAAATATCGAAAATTTAATATTTTAATTCAATTCAAAAAGCTACCTTCCACATACGACCGAATTAGGCCCCGAAATATGTTCCATTGTGTTCGAAATAGGGGTAAAACATTGTAAACGCCAGGCGGTACGTTTCGTTTGGAGTTCGTTTGAAAAGGCACGTCAATTTTGGAAATAATATTAAAATAATATAAATATACGTATATATATACGTTGTCACAGTAGAACCCTAGCATCTATTTTCGTGGCTGCCAGTAAAGGGATTAATGGCCGAAAGTTTATCATCCTTCTCCTCAAATCTCTCTTGATCCATTGACTTTTAGAGGAAACTTCCAACTAGGAAAGCGTAGAGGGTAGAGAGATCTACACATCCATACGGTGGAGCGTCGCGAAGTTCGACGAGATGGCCAGAAATCGACGATGAAGGGATTTCGGTCATTCGCGTTTTTAGGGGGATTGCGCTACCGAGTTCGACGATACTTTGGTCGATGGCAGAGCCTGGGGCGGCGCGTTCGGTGGCGCTACTGGATCGACCTTCGGCCGCTTGTGGTGGGTTCGGCGATGGAGTATATGAGGCGGCCGATGGGTTTGTGTAACCTGGAACGTGATCGTAGAAGGAAGAAAAGGATCTTGCGGCCACGATTTTTCTGAACCAAAGTGAACGGCCAGATTTCGCTGGTAATAATGGTAAAAAGAAAAAAGAAAAAAAAAGAAGAAATATATTTATATTAATTTATATTCAATCTTTAAAAATACATAACTTCTTCATACGTTGTTAGGATCGGACGAAACAAGCGGCGATGGGATCGCAGCGACGTGCACTACGCACTAGAGTAGATCTGGAGTCGTTCGGAGCTAGCGAAAATTTTAGGTTAAATCGAACGTGTTCGATTTAATTTAAAATTTGAGCGTTTGGCGAATTAAAACTCAATGTGAGTTAATCTCAATCAATTTTGGACTGCTAGCTTTAATTTTAAACAGTTAAAATTAATAAATGATTGATTGGTTAAATTGATGCATTTTATCAATTGGATGTGATATTATATATAGTGTGTGTATATATATATATATGTGTGTGTGTATATATATATATATATTGGAGTGATTGATATTCCCGCATATATATAGCGGATGAGACCCTATGCGTCCCGCACTGTGCAGTTAATGCCCTGCTACTACCCCGCTATAACCTTGCTATATCTCATAGCGGATTTCTACCGCTACGATTTTTTCATATAGCCCCAAATATAGCCTTTCCGCTTTAATCCCCGCTATTTCCGCTATATCCCGTTATTCCCGCTATATTCCGCTGCTTCCGCTATATCTTCTTTAAAAGAAATGAATTGAAAAATGACATTTATACATTATAAAAATTATGAAATTGATTTATTTAATTGAATTTTTAATATATTTTCAGAAATGAAAATGCTCTAATATTCTACTAAATTCAATTACTTTATATAATAGTTTTACGTTTATTTATAGTATATTCGCACATGTTTTTATTTAAAATTATTTATGTATTAATTATGATTCAATTAAATGTTAATTTTTCATTTAATTAAATTTATATATCTGTGAAAACATTAAATACGAGTTTTATATGCTATTTTAGAGTCATCTGCTATATCCCGCTATATCCTCGCTATATCCCTGCTATGACTTTTTATACCTCCGCCGCATTGAATCTACTAGGCGCTTTAACTGCACAGGTCCCGCATAATAGCGGATCACCCTATATACCACGATATTCCACCTCGAAGTGGAATTGGTATTTTTATGTTGTGCTAACATCTGTGGATGTAGGGAAAGAGGTTGGAGGGATCCAACTGAATTTCTCAAAAATGTTGAATTTAATTTCATATATAGTGATATATGTTCTGTTGGAATAATCTGCGATAGATTACTGTGGGATTTATATTGATTGGATGCTATGGTTGTTTGGCCTTGATTTTTGGTATTTTAAAATACCAATAAAAATATGGTTTGAATTTAGAAGAATTTTAAACAGGGATTTTTGAAGTAAAATATTTATAAAGAATTTTGGGTTAATCATTTGGATAAAATAAATGGGTTGAAATTTGTACTTAACAAATTTGGGATATTGTAAAAAGAGATTTTGGAATAAGAGTATATAAAGGATTTTTAAATAATAAATCCTTAAGTGGAACTTGTTTAAAAATAAAGGAGGGTTAAAAATTGAGATTTTTAAATTAATCGGAAGAATAGAAGTGAATTTGGAAATAAGTATAAAATTGGTTATACTGGACTCAAGTAAGATTTCCAAGTTTACGAAGTGAAATTAGAATCGAGAATTTGGGTTTGTTTTTAAAAGGAGGATTTTTTTTTAATTATTAATACGGAATTTTTAAAAGTGTTAAAAATATTCTGAAAATTAGTTATTTAATTATTTTAAATTGTTTAAGGCATATTTAAATTATTAATTAGTTACTTTATAGTTATTGTAAAAGGTTTATTATTATTTAAGAAATAGTCAGCACTTTTGTTTTTAAAGGATAAATTATTAAATATTAATATGGCATTGTATAATAGCTTTTATTTAAGTATATTTTCCTAGATTAAACTTGAAATTTATTTTAGAATTTACAAGCATTTTTCTGAGATAATTATTATATAAAGAATTTGGGAAGTAATGGTATACTCGCGTGGCGTAAATCGGAGGCAGTGAGTGCATGCAGTTAGGTCTTGGATTTCTCTGGGACAAAGATGTAACCACTGAGCTGTGATCCATGGTTTGATACCGTAGTGGTACTTTCCACATTATTTTAAAAGGGTTCAAATATTTTTGAAAAAAACATACCTTCTGAATATATTGCATTCGATAAGATAAGTATGTATAATTTGGATAAAGAAATTTATTTATTTAAAATTTAATTAAAAAGAGACTTAGTGTTTTCTAGTGAAAATGAAGTATTTGGTTGAATTGATTGTTTATTTGATAGTTAAATAACCGACTATCAAAATCTGGACCTAAATATAACTTTGGAAATATCTAGAAGAAGCACGGGAATTATATGGTACAGTTACCATTCGAGATGCTATACTGTACGTATAAACTCGTTTCGTTCTTCTAGGACGTTGATAAGGAAATCCGTCCACTAATGGTTAGGAGGTGATCTTCGATCTTACTTCGTATGTTTATTTCCTAAAGAACCGGGGTTGAGTTTATCGAAAATAGCGAACGTTGTTTCGAAGAGACCGGGATCAGATTTATTATCTGAAAACCACTTCGATCCAACGGGTACGTTTTCGAAATGAAGACAAGAGCATGGAGTCGAAGATGGAGCAGTGAAGTGCAAGGGCTAATCACTACTAATCTTGAGGGTGATTCCAAAATGGATGTAGTAGGAATAGTGCCTTCGGTTCCGTTCGGACCCGGAACAGACTTGTATGGATGAATGCTATCAGTACATTGTCATTGGAGGACAATGAGCATACTAAGTGAATATTCCTTAAAAGGTAATCGAAGCCTCTAGCCTCCAAACCGGGAATGACTGAAATGCAGGGAGATGTAGCAAGGCTAAGTGGGTAGCATCCAATTAGGGTATGTTTATCACCCTTCTAGATACCCTCGGATATTGTTATTACTACGATTTATGGAAGGAGCTCGATAAAGGTTGGGAACACCCGAGGTGATAGCATATTCGGTCTATCCAGGTTAGGGATAGTCCAGTCTTGTGTAGTAGGGGATCCTGGCGTGGTCCTCAGTACAGTGTTTCTAGACATGTACTGTGACAGGCGATGCCCCAGTGCATAGTCATTCAGTTGGAACCCATTCTCCAATAAGCGTCGTACGGTTTTGATTGTGCCCAACTATGCTGAAACGTGAGATGCAAGCATTTCAGCTATTTGAATAAGTATTTGTACTTAGACACTATTATAATATCAGAGGATTTGATATGAAATGTTTTGGTTATCGTAAGTTAAAAACCTGTCGTGTTTATGTGTGGCGTGGTCTTACGAGATACCTTTGATTTTCAAAGGATTTTAAAAACTTTAATAATCCAAATTTAGTGTGTTTTCTCACGCTGGTTTTCCAGACTTACTCGGGTGTTATTTTATTATAATTCTCGGGTCAGACCGAGTATTACAGGTTCAGGTAAGGACGCTATGGAGCTCAGAAGACGAGCTGGATAGCGAAGGCATATTACTCGTACTTGTTTATTTCCGCTGTAGTGTTTTTATTGAAATTACCAGCAAATTGTGAAGGCAGGTCGTTATAACTGTCCAGGCTGGTAATTATTGATTTGTGAACTCTGATGTGAGATGTGCATATTACAGTTTGATTTATGTAAAGAACTGTTCATATTATCTGTTATTCAGTCCGTTGTGAGATTCTGTTATTTAGTTTCTTCTTCTTATACCTACTTTCTTTTTCCTCAACAATCTGTCTTTCCGACACTCGATCGTTCGGCATGTTATACGATGAACGTATTTATGTCGTTTTTCGAGGGTCGTGAAGGGCAGGTCGTCACAGCTTCCCCTCTTATGCACCGCTTCTATTGATCTATGGATAATACGGGTGCCACTTATTTGTTTCAGCGATGTAGCGTTTCATCTTCCAAATAGAGTGATTCGACAATTTGGTTTTAGATAGCATCTGCCAGAAGCAGTTTCTCACTACCGGATAGACAACTCAGCCGGGGAGTGTGAGATGACGATTGAGACATGAAATCATCGTCATATGCATACGCAACAATAACGAGACATCACACTATCAGACGACGAGTATTATACATGGTACCGGTACATCATCCGACGTTATATTCTTCGTGCAGTAGAACCTCCTGTTGAGGTACAGCAGCCTGTTGAGGTAGACGCGTATACTCCGAGAGCTCCCGTTAAGAGGAATGTGGTATGTGTTAATTTCTATTATTTAACTTGAGAAAAAAATAGTCATATTCAGTTTGCATACGTGTTAATTACTACTATTTGGCAGGCGGATGACATTTACCGTGCTATTGAGTTGGTTGATGAGCTATCGGGAGAGGTGCCGAAGCATACGAAGGGCAATTCTTTAGTGTGAAGCGTATTTGCAATCTATTCTTGGGAAGAACAAGCTAGCTAGACTTGCACCGCCACCTCCTCCCCCACCTCCTCCTCATCCTCTAGCACTCATTGAAGCACCTTTTGAATTGATTCCTCCGCCTCTTACGACACAAGTATACCAACACAAAAGCCGGAAGGGTAAGGGAAAAGGTCCTTCATCTTCTTAACCTACGCAATTTAAACACGGGCCTTCACAGCCGTGGAGGTCCAATCAAGAAAGCGACGAGTCTTCGCCGGACGAGGTTCAATTAGCACGGAGGAAGTCAAAGAAATCTCCTCTAGAGGTGAAGAGGTTGTGGTAAAGCGTTGATGTGGTATGGTGTTAGTCAGATGTTTAGCTTGTAGTTTGATTTGTAGTGTTGGTTGAATATTTTGATGTGTGGAGTTGGTCAAATATTTTGATGTTGTATGATTTCGAACGTTGGATTATTTGTGTAGTGTTTATGTGATCGTTAGATTATTTATGTGATTTTTAATGTTAAAATGTCAGAATTTGACCGTTTGGATTTTTTTTGGTGGATGGTGTATGTTGTATATGTTTGACAAGTTTCTGTTTTGAAAACTGTAAGCCATACCTAGGGCGCTATTTGAAATTGCGCCAACTGGTGCAATTTCAAATACCGCCCTTACAAGTTTCAAAAAAGAAACCCAGCCCTCTCTTTCCTCTCATATCTCACTTTACCAAACTCAACACAACAAAACCCTAAAACTCCAATTACCTTCCTTTCGACAATTATGCATCATCTCTTATCAAAATTGTGATTTTAGTGCTGATTTGCTAGATAATCGAAGATAATCTTCAACATTTAAACCAATTTTCACTTTAATTGCTTTTCATTGCTTTTCACTTTCTTTGCATTTCTTCAAAGCAATTTTTATTAACCATTACTGGAAATGGATCGATGGGAAATTGATGACGAGACTTTAACGACATGCATTTGAATCCAAAGCAAATGTCGCGGGTGGTGAAGTTAATCATCAAAGACCGGGTAAAGAAGTTCGTAACGAAGCAAGAGAGGTTTCCGAACAACCTGATCTGTGCCTGGCGAGAAGCAAACCCATTTCATCGCAATACATGGCGGTAAGTGGAAAAAATCGAGGTAAAGCACTAGCTATTGGAGAGGTCTCTCAACATAAATTTTGTCACTGTAACTGTAGGTGTTAAGTGATTGTCAAAAAAATGAATTCAACGCAGGTCGTAGGTACTACATTTATGCCTGGTTGTACGTTGTGTCATTAGTTGTATTGTATGTTACTGTAAGTTGTGTTGTATCGTAAGTTGTAATGTATGTTATCATACATTGTTGTATTATTGTGTTGTATCGTAGGTTGTGCTGTATGAGTAATTCATGTTGATGTATATTATTGATTGCTAATTTGGAGTCCTTACAACACAAACACAAACATGAACAATATCAATAATGACATATGCTGAAGTACAACAATCTTTTACAAAACACAAACAAATAAAGAGTTACTAAAAACAATAATAAAACTTAAGTTGCTGATGTACAACGACTCCTCTTATAGTGCAGAACTCCACACCTACTGAACCTATTTTCCCGTGGATGCTGCATTCATCCATTGTCCCTTTAATTCGTGTAGACCTTGGCTTTTCGGGTGCTCTACGAGTAGTTGGTGGCAGAACCAAAGGACCTTCTTGTATACTCTAATAACATTTGTCACGAATGGGATGAAATTCTGGTGTGTAAGCGGCCAAGTAATTCTGAACCGAGTATCAAAGCGAGGCAAAGTCATGATGAGCTCGGTTTGCACCATTAGCAACTGATGAACAAGCAGTCATAACATGCGCGTAAGGAAGCTGTTGTAGTAAAGGGATGTTACATGTACAAGAATATGTGTTACCGTCAATTGTAACTTTGAACTCATCACCAAAGTAGTGAATTACTTGCTATTCGGTTTGGCTAAAGTGGACTATTCTATAACATCTTGCTTCACTTGCTCTCTCAGCTATCTTTGCTTCCCACTTTGGAATTTATCGACATGTCGAAGCCTTAGCAAACTCTCTTCATTGACAGAAATAATCCACCGATCAAAAGAAGGTACGAGCAACCAAAACTTTAATGGGCAGTGATCTTGCACCTCTGAGTACACCATTAAAGCTTTCAGATGCATTTGTTGTCATTACATGAAATCGTCTACCATCATCCTTACACAAAGCCCAGTTCTCCTCATTGCCCGCCAAACTTCTATCACTCCAATTGTGATCTCCAATATTGGTGACCTTAATTTACTCCCAGATTTTCAAATACTCAACCTCCTCCGAAACACATGCCGCTGCGTAGAATAAACCAGTCAAATGTTTGTCCCTAAAGCCGGTAGCTTAAAAGTTTGTTTTCAAATGTCTAGCACAAAATCTATGCTTATGTGGTGATCTCCATTTGCTCTCCAGTGCGGTCGGTATTCCTTTCATTCTATTGGAAATGAAAGTAATACGTCGATTGTTAACACTATGAATAAATTGACGCATGCAAACTAAAAAACCAACCCCAACTATCACATGATTCGGCCTCAATAATCGCATAAGAGCCAAAGGATAAAGTTGATCATTCGCATCAACTGTAGTCGCAACAAGTAATGTACCTTTGTATTTGTCATATAGATGCGTTCCATCGATACAAAGCAAAGGTCGACAATGCACAAATCCATCGATACAAGGCCCAAAGGCCCAAAAAGCATGATCGAAGACACCAAACTCATCGGTTGTTACATGTCCAACACTACCAGGATTCGCTCTAGTAATTTCAACAAAATGTTGTCGTAGGTTTGAATATGACTCTGCCCAATAACCGTATATTCATTATATTGTCTTGCTTAGTGCTCACCACGATTTCATATAACGATCTTAATAAATAATTGTTCCTCCATTAATACCTGCACAATTCCAGCCACTATGTTTAAATCCAATTTCACAAAAGTCATGATCTTTGAAACCAAAAAATTAGATGTTGCTTGCTTGTGATTGGAGTTAACTGTTGGGTTAACGCAAGTATGATCGTTTAGATACTGTTTAACAACTCTCCATCCAGATTGCTATTTTTTAGAATCTATAGCATGATTTCTCCATTGACAATTTGCATTGACATTGCAAATGACAGCGTATTTTTCTTTGTTAGACCTGATTGGCTTAAAAGAAACTATAGGTAAGGTTGATCATTCACTTAGTTGTTGTAGAAATTTTGCTTTGGTCTCGAATACCATACCAACTTTGAAATCGTTCTGAACACAAGAAGATAAGAATAGTTCTTCGTTGAATTGCAGGTCTGCAATGATGGATCTAGCCAACATTTTCATACTACACAAGTCATCATCCAACGGTATCTCTAGTTCAAGTTCATCACTATGAGCACTAGCATTGTCTTCACCTCCAAAATCATAGTTTAGTGGATCATTGTTTACTTGTATGTTGTCGATCCATGTTGTATCGTTCTCCTGTATAGATACAATAGTCATGCTATCAAGAGTAGGAACATCGTTTAATTGTCCATCTACGTATCCATCTATGTCCATATCGACATCGGATACATTTGGTTGCATGTTCGATTGTGCATCCGTATCTTGTGTCGGAAAGCTACAATACGAAAATATGACATTTTAAATATAGTTATATATGCAACACAATTCATTATCATTGTCAAACTTAACTTACTTTTGGCTCATATGGTATAATTCGGAGGGTGTGGGCTGCAACGGACAACACCTATGAGTAGTATATGGTCCAGCACTATTTTGTGTCGGATGATGATGCGGAATATACCTAACATGACAATAATATTTAATATCAAATTTAACACGGTGAACAATATTTCATTTAGGAACAATAGCAAGTAGGAATTACCTTTGACTCATGTATGCAATGCTATTGTAACAACCCGGATATTCATAGCAATTAATGATCGTCACTAGGTGATTAAATCGTTCGCCAATTTTTATTGGAATTTTATCAAGTTAAAATTCTTTTGAAAAATCGTTCGACATGTTCCCTTTCTTATTTTGTTCGACCTGATTTCCCCCCTTCTCGATTCATTCTTCATTTTGATTGCAAACCCTTTCCCCTTTTTAGCCGGCCCTATTTTATTTTTATACGACCGAATCCACTTCTTTGCTTTTTGAAAACAATGGCGGCCTAATTCCTTTCTTCTTCCGATCGACTAAATTAGGTCTTGGTCTCGCGTTCGTTCCTGTGAGATTTGCTATGGCTTCGGCCTTGCTTTTGGTACTTGGAGATTCGCTAGGGCTTTGGCTTTTAGCAGATTAGGGCTTCGTTCTCCTCGTTCCAAACTGTTGAAATTGGGGCTTTCGATTCCTCGTTGCTCTCGGTTGCCACGTCGAAGAAGGTGAGTAGTTTCTCACATCTAATTCGCCTTAGTAATATGCTTTGCGTATGATTTGGTTTCGTTGTTGATTCTCTCTCTGATTTTATCAAATTCGTGTATTTTCGAGATATTTGGTTAACTCGGCTTTGATTTTGAGCTGTTCGACAATCTCGTGATCATCACAGTATTGTTTTCTTGTTTCCTGGTTATCTTGGTACTGATGTATCTAGTGACCATCGCGGTTTCGATTTCTGTGATTAAACTTTATTTTGACTTTGTTTTCGATGTTTCCTGTGACATTTTCTTAATCTTCGGCCTTGAATTTATTTAGCAAATAATTTGAAACTACTGTTGTCTGGATTATTTCGAAACTGCTGCTAAATGCTTTTGGATGTTTGAACCTTTATGTGCACTTGAATAGGCATTGAAACCATGTGTATACATACATTCTTGTATGTATATATATATGCCTTGTACTTGTAGTCTTGGCTCTAGTTAGATGTGCAGTTTTCTTTATTACTGCCTGGTTTGTCGTAGATGTATACTTGTAGTTTCTTTTACTGGTCTGCCTTTGATCTTGTTTACAGTCTGGCATAGTATCCATACGCATTTGGTCCAACCATTTTGTTCTTGTATATCATGTGATGGTTAGTTTGCATCAGTTATTTATGCATTTCAGTTTTAGTTGCACTGGTCATTTCCATGTTTGCTTAAACATTTGTAGTTTCTTCTTGTCTGCATTGATAATTTTTCTTCTTTGACCTGGTCTTGAGTTTGGTTATTTGAACATCACTGAGTTGCATTTTCATGTAGCTTCACTTGAGTTTTCTGATGCATTGTAAATTGATGTCTGCACTGTAGCTTTTGTATTGATGTTGTAGTCTTGATCATTTGAGTCATTCACTAGACATTGTTTTACTTAAACTACTAGTGATATTTGTTGAGTCTGCATTCTTATTGTCCAGACTTGATACTTTTGACCATTTGTTCATCACTGGTCTTTGCATTACCCTGTACATTCATTTCCTGTAGTTGATGACACTGGTTGCTTGTGTATACTTGGATTGCAGTGCTTCATCTTGTTCTCTGCATACTTGAACTGTCATTGTTTCACTTGTTCATATGCCAGTTAGCTTGCCATATTGATCTCTACCTGAACTTCACATGTTTGCTTTGACATTGTAGTTATAGTTATACATTAGTAGACTTTGATCCCTGTGTACACTTAACTGTTATCACTTGAGTCTGTTAATGTTGGCACTTTGATGTTTCACTATTTGATGATGTTATGTCTTTCCAGTTGCTTGTATTGTTGTAGACTGGTCTGCTTTCCATTGTTACAGTGATGTTGATACCCTCTTTTCAAGTTCTGTTTTCATTTCCATTAACTTCACTGTGTACGTGCACAGTTTTATTGTGCAGTGATACCTTGAATTTCGGTTGAGCCCATCTTCACTTGTGTTGAATCTGATTTTGATTTGACCTTGTGCATGGAGTTGGCGAGGCAGTGCACGTCAGCGTGTACTGCAGCCACTCAGTATTAATTTTAATTGATATATCTTTTGTTTTGATTCATTGATTCATTTCATATTTTTGGATGTTGTATTGGCGAGTCCGTACACGCATGCGTGTACGGCAGCCAATCAAACTTGATATTTTTGAATCTGCTGATTTGTAATTTAACACTGATACGTGTTATATGTATCGTTATCCAATTCTCTTATTGAAGAGTTGGATATACGAGATTTCTAAGACTGTCGTCTATTTGATATTTGACTATTATTGCTTCTGTGAATTTATAACTGAGTTTGAATTAAACTGACCCGTGTATTATTTTCTTCTGAATATAATACTCGGGTCAGACCCGAGTTATTTCAGGTTTTAGATTTCTTGCTTTGGGTTGTCGTTCGAGCTATGAAGACTTTTCATATATTTTGAAGTGGTCTTCGTCTTTTTGTAGTAGTCAGTGTATTGTTTTAGGTTGATATGTATTCATGTATATTAGTCGATAATGTACTTGTATATATACAACTTCCAGAGTCGACAGTTATAGTTGTATCAGTTATTATATATATGAGACTTTTTGTTCCATCTGTATTCCACATTTATGTTATCTGTGTTATCTTTATATTTATTGTCCTAAACTACTATAGCCACTGTGTAGTAGCTTTGAGTTTGTATCGGTATGTCGGATTTCCTCCTGAAATAGAAATGCATGTTTTACTATCTGACATATCGGTGCTCGCACAAAGCAATTACATGGATGGTCGCTCCTCAACAGCCTTATTCTCCGTGCTAGTTAACAGCATTACACCGTAGTATTCTTGGCTAGCGTGAGTATAGAGGTGGGGCGTCACAGCTTGGTATCAGAGCCTGGGGTTTAGGACAATTATAAAACATAACTTAGATGGAGCATGTGTTACAACTATTTGTCGATGTTTTATCTCTCATCTTTGCCTATGTTTGATTTTGATTTCGTGAAAGTATTTTTGGCTTCTGCCTCCGTTTGCTTTACGAACTCAAGTTGGGTTTTTGATGATGAGGATTTTGTTCTTGTGTTTTCGGCTTTGAATTGATTTAGCCAATGTTGATTTTGTTCGAATCTCAGCAAGTTTGAACTTGATATCTTGTGTTTTCCTCGGTTTGATTTCCATTCGACTTCGGTCACTTTGTTTTTGTGAAATTGCTAATTTCTTGATTTCCAAGACTCTGATTTTGTTTGCCGTTGGATTCTTTGATGATGATATTGATTCATTTTGTACTCGACAGTGACCATTAATTGTTGACTTTGACATTGACTTGACTCTTATTTTTGTTGAAGTCATTTATGCTCGTTTTTCTTTGTTTTTCCAATTGGTAATCGATGCTTCTTTTCCAATTAGTTGATATCGCTTTTGTCGACTTTGATAACCTCTACTTTCGGAATTTTTGGGTATTTCTACTTTGATGAATTTGGAATCGAATTCTTTGGATTTTATTCACGTCTTCGAATGTGAAATTTTAGTGAATTGACTTGGTTTCCAAATTTAATTGATTCTTGATTATTTCCCCGATTTGTTGCTATCATTTATTAGCAACTTTGATGACATTTTCCTCGGGATTTTTGTGAACATACTTTCGATGGATTCGGTATCGATTTCCTTGGATTCTATTCACATCTTTGTATGTGAATTCTTGTGATTGATTGTTTCTACAATCATTTTTGTGATTTGTCACTTTAAAAATATAAAGGTTTTCTATACTAGTAGTAAATATTAAAATTCTTTTTCTCCAAACGATTTCAAAACTATTTTACTACAAAGCTCTTTTTCTTAAACCGTTTTCCAATCTATTAGTATATACAAGCCTTTATTTCACTCGTATGAGAAATTGAATTAAATGGCTTAGTAAATCAAGTGGTATGAAACGCTTGCGTTCACTTCGTCGGTTAACTCTTGGACTTGTTCGATTGAAACATTTTTGCGACAATTTTCTAGTGAAGATTTACAGCTTGTTCGTAAATATTTAAGTTAAGCAAGTGGTTATGGGACATGAAGCTAAACTCATATATTTACTAGCTTGGTGTGATTGACACTTCTTGATGATCATGACGATCATTTTTGTGATTTGATTTAGGCTAGCAATTGTGCGATGCCTCTTTGTCTGCGAGGGAGACTATACCCCGTTTATGTGATGTTTCGCCATCACATATGTAGGGTAGCACCCTACGGTCTTCGGGCCATTCCTGTGTGAAAATTTAATGGATAGCTTCCATGAGATAGCTTCTCGTCATGTGTTATACGCATAGGTGAGTTTTCATGCTCCCATTCATGTGTTAGGCCTCCCCCTATTTATGTGTTTTCTGGATTTCTTGTGTGATTTCTAGAATTTGTGCTTCACCAATTTTCATGATTTTCATTGATATGATATCAGTTTTTGTGCATTGGTGAATTCATGTGTTATTAACTTGTTATGAATACAAGTTTAGGGTATGATACCCTATTTTATCTTTGAAAAGATTCATGTGATACCGGTCGGTGAGTTTTCATGCTCCCATTTTGTGATAGGTCTTTTTCCCCTTTTTTATGATTTAGACTAGCGATTGTGCGATGTCTCTTTGTCTGCGAGGGAGACTATACCCCGTTTATGTGATGTTTCACCATCACATATGTAGGGTAGCACCCTACGGTCTTCGGGCCATTCCTGTGTGAAAATTTAATGGATAGCTTCCATGAGATAGCTTCTCGTCATGTGTTATACGCGTAGGTGAGTTTTCATGCTCCCATTCATGTGTTAGGCCTCCCCCCCTATTTATGTGTTTTCTGGATTTCTTGTGTGATTTCTGGAATTTGTGCTTCACCAATTTTCATGATTTTCATTGATATGATATCAGTTTTTGTGCATTGGTGAATTCATGTGTTATTGACTTGTTATGAATACAAGTTTAGGGTATGATATCCCTTTCTATCTTTGAGAAGATTCTTGTGACATTTTTGATGGATGAAAATTCATTGGTATTATATTTTGATGCCAGTTATTTTGATGAGATTTTGACGTGTTAACTTCAGTAACCGTCAATTTTGAAATGGATTTACATGCGGGTCCCCCGCAATGCTGATTTTGTTGTCCGTTTTTATGGTATTTTGGGAAGTGCAACTTCCTTATCAAAGTTACTACTGATATTGCTAATTTAATCACGTGTTTTCAAAATTCTTTATTTTTAAAAGTTGTTTCAAAAACATAAATTAAAGATTATTTTCAAAAATTTTACAGTTTACATTTTCAAAAGAACGAGGAAGCGATTTAAACGTTTCAGCAAAATCGAGGACTATGACCCTTTTCTTTTGCTGATTCGCTTAATTCCGGACTTGTCCGTTTGAGAATGTGAAATGTTATTTATAAAAACACACAATTTTGCACTTCAAAGGAAACGATAAAGAGATTTAAACGATTTAGCAAAAGTACGGAGTATGGAACCATACTTTTACTACTTCGGTTAATTCTGGACTCGTTAATTGAATATTTATGACTTCTGATTATCGTTTTTGATAATCAGATGTTTGTGTTTCTGATTATCGTTTTTGATAATCAGATATTTGTGAGATTTAATTATCTTTTGTGATAATTAAATATTTGTGTTTCTGATTATCGTTTTTGATAATCAGATATTTATGAAATTTGATTATCATTTGTGATAATTAAATATATTTTTTTCGATTTAATTATCGTTTGAGATAATTAAATATTTTTTTTCAATTTGATTAATCGAATATTTGTGATTTTTGATTATCGTTTTTGATAATCAGATATTTGTGAAATTTGATTATCATTTGAGATAATTAAATATTTTTCGATTTGATTAATCGAATATTTGTGATTTTTGATTATCGTTTTTGATAATCAGATATTTGTGAAAGTTGATTATCATTTGAGATAATTAAATATTTTTCGATTTGATTAATCGAATATTTGTGATTTCTGATTATCGTTTTTGATAATCGGATATTTGTGAAATTTGATTATCATTTGAGATAATTAAATATTTTTCGATTTGATTAATCGAATATTTGTGATTTTTTATTATCGTTTTTGATAATCAGATATTTGTGAAATTTGATTATCATTTGAGATAATTAAATATTTTTCGATTTGATTAATCGAGTATTTGTGATTTCTGATTATCGTTTTTGATAATTAGATATTTGTGAAATTTGATTACCATTTGTGATAATTAAATATATTTTTTTCAATTTAATTATCGTTTGAGATAATTAAATATTTTTTGATTTGATTAATCGAATATTTGTAATTTCTGATTATCATTTTTGATAATCGTGTCGTTTCTGGTTATCGCTTGTGATAATTAGATATTTGAGATTCTAATTGTCGTTTGAGATAATTAAATTTTTTTCGATTTGATTAATCGAATATTTGTGATTTCTGATTATCGTTTTTGATAATCAGATATTTGTGAAATTTGATTACCATTTGTGATAATTAAATATATTTTTTTCGATTTAATTATCATTTGAGATAATTAAATATTTTTCGATTTGATTAATCGAATATTTGTGATTTTTAGTTATCGTTTTTGATAATCAGATATTTGTGAAATTTGATTATCATTTGAGATAATTAAATATTTTTCGATTTGATTAATCGAATATTTGTGATTTCTGATTATCGTTTTTGATAATCAGATATTTGTGAAATTTGATTATCATTTGAGATAATTAAATATTTTTCGATTTGATTAATCGAATATTTGTGATTTTTGATTATCGTTTTTGATAATCAGATATTTGTGAAATTTGATTATCATTTGAGATAATTAAATATTTTTCGATTTGATTAATCGAATATTTGTGATTTTTGATTATCGTTTTTGATAATCAGATATTTGTGAAATTTGATTATCATTTGAGATAATTAAATATTTTTCGATTTGATTAATCGAATATTTATGATTTCTGATTATCGTTTTTGATAATCAGATATTTGTGAAATTTGATTATCATTTGAGATAATTAAATATTTTTCGATTTGATTAATCGAATATTTGTGATTTTTGATTATCGTTTTTGATAATCAGATATTTGTGAAATTTGATTATCATTTGAGATAATTAAATATTTTTCGATTTGATTAATCGAATATTTGTGATTTCTGATTATCGTTTTTGATAATCAAATATTTGTGAAATTTGATTACCATTTGTGATAATGAAATATATTTTTTTCGATTTAATTATCATTTGAGAAAATTAAATATTTTTCGATTTGATTAATCGAATATTTGTGATTTTTGATTATCGTTTTTGATAATCAAATATTTGTGAAATTTGATTATCATTTGAGATAATTAAATATTTTTCGATTTGATTAATCGAATATTTGTGATTTCTGATTATCATTTTTGATAATCAGATATTTGTGAAATTTGATTATCATTTGAGATAATTAAATATTTTTCGATTTGATTAATCGAATATTTGTGATTTTTGATTATCGTTTTTGATAATCAGATATTTGTGAAATTTGATTATCATTTGAGATAATTAAATATTTTTCGATTTGATTAATCGAATATTTGTGATTTCTGATTATCGTTTTTGATAATCAGATATTTGTGAAATTTGATTACCATTTGTGATAATTAAATATTTTTTTCGATTTAATTATCGTTTGAGATAATTAAATATTTTTTGATTTGATTAATCGAATATTTGTAATTTCTGATTATCATTTTTGATAATCGTGTCATTTCTGGTTATCGCTTGTGATAATTAGATATTTGAGATTCTAATTGTCGTTTTGATAATTAAATATTTGCGATTTGAAAATTCGATTATCGTTTTTGATGATTGAATATTTGCGATTTTGAGATTTGAGCTTCGTCTTTTTCTCTGGCGATTCAGGTGAGTAATTTGATTTACTCACATTCAATTCGTGCAGTATGTGATTTCTGCTCTGTTTTTCCTTTTCTTTTAAATGCTGGAACTCGATTGTTCTTGCTTTTGATAGTCGATGATGATGTTTGGGGTTGTTTATATAGTCGTCTGATTTTGATTCCTTGATCCCCACGATGTTGATTCTTTTGATTTGAAGCAGTCGAACCTTTTGATTTCATATCTAATACTTCCCCTGCTGACATTTGCTTTGCTTATGCATTCGACATTGCCATGCTCTTTTGGTTGTTACCTTTTGTCCATTTATTCCTTATGATTGCGAGGACGCAATTTCTTTAAGGAGGGGAGTCTGTAACAACCCGGATATTCATAGCAATTAATGATCGTCACTAGGTGATTAAATCGTTCGCCAATTTTTATTGGAATTTTATCAAGTTAAAATTCTTTTGAAAAATCGTTCGACCCGTTCCCTTTCTTATTTTGTTCGACCTGATTTCCCCCCTTCTCGATTCAATCTTCATTTTGATTGCAAACCCTTTCCCCTTTTTAGCCGGCCCTATTTTATTTTTATACGACCGAATCCACTTCTTTGCTTTTTGAAAACAATGGCGGCCTAATTCCTTTCTTCTTCCGATCAACTAAATTAGGGCTTGGTCTCGCGTTCGTTCCTGTGAGATTTGCTATGGCTTCGGCCTTGCTTTTGGTTCTTGGAGATTCGCTAAGGCTTTGGCTTTTAGCAGATTAGGGCTTCGTTCTCCTCGTTCCAAACTGTTGAAATTGGGGCTTTCGATTCCTCGTTGCTCTCGGTTGCCACGTCGAAGAAGGTGAGTAGTTTCTCACATCTAATTCGCCTTAGTAATATGCTTTGCGTATGATTTGGTTTCATTGTTGATTCTCTCTCTGATTTTATCAAATTCGTGTATTTTCGTGATATTTGGTTAACTCGGCTTTGATTTTGAGCTGTTCGACAATCTCATGATCATCACAGTATTGTTTTCTTGTTTCCTGGTTATCTTGGTACTGATGTATCTAGTGACCATCGCGGTTTCGATTTCTGTGATAAAACTTTATTTTGACTTTGTTTTCGATGTTTCCTGTGACATTTTCTTAAACTTCGGCCTTGAATTTATTTAGCAAATAATTTGAAACTACTATTGTCTGGATTATTTCGAAACTGCTGCTAAATGCTTTTGGATGTTTGAACCTTTATGTGCACTTGAATAGGCATTGAAACCATGTGTATACATACATTCTTGTATGTATATATATATGCCTTGTACTTGTAGTCTTGGCTCTAGTTAGATGTGCAGTTTTCTTTATTACTGCCTGGTTTGTCGTAGATGTATACTTGTAGTTTCTTTTACTGGTCTGCCTTTGATCTTGTTTACAGTCTGGCATAGTATCCATACGCATTTGGTCCAACCATTTTGTTCTTGTATATCATGTGATGGTTAGTTAGCATCAGTTATTTATGCATTTCAGTTTTAGTTGCACTGGTCATTTCCATGTTTGCTTAAACATTTGTAGTTTCTTCTTGTCTACATTGATAATTTTTCTTCTTTGACCTGGTCTTGAGTTTAATTATTTGAACATCACTGAGTTGCATTTTCATGTAGCTTCACTTGAGTTTTCTGATGCATTGTAAATTGATGTCTGCACTGTAGCTTTTGTATTGATGTTGTAGTCTTGATCATTTGAGTCATTCACTAGACATTGTTTTACTTAAACTACTAGTGATATTTGTTGAGTCTGCATTCTTATTGTCCAGACTTGATACTTTTGACCATTTGTTCATCACTGGTCTTTGCATTACCCTGTACATTCATTTCCTGTAGTTGATGACACTGGTTGCTTGTGTATACTTGGATTGCAGTGCTTCATCTTGTTCTCTGCATACTTGAACTGTCATTGTTTCACTTGTTCATATGCCAGTTAGCTTGCCATATTGATCTCTACCTGAACTTCACATGTTTGCTTTGACATTGTAGTTACAGTTATACATTAGTAGACTTTGATCCCTGTGTACACTTAACCGTTATCACTTGAGTCTGTGAATGTTGGCACTTTGATGTTTCACTATTTGATGATGTTTTGTGTCTTTCCAGTTGCTTGTATTGTTGTAGACTGGTCTGCTTTCCATTGTTGCAGTGATGTTGATACCCTCTTTTCAAGTTCTGTTTTCATTTCCATTAACTTCACTGTGTACGTGCACAGTTTTATTGTGCAGTGATACCTTGAATTTCGGTTGAGCCCATCTTCACTTGTGTTGAATCTGATTTTGATTTGACCTTGTGCATGGAGTTGGCGAGGCAGTGCACGTCAGCGTGTACTGCAGCCACTCAGTATTAATTTTAATTGATATATCTTTTGTTTTGATTCATTGATTCGTTTCATATTTTTGGATGTTGTATTGGCGAGTCCGTACACGCATGCGTGTACGGCAGCCAATCAAACTTGATATTTTTGAATCTGCTGATTTGTAATTTAACACTGATACGTGTTATATGTATCGTTATCCAATTCTCTTATTGAAGAGTTGGATATACGTGATTTCTGAGACTGTCGTCTATTTGATATTTGACTATTATTGCTTCTGTGAATTTATAACTGAGTTTGAATTAGACTGACCCGTGTATTATTTTCTTCTGAATATAATACTCGGGTCAGACCCGAGTTATTTCAGGTTGTAGATTTCTTGCTTTGGGTTGCCGTTCGAGCTATGAAGACTTTTCATATATTTTGAAGTGATCTTCGTCTTTTTGTAGTAGTCAGTGTATTGTTTTAGGTTGATATGTATTTATGTATATTAGTCGATAATGTACTTGTATATATACAATTTCCAGAGTCGACATTTATAGTTGTATCATATGTATTGTGTCAAATGTATTGTAACTGACATCAGTTATTATATATATATGAGACTTTTTGTTCCATCTGTATTCCGCATTTATGTTATCTGTGTTATCTTTATATTTATTGTCCTAAACTACTATAGCCACTGTGTAGTAGCTTTGAGTTTGTATCGGTATGTCGGATTTCCTCCTGAAATAGAAATGCATGTTTTACTATCTGACATATCGGTGCTCGCACAAAGCAATTACATGGATGGTCGCTCCTCAACAGCCTTATTCTCCGTGCTAGTTGACAGCATTACACCGTAGTGTTCTTGGCTAGCGTGGGTATAGAGGTAGGGCGTCACAGCTATCCTGCGTCGGATATGGATGGCTAAATTGTAGATTTTGTTGAAAATTCATAAAAGGAGGATAACCAAACAACACTTGTTGATGTCCGTATTGCAGTATGTTCATCGGAGGATTACTGTAACTAGGAGATGGAATTGGTTGCGAAGGATAGATGGTTACAGGTGCCGCTATGGATGCAACTACAGGTTGCTCTACCAACAACTTTCTGTTTTTCACAACAAATAACTCTATGGATTTAGAGACGGCGGAGAACATTAACTCAACGTCATCTACAATTTTAATTGTTTTAGATCCCGAATCAGTTGGCCAATTGCAAACTAAATCGAGATCAAACTCCTCTGATTTGTTCTCGGTTGCTTTGTAAATCGACGCTTTACTTGCTCGAAGTTAGATCATTTACGAATTTTTACCGACTTGTAAGATCCACCGTTATATTTTCCACACATTTGATCATCAATAACCAACTCGCCATCATAATAGCATATAGTTTCCATAAAATTAGGAGCTGTTCTAGCTTGATAATAGAATTATCATTATGAAGTGAAAGGTACAAATAAAAAAAACTAGGAGTTGCAAAATCATACTTTTAATGAGCCAAATGAAGAGATGTTATTCTTGAAGTAGATCAGAAAAAACACTTATTTTTAGATGAAATAGAGTTAGGATTTTAATTTTGGAAAATTGGAAAAGTTGGTTTCGGTTTTGATGTTTGGAGAAAGATGGAAAAGTGAGGAGGAAGAGAGGAGGGCTGCTGTTTTGTATACGTAAGGGCAACATTTGAAACTGCGCCAACTAGCGCAGTTTCAAATGTCTTCTGTACGTTTTCATTATCTTTATCCCAATTATACTGACGCTATTTCAATAGCGCCGATTATAAATTCAGAAAAAAAATAAACCCCATCAATTGGCGCAGTTTGAAATTGCACCAGTACGTTCTGACCAACTCAACGCTGAGTTGGCCAAAACAGAGCTACATTTGTAAATAGTTTTAAAACAAGGCTATTTGCGTAATAAGTTTGTAAAATAGGGCTATATCTAAAAAACTTCCTTTAAGATAAATATCTTATGTGTCAAGTAAATATAATCATATCAAATCCGAAGAAGATGGTAAAATATAACATACCAAAAGCTGGAAGCTCAGAACAACACCACCAAATAATGAGGGCTTGGACTCATCTTGCGATGATCAACATCTTTAGATTGTCAAATTTATATCTAATACAAAGTTTTTCTATACTTCAACAAACATCAGTACACATAAAGTCATAAATACAAATATAATCATACTGACATCAAAATTGCACTTCAAAATAAGGATAATTATGTATTTTCATATCCTCAAAAGTAGGCATGTCAACGGCTACTTTCGGATACAGATAATGTCGTATCCGTATCTATATCCAAAATCATTTTTGAATATTGAATATCTGCATCCACAAATACAAACAATATTAAATAATTATCATATCCGCTAATGATCAGTAAATCAAAAAACATAAACGAAATTTTTTAGTTTAACATATACCTTTTTTAACCTCATTGATTATCAAAGTGTTAAAATATAAATAAATATGATGATAATCAATAGTTTTGAGCAGTTAATATGCATTTAGTGTGTATAATATGAAAGTCTAACTTAATAAAACAATGAATAAATATTTTTCATTGTATTAAAATATACATAATTTAAACAATAATCTTGAAAAGAATCGGATGGATAATTTTTAGATGCGGTTGTCCTCATATCCGCATCCGTATTTGTTTTTTCAAATATTGGATATTTATCTACTTTTCGGATAAAGATGAAGACGAATTTTGAATTTTTGGTGTATCAATTGTCAGCCCTACTCAAAAGCCTATATTCAATGTGAACTTGGATATGTTTAAGGTTATATAACATAACATTATGCATGCATCATCATCTATAAAGTTGTTTATGATTGTAAATTAGAGGCTATGAATATGTGAAAAGGTTGATGATGTTCAGTCGTTAATATTTAAATTTTGATGGTCACAAAAGAGCATATGAAATTTTCAGTTGAATAGGCTGCTTCTCTTGCCTCAAGTCTAATGGAAGTTGTGGATTTCACCATTTTCCAAATAATCTCCAACACTTAAGAAATTGATGCATTATTCATATGTTACCAAAGGCAATGCATATAGTGACTATATTTCTTTATTAATAGTTGGAATGAAAACATAATTTTTGGTCCAAGCACGAAGTTTCAAAAATGCTTTTATATGAAAACAAGAGGCCGGAAGTTTGAATCTCATCGAGAAAAAAAATTAATATCAAGTATTGAATGGAAATTTTGAAACACGGTTAAGTTTACAATTTCAAAACCATGTTCTGGAAAAAAAATTACAAATTTATTCTTCATATTTTTTAATTTATTTTTATCAAAAATACATAAAAATTTTAAATTTAATATTTTTACAAGAGTTTTTATATATGCACGTGCACTGCACGTACCATCAAATTTTTATTTTATTATCGTTTCGAAATAAATATGATGTCCAAGAGTTTTAAAATGCAATAGGTTTGAAAGCGCATATGTTGTAGATTAACATCGTCATACAAAACTTCCACGTCGTACTAAATTTTTTTGTGCTCGTGAAATTTAAAGATCTTGACATTAGAAAATAGAAAGGATGGCATAAAGGATAGTCATCATGTTTTTTATAATATAAAGTGGATGGCGGTTATGAAAATTACGTATTCAAAGCAACAAAATAATCTTAAAACATGTTATCATATAATTATGGATAAAAAAGGATCCTCGGAAGCATAGTATTTGAATGTACAAATTATATGCATACACGCACATTTTCTGGCTAAGAACAGCAGATTGTCGTTAAGATCATCTAGCAGGGTTTCGGAGCATGTATATTGCCACATGATATAAATAAACTGGGAGATCAATTGCACAAACTGATTATGATTAGGAATGTTAGCTAGATAGCCAAGCATATTATATTCTATGAAATTCATTTGTAAAAAAAGCAGACATCATTTACAAATTGCATGAATTAAAATTAAATATTGGATAAAAGATATTTACCTTAAATACTTCGTTACCAACCCCAATCATATTCATTAGAGATTTAGAGGTAATAATCAAAAAATAATGCACTAAAATTTAAGAAAAATGAAAAGCCATGGGAAGAGAGATGGATTGTATGTAGAAATACAAAAGAAAACCTCTTAAGGTCCTCTTTGTGGACACTACACTTTTTTTACTTCTGAAAAGAAACATCTTTTGTACATACTAATTGGTTACTCGATACAGTACAAAAATTTGTTTAAGCTAATCAACTTTGTGTCAATCATCGTGATTCTGTTTGGTATATTATTTAGATTAACTTTTATATATTAGTAACGTAGCACAGCATTGCAAGATGATGGTATCCAAACATATTTTATATTCTATATTAGCATTTCCAATTCGTTATGAGAGCTCGTGCAAAAATATATACATATGACATTTCTTTGTTACATTTAGTGATCTTATTTTTATCCATATCCCATAATTTCAGGACATTCCTCCTCTTCTCACACTATGGTTTGATTATGGAGATAAGTCTGAAAATAAATAGCTAATGCAAAAGGAATTTTTGCTCGATAAAGGTTATAATATTGCTGGCTGTATTACCTAAAATAGCAACTATATACATTTAAATAATAAAGCTGCAAGGGAACTGACATAATCACTTTTGGTCTGAAACTCTGAATATGAAGAGCCCATCCTTTGGCCGGGTTCCTTTATCTATCTAATATTTTGATATGTTATTTCACTGCAAATCGGAAACCTTAATTGTAATCATTTATAGTATATATAGAAATACCTCAAAGGACACTTTGGTTAAGAGAAATTGTCAAATAAGATGGGTTTATTGAATAAACTTCCAGCCAATATCGATATTAGTGAGATGGTTAAAAGATAATTTGAAGTATTGTGATTATACTTCTTGCTTTATTCAGAATGAATGAATCAATACATAGTCCATCAGTATCCTTTTGTATTTATACAAGTGATATACGAATAAAAAATAAAACGAGTGGGCTGCAGTTCAAGGCCCAAACTCATGTGTAACCGTTTCCAGATATTTGCCACATCAGTATATCCCAAAACCAAAACAAGCAAATGCATTATTACGCCCCCTCAAATGAAACTAGGGTTCCAATTCCTCAAAGAAAACGCAATATCCGGTGATAGATCTTCTATCATCCAGATCATTTGCCCAGTCAGAATTACTGTAAGCTTGTAAGTGTAAGTTTTTGCTTGACGTGAGCTTTAATCCATGGTTGACTGTCCCTTTTAAGTATCGTAGAATACGCTTCACAGCACACCAGTGTTCACTTGTAGGAGCTTGCATGTATTGACAAACTTTATTTACACTAAAACATATATCTGGTCTAGTAATGGTAGCATACTGAAGTGCCCCAACAATGCTTCTGTACTTTTTGATGTTCTCAATAGGTTCACCCTTTTCTTTGGATAACTTGAGATTACTTGTCATGGGAGTAGGTAGTGGCTTAGCTTTATCCATATTTGACATGACAAGTATGTCTAATATTTATTGTTTTTGAGATAAAATGATGCTTGAGTCTGCATTCCTTTGAATATGTATGCCAAGAAAGTAATTTGTTTCACCCATGTCTTTTATTGCAAATTCCTTATCCAAGTGTTTCATGACTAGTTCGATCTCATGCTGATTGTCTCCTGTGATGAGTATATCATCAACATAAACTAAAATGTAGATACTGTTTTCCCTTCTCTTTCTTGTATAAAAAGAACTGTCTGACTTAGTGGCAGTGAATCCCAGTTTAACTAAGACGCTCTTTAATTTATCATACCAAGCCCTTGAAGCTTGTTTTAAACCATAAATTGCTTTATCTAATTTGCATACTTGATTGATGCTTGCTTCAGAACTATAACCTTTTGGCTGCTGCATATACACTTCCTCCATTAACTCTCCATTTAAAAAGGCATTATGCACATCTAATTGCCTTATTCTTCAGTTTTTATGCAAAGCAATGGTCAGAATTATCCTTACTGTTGATGGCTTAATGACGGGAGAAAAGGTTTCATTGAAGTCAAATCCAAACTGCTGGGTATAACCTTTTGCTACAAGTCTAGCCTTGTATTTAGTAACCTTACCATCAGCATCTCTTTTGATTTTGTATGTCCATTTGCTCCCTACAATGTTTTTATACCTTGGTAAATCTACAAGTGTCCATGTTTTATTTTTGACTAGAGCATTATACTCTTCATCCATGGCTTTTCTCCATCTTCTGTCTTTTACTGCCTGTTCATATGATATTGGTTCCACCTCATTGAGTTGAGTGTTTAGTACTTTGGGTTTATAAATCCCACTCTTTGATCTAGTAATCATGGGATGCTGAATAGTAGTTGGCTGTGGTTCAGAATGAACCTCAGTACGCTCATCAGAAGTTTCATTTGTTAATTCTCTACTGATGTGATCTTGCTGTGTGTTTGATTCTTGTTGTTCATCACGTTGAGAACTGCTTGTTATTATTTGCTCAGAATGATCATTAAGCTCATTCCTTGTTGGTTCTATGTCTGATTGAACTTCTACATTTATCCATTCTGATAAGTCTGAGATGTGACTAGTGCTTGCTTTGTTTACATCAGTTCCTTGCATGTGCTTTTCCTTTTTTGCAAAAGGAAAAACATTTTCATTAAAAACAACATGCCTTGAAATATAAACTCTGCCTTGATTGTCTAGACATATGTACCCTTTTTGATTATGTGCATATCCTAAAAAAGTGCATTGACCAGACCTTAGGCTTAATTTATGTTTATTGTATGGTCTGAGGCAGGGAAAACACAAGCACCCAAAAGTTCTCAAATATTCATAATTTGGTTTAACACCAAATAATTTCTCAAAAGGACACACATGGTTTAACACTTTAGTTGGCATTCTATTAATGAGATATACTACTGTGGCAAATGCCTCTCTCCAGTATCTCATTGGTAGATTTGCTTGAGACAAAAGTGTTAATCCTGTCTCCACAATGTGCCTATGTTTTCTCTCAACCAAACCATTTTGTTCAGATGTATGGGGGCATGTAGTCCTATGCACAATCCCTTTTGTACTGAAAAATTCCTTTAGGGGTTTGAATTCACCCCCACCATCTGTTTGTACACTCTTCACACTGCTATTATGTTGTTTTTCAGCACAAGTGATGAAATGTTTCATAGCACTGCATGTATCTGATTTTGCCTTTAAAAAAAATCCATGTATATCTAGTATGTGCATCAACAAGTGATAGATAATACCTGTCCCCCTTTGTTGAATTATGTGGTGATGGTCCCCACAAGTCAGCTGCCACAAGCTCAAGTGGCAATTCATAGATAGTTTTAGAATATTGAAAAGGTAATTTGTGACTTTTGCCAATTTGACAGTGTGTGCATATTGATAAATTGTGCAAAGGTGAGAAAGAAATTTTATTCTCATTCAATACTTGTTTTACTACATCATAGCTAGGGTGTTCCAATTTGCAATGCCACATATGAAATACACTGTCACACTTATTATGATTCAAACTAGCATTATTACAACAGACAACAATATTACAGATATTCTTTGTTCTCATATGGCTGAACTTGTACAGACCATGTTCCAGTTTACCCTGTAATAATATGTCTTTACTTAGCATATCTCTGACTAGACAGAATTTAGGGTGAAACTCAAAATATACATGATTTTCTTTAGCAAATTGTGAGACACTTATCAAATTCTTTTTGATACTTGGCACTCTTAATAAGTTATTAAGATAGAGTAGCCTTGTACCTGGTATAGTGCATGTCCCCACATGTGATATATTTGCAGTTTCACCATTACCCATGGAAACTAAATTCTTACCATTATAGCTTTTGTTCCTCAAATTGAGATTTTGTAAGTTGTTGGTAATATGATTTGTAGCTCCTGAGTCTGGAAACCAATCCTCTGTGTTGATGTCATCAGTCTTGGCAGCATCATCTGTTGAGTTGTCTGAATTGTTTCTTGATTGATGATTGGTTTGTGCCATATTTACTGTTGGTTGCCTGCTTGATTGTGTCTGTTGTGATGGGTTGTAATCCTCCTTGAATCTGAAGTAGCACTTATTTGCCATGTGACCAAATTTCTCACAAATTTGGCATTTGACTCTATTGTTGTTTGAAAACCTTCCTCTACCCCTGCCCCTTTGACTGTAACCTCCTCTTGGATTCTGGTTGTTCTGATTATTTTTCTGATTTTTTTCTTTGTGGTTGAAACATAATTTGCTGAATAATCTTCTTGCATAAGTCTTCTCTGCTCTACTCTACCTTCATGTGCAAGAAGGGCTGAGTAGACATAGTCAAGATCAGGTAGGGTTGGTTGTGTGGCAATGAAGGTCACCAGAGATTCATACTCTTGATCAAGGCCATTGGTAATAATGAGAATCTGTTTACTGTTTGAGACATTATGGCCAACTGCTTTTAATCTGTCACATAGATTCTTGATTTTAGCAAGGTATTCTATCATGCTCATATCAGTCTTTCTTGTATTTTGTAATTCTCTTCTATAGTGCATGATTCTTGCTGCCGACTGGGAGTTGAAAATTCTTTCAATAGATGACCATATCTCATATGACGTGTAACATCCAACAAGTTGTGACAATGGGGTTTGACTGATAGAAGATAGGAGCCAAGATGCAAGCAAGTTATCTTGTTTCTGATATAAAATGTATTCTGGGTTGCTAACTGTATTGCCTTTATTGTCAGTGATGTTAACTGATGGAATCACCTTGGTTCCTTTGACATAATCTTGTAGATCATACCCTCTCAAAGCAATTTCTACTTGATATTTCCATGTGATATAATTGTCTTCATCTAATGGTGTGTTTATTGCTTGATTCTTAGGTCTGATCAAGATAGATTCGGATTTCTGATTATCATTGGATCTGTTGCCAGTGTTTGCTGAAGTAACATCCTCTTCTTCGAGGACCATGGTGGATCAAGAATATGAAGAATCTGATTTCTTGATCAAGAAACAGATTCCGGTAGCCAAGCAATGTCCCAAAAGAAAATGATAGAAAAGAAGGTGCAGGGAAGAAAACAGCTATATGTATTACTGTTTTATCGAAAAACAGTAATATGTATACAGGAACTAATGTACCTTCAGATGGCTGAGTCGGAAAAGTGCAACCAGAGGTAGAAGTGAGGATCTTGAATCTGATCTGCCTCTAGGATGACACAGTGGGAAGAAAACTGATGAACACGATGACTGCGATGATCTTGAGAAGGGTAGCCTCCCCTATGATGAAAATATACTGAGGGGAGAAATCAATCTTTCGAAAAGAAAAAATCTGTCGTTTGGCAATGAAGCTCTGATACCATAAAAGATAATTTGAAGTATTGTGATTATACTTCTTGCTTTATTCAGAATGAATGAATCAATACATAGTCCATCAGTATCCTTTTGTATTTATACAAGTGATATACGAACGAGTGGGCTGCAGTTCAAGGCCCAAACTCATGTGTAATCATTACCAGATATTTCCCACATCAGTATATCCCAGAACCAAAACAAGCAAATGCATTGTTAATGGTATACAGCAAAATTAAATGCTGCATATCACTTATACTTTTCAAATTATTATATTAACTTTTACATAGCCTCAAAGATGGTTCAATGGATCTCATTTCATGGGACATCAAAATGGTACTCTGTTTGTGCAAACCTAGCTGTAATCCAAAATAAAGTCACAAAGTAGAAGCTATTAGTTCTAAGGTTGGTGTCAAGACATGAAACATATGAGAACACAATGGCAAAGTAAATCGAAAAACATCATTTTGTTACTATTTTCAGCTAAGCTCGTCATATTAAGAAATATGGTTTTCAAATAGCAAGGCAAAGCCGGTTATGCTATAAATATGTACTAGTGAGTGGTCCGTGCTACGTACACGGGCAATGTTATATCCTACATCGAGTGAACTACATTATTAATAGCTAATATAGATTTGCTAATCTATATTTAAGCGGATCACGCGGTGCACTGTTTGGAGAAACATCACTGAAAACATAGCCATGGCTTGAAATGAAATTGCATCCAATGGATAAAGTATAGCAGCTGCATTTGTAATATAGAAAATGAGCATTCTTAAGTGTAGAAAGCAACATAAAAGAGTGAAGAAGGCATATGTATAGTAGCAATTTATATTTGAAAATTAAATATGGTAGTATTACTATTAACCAATAGAGTGAAGAAGGCATCTACATGGAAGTAGGCTACAATATCTGAAACTACCAGCAATGCCAAATATTTGTGATTCCATGTAGCTTGCCTCAATCATGAACATCATATATTTCTGTCGCTGTTGCCATCTCTTTCATATATTTGTGATTCCACTAAATTAATTCTTTATTTATAATGACAGTTACACGTAAAAATATGTATAGTCATTTATGATAGAGATATTATGACGCAGATATTAGTTTCTAAAGAACGCTGCCATCTACTTACGCATTTGATGCCATTTTCCATACATGCAATGAATTTTAATGCTACTTCAATCTAACAAAAAATTCCAACTAAAAGAGATGTTTTCTAATATGTGCAACTGGGATTGGTATTTGCTACGTAGATTTGCTGGGGGCAGCTTAGCATCAACTGCCCGATCGGTGCTAGAGATACGAACACCAGATTTAAGAGCATGGCTAGCATGTGACAGATGTGCATGTCAAGGGAGAGAGCGAGCATGTGTATTAATACCTACTTGCATTATTGATTGTGGGAAGTGGGTTGCAGATGAGTGGGCAACAGGAGAAGATTGTGCAACACCATGAATTGCTTCAGTCAGCACTTGCGCATCGGAAGCAAGAGAGATAGAAGCAGACCAAGCCTGAAATTGAGTGTTGTGGCGTAGCTTGCTCATGAATAACCAGTTTGTCAGGATGCCACACCACATTCGTATGAGCATCAACCGCATGGTGTGAAAAATGTAGTGCATGTACATGTTGTGCACGGAGCAAAGCAACGAGATTAAGAGCATGAATTTCAGCTTCGATTGGAGCGTACTGGGATTGAGACTAAGCATCGGTAGCAGTTGTATCTCAATCTTGGGCCACTTTGGATTACATGTAAAGGTTATAAAAAAAATCCGGTGATCCCATGCACCGACATATAGCCATAGCATTCTGATAATTTTGTACTATGTACTTAGGACCTCTTGTGAAAGAAGACGGTAAAATAACTTTTCTTCCTATCGAGCGTGCATATGTGTCACCAGCTGTAATGCATCATGAAGACCCCTGTACAATTCACATCTTAATGTACTTTGATTATCCTTAACCCAGGAAAGTCTGTCCTCCTCAATACATGTATAGCAATCAACAATAAATTGCTGGAAAATCCTGCCGCCCCATAGCAGAATTGAGCCATCTTCTCGTCTGTGCTGAATAAGGTAGGCATAATACTCCTTCATTGCAACAGTCATTCTTTTAGTCGATCTACAGATGTCAACTAATCTGTATTCTATATCACACCTGAAACTACGACGACCCGCCTTTTCGAACAAATTAAGCAGACAATAAACCATACTTATCCAACTTAAACCATTCAAATTAGACAGATTATCAATATGGGTTTTAATATAGAATCAGATATAGAATCACACATAGAATAAAATAGAATCTTGCAGCGGAAAAAAATAATATAAATAGTAGTTCATGAAGCTACTACACCAATACATTAGAGTTTTCAGACTTTAATTATACAATACTAGGAATACATAGAAGTTTACTGGTACAAGCCAAAATAAGATAGATAACTAATACTGGATAGAGTGGAGTCTTCGATCAAGTCTTCGGCTTCCAAAATAAGCACTGCTTACCGACTGCAATACTCAGGCTGACTCGAGCATAAAGTAAAACAACATACTCGAGTCAGGACTAGAAGTTCTCGTGTAAGTAGTCCTACTCAAGTGAAAATGTACAAGTAACTCAAGAGATGTTACGGGATTTTCCATCTCCTAAGGATCCGTTAAACTATTTATATATACAATAGGATACGTTATATATGTAGTGTCTATCAGTAAAGTAAATATTTTTCTTAGCGTTAAGGCTTTACATTAATCCCACTTAATGCGTTTTTAAGCATTGTCGTACAGTAAGCATATAAAGCACCAGTTAAACGATCGGTGGATAGGGATGCGCCGTGATACACAACACTAAACCAAAATCGTATAGGTCTCGTTTAGGGATAATAGTATGACAAGGCACGTGAGGCAATGTCCAAGGTAGGATACTACCAGTTCGGGTCGTAGGGCTGGTGGTGATGCATCATAGCTATGACCGCCCACCGTGTCCAACACTCCCATAATCGAAGGGTGATCACCAATAACAATCAAGATAGTATGTTTAAACGAAGAAGTACGTCCGCTTGGGGTAGCTAGCCCCCTTGGCCCTATCAAGCCGTCCTGTTTTAGTCATTTCAAATTAGCACAAGTGTCGGGGTCTATCCATCATCGTTCTCTTTCTTCAAATCCAGCAACGTATGCCGAATCCAACCACTTCGTTCTAGATCATCACTTCACGTACACAGTTATTAAAGTTGTTCCGGTATCGACAGAGAGTATGTCCATATCCAGCTCCGGTCTCTTTAATAACCAACGTCATTTTTACACCGGTTAGATATTTTACTAAATCAAAATATCCTTTTATTTCAAATATCATATTTTCATTTGACTTCATCAAATTAAGGTTTAAAATCAAGTTTCAACCCTTAAACAATGTTTTATTTTTCTAAGTTATCCAAATTAAATAACTCCTCAAATTAACCGAGTTAACTAAGTCTTAAAATACAAAAGCTTAATTATTAAATATTTGATTTAATTTAACTTCGGAATTAATTCACTTAAACACTTTTAATTAAACTTTAATTCAAACAATTTAGTCTAACCTTTATATTTTAATTCAATAAAATAAATTAAAATTCTCTTTTTAAGTAAATTAAGTATTTATTTTAAATTTTAAATTATTATATTTTACAGGAAAATGGGCACAGGGAAGAAGTTGCAAAAAAAATTAGTCTCAAGGACAACAAGTTTATTTTTTAGTCTGAAGGACATTTTTTAGTATAAACAGAAAATGATAGTTACAACTATCATTCTGTGATATGCACTAGAAAGTGTCATTCATCCTAAAAAACAAACTTGTTGTCCCCGAGACTAATTTTTTTTTCAACTTTTTCCTTGAGCCTAAAAACCCCTATATTTTAATTCAATTAAACCAACTAAAATTAAATTAAATCTTTATTTAAAAATTTAAATATATATAAAATTCCAACACTTCATTAAATTTTCAAATAATTCATTTACGAGTTTTTAAAACCGTTAAGTTTAACATACCCATTATTAATTAATTTCATAATTTAAATTATTTCAATTAATCTTTCATTTTAAAATCTAAATTAACTTAATCGATTTCAAAATTAACTGTCAACTTGACATAAAATTTAAATTTAAATTTCACATTAAATTTCCAAATTACTCCTAAATTTCAAATCTATATATTAAATATCCAAAATAATTTTGATTGACCAATCAGTGTTTATTATTTAATTTTTTATCCTATGCCAAGTAATTAACTTTGGGTATTTACCATTTCAACCCATAGTGATTCCTAAAACTAAGGGAACTTGCAGTGTGAGAACAATAAAATAACATAACATATTAATTACTAGCACATATGGTCAATAAGAATTTAAACATGATAGTCGGTCAACATGTTATGGTGTCAACTTACACAAGTGAGCGAAATATCAACATATCATATTTAATAGTTAAGTAACTAACAATTTCAATTTAATAGCATATCCAAGTTGTCATTTCATATGAAATTAATTTACTAAGCATAAGAACACTAATTGTGAGTGATTACTCATATTTCGTGGCTAGAGAATGGTGGAAACAACTACGACGAAGAACGATGCAACGGACACAGACACAAAATCAGGCACGATAAGTCATATAGCTGCGACAAGCACAAAACAGATTTAGCACGAGAATTCGATGGAAACAAATGTATACATATGCGTAATATATATACATTTTTTTTGGACAAATATATGTATATACGACACATATATCTTTCTTGCCAAACTCTATATACATATGCTACATATATGCAGTCAACAACATATAAATTTTCTACCAACATACATATGTAGCATATATACAACTCTTAGTCAAAAGTATACACAGTATATATATGAACCTCTGATTATATGCAACATGTATATAATTTCATAACACAGACCGCAAGCTATGATATGACATATATTCAAGCAATTTATGGGCGCGAGTCATAACATCTCAAATAGATGCTCGTATACGAGTTCGAGCCATATATATATATATAATTTCATATATACATTTGCAAGGACAGAAACCAACACAAGCACAGAGTGCACATATATCAAACTGCATCATATATATAATATCATATATATATATGCGTTCATCTAAACATGCAGAGGAGGGGTTTCTAGTTCGACCAGAGGGACAAGGCATGGTTCGGCTATGGGTCAGGGTGTGTGGGCCGAAAGAGAAGGTGGCGCGGAGGTCATCAGGTTGTTCGGGGCTTGGGTGGGTATTACGGCTGCTTGAAGTCGCTTGGCCTCGGTCAGAGGCTTACTTAGGGTGAGACTTTGGGTTGGAGAAGGAAAGACGTAGGGTGGTTATGGCCTGAGGTGAAGTGGGCCATTGAGCAGCGACTATGGGATGACTTCGGGTTAGAGGGAGGAGAAACACGGCATGATACAGGGAAAAATGGAAGGGAGCTCGGGTTGGGTGATAGAGAGGAAGCAGTTTACACGCATGGGGTAATGGACAAGTGATGCAGCGCGAGATAGACTTACCCTAAGTCGCTTCCTTGAATCGCGCTTCAATAAGTCGCACCGCCTCATAGGTCGCTCCAGCCTAGGTCGCTCCCCCTCCTCCTCCTTTAGTCGCGAACGACATAACTCCCAAGTCGCTGAATTGAAGCAAAACCCTAGGTCGAGAGGTCGAAGCCGCCCTAGGTCGCTGCCATGTTCTCCTTATGTCGCGCTCCAGTAGGTCAAAACTACAGTAGGTCGCGAAGCTTCCAGTAGGTCGCGAAAACCTTATGTCGCGATGTCATTCCATTATACCTTATGCCGCAAGTTCTTATGTCACGATGCTCCAGTTAGGTCGCGAACTTGCTTTAAGTCGTTGAGTGGATGCCGAAGTTCCTTAGGTCGCGACTGAATCGTGCTTATTTAGGTCGTGAACGAAACCACTTCCCTAGGTCGCGAACGAAGCTAAGGTCACTGAAGCTTAGATCGCGAACGACCTTCCGTAAGTCGCTGCCAATTTCCAAAGTCGCGAACGAGAAAGTCTTATGACGTTGATTGCTTCCAGCCTAGGTCGCGAGCATCTCCAGAAGGTCGCGAAGTCGCAAGATGTTAAGTCGCAAGTTATTATGCCGCAAGATGATAAGTCGCAAGTTAGTATGCCGCAAGATGTTAAGTCGCAAGTTATTAAGTCACAAGTTCTTAAGTCGTTTGTGATGAATTTCTTAAGTCGCATTGTTTGTTAATTCGTTTGTATTTTGTTTTCTTATGTCGCCTGTGTTGTAATTGTGATGTATGTTGCTGTAACTCGTGTGATGTAAGTCGTATGTGTTGTAACTTGTTAAGTCGTGTGTGTTGTACTTTCCCTATAAATAGGGGTGTGTTGTCATTTGTAAAAGGAGTTGATTTTTGAATAAAATTTGGTTTGTGCTTTGTGCCACCATTAAAATTGGAAGTTGAGTGTTATCTCCTTTCTCCATCTTCGGATATTCGAGTGCGCTCGAATCAACGAACTTGAAGCCGGTTCACGGAATCTCGTGCGCGAGATCAACGTCGAAGAATCGTACATCTTCTAACGCGGTATCGTGCGCGATCAACGTGTTGAAGATAGCTAGAATCCGGTATCTCGAGAGATCAACGGATTTAGGCACTTGGGTATCTTCAATTCATCGATTCTTTTGTTTCATCGATTCATTTTCCGCAAATTCATCAATTCGTGAGTTGTGTGATCCTGTAGGCTACGTCATTTGGTATCAGAGCTAGAAGCGAGCTTGTTCAAGTTTGTGCGAGATTTGTTCAAGTCGTGAGCTAGGAGTTTGTGCGTAGATTCTGCATCATTGAAAGTTGCACTAGTTGAAGTGTTCATTTTGAAGATTCCAACAAGTTGGTGAAGTTTGATTCGAGATTTTTTTAATCGAAGCGAAGTGTGTGTTTGGATTTGTTGAAGAGTTGACAATGCCTCCAAGAAGAGTTAATCGTCATCAGAATGTTGCAGATGTGTATCGAAGAGAAGATGCTGAACAAATGGAGCAACGAATTAGTGATAAATTCAATGAGAAGTTTGATGAGGGAATTGGTAGATTGGAGAGGCTCATGATGGATATGAATCAAACTCGACAAAGAGCATCGCCAGGTTCAAGTCAAGGTGGACATAGAATTTTGCCGTCAAATTCCGAGAGGAGAAGAATGTCACCAACATCGGATCGGGAAAGAAGAGAACCATCTTTGTCGATAAATCGAGATCGTGGATTTTGAAACAATCATGATTATCGGAATGAAAAAAGAAGAGCTTATCATGGTTACGAGCATGAGCCATATTGTGATTATGAAAGATGTCGAGTAGAGGAAAGAAGAAGTAGAGAGGACGTGCATGGTCATAGAAGAGTCAATGTTCAGAATCGACATCGAAGCTCATCTAATTTGAAGAAGATAATTATGGTAATAGTGTTCACTTTCGGTATCCAGGTCAAGGGCAAAATCGATATAGGAATGTTGAAGAGAATGGTCATACACGGGATTCAAGGATGGACACAGAAATTCCAGAATTCCGAGGTGGTCTACAAGCAGAGGAATTCTTTGATTGGTTATCAAAGGTAGAAAAGATTTTTAAACTCAACAACGTGTCTGAAGATCATCAAGTTAAGTTAGTTGCTACAAGACTGAGAGGAAGAGCTATGAATTGGTGGCAACAAACTAAATCAACCAGAGAGAGAATGGGAAAATCCAAAGTTGTCACGTGGGATAAGATGAAAAGGATGATGAAGGCAAATTTCTTACCCTACAATTATCAAGCTCGTATGAACCAACTGTTGCAGAAGTTGAGTCAAGGGAGTCGAGGAAAGGGTGTGGTTACAAGCCCCAGCAATCAGAATAAAGGTGTTAATTGCAGTATAAATATTTCTAAGAGAGTCAACGAACCAGTTGTACATGGAATCACTAAGACAAATGTTGATGACCGAATTAAGCGCTATCATTATCAGGAGTCTGACCATAGAAGTATTGAATGTACGGAGTCCAAGAAGAAAACCTTAGTTGTAGAAGAATGTGAAAACGAGGATGTGGATGATTCTACTGAAAGCGAGCCGGAAAAGGAAGAGGAACCAACTAGTCCATTATCTTTCAGCGAAAGTGTTGAAGAAGCGAAAGGTAGTGCTGAATCATTGGTTAGGTATGAGGCAAGTGAAGAGCTTAAAACTCCTGAGGAGGTTAAACCAATGTTAGAAGAGTTTGAAGAGGTCGGTCCTACGAAAGCGTACGAAGAATTACCACCAAAGTTTGACAACGAAGATGAAGAGATCGAGTTAGAGAATGATGAATGTAATTTGTTAATGAGATTTTATTCAACGTCAAAGTATGTGGATGTAGAAGTTGATTACTCTTCACCGCCAAAGACTGATGTCGATAGTATGGAAGAAGAAATTGTGTTCGGAGTTGAGGGAAATAACTTAATGATGGAGGATTCTTGCTTAACACCTGAGCTTATGGATGAGAGCCAGCCAAGTGTAAAGTCCTTAGTTTCCGAGAAGCCCGAACAAAGTGAAAGTGAAACAGAAGAGAAGGCAGAATCAGATAGTTTATTATCTTTGAAAGAGTTCGTCAATAAAATGAAATATATTGATGAATTATCAATGTTGATTGAATCTACAGAAAGTTCTGGTTTTGAGAATCCTAAAGAGGTTGAAGTATTTGAAAAGTTTGAAGATGAGATTTCTGAGGAATTAACTACCTGAAGAAACTAGTCTTGTATTTTTGGAAGAGTCTGTTGAAAAGGTGAAAAATAGTAATGAATTGTTTGTGATGACCGGGCAAGGAACGAGTGAAGATCTTGAGGTTTTTGAGGAAGTTGGATCAGAATTCGATGAGTCTGAAGTCGAATATCCTGAGGAATTAACCGAAGAGTTACCACCACTATAGGACATTCAACATCAAACTGAACTAGTACCAGATGCTATTTTAATGCGGGGATCGTATGATCTTGTGAATCTGAAAAAACAGGAAGAGTTGAAAAGACAGGATGAAGAGAATGATTGTCAGTTGGAGTTGCCTGATCATGGCCACACTGCTGACGTTGTCAACGTCAACTGCTTGGAACCGTTTCATGAAAATAAACATGTCAAAGAAAAAGCGAGTGGGAATTCATTTCAATTAGGGAAAATTGATGCAACACATCAAGGGAAGATTCTAAATGATGATACACCTGAACGAGATAAGGAACGACAAGAATCTGGGCATGAGTCATCACACTTCTTCAGTCGAGACTTCCTAAGTCACTCCGCGATTTTAAACTTCCTTATATCGTCTCGCATTTTCGTTACGATTTGGTTCTATATCCCACCTTCCTATTGGCACAAGCATCATGATGTCATCTCCCTCAGATCACTTCCTTATGCCGCCTGCCTAATGCCACGTCTGCTTTATGCCATGCGTTCCTTATGTCGAGCCGCATCTTCAAAGGGTCAAGACAAGATCAATATCAAGACTGGTTATCACCAGAGCCGCATCAGACCAGATAATGAATGGAAGACAACGTCTCGAAGAAGGAGAAAATGTGAATTCGGGACGAATTCTTTTCAACCAGGGGAGGATGATGCAGCGCGAGATAGACTTACCCTAAGTCGCTTCCTTGAATCGTGCTTCAATAAGTTGCGCCGCCTCATAGGTCGCTCCAGCCTAGGTCGCTCCCCCTCCTCCTCCTTAAGTCGCGAACGACATAACTCCCAAGTCGCTGAATTGAAGCAAAACCCTAGGTCGAGAGGTCGAAGCCGCCCTAGGTCGCTGCCATGTTATCCTTATGTCGCGCTCCAGTAGGTCAAAACTACAGTAGGTCGCGAAGCTTCCAGTAGGTCGCGAAAACCTTATGTCGCGATGTCATTCCATTATACCTTATGCCGCAAGTTCTTATGTCGCGATGCTCCAGTTAGGTCGCGAACTTGCTTTAAGTCGCCGAGTGGATGCCGAAGTTCCTTAGGTCGCGACTGAATCGTGCTTCTTTAGGTCGTGAACGAAACCACTTCCCTAGGTCGCGAACGAAGCTAAGGTCACTGAAGCTTAGATCGCGAACGACCTTCCGTAAGTCGCTGCCAATTTCCAAAGTCGCGAACGAGAAAGTCTTATGACGTTGATTTCTTCCAGCCTAGGTCGCGAGCATCTCCAGAAGGTCGCGAAGTCGCAAGATGTTAAGTCGCAAGTTATTATGCCGCAAGATGATAAGTCGCAAGTTATTATGCCGCAAGATGTTAAGTCGCAAGTTATTAAGTCGCAAGTTCTTAAGTCGTTTGTGATGAATTTCTTAAGTCGCATTATTTGTTAATTCGTTTGTATTTTGTTTTCTTATGTCGCCTGTGTTGTAATTGTGATGTATGTTGCTGTAACTCGTGTGATGTAAGTCGTATGTGTTGTAACTTGTTAAGTCGTGTGTGTTGTACTTTCCCTATAAATAGGGGTGTGTTGTCATTTGTAAAAGGAGTTGATTTTTGAATAAAATTTGGTTTGTGCTTTGTGCCACCATTAAAATTGGAAGTTGAGTGTTATCTCCTTTCTCCATCTTCGGATATTCGAGTGCGCTCGAATCAACGAACTTGAAGCCGGTTCACGGAATCTCGTGCGCGAGATCAACGTCGAAGAATCGTACATCTTCTAACGCGGTATCGTGCGCAATCAACGTGTTGAAGATAGCTAGAATCCGGTATCTCGAGAGATCAACGGATTTGGGCACTTGGGTATCTTCAATTCATCGATTCTTTTGTTTCATCGATTCATTTTCCGCAAATTCATCAATTCGTAAGTTCTGTGATCCTGTAGGCTGCGTCAACAAGGCTTGGATTGAGATCTGCTTTGGGAAAATATGTGGGGAGGCATGGGTTTGCTTCGGTTTTTTTTTCTTTTTGGTATGGCGTGGGGTGGGCTTTGTGGCGACTGTGCTTCGAGAAAAAGGAGAGAAGGCACGAGCTTCCACTCGGGCAAGAAGAAGTGCTTCAGAGGAACGAAAATGGAAAATGAACTCACCTTTTTTTTTTCTCGAGTAACCAGTAGAAGGCAAAAGCATTCATATATATAAAGAAGAGAGAATGACATTTAATGCTGCATTAAATTTTGGTGACAGCACACGCAAGCTCATGCGGTTGAAAAGAATGGATGTGGACTGAAAAGAATGAAGGGAATGTGAGTAAATATGACTCCTGCGCGTCCACAGACCCATTTCTCAACCATGCAGCGTTTTGCCACGGAAGCCAAAACACGAAAACAAATATACCACGATGATCAGCGCGACGAGACGATTCCAATGATGCAATTAAATCTGTGCTGCAACATTCGTAGCAAAATCTCGTCTATTGCTGCTGTTACCGCTACAAAATTGAACGACAACGACAATTCTTGATAAATGGAGCTACAGAGGTCGGAATTGGACGGAACAAATTTTGGCATTTTAATCAGAATTTTTTTAGAACTTTTCTATGTAAAAATATTCATACTTCAAAATTTGATAATTTTCCCGGAAAAATTGTGCTAGCCGAGTTTCAGACGAATTTTGACACGAAACAAATTTTATTAGTCTTATATAAATGGACTATTTCAAATATCCATATAAAATAATCATTTTATAAAAATAATTTTATTTTAAAATCTTCGTTAAATTCATATTTAATTCGTTGAAAATCCAGGTCATTGTAGAAACCATCCTTACCATATGGAAACAAATGGAATATTGCATGGACTTGAATGAAGGATGTTTTTCACTATTTCTTTTCAGTATCCAATTGCTCTCTTCAATCACAATATCTCTACAACCACCTGAATCCACATTTGAGTTATCAATCAATGATGCAATCTTTGAAGAGGTCGGTAAATTATACTGTCGTCCATCCCTATAACCTCTCTACAAAAGCTTATTGGTGATAGGCTGGTATTCCAAAGTAGGAAATCTATCTCTAGCCATCCTAAAAACTTTAGCCAACTCACTACATTGGTTGAACATGCGTATTAAATTGTTTACAGTAACTTCATCTAGATTTTTTGTCGTACTTGCTCTATGCGATGAAACTCGATTACAACTTCATTCTCGGTGTCATAGAAACATAATTGAGCACATTTCTGTTTACCTGTCGTTGGCAAAAGCAAACAAATTCGGTGATGGTTTTGACCATTTGATCTGAAAACATACGGACCACGACCGTTGTTAATGGAGTTGTCAACATTTCCGCCCATTGATGTAAAAGCAATAATCGAATTATATGCTCATATATTTTGCTAGAAACCTCTTGAAACAGAACCTCCATTATAGTCAAGAAGCTCCATCAAATAATTGGAGGCTCTTTGATAGGCTAGCAGCTGAACCTTTCCCTTCTGGCGCATATTGAAAATTTTGGATTTGCAGTGGTACTCCACTTTTTGATTGTTTCTTCAAAACAAAGCAATGCTCCATAGTTTGAACATGTATACGTATGAGGTCCAAAATTGTGCGCTGCAAACATTTTACCTGCAAATTTATCCAAGATCGTAAGAAAAGATTTAAAGATCCAATACATCATTGCATTTATAAATTTACATTACAGAACATACGTTGCCCGTAATTCCCAAGTGCAAAGGAATGTGTACAATGTGAACCATCAACGTTGTGAAATCACTACAAGAAAATATACATTTGGTTGCACTTATTAGTAGCGTTTGAAAGCTAAGTGCAACTATTAATGTATAAGACAGTACCAAAATTTACCGCTCTCGCTCCAAATTTCTCCCTCCAATTAAAATACTTTTACCTTTCTAACTTTTCACGTTCCCCCCATTTTCATTTTTCCTACTCGCTTTAGAATAATTTCACAAGTCCTAAATTATCATCGTCTTCATCGTCGCTTTTCCTCCATCATCATCATCGTCCTACTCCTCTCCTCTCCACGTTGTCCATCAACTCCTCCTTCTATCTACTGCTATTTGATTAGATTCTACACAAATCTTATACCGGTATGGATTTTATACTTTATTTTGTCATTAAATATTCATTTTATAAATCGAATAGCAAAAACCCTAACTTGCTAATTCTTCTGGACCAATCTACACAAACCTAATTTGCTAATCCATACGTTTATAAATTAATGTACATATTTTCAACCCATTTCCTTATTATACCCCTTCTATCTGTTGTTTAATTTTAATTTTTATGCCAAATTCATACTCGGTTGTTATTTCTTCCCTAATTTGAAAACTAATATCGACTTTAAATAGCAACCTGTTTGTATGGGTTCTATATTTCCATTTATAATTCCATTATCCATCTTTATTCTACAATTAAAATCGAGTGAAAATTCTTGATGCTATAGTTCAGTCTTTATAGGTTCTAGCAAACAGACCTGATATTATCAAAGAAGATTACATGAATGAGCTCTGTTTTCTGCAAGATGATGTTCCCCCCTTTTCTAATAAGGTAAATTGGTTATCAATAATTGCAACTACAAAATCTGTACTAGTACATTGAGTGAATAAACTTTGTTCTTGCATGTGTAGGTAGCATTTGCTATTATGGAAGAAGAACTCGGACATCCACTTGAAACTGTTTTTAGTAAAATTTCATCGCAGACAGTTGCAGCAGCGAGTTTGGGCCAAGTTTATCGTGCTACTCTGAGGGATACAGCAGAAGATGTTGCTATCGAGGTTAGTACATGTCAATCATTTTTATAAGGGAATTATTACTTAATTTTTATACAGTGATTTTTGATAGCTCGCATAATTTATTATCAAATGGCCTTTCATAACTCTTTCTTGCAGAAAAAACGGTAATAAACATTGTTAGGACATAAAACTCACCAGTATGTTTATTATTATCAATAAAATTATTTTGCAACTAGTTACTATTTTCGAGGAAAAAAAAAGATTATGGGAACTTGAGTTCAACATATCAAATTTACCGGTCCTATTGATATTAAGTTTAGTTTAGTTTCACGTAAGAAAATTTTCTATGCTGACATTACGTTTTTATATACAGGTGCAAAGGCCGGGGACAGAACCTATAATTTACCGCGATCTTTTCCTTTTCAGAACACTTGCTTCTTTTTGAATGGCATCAGTCTGCAGAATTTGGGTTGCAATGCAGAGCTTATTGTTGATGAATTCGGTGAAAAATTGTTGGAAGAACTGGATTATACTCTTGTATGTCAACTCCTGCTTCATTCTAAGCATGAATGATTTGATTATTTTTGTCCATATAATATTTATTTTTCTCTTTCTAGGAGGCTAGAAACATAGAAGATTTCACAAATTTTTTTAAGAAAAATCAACTGTGAAAATACCTCAAGTTTACAAGCACCTTTCTGGTCCACGTGTTCTGGTTATGGAGAGGATAGATGGTGTTCGCTGCACCGATCCTCAGGTTAGGGCGATCTTCTATTTTCTTACATCTTTATAGAATTGTATTCTCATTTTGAGCAACCATGCAAAATTGAGAACAAAAAACAAACTTAGTTGAAAAAAAATATGTAGAAACCGTGTTATTTGGAGCAGAAAATGGCTAAAATGAACATGAAACATTTCAAATAGCATGACACATAAAATGTCAATTCATTGAGGCGATTTTTGATAGCATCGATGACTTATTTGTTTTTAGTCTAGTTAGCAAAATGTGACATGCTTTTATATATAAACTAGTCTGTTAGTAATCAATGTTACGAAGTGGTCCAGTATGATAAAATATTATCTTGTTTATAAGCAAACACCATGCTAGGACATCCAAATATTTTTTACCTAGGTTCTATCTGAAGTGCGATTCTTGAATTTTGTTATGAATAATAGAACACTTCTTCATTTTTTCCCTTTTGTTTTTCACGTAAATATATGGAACAATCTAACTTATTCACTGGAATACTTGACATAGACCATACACTGGTTAAAACCTTGTTAGCTTTTTTCCTCCAAGAACCTGTTATGTAAGAGCAATTATGATTTATTTTGTATATTTTTATTTGATTGAATAGTAAATATGAACACACCTGTGTTATTTGCCTCAGGCTATCAGGGAAGCAGGAATTGATGTAGATGGATTTTTGACTATCGGGGTAAGTACTGCATTAAGGTAGTTGCTAGAATTTGTATTGTTTCATGGAGATCCACATCCTGGAAACGTTTTTGCAGTGCGTGATGGCCAAATTGCTTATGTTGACTTTGGCAACGTTGCTGTACTTAGCCAGGTTGGTTAGCTTTGAAAAAAAATGTATTAAAAAAAAGGTTAGAAATTACTTGATTTTAGTTGCCTGTTTTTATTTTTTCTTTCAACAAAATAAACAAATATTAATACATGCAGTTGTGCATGCGGTCAATGAGGATTCTATGGAGATGGTTAATGACTTTACAAGGCTTGGTTTTCTAGCAAGTGGGACTGACGTTTCTACCATTGTTCCTGCTCTCGAATCCATATGGCAAAATTCTGTTGGTAAAGGACTTGCTGACTTTAATTTCAGAAGTGTTACAGGTGAGCTTTTCTTATTAATATATGCATGCAGGTCAGGTTCTGAATTTTAACTTTCTACCTTTTTTCATTGAATTTTTGGTCAATTTGTAATGCTAATAAGTGAAAACAATATAACTCGGGATACATGTAAAGAATAACAAAAAAGCAATGGAACGATTTAAAACAGTGGCTGTGATCCAGCTGATAGGGAATGTCATGGTTCTGTATATAGTTTTATTAGGTGGTCCAAATTAGTAAAATTCGTAAATTCTGCTGTGCTCCTTTCTTCTTTAAGCTGGATTAATCTTGCACCCTTATTTACCTATCCATGCATGCACAAATCTCAAAAACATATAAATCCTTCTTAGAAGAACAATATTATATCTCTCAAGAATACTGAATATCGTTTCATGGGCGAGCAATAAGTTATGTAATAGTTGAAATAAAATCATTAAAAAGGAAAAAAACCGTGTTTTAATGATTTTTGCACCAAAATTTGACTCTAATGTCTCCAACTTTCTAATACTGATTTTATCATGTCCAAGCCTATAGTATCTACGTAACAAATTGTATCCTATTCATTTTGAGGGAAGTTCAATCAGCTTGTTTACCAGTACTCGATTCGAATTCCAGAAAGGTCTCTTGGTATTCGTTCTTTGTTGACTCAAGAGGGTATCTGTTTCACACTTGAACCAGATTTAAAATTCCTCGAGGTTCAAATCATAGATCAGTATTATCTTTCTTTTATTTTACAATTTGCATGGCTCCAATGCATCGTCAATATATATTAGTTTTTATTTTCCTTGCTAAAGTATACTACTTATCGTAAAGATTAACAAGTAATTGTACTCTTTGCAAGTTGCATATCCATATGTAGCCAAACATCTTCTGACGGATCCTAATCCCGCTCTTAGTGAACGCCTTATTCAGGTCACCTTTCATTCTTTTAATGCATATTGAGCAATCATTTAAAAGTTACTCAGTTAAGAACATTCATGCTAAACTATAGTATATTCTTATTATATTTGGCAGGTTCTATTTAAAGATGGGCAGTTCTAGTGGAAAAGACTTTAAAACCTTACTGTTCTTGCAAAGCAAAATGTGGCTAACATGAATGTCAACCCTGCATTGCAAGTTACAAACAACACATAATGTGCTTAGACATCTTATTTCTCTATTCTACTCGGTCTAAGTTATACAATGTTAGCATGAAATTAAAATTTGATTTATTCATCAGGCAACTATCAATAAGCCGACAAGCAAAATTGGACCTAACAGAAACATAAAGGATGGGGCAAGGCTATTCTTAGTTGATGCTGGCATTAGGAGACAGCTTATTATGGGATTAACCGAAGATTCTAAGCTTCATATTGAAGAGGTATGTGGCATTAACTGAAGATACTTATCATGAAAGAATACATTTTTCTCTAGTAAAATCTTATTGAGCTTTGAAGAACTTGCTGTCTATATGTATGTTTTTATACATAACCGCCTTTCTAATATGATTTTTTGTTCAATCTTCTTTGTAGCTTTTAGATGTGTATAGATTGGTGGAAGACCAAATCGATATTCCTTCAATAGCCGTGGAGGTTATAAAAGGTAAATACAAACTATACCATATCCTGAAAATATATTTCAAAAGGCTTTGCCAATATTCTTGTAGCGAAATGATATAATATCATAACATTTGATTAGTATAGTGTATAGTGTTAAATGTGGTTAAGTTTAGTGATAAATTACGATCAAACAACATGTGTGGAGCTGAGATACACCTGAGGAGGTTAAGGGATCACCTCAGGATTAAGAAAAATGCAATACAACAAAAAATGCTTTTAAACAACGACAAAATTTCAAACAAGGCTACAAAAAATAACTTATTTCGATTTTAGGCCTCGTGGAAAACTTATTACAAAAATAGGCCTGGTTTTGCGCAAGTGTTGGGCTTTAAATATATACATGATTTTCTATGCTGTAATGTTCAATTACTCAAAATCGCTTGTGAACCTTCAGGTCATATTTGATATCACAAATTTGAAAGAAAGTACTGTTAGACAATGTAATGTTCCTACTAGGAAGTGATTCATTTATGATTCTCAATAAAGTGAGCAATATTAACCCTACATGATAGTGAAACTATTATAAGCCACTTACTACTGCAAGAACAAACGTCCAAGTTTTTATTGTATTTATAAAGTGCTAACTGATTCGTGTGAGGTTTAAACCAAGAACTTTGGAACCACAGTCCAAAGACATGTTCCTACTTAGTTTTCATGTCAGAAACGTTTAACTGTGTTTCAACTAAAAAAGGACACATCCTAAAATATTCAGTTTTCTAAGGTATGTACTCGTCGATTAATTTACTAAATCTTTGTCTTTGAGCATTTTTTATGATCGCTTAAGCGACAATTCACCTTTTAAGTAAAATGGAAACCATGAGCACTTAAATTGTACCAACATAGAATTCAAGAAAAAGACCACATGATTCACATAATACTTAATGTACATTTCTCTTACATATGGAGGAAATCGTATCTAAAATATGATTAAATGAATGTGATTTTATGCATCAAATATAAACCTCAAAACTTAATCTCTATTCACATAATGCTTACTGTACAATTCTCTTGCAAACTCAATGTTCCTACTTAGTTCAAAGAAGTTGATGCTTTTTATTTTTATCAAGCATTGTATTTCCATTTTGACTCACTTATCTCTCTGATGAGTTGGGGAGTAGTGTTTACAATATAGTTTAATAGAAGACCCACTTTAGCTTTTGAAAGTGTTTAGCAATTAGTAATAGTTGGAGAAAGAGGAAGATAAGTGTTTTTCCCCAAACCATCACCCATTGACAACTGAATCCATCATTTATGTTCTTAGGCATTTATGCATGAAAGTACAACAAGCAAACAAAAGTAAGGTTTCAGTGAAGCCTGTTGAACTCGAAGATGTTAAAGAGACACCTATAAACCTATACAAACCTAAGGAACCGTACACAGCAACAATTATCTAAGTAGACAGGATTGTAGAACCCAAAGCACCTGGTGAGACATGCCATATTGTAATCGATCATGGAGGAAATGTCCTATATTGGGAAGGACAAAGCTAGTGTGTAATTCCTTCGGTAAATAATTTCTTAAATTTTAGAGTAGCAGTTCCACATATTTCGCATTATAATGCCTCGTTGCTCTTATTATATCTAACTGGCAGCATAAATGGTTGGATAACTGACAGCATATATTTGAAGTGCTTCAAAAAGGTAGTAGTTCATTTCAACATGCTTACAGATTCACATCAATGTCAAAATGAAGTATAATATGCTAGTGATTTACTGTACAGTTGTCCATGCTTCACATAAATTCAACTTTGTATGATTTACTCTGATGTTCCACCAGAATTTGTTCAGCTGTTCCTTGTTGCCACATGTTTGTATGCTTTGCCTCCTTCATTTTACTAGTTTTAATTTTGAAATATGAATAAGTTGCTTCCTAGTGGCTAGTCTGGAAATAGCTAGCTAGCATCAACGCATATAGTGAGTTAAAATGTCAATTCAACTGCCTACGGTGCCTGGTTAAAGTATACTCCTTTGCCAGATTACAGGGGAACGTTCAGGATTAATGCAACACAGTAAATCACTAGCATATTATACTTATTGTACAACTAGCTAGCTATACTTTCAGGGGAACGTTCAGGATTAATGCAACACAGTAAATCACTAGCATATTATACTTATTGTACAACTAGCTAGCTATACTTTCAAGGGAACGTTCAGGATTAATGCAACACAGTAAATCACTAGCATATTATACTTATTGTACAACTAGTTAGCTATACTTTCAGGGGAACGTTCAGGATTAATGCAACACAGTAAATCACTAGCATATTAATGCAACACAGTAAATCACTAGCATATTATACTTATATTACAGGGGAACGTTCAGGAGAAGCAAACCTAGTTCAGCTGATGTTTCTGAGTTTTCTGATAACAGGTAACTAATATTGTTTTGTTCAAGTGTTATGTTCTTTCTTTCTAGCAATATTACTTTGCACTTATTGTACAACTAGCTAGCTATACTTAATTTTATGAGGTCTCTCTTGGTTAATTTGAATTATGAGGGTTAGTGAGGATGAATTTTGTATAATTTCTGCTATAACACAGTGACAGAGAATATGAGAGCGAATAGCATTTGGGGTGCAAATTTTGACAACTCAATTGATAAATTGGCCCGTTGTCACATAAGGTTCATATATTGCATTGTCAATTTTACATGGGTGGATCACCAATTACTTTCCAAATTGAACCACTTTTTTAATGATTTCATGAGTATGATTTCTCTAACTTAATCATTAAACTGCAGCGAGCTTTGTTCAGATTAGCTCTCACTAACTGAAAGAAACATAGTATTTATCCATTTTAATGGTTGTATGTCCTTAGCTTGATTTTTACTGTTTATACCCCCAAGATTAAAATTGTGTATTCGTTGGGGAACTAAATAGGATGCATATAAAAATAGAACAATTTTTGTTAATATGTGTTAATATAGAATATCGAGTTATAGATTACATGATTTTCATATATACATACATACATACATATATATATATACATACATACATATATATTGTTGATTGTTAAACTCGTTTGTAGGTAATTAGCTATTTCGAAGCGAAGACTGTCGACAACAAAGAACTATTGGTAATCAAGCAACGAACATGAATTTAATTGTTATATATGTTGTCGTATTTTGTTAATACCATTTGTGGAAACTTGTCTGTGAATGCTTGTAGTATGTGACTTATTTTGTTGAAAAACTACTATCGAATTGATTATGGATATTATATTTGATTGTGAGATTAGCATGTTTTTGCAATTATTTGAATATGATGATCATATGATTGATTGTTTGTATATGCTAATTATGTGATTTAATTGTTTGTTTGAATATATGAAAATTATGCGATTGATCGTTTGTTTTAATATGAATAGTATATAAGCGATTGCTGGAAATGGTATAAACCATCAACCGTAAATAGTAGCATTTAAAATATGCTACCAAACAACCAATAACTTTTAGTAGCGTTTCAGAAATGCTACAGAAACAAATGTAAACTAATACAAAAATTATACAGTTGCATTTTAAAAACGCTACTGAAAATCAAAAAAAGCATATAAACAAAAAATGCAACCAAAAAATGAAGACTTATGGTAGCTTTTTTTTAACCCTACAGAAAAAACCTATAGCTGCATTTAAAAGTGACTTTTGGTAGCATTTTTTAAATCCTACAGAAAATACCTATAGTTGCATTTAAAGGTGACTTTTGGTAGCGTTTACTACAACGCAACAAAAAGTTTTAGACTTTTAGTTGCATGTCGTATAACAACGTTCTCTAACACGCTACCATAAGTTATGGTAGCGTTTTTTCAACGCTACCAAAAGTCTTTTCTGGTGTAGTGAATGTTCACCCTTTGCACTTCATCAGCTACCGATGGGGACTGAGTGTTGGGATACTCCATCAATTCATGGTTTTCTGCTATAATATTTGGCACCGCTAAGCCCGTAGAAGATTCATAATTAGGCTTACAGACCATAAGTTACATCATGCATATGTATAAATCAATGACTTTCAAAAAAAGAAAAAAAATGGGCATACGTACAGCTAGCTTCCACAAAGTTTTATGTTTCCGTTTTCAATGTACAAAATGACGATTTATCTGACAAACTTTAAAAGAAAACAGTATATGCAGTAGGGCTACGCAAAATATTTATGTTCAAACTATTAAGAAAAAAAATTGATGGAAAAAGTTACTCACTTTGTCGATGATACAATTGCTCAATGGAAAAGAACCTACTGGCATCTTCCTCATGGTGTCGACAAAGAAAGTTAGAAAAATTATGCAACAAAGGTCCACGAAATCATAACAGCAGTTGGTGCATCGCATCCACCGACTTGTATGATCTTTTTTTGCCTTTGTCAACGCCAGCATCAATTTACATCTTGCCTTTGGAGACTTGCATATCTGGATATATAAATTAATACTGCTTCAGGATAGAGTCAGTAAAATGAATATTGGATTGAACACAACGGTAGTTAACAACATGTGAATTATATATGATGGTATATTGTTTGTAAGTAGATCTGATGAAATATGCGTACCAACAACTGGCATCTACGTGTGTGTGTGATTATGCTTTCCCACATCGACTTCAACCACATGTACCACGGAGCCTGTGTAAGAAGAGCCAACTGAACTGAGTAGAATAGGCTCGGAATATAAAAAGGAAAAAAAAGAGGGAGGAGAGTCTGGTAAGGAAAACAACAAGTTGACTCAGAACAATGCAATAACGATCATAAAAGAATTTTTATCGTAATCAAGACCTAATGCACACATAGATAATGAACACGGACCATGAACTAATGCAACCATGACAGCAGTACTGCCGTATGTTCGAGCAGGCATCATACATTTAGTAAACTAAATCCACATCATTGATAGTAAAGATGGATACACAGAGACAGACACACAGATTAGCTACACCTCTTATACCACATACTTAGGTACGCATAATCGTTTTATTGTCTGATACATCTTGGAGTGAAACAAAAACGCAGGAATAATTGATCCAAATTACATGTATCATGTACATAAAATTTGAGATCATTTCGGAAATTATACAACGTTAGGAGTGTGCAAACAATGAGTGCCATTATCTGAAATAGTCGTATAAAAAGTTGGAATGTTAAAAAAAATGGCAATATTATATCATGATCATGTAAATACTCATGATTTATATGTACAACCTGATTGCTGCTTCATTTATTCAGTAAATATAAAATAAGTTAGTACTCAGTTTCAACTTCGTTTATCCTCTTACCTAAACCTGAGGTGCAATTCCTATCCACAGACGCCTAGGCAGTTGTGTATTGCTTGTTCACACTTGTAAACCTGTTAGCAGACCTATTATTAGTTTTCTGCATGATTGAAAGTGGTAGGTAGACTAACTTGTAGGTATATAAATTATATATACATAGTTAGTTAGACTTAACACATGAACCAACTGTATATAAAGGGGAGTAGGCATTGTAATGAATCGCATCCTCTACTGTTAACAAACATATATACTTAGAACAAGGAAATAACAGTCATAAAAGAAGTTTTATTGTAATTAAGACCTAATTTACAAATAGATAGTGAACACGGAATTTGAACTACTACAATCATGACAGTGGTACTGCCGTCAGTTCGGGCAGGCATTATATATGCATTTAGTAAACTAAATCCATATCATTGATAATAATAAAGATGGATACACAGACACAGACACATAGATTATCTACACCTTTTATACCATAGACTTAGTTACACATAACTGTTTTACCGTCAGATACATCTTTGAACGCAGCAAAAATGCAAGAATGATTGATCCAAAGTACACGTATCATGTATATAAAATGTGAGATCATTTTGGAACTTATACAATGTTAGGATTGTCCATACATGAGGGCCATTGTATTAAATAGTCATATGAAAAGTTGAAATATTCAAAAAAATGGCAATATCATAACATGTCCATGAAAAATGACATAATTTCATTGTACAACCTAATTGCTGCTTCATTTAGTCGGTAAATTTAAAAATAATTCAGTACTCAGTTTCATCTTTGTTTGTCCTCTTACCCGAACATGAGGTGCAATCCCTATCCACATCCGCTTAGGGGGTTTTGCATTGATTGTTCACATTTGTAAACCTGGTGGAAGACCAAATATTATTCTTCTGAACACATGAAAGTGGTGCGCACAGTAAATTGTATGTGTACTAATTATATAGTCACAGTTTGTTAGTCTTAACACTTGAACCAACTATACAGAAAGGGCAGTAGGCATTGTGATGTACTGAATCACGTCCTCTACTGTTAACAAACAATTATAATTTGTAAAGGCATATTAAATAAACAATGTCGTATAACAAAAACTCGAACTATCATTTGCTTTAAAACATAAAGAGAAAACTTGATGAAATACATGGATCAAACAAACTTCGAGACGGATAATAACACTATTTTTTTACCGGTCAAACTGTGACATTAGTTAAAGGTCAAATATGAGCCACATTTTTTCCTAACTCGGTACAACTCTTGTTATAACTTAAGCTTTTTGGCATTTACAAATCCACTGGGTATTAGACGTACGTGTTATAAAAGCAGAGCACAATACAGGGAGGAATAACAACATATTTCATTAATAAGAAAGTATTGCATATTAAAACTATAGTAGTCATGAGTCATAAGAATGAGTAGTATTGGTTTGCAGATTATTTCCTTCCATAAATCAGTTATGCTTAGACTAAATAAACCATAGTAGTTTAACCCTTAACTACCATTTCTTCTTCGAATTCATATAGCCAATCGTTGATATTAACCTTCCCCAAACAGATTTGTCTCATTGAAAGCCAAATCCTACAAGTTATTCCACTAATTACCGCATGTTCACCAAACTACTCTATCAAATTTCCATTACTAGCCTTTCCCTACACTAATTATTCAGACTTAAAATCAAAAGCTTGTAGCGTCCAAATGCCACTATAGAACTCAGTAGTAGATGGGAGGGGTATCCATCGATCAGCCACTTACAGCATCATTGTGTCAAGCGTTCAAAGGCCAACTTTTTTACCCTATCAGTTACTTATGCTCAGTTTAATTAACCATTTCTTTTACATGTCTATAGCACTAAAATACAGTAAAGGGTATAGGACATGATTATCAACTCAGTAACATCTTATAGACATTGACGTAGTGATTTTTGACGTACATACTAATGGGTCAAACATGAAAATGGCTGTGAATTGTAAAAGTGAAGTGGAAAAAAAGCAAAGTAGAAGGAAAAGTAAATATTACCATGTTTGAGCAGCGGTGGAGGGAAGAGTATAAAGGCTGTAGAAAAATTTTGGAGATGCGAAAAGTAGCTAGCGTACAGCAGGGTTGAGGGTGGCGGGGATGGAGTTTTACCGATGGTAGGGCAGAACAGTTGCGGACAAAGATGGAGAATGAGGGAGAGTAGATGTGGAGAAAGAGAGGGAAGTAGGAGGGGTATTAAGCACGTGACAGCCCATGTTCTGTTAAGTTAGAAAAAAAATGAAAGTGATTGACGAAGCATTATTTTGAAATAAGAAGAGTTGAGATGTCCACATCGGAGAAGTTCCTATTTTAAGTCTTAAGTAATAGACAATATTCTTCTACTCAAGGGATCAAAACTATAAATAAAAAAAATGAATTAATGCTTTGTAAGCAATTACAATTTCCAAAATGCAGCGATAAGCAACATTCCAAAATTCTCATTGATTTTGATATAATATTCATAACATTTTACTTGCTTTTACCTAAATAGTTGATAATGACAAATACTATGAAGCTCTTTAACTCAAAACCTTCCAATTTATACTACATATTCCTCACATGTTTCATATGTCTCATAAATGATTACACCAATTATGAGCGAGAGCTTAATAAAGCAATGGAATCTTTATAAAATAGTAAAAGTGAAGTACAATTAAATAAACGGTACAAGAAAATTTTAAAATGTATATTATTATCCAATTATAATATAATATATGAAGTCAAACACGGAGGATATCGGTGCTAAGGTTCATGTCAAACATGAAATAAGTACATAGTGAATAAGGAAAGAAGCCAAACATCGGTTTGTAACTATAAAATGAACTCATTGATAGATTTAGCATTCAAAAAAGCAGAGTAACTGAGTAATGACAAATGTTCTGCATGTATAAACAACATTCTATCCAAGGAATCAATTTTGTAAATATAATTGAATAAAAAATACGCGAAATAGAATTCCTACCTTGCAAGAATTAAAATTCTCAAAATACACCTCTAAGTATAATTTCAAAACAACAACTTATTTTGATCTCAGCATTTATTGCATTTTCTTTATTTCCTTTGCCTGAATTGTTAACATGAAAATTAATATGTTTTTTACTGTCGGTGTTCAAAAAGCCAAGCAACGCAAAATATTTATAGATCTAGATAATATTTTGCTCAAGGGTTCAAATGAGTAAATTAAATTGAAATGGTACAAAATAGAATTCATAATAGCAAGCTTTCACAATTCCCAAAATGCACTGTTACACAACATTTCAATACTCTCACTGATTTTTATCTCAACATTTAACCACATTTTCATTGCTTCCTTTTCTATATAATTAACAAATAATTAATATAATAGATGAGTTAGTGGAATATAATACCAAGTAATGGTATTACTTTTTACCAGTTTCCATAACTTTACCACATAACTATACATAGGTGTGTGCATGTAATAACATGGGTGAACACCCATACATGCACATAACATGCTTGTATGTACATAGGAAAATATATCGGTGAAATGACTTGATATATATTTTCATTACAATTCTGAAAATATACTCTAGATCAAATAAACCTCACATGGAATAAATTATTTCAAAGAAAGACAAATTGCCTCAGTTTTCTAGAAAATTGTATCAGCCTATTTAATCATGTAAAAAATGGGGGAAATGTGTGACGAACCGAAATTTTTAACGTTTCGAATGGTAATATTTAATTTATTTAAATATTCAATTTTGATTCAAATATAATAAATAATAAGAAAATCTAATAAAATGACTTAATTTTTACTGATATATTTTTAAATGAATTTATAGGATTTTTCATAATTTTTAATTTGAAAAATATTTGAATTATAGTTTGACGCATATTGCGGCAAACGATGCTATTTTGAGAACTTCACAGAATGAGACAACCAATGTATTTTATTGTTGTTTTGCGATCATGTTGCATCGCCATGCACGATCATATTTTTATTTCTGTCATTTGCGGTCCGTGCACAAACATGATACTGTGTAGCGGGTATCCAGAACTAACCAAATCTTGATTTGATTGTTGCTATTCTTGGAAGCTTCGTGTTACTTTATTTATACACCACATCTAACTTCACTTCATTTCACTTCAGTCCACCTCACTTCACTTCACTCATCTCTCCTTCCTTTTCCTTTTTTATTCTTTTCCATTTCTTGTAAATGAAAACAACTCCATCTTCCTCTTTCAAAAATCAATATCTCATAATCTATTCACTTTTTACCAAAACATCCAACTACAAAGTTGTTTGTTATCATCTCTGGTATTTTCTAAAAATAGTCGCTCGCTGTTTCATTGAGTAGGGTGGCGGCAGTTGCTTGATAATAATGGTGGTCAAATATTGATGGTTTTTCGATGAACACGAAATGGAAATCGGAGAGTTGGGTTTTGTTCGTGACGGCAAGATGAGATTTTTGGTGATGATCTCGAGATTGTTGGTCAACGGAATCGCCATAGGGAGGCAAATGAACGATTTCTATTCAACTTGGCTTTGCCGGGGGTGTAGGTGGATAAGGGAGGAACGACGGTGCTGAAAGGAAGCTCAAGGCAAGGTGGAGGCATTGGACGTGGTTGGAGGAGGTCCGGTGGTCGGAATCTCCTAGAGAGGTCGATTTAGGGTTTAGGAGTTGTTGGGTTTGGTTTTCGCATATATCGTTGCTGGCAGTGATAGGGGTTGCTTAGCTGGCTGAGGGGTACATCAGAGATGTGTATGGTTGTTGCAGAGCTCCTGATGGCGGAGGTGGCGACCGTAAGTGGCTGGAGGTGGCTCAGAGGGGTTTCGACTATGGTCGATTAAAGTAGGTGCATTTTTTTAAATTGGGGAAGAGGGCGGTCACTATCGCAAGCAGGTTTCGGGTTAGGAGATTTTGGTCTTGGGTGTATATGGGTTATGGGTGAGAATTTAATTTAAATTGATTAATTAATGTAGCTAATTTAATTTGTGTTTAGTTTTAACTCATATCTCACTCATATGAATATCTCACTCATATGAGGTCCAATCGAGATGCGGTCTTTTGCGTTGTACTCATAGGAGTGTTATCTACGTACTCATAGGAGTGTTATCTACGTACTGGAGCTGATTCTGTTGGGTTTGGAGCTAGGAAAATTTTGCGCTAAAACCGAACGACCATTCAATTTTAGACTATTTGAGAATGCATAAGCGATAACTGGAACAAATGTGAGTTAACCCACCTTCGGTTTACACTATATGATATATGTGTGGATATAAATTATTAGTTGTATGCTTGGATGTTTAATTGTTGGTTGTTTGGTGTGGATGAATTGCCGCTTTTGAAAGTGGATAATATATGAAATGATTTGCAAGTGTCACATATGACATAAAAGGAAATTTTGTAGAGGGATCCAATGGAATTCCTCGCTACTTTTGATTTTAATTTCATTTATATACTTATTGTATAAATTGTTGAGTGCCACAAGCTTGGTAGCCTGGCAATATTGGGTGTGACTTTGATATGTCATAAAAGTTGAATTCCTTTTAGAATGAATATAGTGGTAACATTGGTTAAATGTATGGTATCATTAGGCCTCGTTAAAGTATTTAAAATACTATTATTTGTTGTTTTTGATTTGAAAATGGTTTTGATTTGGATGATGATTTTAAATGTGACTTTGGAATTTTCAGTGACCTTTATTTAGAAATAGTTTTTGAATACCTCTATTTTACTTCAACCTTTTTGTTATTGTTTGCACAAAAAATGGACAAACACCTCAAAGTTGTATGATTTAGTAGATCTTATGTTGTTCTTAGTGATTTGGGTGATTTATGCAAATATATAAAAAGCAGGGGCTAAACTGTAAAAAAGACACGCAGATTTATTGTGGTTCAGCCAGAATGTGCCTACATCCACTTTATATGTTATTTCTCTTCTCTTGTCTTGATTACAAGTACAAAGCTTTGATACAAGTAAAAGAAAGTTGTTTGAAAGTTCTTTCCGTGCTTGAGCTCTCAAACTTGTCCCCCATTGTTGTACCCCTGCCCCTCTATTTATAGAGTCAGGCTGGGGGTAGGGGTCTTGGAGGTATATAGCAGCTGGCGGGCCTGGGCTGACGTGATCTGGCCTGGCACGTCTTGGTTCGGTAGCATTTGGTCCGGCGATGATTGGTCCGGCATGGAGATGGCATCGAGTTGGTCCGGCATTGGTTTGGAGGCAGGTTGGTTCGGCAGTGTTGAAGGAGGTTGGTTCGGCATTGGTTTGAAGGAGGTTGGTTCGGCATTGGTTTGAAGGAGGTTGGTTCGGAAGTGTTGAAGGAGGTTGGTTCGGCAGTGTTCAAGGAGGTTGGTTCGGCATTGGTTTGAAGGAGGTTGGGTCGGCAATGTTGAAGGAGGTTGGTTCGGCAGTGTTGAAGGAGGTTGGTTCGGCATTGGTTTGAAGGAGGTTGATTCGGCATTGGTTTGAAGGAGGTTGATTCGGTGGTATCATGGTCCGGTAGTGTGGGAGACCGGATGGAACTTGGGCGAGCGCGAATGAATTAAGCTTCTTGGTCTTGAGCTCTTCTGGGTGAGAACACGCCCAACATTTGCCCCCCAAAGTGGGGCATATGCCGTGCTTTGTTTTTTTTTTAAACCAACGATGTTAGCTTGGATGCTTTCGCCGAATCGACCGGTCCGGTCGTCTATGCTCGCCTATAAATAAGGGCCTAGGGCTTTCGTACCTTCTACCGAACGAGACAGCTTCAAACAAACGAATCAGTTTTTATCCTACTGCCGAATCGCTTTAGCCTGCCGAATCGCTTTAGCCTGCCGAATCAGGTATTTGACTTCCCTTCGCCGAATAAAACTTGATAATGAGAATGCCGAATGGGCCTTTGGGTAACGAGAATGCCGAATAGGCCTTTGAGTAACGTGACTGCCGAATGGGCCTTTGAGAAATGTGAATGCCGAATGGGCTTGAGTGATGTGAGTGCCGAATGGGCTTGAATAATGTGAATGCCGAATGAGCTTGAGTGATGTGAATGCCGAATGAACTTGATACACTTGATTTTTTTTTTTACATCACGAGCGAAATTCCGGGCTATATGTACTTGCTTGTTTGTATTCTCTTTTTTAACAATACGCTTTTTATGTTGCAGATAAATGTCTCGAAAAGCAGAAACTCGATCAGATAAAAAGAAGTCCCAAGGCGAAGGAGAATCTTCCTCAGTGCCCCCTGTTCAGCCAGGTCCGGAACGTCACGGATCTACCCCGAGATCACTAGTGGACGGGTATGGCCCTCAGGAGCTTCTGAACTCCCCGCCCGATTGCTTTCCCAGCTCCCTTAAGGAAGAGCAGCTTGATGTCATCTCCCGTTCTTTCGGAATTAATAGGGCACGAATGTTGTTGCCAGGGAGAGAAGTTATGCCATACGACCCCCCCGAAGGGTACCTTGCCTACAGCAGATACCACTGTATGTGTGGTGCCATCTCGCCTCTTAATGCTTGGGTAGTCAGCTTTCTTACATATTTGAAGGTGGCCCCATTCCAGCTTCAACCCAACTCTTACGCCATTCTGGTGAGTCTCTTCGTCATCTTCTAAAGGAGATATGGGCGTCCTCCTTCCAATCGGGAGATCCGGTATTTATATAATCTGAGAGGCTATAAGAAGGGGCCCCATGCATCAGCTTGGAGTCAGCTATAACCTTTAAGCCGGTCTTGGATCTGTATTCTAAGTACAGCATGTTCAAGAAGGAGTGGTTCTTCGTCAGGGACGACTCTGTTTCGATTCGGCGTTTCACCTCTAGATGTAAGTCGATGCTTTATTTATAATTTCCATTCTAGTTGCGATGCTTCTTCTCATATGTTTCCATTTTTGCTAGCGACATGTGGCTTTGCGGTTGTGGAGACTGATCGCCTGGTTCAGATGGCGGCTGAGATAGAAGCTATCCCCGGGAGAGATAGATCAGCTGCCTACCTGATCAGAAATGCGACCCTTCTGGAGTATAACTTAATCCTTCCATAGCAGTCAGTAGTCAAGCAGAGGGAAACGGCGGAGGAGAGGGCGGCTGCTCAAGCTAAGGGAGGTGTTACAGTAGAGAGTGGCAAGAGAAAACCTTTCACAAAACCTCCAACTGTCGGAGGCAAGAAACTTAAGAAGTCGGACGGTCCTTCCCCCAGCAATTGTCCACTTACCCAGGGGGAGGAAGACGTAGAGGAGGAGAGAGGTGAGGGTGGAGATGACCGGGAAGGTGGTGATGGTATCGGGGCCTTACTTCCTGAGCAAGCGGGCGAGATTCAGGAGTGGACGGATGATGCATTCCACCAAGCTTTCGAAGGGCTGGACGAAGAAACGGCTTTGGTAGAGAAATCCGGGAAAGCTGACAAGGCCAGGACCGGTGCAGGCGAGTCTTCTCAGATTATTCCAGCCAAGGTGGCTCCGACGACTCAAGGTGAACTTTTGACTCCTGCAGGCTCCATTTATGATAGGGACTTAGGAATATTTTATGATCCGCTCCCGTCCTGGAATGAAATCCAGGACTTATTGCAGTATCCTACTCCTCCCCAGGGTTTGTATAACAAATGTGTTTTCTTTCCTCTTTTAAATTTTAATTTGCCGCGTTTCTCGAATTATGGATCGATGTAAGTTTGTGACACTTGTTCTTCATATCAGGAGCAGGTAAAACGGCTAAGGCCTCAGATCTTCGGCACATGCTTGAACAATACAAGCTCTCCAAAGCTTCCGCCAAGCCGAAGCCTTCAACCCACCGTCCCGGGGATGTAGTCGGCTACCGTCCTCTTCTCGGGGTTATTGAAGAGGGTATTCAAAAGAGAAAGAGGGGTCATCCCTTATCTGAACCTTCACTTGGTCCTCAGCCCCCATCTCAGCCTCTTCATGATATCACGGAGGAGGATACCGAATTCGTACCCTCTCCGCACCCATCTGAAAATCCTACCGTTACTCAGATTAATCGTCCGGACTTAGCTCGAAATCCATTTGCGGGTCATCCTGATCTGGATCCAAGTTCCCATGATATTACCTTTGACGAGGTCACCGGTGAGCACCTTCTTCCCCGTAATCCCATGGTACGGGTGCTTGATGAGGCTAAATCCTTAGATCTCGATTTACTCACTACTCAGATAATTACTATGGGAGACGAGGCCAAGGCTAATATTGATCGGGTGGCGGAGGAGACTAAGAAGCTGATGGGGCATCATGCCCGGCTGGTTAAGGTCGGAGAGGAGATTGGGAGTGCCAACATCCGACTACGATTGGTGGTTTCGGATCAGGCCAAACAACTTGCGGATCAGGCCATTCAGATTTCTCAGCATGAGGCTGCTTCTGGACGACTAAAGAAAACCATGGAGGAGGCCAGCCGGGCCGAACTACGGAAAATGGAAGCTACTTGCAAGGAACGGATCGACATTGCCATTGCCACGGTGGACGAGGTTCGGAAAGCGGATCTTGAGCAGGTGGAGGAGTTATCCGGGAAACTTGAGGCTGCAGAGCTTGCTCAAGCCAAGTTGAGGGAGGAGATGGAGGCGATGCGGAAATCCCTTCTGGTTGACTGCTTGAGATACCGATCGGAGAGCGATGCCGCCGTTGAAAGGTTGTCGGCTTCTGAGGCCCGGATGAGGGAGTTTGAGGAGAATGAGGGGATGATGGACGAAATGCTTCAGGACATGTACTTCCAAACTTGGAAGCAGGGCAACCTATCCTGGATGGATGATTATCCTAGGGTCATGGCTAAGATTTATCTTCGGGCTCTGGAGGAGGCTAAGGCTGATGCGGATAAAGAGGGTGGCGTGGCCTTTAGCATGGATGTGGTCACTGCCCAGTTTACCAAGGAGGAGAAGGTGGCGGTGAAGGAGGGTATGCGGTTGCTTGCTGCTAAGGAGGCAGGTGTGCAAGTAGAGGATGACGTCCAGGATGGCCAAGAAGCAGGTGCTGGTAAGTCTTCCTTTTTTAGTTTCCCCATTAACTTGGTTGCTTCTCACTAATGAATCCTTTCTCTGTCTGGACAGGTGGGCAACAGGACAAGGATAAAACTCCAATGCAGCCGGCCCCTTGATTATACCTGGAAAAACTCTTTTTGTGGATTTGACAGGGTTGTATATGTTAGTCTTAAAACAGTAAAGTAACTTTTAGGTTGTAATATTTTGCTACTTGTAATAAATAGCTCTATTCTTGACGTGTAATTCTTTGACTTAAGCTGATTTTGTCGTCTTCTGAATGTTTGTTGCTATTTTGACATGTCGTATGAGAAATATAGCTATGTATATTTTTGTAACTAAATTGTGTTTGACGTCAGGTTCTTGTTTAAAACATAATTTCATGACTTGCAATGTTAGCGTGTGGTGTGAACGAATTATAGTCATGTATTTGTACACAAAAGAAGAAAATACCGCCTTCCATGTTCTAATTGTAGATGGCAGTTTTGAATATCTCGTATGACCGAGCATGGAACGCAGTTGAATGCCCTGCCATCTAATTGTGAGTCCCTACACCCATTGGCGAGTATCTCCTACTCTGTATCCTGTACTTTAGGGATTGTTATAGAGGATAGGAGGGAAGTTTCTTAAGTAAAATTGAAATATGTGGAAAAGTAAAACTTCCAATCACGGAAGGCCTTCGATGTGCTTAAGTTCGTGGCAAACGGGTTTTGTACTCACTTTCCCTAGCTGTGGGTCTTGGAGACATTTGTCACCCATCTTACACCTCCGCGGGGAGTTAATTCTTTTTTACCATAGCCGCACTTAAGACACATCGGAGCCGAGATCGCGCACAATAACTACCCGGGCCATTATGGCCCGCAATCGTGGGTATTATTCGATTTACTATGGCCGGCTAGCGTGGGTGTCGATCGTCAACTGTGAATTGCCCCTGGCTGGCCATACCTTATGTTGGGGCTTATAGTCGGTTCATAGTTGTCGGCGAGCCTAACGCCGTAATGAGCTGCCTCGGCTATAGTCGGCCTTCTCGGTGGCTTATAATCGGCTCATTACAGTTGGCTTTGAGGGCCGTCGCGAGCAATGAGTTAACCCGCAGTAGAGGGATGCCGGAGCAAAAGTGTTTCATTGGCGAGGGCATAGATTTGCATAGTACCTGTTTAGGTCTTGTCCAGGTGAAGTTGCGTTGTGAAGTGCTTTGAATAGAAATGCTATATGCTCAGGATTTTGTTCAATAGAAAAGGATAAAGTTAACAAGCAGCCAAGATACAAAGGAACAAGTTAAAAAAGAGACAAGGTTTTTTAAAGTGGTTCGGCACGAAAATGCCTACGTCCACTGATTCTCTTTGTTAATTCACTTCATATGGGCAATACAAGTTAAGAAAAGTATCGACGGAGGTGTTGGATGTTCCATGCCCTCTGGAACACCTCTCCGTCCACTGTTGACAAAATATAGGCTCCGTTGTGGAGATCTTTATGAATTACATATGGTCCATCCCAGATTGGGTCTAGTGCTCCGGGACGAGGGAAGATTCGCTTGAGGACAAGATCCCCTTCTTGTAAGGTACGATGCTTGACTTTGGAGTTGTATTGTGCCGCCACTTTTTGTTTGTGGGCTGTTGTTTTAAGGACTACATCATTTCTTCTCTCCTCAATTAGATCTAAAGACATGTGAAGGAGTTCTTCGTTCTCTTCTAGGCTACAGTAGGAAGGCACAATGGTTTCAACTGGGAGCATAGCCTCCGATCCGTATGCCAAAGAGAAAGGAGTGTGCCCCGTTGATGTTCTGAAAGATGTGCGATAGGCCCATAGTGCCGTAGGGAGTTCATCCACCCAAGCGCCCTTTGACTTTTCGAGCTTCTTTTTTATTAGAGTTTTCAGAATTTTGTTGACGGCTTCGACTTGTCCGTTTGCTTGGGGGTATGCTACGGATGAGAAGCTCTTGTGAATTCCGTGCTTTTGGCACCAGTTGGCGAATTCCTCGCTGTCAAACTGAAGTCCATTGTCTGATATGATTTTGAGTGGGACTCCGTACCTGCACAGAACATTTTTGATCAAGAAGTTAATAACTTTTGCTGAAGATACTTTATTCAGAGGTTCCGCTTCCACCCATTTGGTGAAATAGTCGACTGCCACTATAGCATATTTGGCCCCACCTCGGCCCATTGGTAGCTCGCCGATTAAGTCAATTCCCCATATCGCGAAGGGCCAAGGGCTGGTCATTTGAGTAATCTCAGTTGTTGGTAGCCGCGGAATCTTAGCAAACTTCTGGCATCTGTCACACTTTTTGACGAAATCTAAGGCGTCCTTGCTTAAGGTGGGCCAAAAATATCCATATCGGAGTATCTTTTTTGCTAAAGTTTGCCCTCTGGTGTGATCTCCGCAGCTTCCCTGATGGATGTTGGATAAGATTTCCTTGGCTTCCCTCCCAGTGACACACCTTAATAACGGGTTAGAGAATCCGCATCGATAGAGGATGTCTTCTTGTATTGTGTAGCGGGATGCTTTCCTCAAGATTTTCTTGACTTCATTACGCCCGTTGGGTAGCGTGCCGCTTTGTAGGTAGTCTCGGATGGGAGCCATCCAAGTTACTTCCTCGGTTGCAGCTATCAGATTCACTTGCTCAAAACTCGGGGTCATTTGCTTTGAGATGGTTACTGCCCCGAAGATGGCGACGTCTCTTACACTTGCTTGCTTTGCCAATTCGTCGGCCTCTTGGTTCTCTTCCCGAGGGATGTGTTTGACTAGGTAGTGGTCCAATCGGCTGAGAAGTAACTTGGTCTTCTCTAGATATGCTATGAGTCGCTCTTCTCGAGCTTGGAATTCCCCTAGTATTTGATTAACAATAAGTTGAGAATCGCTGTGAAGACACAAAGAATTGGCTCCGATTTCTATGGCCAGTTCTAGTCCGGCTATTACTGCTTCATATTCTGCATCGTTGTTGGTGGCAGCAAACTCCAACCTTATAGCATAGTGCAGTTTGTTCCCCCTGGGAGTGATTATTACCACACCTGCCCCCGAGCCTTGTTCGTTCGATGCACCATCCACAAAGAGAATCCACTTGATATCTTCTGCTATTTCCAATTGCTCCTTATCTTCGTTGGTAGTGAATTTTGCAATGAAGTCGGCCATAGCTTGTCCCTTGATGGCGGTGCGAGGGTGATAGGTTATATCATACTGACTTAGTTCAATGCACCATTTAAGTAGTCGCCCAGAAGTGTCGGGCCGATGGAGTACCTGCCTCAGTGGTTGATCGGTCAGAACTTTGATGGAATGGGACCGGAAGTAGTGACGCAGTTTCCATGATGTGATTAGTAAACAATATGCTAGCTTCTCAAGTTTAGGATATCTGACTTCTGCCCCCGTAAACCTTTTGCTGACGAAGTAAACTGGCCGCTGCGTGCGTTTGTCTTCCCTTACCAAGGCAGCGCTTAGGGCGTGAGATGACACAGCAAGGTATAGGTATAATTCTTCGCCTTCGCTTGGAGTCGAGAGTACCGGTGGTTTCTGGAGGTGTTCGATTAAGTTAAGGAAAGCGGTTAAGCATTCGTCAGTCCATTCGAACTTTCCTTTGTCTTTCTTTAGAGCTTCGAAGAAGGGAACGCACTTGTCCGTTGCCTTGGAGATGAATCGGCTTAGGGCGGCCACTCTTCCATTCAAACTTTGCATTTCCTTCCGAGTGGAAGGTATCTTGATATCCCTTAGCGCTCGGACTTGTTCAGGGTTTGCTTCAATCCCTCTGGCATGGACGATGAATCCTAAGAACTTCCCTGACAACACTCCGAAGGAGCACTTAGTGGATTCAACTTCATTCCATACTGTCGAAGTACCTGGAACATCTTGCCTAGGTGGCTTACGTGATCTTTGGCTTTCCTTGACTTTACCAGCATGTCATCCACATATACTTCCATAGTTTGTCCTATTATCCCTGCAAACATCTTATTGACAAGGCGTTGGTAGGTGGCTCCTGCATTTTTAAGTCTGAAAGGCATTACCTTATAGCAGTATAAACCCCGGTTGGTGATGAAACTAGTGTGGTCTTGGTCAGGAGCATGCATAGGAATTTGATTATATCCTGAGTATGCGTCCATAAAAGATAGGAGCTCGTGCCCGGCTGTGCTGTCTACAAGTTGGTCGATTCGGGGAAGTGGGAAGCAATCCTTTGGGCAGGCGTCGTTTAGGTTGGAAAAGTCAATGCAGGTTCGCCACTTCCCATTAGCCTTCTTTACCAGCACCGGGTTGGCGATCCATTCCGGGTAGATAGCTTCTCGTATGAAGTCATTGGCGAGTAGATTCTTTACTTCTTCATCGAGGGCTGCTGATCGTTCTGCCCCCATACTTCTCTTTCTTTGTTTTACGGGCGCCTTGGTAGGATCAATGTTTAATACGTGGCATGCTATGTCGAGGGAGATTCCGGTCATGTCAGCGTGTGACCATGCGAATACATCCAGGTTGTGGTGGAGGAAGTCGATGAGTTATTCCTTCAACTCTGCTTTTAGTTGGGACCCAATTTTCAATAGCCTGCTTGAGTCGTGCTTGTCTACAGATACAAACTCCATAGCCTCTGCAGGCTCGGCGGTGGCCTCCTCCTCTTTGTCCCTAGGGTCTAATTCATTGAAAGGGTCGCTGGTATATCGAAGAGGAGGGGCTTTCTTTAGTTGCTATGCTTCTAGACTTTTCATGCAGAGGGCAACCTCTACACCCTTCCCTTTATCCTTCCTGTGGTTGTTGCGAAGTTCAGTCATATAGCAGTCTCAACCAACGTCCTGGTCTCCTTCTACTTCCCCTATTCCATTGTCCGTTGGAAATTTCATTTTTAGGCACCATGGGGCTAGGACAATCTGGAAGTCAGATAAGGCTGGTCTCCTTCTACTTCCCCTATTCCATTGTCCGTTGGAAATTTCATTTTTAGGCACCATGGGGCTAGGACAATCTGGAAGTCAGATAAGGCTGGTCTTCCTAAGAAGGCGTTGTAGGTCGAATGGTTTTCTATTAGTACGAACGTCTGCTTCCGTACAGTGGAGCGGGGATGGCTTCCAATCTCAACAAAGAGGTCCAGTTGCCCGAGGGGCATCTTTGCCTCCCTAGTGAAACCGTGTAGTGGTTTATTGCAGGGTGATACATCCTTCATCGATAGCTTCATTTTGTCGAATGCGTGTTTGAACAGGATGTTTACTGAGCTTCCAGTGTCTACCAGGATTCGGTAAACTTCGGCAGGACCGAGTCGGGAAGAGATAACCATGGGATCCATGTGAGGGTACTGCCTTCCTTCTAGGTCACGCTTACCGAATGTGATGTCATCACTTTCTTTCCGCTTCGGGTGACACTTTTCTATGACCGAATTGACACAGTCTTTATTGTCTCTAAGCGACTTTCCATATCTTTCCATCTCTTTCCAGCTTCTGTCTGCGATGTGCGGTCCTCCTGAGATGGTAAGGACCACTATCTTCTCTTGGCTGGAGCTGCTAGCGTTGCGGTTTCCTCTGTCGGTCCCCAGTGAGGGTAGCCTTGGGTTTTCGTTGGCAGGAGCTGGAGTCCTGTCCTGACTTTTTACATAACGTTCCAGTTTCTTCCTTCTGATGTGTTCCTTAATCAGATCCCGGAGATGATGGCATTCATTGGTATCATGCCCGTGAGATTCGTGGAAGCGGCAGAACTTTCCAAACTTCTGCGCGTTATCTGATTCCTTCTTGTATGGTGGGCGTTTGTATCTAACTTCGCCTTGGGTGGCAAGGAAGATATTTTCGACGGTCTCGTTCAAAGGAGTGTAAAAGTCGAATCTTGGTCCCGGCCGATATAGGCGCTTTTCTCCCTTCTTGCTCCCAGCATTGTCTCTGGAATCATTTCTTCGAACGTCCCTTGCCACAGCAGGGGCGTTGCTATGGGTTGACTTATATTGCTGTCCTGACTGCCCCTCAATGGCAGCATCCTCAAGCCTCATGTATTTCCCGGCTTCATGGAAGAAATCGGGTAAAGTAGCTGGTTTTTCTTTTGTCAACCTTCTAGCAAATTTAGTGTCCGGATGCACACCACTACAGAGGGCCATTAGGATAAGCTTCTCATCGGCATCTTGGACTGCGGCTGCTGCGGCATTGAATCTAGTCAGGTATTGCTGCAGCTTCTCTCCAGGTTTCTGTTTGACGCTGGATAAGGAATAAGCGTCCTTAGGTTGCTCCACATGAATGCGGAACTAACTGATAAATTTTTCTTTCAACATTTCCCACGAGCTGATGGATCCCTGGGGTAGATGACAGAACCATGAAGTAGCAAGATCTGCTAAAAAGAGCGGAAAGCATTTCCACAGTACTCCCTCTGTTGCTCCACTCATGAGCATATGTTGCGTGTACCTCTGTAAGTGTACAACGGGGTCGGAGGTTCCTTTGTAAGGTTCCATTGTCGGCATCTTCCATTCTCAGGGGGTGATAGCAATTTTGATATTGCAGGCGAAAGGGCTGGTTACCCTAGCGCCTATCCCTCGATCTCTTTGCTCCCGTTGGACACACTATCTGAATAAGCGTGCCATCCTTTCATCAGAATTTGGAGCAGATAGAAATGAGTTTGGTTCTGTTCTGTGGGATTGATTCCGTCCAGATGACCTGTAGGGATGGTATCGTCTATCGTTCCTCATATTTTCCAGCGGCTGCCTTTGATCTTCTGGGAGCATGCTAGGGTCAGCTACAGTTGGCCCTTGCCTTGATCTTCCCCTGCTGGGTTCTGATCTAAGCACTTCCTCGGGTCCAACTTCGGGCTGGACTCTAGCTCGGCCCCGTTCACTGGCGTTTCCGTGGCTAGGCAGTATGACAGGCTCAGCTATAGTTGACCTCCGTCTGGTACCTCCCCCGTTGGGTTCGGTATCAAACGTTTCCTCAGGCCTAACTTTGGGCTGTGCTCGGTCTCGGCTCCTACCATGGCTACTTCTGCCGTTAGCTCCTTCGAAGAAGGAAGATCTTTGTTGTCTCTGAGATCCTCCAGACTGGGACTCGCCCCATGATTCAGTGTTGCGGTTGGATTCTTCAGCATCCCTTAAGCGTGACAGGAGATGGTCCACCAAAGCTTCCTGCTGGGACGTGTAGCGGTTAGTTACTTCAACCACAACTCTGTCCAAATCTGCGCTAGTAATTGCTGCAGGCTGTTCTGTGGCAGGAGTGGTCGGGTTAGCATGTCCTTCATTTGTTACTGCTACTGGAGGAGGACGATTTACTTGATTCGTGACAGCTGGATCTGGAAGACTGCTGGATGCGATGTTTTTTCCTTTGTTAACATCTTTCCTCTGTTTGGGAGGCATTTTTTCCAAGTGGCGGACGATGCTGTTAGGAAAACTGTTAAGTGGATGAAGCTGAAGCTTCGAGCTTCGAGCTCTCAATGAAAGCACCAAAAATGTTTGCACAAAAAATGGACAAACACCTCAAAGTTGTATGATTTAGTAGATCTTATGTTGTTCTTAGTGATTTGGGTGATTTATGCAAATATATAAAAAGCAGGGGCTAAACTGTAAAAAAGACACGCAGATTTATAGTGGTTCAGCCAGAATGTGCCTACGTCCACTTTATATGTTATTTCTCTTCTCTTGTCTTGATTACAAGTACAAAGCTTTGATACAAGTAAAAGAAAGTTGTTTGAAAGTTCTTTCTGTGCTTGAGCTCTCAAACTTGTCCCCCATTGTTGTACCCCTGCCCCTATATTTATAGAGTCAGGCTGGGGGTAGGGGTCTTGGAGGTATATAGTAGCTGGCGGGCCTAAGCTGACGTGATCTGGCCTGGCACGTCTTGGTTCGGTAGCATTTGGTCCGGCGATGATTGGTCCGGCATGGAGATGGCATCGAGTTGGTCCGGCATTGGTTTGGAGGCAGGTTGGTTCGGCAGTGTTGAAGGAGGTTGGTTCGGCATTGGTTTGAAGGAGGTTGGTTCGGCAGTGTTGAAGGAGGTTGGTTCGGCAGTGTTGAAGGAGGTTTGTTCGGCATTGGTTTGAAGGAGGTTGGTTCGACAGTGTTGAAGGAGGTTGGTTCGGCAGTGTTGAAGGAGGTTGGTTCGGCATTGGTTTGAAGGAGGTTGATTCGGCATTGGTTTGAAGGAGGTTGATTCGGTGGTATCATGGTCCGGTAGTGTGGGAGACCGGATGGAACTTGGGCGAGCGCGAATGAATTAAGCTTCTTGGTCTTGAGCTCTTCTGGGTGAGAACACGCCCAACAGTTATTCTTTTCTAACATATATGCAAATGTTTTAAAGGTATTTTGGAAAGTATTTATTATAATATTTATTATAAAGAAAGAGAGGAATTTATCTTTTATAATAATGTGATTCTGTTTTAAAAGAAGAAAGAAATATTTTAGAATATATAATTATGGAATACTTGATATAAAATATTGTTTAGTAAAATAGATATATAAATGATATTTTATAAATAAAAGAACAAATTTATAAAGGGTATTTTATTAAAGGGAAGTGATACCATTTTTATAATTTGGAATAATAAATCACATTTGTGGATGTATAGTAATATACAGAATGAATTTTTTATGGAAATTATATGGTTCTATCTTGCAACTGAAGTTTTGTAACAAGTAAATGAGATTTATAAAAGGAATTTATAAATATAAATGCAATTTACAAAAGGAATTTGTAAATACAAAGTACATTAATAAAAGGAATTTATAAATAGAAAGTAGATTTATAAAATTAAAGGAATTTATAAATAGAAATGGGATTTATAAAAGGAGTTTGTAAAAATAAAAGAGATGTAATAAAAGATCATTTTAAATTATGGTGGTATGGAAAATATTCTTTTCATACTTCACCAAATTCCAAGGTATGGAAACTCTTCTCCATCTGTGAGAATTGAGAATGTATGTTGAGTCAAGGATAGTTCGCTAACTTGTCCGACTTGATTATTAATCATGGGATAGTCCCTGTTTGAAATCGAAAAGCTGGGGCATGTATACGTGTTCTAATTTACATACAACCCATTTACTTACACCAAAAGGGAAGTGGTTTGGGTTTATAGTAAACAATATTTTAAATGATATTTGTTTTGGCCCATTTAAATACAAATTTGGAAAAGAGGAAATGTAACAACCATGTTTTTGAAGTCGTAATTTTATACAAATTTAATCAAAATAAAAATGCTCGTATTTGATTTTTGATAACTATTACTTCGAAATCAACTTTTTAATTAATTGAAATCTATTTAATAATATATTTTGTTTTAAAAAGTTAAATTAATTGATAATTTACTTTTCTTCGATAATATATTGGAATTCATGTAAAAGGTTTTAGTGAATATAAAATAGTTAAAGTGTCAGTAACTTTTGTAGATTGAAATAAATTGGAAATGAAGTTCAATTTGATATTAACAAAAAAATATAATCAGCGAATAGGAATAAGTGCGGAATTTGAATAATTTGTACAATTTGCCAAAATATATTTTTGGAGCATAATGTTAACAATTTTTGGTAGAATAAGAGTTTATTTTAGGTTTTGATAAACATTAAAATAGACTTGCATGTAAACCAAGAAGAGTTGATATAAATTGTAGTTTTATGAAAGTTTATAAATAAAATAAAGGACAAAATTTGAATAGAGGGAGAAAAGTAAATTTTGATTATAATATAATAATGCATCTCCTCATCACTTCTCAGAACAGGAAAAAAGCCCAAAACTCGTTCTAATCGCCTTATCCTCAAAACCCGTTTGTTTATCTTATCCCCAAATGCCTTAAAGCCTAATATTAAAATCACGGGAAATAAAAGAAAAAAGATAAAGAACACGATTGCATTCGATTGGGCTGGTGCAACTTCGTAAAGGGCTTCGACGATAGCGAAGGTGTGCGACGGTTTGGTCGATCATTAGACTAGGGGACGAGCGTGTTAGAGGATGGCTAACAACATTCATTGGTACTAGAAAGCTTGGAAGCATCAATGATGGGGACTTCGACTTGATGTGGAGACCGTGACCTTGGAACAGAAAGCGGGCGGCTGCTAGGGAGGAGGGTAGACGAACGAAGTTGGGGTAGAGCTGCTTTTGTGCTCAGACTTCAAGGCAGAGGTAAAGGCAGCTACGGTTTTGGCCAACATTTGATTTATGATCTTGGGTGCAGGCTGAAACAAAATTGGTTAAGGTGAGTTATTCTATTAACTCACACAACTATATCTGAATAATTATATCCCTTTTGGTATTTGCTTTAGTCATAAATTGCGTTAATATATTATAGTGATTGTATACAATTGCATGCTATAGTTTCACTTAGTTTGGTGTTTGAATTGATTGATTATGAAATAGCATGTACGTTGAAAATCATCAAAATACATTTGATTTTTAGTAGCTAAATTATATTATGGTTGTGTATTGTTTGAGTGATCGAAGTTGTCAAAACCAATTCGGACCGCTAAATAATTCCATATTACGGAATGATATTTTATAGAGTGATGATGACTCTAGAAGTTGAATTTTCGATGAATTTGTTGTTTGGGTTGTTTAATGTTTTTAAAAGATTCTCAAAATGAGATTTTATCTATTTTGATATTTTGATACTGATTGGAATTTAATTTATAGAATACGAATAAATTCTAATAAAAATCTTAACTTAATTCTTATTTCAAAATTTCTATTTGAAGTTTTTAAAAATTTACAAATTCTTTTACTAACTATTTATAGAACACACACACACACACTCTACATACAAGGTTTTATTTTAAAAAGAAATAATGGACAAATGTAGTTTTAAAGTTAAAAATATTTTATGAAAAATAATTATATATATATATATGTGTGTGTGTGTGTGTGTGTGTTAAAATAAAGAAAGTTATATATATATATTTAAATAAAGAAAGTTATTATTATGGAAAATATTAGTTTGATTTCTAATTTTAGTAAAAAATTCCATTTTTAAATTAAAAATCTTTTTAACTCTTATATTTTAAAAATATAAGTGAATAAGCATGAATTATTTCTTTTGGATTTCATGGTTTTATAAGGCAAAGAATTTTAATAAACGATTGAACCGTCGGATTGATATGAGACATTTCGTACAATTCTTTCATTTATTATTATAATTTGTTAAATTGAGTTTGAGTGGAATTTACTAGATTTTAGTAAATACTTGAATTTACTATCTGGTATGAGACAGTTATTTAAATTCCTACGATTACTTGAGTGACAGTGATCTACACTTAGAGTTATATTATCTTAGGGTGTTCGGATTTTGTTTTTAGGATGATATATCCCCGAGAGACAACTCATTTTTCATCGACCTGAGAGTTGATACATTCTTAGATTTTGGTAAGCAAACTTATTTGGTTGGATTAAGTTTGTTATGGTGGAATGCAGCTATCCTTTTGTTGTTTGGACAGGTGTTACGTGCAGACCTATCAGTTTATTTGGTTTACTGTTAGACAACGTTTGCCTATTTGGTTGTGTTAGGTAAATTCGCATAGTTAGTCTATTTTGTTGGGTTAGACTATAATACTATGTGGCAGGATCTATTTGTTGTTAGACTTATATCAGTCTGTTTGGTTTTTAGACTCCGTGTCGCTATACTAAACTGATAGTTGACTACCATTATTATTTCATTAGTAATGATATTTCTTCAGATATTTTGGATGGATATTTTGTAACACCCCAATATTTTAGGGGAAAAATAATTAAAAAGGAATTAAAATAGAAGAAGTTATTAAAAGAAAATTTAAAGGAAACGTGTAAATTAAAGTACACCTTACGTTTTTTACACTAATTAATTAATGGAAATATAATTAATAATCTTAGACAACTGTGAAAAATGGGCATTTTGCAAATATTGCAATTTGGCCATGAAACTTATACCATTGTGTTCGTGGCAATTTTCTGATTGATTTTCATATGTAATGTTTTCCAAACGGAATTCAAACGAAGAAGTTATGACCGTTTGAAGTTTTGGCATCAGAAACAATTACACGTATGAAATTGGTACTTTACATTAATTATAATTGATTGATTGATTACTGATGTGTGTTAAATTACATATGTACACAGTCAGCAATGAGTCAGTAGAATTTATTAAAAGGGAAAAAATATTATATACATAAAGTTTGGTATTATTTCGATAGCTTACGTATTTATGCGCACATTTAAACGTTTGAATTTGATTAATGAAATTATTTGGAAACAAGAGTATTGTATTTATTATATATATACACATACACACATATGTATAAGGAGAGAAATGGTAAAAGGATTTATTGACAATAAATGCACATTATTAGTAATTAATGTACGTTACAATTGTAATTAACATGCGTTACAACATTTACTAATGTACGTTAATTGGAAATTAACGTAGATTGTAAACATGTAAGATGAGGGAACTAAATTTGTTTATAAAATATATATTCTTGAAGTTTTAACCTTTAATGTTTATAAATAGAAGATTTAGAAAGGAGGGTAAAATGTTAACAAATAAATGTTGTGACGACAAGAATCAACAAGGAATGATTAAAATTAGTAAGCAATCAATTAAAAAATTAACTATGAATGAATAAAATTAACCAAGGGATTGATTAGTTTAAATTGTATATGTATATATACATATATCCTAATTAATTGTACACATTCAAAAGTGTAAATAAATGTGTAACATACCCAATCGATGAATAGATAAAGATTGGGAATAAATTGATTGGCTGAATTAATGACATAATTGACATTAATGAGAATGTATAACAAAGGAAATTATTATGGATTTAAATTTGGTAAATTAAGATGGATTGATTGCTAACAAATGCAAATATTTAAAATAAATATCTAATGAGATTTATAAATTGGGAAACAATTTGTAAAGTCAATTAAGAGGGAGAGTATAATCTCTCAAAAAGTGTAATGTATACACACAAACAACAAAAATTGAAATTTTGCAATGCAATCAATTATTGGGAATAATTAATGAATAATGATTTATTTTTTGACGTCGCGGTTTTCTATTGGACTGAGAGACGTGGTTTTTGATTTCCCAGCGTTCTATTGGTCCACTAACATATATGAGCTAGAGTGGACAATCATGAGGTGTTCGGATGAACATGATTTAACCTTGGAAAATCTAATGGATTATATGCACTCACACTATCTATAAATAAACCATCTAACCTAAAACCTAATCTTTTATTCAGCCGTTGCCATAAGTCTACAGAAAAATTTATGTGTATTCTTCTTCCTCCTTTTCTCCACTAAATAAATAATACTCTTCCAAATCAAATTAAAAATATATATACCGGTTATTTGAAGAATTCTGAAGAATTTAAAAAGAGGAAGATAAGAAGAAGAAGAAAAGATTTTCAAATTTATACAAGTTCAAGTGCCAGGTGAGTGGGAACTAATATGAAATAGAAAAATAAAGTAGTTTAATTTTAGTTCTTTTCTGGCATGATAATATGAATTAATATCTGTTAATAATTGAGGTTTGATGCAAATTATTGTAACTTCTTCTTTTACCACTTCTCAATTCTAATTCATGTTTGGTTTAAAATATGCAACGTTTAAATTGCTTATTCACGTTTTATGGCGTAAATGAGACTGGTTTAATTAAATTGAATTAGAATTGTTATTCAATATTTAATGGCATAACTAGTTAGTTGGGTAAATTCAGAATATGTTCTTTGAATAAAATTGGAAATTTGGTTGGTATAATTACATAATTCTGAATATGTGTTTATTCCATATGCGGCCTTAAACGTAAAAAGTGGAATTTTGTGTAATTAAATGGTTTGTGGCTATTGGATAAATACTTTGTACAGATTAAATCTCTAAAAGGAGAACGTAAATTAGGGTGGAAGAAAAAAAATGTAAATAAATAGACCCTAAAAGCCAGTATAAATCTGTAACAAAATGGTATAAAAATTACAGACAAACCATATGGACTGAACGGACGTGAAATTGAAACACCATTTATGTAAGAAAGAGGGAAACTATGAAATAACCAAATCGCATGTAAAAATGGCCCAAAGCAGATTAAAGGAAATAAACAGTATGTAAACTATAACGGTAAAATTAATTAATCCGGAAGCGATTTGGTAGGCAGACCTTGTAAAGGTCTGTATAGGTGTTTCATGGAGTTAAGACCAAAATATAGTTTTGGTTGTACGTATTAGGAGCGAGCAAGTAGGTTCGCAAGGATGTTTGTTACCTTTCATAGGTTGCTTGTATGTAGGATAGATAGTGTCCGCAATCGAAGGCTTCTTCAAGCAGATTGACGCGAACGGAACAGGGCAAGTGTGCTCCGATGTAGGCTTCTTTAGGCAGATCGTTGGAGGATTTTGCTCAACTGACCTAGCTGCGGGCGCTCTTTCGGAAGACCGACACTTTGGATAGGGGCAAGTCCACGTTGGTGATCGAGGAGACAAGAGGATAGGAGTCCAGTTTGGCAGAGCTTGAGCGCAACTTTGGGGTCCTGCGAGGTTGTTTGAGTCGGCACCGGTCAAACGTAAGCGGCATTTAATCACAGTGCACGGGTGAAGAGCATGACTTTCACGCTGTAGCACATGTATAGACTGTCACAGTGCATGAGTGAAGAGCACGACTTTCATGGTGTAGCATATGGATTGGTAAGAACAGAAGGTCCGACATGTCGATTGACGTTGTAACAACCCGAAGTTTAGTAACAATTAATTATCGTCTAATGACGATTTAATTGGTTGTTAATGGCTATTTGGAATTTTTAATTGGGTTAAAAATTCTTTGTAAAAGTGTTAAGGGTATGCGGGCTTAAAATAAATCTTGGCCCACATTTCCCTTTATACTTGGTGCCGTGGTTTTCTAAGGCAAAACCGTTTCCCCCTAATTTATTTGATTCGAAAAAAAAACCTAAACAAACGAAAGAAAAAAAATGGCGGCCTCGTCCCCTTTGCGAAATTTAGGGTTGCTCGTTCGACGCTCGTCCCCCTGTGCTTAGATGTTAGGGCTTCTGAAATTGAGGCTGTCGACTTCAATGTCTCGATCGATTGAAAAGGTGAGTGATCTCTTTTCACTCACATCTAGTTTGAATTGAATTTTGATGGGAAATTGCTTGGACTTTGTATTTGATTTCAGTGTTGACTTTGGTCGTTAGTTGGTTTGAAACATATATTTTGGTTTTGTTTTGATGCCGAGGATGTTAAACATTATATAGGGTTTGAACCCCTGTAATCTCGTTCGTATGTTTTTATTTGAATTCGTCAGTTACTTTGCGTTGGCCATTGATCTTGCTTGGATACTTGAGATTTATTCTGACTTTGTCTTGCCATATATTCGTAATACATATTCCTTTAAACAATTTTGTGCATGCCATGGTGTTGAACGATTCTGGGTTGATTTGTGAATTTGACTTCGGTTACTTTGAATTGCAGTTTGACGATGTTGAATTTTTCTTCGTGACTTCGGGCTTGATTTGTTCTTATTGTTCGACTTTGTTTTACTTGTTCAAGTTTGTGACTTCGACACTTTAACTGTTGCTTTGAATTTGTACATGGCTGTTGTTTGTTTGAAACTGCTGCTATAAAACTATACTTTGGCCACTTTGATTTTTTCTTCTTGCTGCTTGATTTTGTTAATTTTTATCGACCTTGCTTTGTCACCTGTTTCTGCATATACGTGCATATATACATATGTATGTGTGTATGCATATATTAGTTTATATGCATATGCACATATATAGTTCATGTGTACATGCTTGCTGTGTTACTGAACCTTTCTTGGTCGAGACTTGTTTTACTGTTGAAATGCTGTTGGTTTGAGTTTTGTTGCCTTTTGCTGGTATTTGTGTAGTCTGGTCTGGTTTGATTTGCTGTCTGCATTTGCTCGAATGCATTTGGTTGCTTGATGGTACATGTATTCATGTATTTCGACTGGGTTTTTGGCTTGAATGTATTTGAACTTGTGCACTTCACTTGGAACTGTCTTTGTGTATTGTCTTTTTGGTTGAGTCTGGACACTGTGAGTTGTTTGCATCTGTATATCATCAATTTGATATTGTAGTTGTCCACTGGTAGACATGTTTGCTAGTATGTGTTCATCTCCACTTGATTCTTGTTTGCATATAAGTTTGGTCATTGTTGAAGCTACACTCGTGCATGATTCAATTTGAGGTTGCCTCTGCTATGCTGTTGCTCTTTGTAGCTTGCATCTGTGCATGTCACTGTTATCACATTGCTGTCTGGTTCAAGTCTGCACTTCATGTTGTACTTGATGTTGTATTTTCTGTTGTCCGGTGGCATTTGGTTGTGTTTCACTGTGTCATATTGCTTTGAGGCAATTTTCACTTGCTTTGGTTCCAGTTTTGGTTCAAGTGCTTGAGTCTGGGTTGCATCATTTCTGTGTACATGTGCCTGTGCATCCTACTGTTGCATTGCCTTGTATTTGCAGTGCCTTATTGTCACTGCCTTGATTTGGTTTCTTGATGAATTGATTTTAGCTCGCTTCTGAATTTACTGAACTTTGATAGTCTCGACTCATTTCATGATGATTTTTGAAATTTCACTTTTGTTGAATCCAGCTTTATATGCTCGGGTTTGACCTCGTGCTTGATTGGGAGTTTTCATTGTGCATTCGTGTGCACTTCGTTCATTTGATGGTTACTGGGTGGATGCTGTTGCAGTTCCATCTGGTTCATTTTGATTTGATGCTATTTGTTTTTGATTCATGGAGCTTTTGTGTATTTCATCACTGTAGTGGCGAGGCAGTGCACGCGAGCGTGTACTGCAGCTGAACAGTATTGATTATTTTGTTGTTAATTGCTGTTTAGGCAATTCTGTGGTTTTCATATTATCTTCATTGATAATCTTTTTATTTATCCTTGTTGATGATTGAATTTGCTGATTTGTTATTCAACATTATTTAGTGTTATATTTACCGTTATCCGTTTTCCTTGTTAAAGGATTGGATAGACGAGATTTCTATGACTGTCATCTATTTGCTATTTGATTATTATTGCTTCTGTGCATTAATAACTGAGTTTTAATTAGACTGACCCGTGTATTATTTTCTTTTGAATTTAATACTCGGGTCAGACCGAGTTATTTCAGGTTGTTGATATCTTGATTTGGGTTGCTGCTTGAGCTATGAAGTCTCTTCATATCTTTTGGAGTAGTCGTCGTCATTTTGTAGTAGTTAGAGTATCTGATCTAGGTTGATATGTATTCATGTATATTATTCGATAATGAACTTGTATATATAACTTCCAGAGTCGACAGTTGTAGTTGTATCATATGTATTGTGCCAAATGTATTGTAACTGACATCAGTTATATATATATATATATATATATATATATGAGACTTTTATTATCTGTGTTCCGCATTTAGCTTATCTGTGTTATTATTATATATATTGTCCTAAACTATTATGAACCATCGTAGTTCGTTTTATACTGGAATTGGGTAGGTCGATGGGAGTAAATAAATAAGAGATGAAAAATTAAGAATATATACACCACTCCTATCGAGGTAACCAGTACTAGTGTAAGGCATTACTACGGATGGCCGCTCATATCCAGCCTTATTCTTCGTAATAACAGACAGTATTTCTTTTAATACTCTTTGTTATTGTGAGTATAGAGGTGGGGCGTTACAGTTGGTATCAGAGCTTGGGGTTTATGGACATAATATAAAACATAACTTAGATGGAACATGTGTTACAACTATTTGTCGATGTTTTTAGTTGTGCTTTGAGTCAAAACTAAAGTTTTTAAATTATGATGAAATTTTTAAATATCTTTATTTAAAAATAAAAGTGAAACTGTGTTTTGATGATTGATTAATTTTAGACTGTTTATCAGAGTACGCAGCGGAAGCAGTGACACTGTCTTTGCTGAGTACAGCTGTTAACCTTTTTGATTTAAAAATCAAAATATGAAATTGAAATAAATTTCATTTGTTTTTTACATAGCTGGGTTTATTCTGTTTCTTTGAAAATTTCGAATCCGATTTGAGGATTCGAAGCGATTGTAGTTATCTGATTTTTGTTGTTTTGAATTATCTTCATTGAAGATACATTCGAATGATTTCTTTGTTTATTTTGTAGTATACGTGCAGATTTGAGTTGCACGTTACTGCATTAATTTTACGTTGAACCGGTGTTTGGTTTTAAACGTATTTTGTTGCCGTTATTTTATAACGGGATTTTTACATCGGTGCTAAATTTTTAAAGCACAGTGTTTTGTGACATTTTGATGAATGAAAATTCATTGGTATTACATTTTGATGTGAATTATTTTGATGAGATTTTGACGTTTAGAAATTACTGTCGCTTTGACTTCAGTAACCATCAATTTTAAAGTGGATTTTCAAGCGGTTATTCCGCAATGCTGATTTTGAGATTCGTTTTACGATGTTTTGGGAAGTGCAATTTCCTTTTCAAAATTTCTACTGAGGTTGCTGTTTTAATCACGTGTTCTGAAAATTGTTTTAAATTTTTTACAGTTTACGCTTTCAAAAGAATGAGGAAGCGATTTAAACGCTTCAGCAAAATTGAGGACTATGAATCCTAACTTTTACTGTTTCGCTTAATTCCAGACTTGTCCGTTTGAGAACATAAAATGTTAATCATATAAAATACAAATTTTTTACAGTTTGAGCTTTCAAAAGAATGAGGAAGCGATTTAAACGATTCAGCAAAATCGAGGACTATGAACCCTTACTTTTACTGATTCGCTTAATTCCGGACTTGTCCGTTTGAGAATGTAAAAGGTTATTTTTACAAAATACACAATTTTGCACTTTCAAGGAAACGATGAAGAGAATCAAACGATTTAGTAAAACTCGTGGTATGGGACATATGTGTTTGCTATTTCGGTTAATTCCGGACTCGTTAATTGAAATATTTGATGTTTTGATGATTTTGTGTGCTTTCGAGCCACTATGTTGGACCTTCGGGTCATATGATGGACCTTCGGGTCATTTGTTGGGCTCTCGGGCCACTCTGTTAGACCTTCGGGTCATATGATGGACCTTCGGGTCAAATAACAGTACTAGACCTTTGGGTCACTCTACGGACCTTCGGGTCAATTGTTGGGCGCCAAAATTATGATGAGTACTTGGTAGGCTTCGGCCATTTGTTGATGCACGTGCGGCATAGCTAAAAACTCGCCATCTGATGGGATCGATCCACCTTTTATGTTGATTTTCTAGTCATCTTAGTTGATTTCTAGATATTTGTTGTTTCCAATTATCTGCAGGTAATTGGATATTTGTTGTTTCTGATTATCGTTTTGATAATCGGATATTTGTTGTTTCTAATTATCGTTTTTGATAATCGGATATTTGTTGTTTCTGATTATCGTTTTTGATAATCGGATATTTGTTGTTTCTGATTATCGTTTTGATAATCGGATATTTGTTGTTTCTGATTATCATTTTTGATAATCGGATATTTGTTTTTTCTGGTTATCGTTTTTGATAATCGGATATTTGTTGTTTCTGATTATCGTTTTTGATAATCGGATATTTGTTGTTTTTGATTATTGTTTTTGATAATCGGATATTTGTTGTTTTCGATTATCGTTTTTGATAATCGGATATTTGTTGTTTCTAATTATCGTTTTGATAATCGGATATTTGTTGTTTCTGATTATCGTTTTTGATAATCGGATATTTGTTGTTTCTGATTATCGTTTTTGATAATCGGATAATTGTTGTTTTTGATTATCGTTTTTGATAATTAGATATTTGATGTTTTCTGATTATCGTTTTTGATAATTAGATATTTGTTGATTTGAGATTTCTGATTATCGTTTTTGATAATTAGATATTTGTTGATTGAGATTTCTGATTATCGTTTTTGATAATTAGATATTTGATGTTTTCTGATTATCGTTTTTGATAATTAGATATTTGTTGATTTGAGATTTCTAATTATCGTTTTTGATAATTAGATATTTGATGTTTTTTTATTATCGTTTTTGATAATTAGATATTTGTGGATTTGAGATTTCTGATTATCGTTTTTGATAATTAGATATTTTTTGATTTGAGATTTCTGATTATCGTTTTTGATAATTTGATATTTGTTGATTTGAGATTTCTGATTATCGTTTTTGATAATTAGATATTTGTTGATTTGAGATTTCTGATTATCGTTTTGATAATTAGATATTTATTGATTTGAGATTTCTGATTATCATTTTTGATAATTAGATATTTGATGTTTTCTGATTATCGTTTTTGATAATTAGATATTTGTTGATTTGAGATTTCTGATTATCTGATGTTTTCTTATTATCGTTTTGTTAATTAGATAATTGTGTTTTCTGGTTGTCATTTTTGATAATTGGATATTTGCTAATTTTGCTGATTTTGAGATTTTCTAGTCTCCAATTGATACTAGATTATGTTGATCATATTGAATTGCTATTTTCTATCTATTCCTGTTGATAGTTAGAGTTTGCTGACTATGAAGTTTGTGTTTTCTAGTTATTTGCTGGATAACGAGATATTTGCAGTTTTGCGAATTGTGATTTATATTTTCTAATTATCTTTGTTAATAATTAGATTTTGCTGTTTTCTAATTATCGTATCGATAATTAGATATTGTTGTTTTGTGATTTCTGTATTCTAATTATCTAATTGATAATTGATAATTGCTGATAATTGCATTTATTTAGTTTTTTGTTTTCTGATTATCTATTTGATAGTTAGATTTTGTTGAGAATTTGTGAATTTCTTTTATGAAATTAAAAGATTTCTTTGGTGTTTGTATTCCCGACTTTTATTTTCCTAACTTAACCAGTTTATGTTAGAAAAATAATTGTTATTGACATCTTTAATTATGAAAATTGCGGGGACGCAGTTTTTATAAGGAGGTGAGTCTGTAACAACCCGAAGTTTAGTAACAATTAATTATCGTCTAATGACTATTTAATTGGTTGTTAATGGCTATTTGGAGTTTTTAATTGGGTTAAATATTCTTTGTAAAAGTGTTAAGGGTATGTGGGCTTAAAATAAATCTTGGCCCATATTTCCCTTTATACTTGGTGCCGTGGTTATCTAAGGCAAAACCGTTTCCCCTTAATTTATTTGATTCAAAAAAAAAACCTAAACAAACGAAAGAAAACAAATGGCGGACTTGTCCCCTTTACGAAATTTAGGGTTGCTCGTTCGTTGCTCGTCCCCCTGTGCTCAGATGTTAGGGCTTCTGAAATTGAGGCTGCCGACTTCAATGTCTCGATCGATTGAAAAGGTGAGTGATCTCTTTTCACTCACATCTAGTTCGAATTGAATTTTGATGGGAAATTGCTTTGACTTTGTATTTGATTTCAGTGTTGACTTCGGTCGTTAGTTGGTTTGAAACATATATTTTGGTTTTGTTTTGATGTCGAGGATGTTAAACATTATATAGGGTTTGAACCCCTGTAATCTCGTTCGTATGTTTTTATTTGAATTCGTCAGTTACTTTGCATTGGCCATTGATCTTGCTTGGATACTTGAGATTTATTCTGACTTTGTCTTGCCGTATATTCGTAGTATATATTCCTTTAAACAATTCGTGCTTGCCACGGTGTTGAACGATTCTGGGTTGATTTGTGACTTTGACTTCGGTTACTTTGAACTGCAGTTTGACGATGTTGAATTTTTCTTCGTGACTTCGGGCTTGATTTGTTCTTATTGTTCGACTTTGTTTTACTTGTTCAAGTTTGTGACTTCGACACTTTAACTGTTGCTTTGAATTTGTACATGGCTGTTGTTTGTTTGAAACTGCTGCTATAAAACTATACTTTGGCCACTTTGATTTTTTCTTCTTGCTGCTTGATTTTGTTAATTTTTATCGACCTTGCTTTGTCACCTGTTTCTGCATATACGTGCATATATACATATGTATGTGTGTATGCATATATTAGTTTATATGCATATGCACATATATAGTTCATGTGTACATGCTTGCTGTGTTACTGAACCTTTCTTGGTCGAGACTTGTTTTACTGTTGAAATTCTGTTGGTTTGAGTTCTGTTGCCTTTTGCTGGTATTTGTGTAGTCTGGTCTGGTTTGATTTGCTGTCTGCATTTGCTCGAATGCATTTAGTTGCTTGATGGTACATGTATTCATGTATTTCGATTGGGTTTTTGGCTTGAATGTATTTGAACTTGTGCACTTCACTTGGAACTGTCTTTGTGTATTGTCTTTTTGGTTGAGTCTGGACACTGTGAGTTGTTTGCATCTGTATATCATCAATTTGATATTGTAGTTGTCCACTGGTAGACATGTTTGCTAGTATGTGTTCATCTCCACTTGATTCTTGTTTGCATATAAGTTTGGTCATTGTTGAAGCTACACTCATCATGATTCAATTTGAGGTTGCCTCTGCTATGTTGTTGCTCTTTGTAGCTTGCATCTGTGCATGTCACTGTTATCACATTGCTGTCTGGTTCAAGTCTGCACTTCATGTTGTACTTGATGTTGTATTTTCTGTTGTCCGGTGGCATTTGGTTGTGTTTCACTGTGTCATATTGCTTTGAGGCAATTTTCACTTGCTTTGATTCCAGTTTTGGTTCAAGTGCTTGAGTTTGGGTTGCATCATTTCTGTGTACATGTGCCTGTGCATCGTACTTTTGCATTGCCTTGTATTTGCAGTGCCTTATTGTCACTGCCTTGATTTGGTTTCTTGATGAATTGATTTTAGCTCGCTTCTGATTTTACTGAACTTTGATAGTCTCGACTCATTTCATGATGATTTTTGAAATTTCACTTTTGTTGAATCCAGCTTTATATGCTCTGGTTTGACCTCGTGCTCGATTGGGAGTTTTCATTGTGCATTCGTGTGCACTTCGTTCATTTGATGGTTACTGGGTGGATGCTGTTTCAATTCCATCTGGTTCATTTTGATTTGATTTGATGCTATTTGTTTCTGATTCATGGAGCTTTTGTGTATTTCATCACTGTAGTGGCGAGGCAGTGCACGCGAGCGTGTACTGCAGCCGAACAATATTGATTATTTTGTTGTTAATTGTTGTTTAGGCAATTCTATGATTTTCATATTATCTTCATTGATAATCTTTTTATTTATCCTTGTTGATGATTGAATTTGTTGATTTTTTATTCAACACTATTTAGTGTTATATTTACAGTTATCCGTTTTCCTTGTTAAAGGATTGGATAGACGAGATTTCTGTGACTGTCGTCTATTTTCTATTTGATTATTATTGCTTCTGTGCATTAATAACTGAGTTTTAATTAGACTGACCCGTGTATTATTTTCTTTTGAATTAAATACTCGGGTCAGACCGAGTTATTTCAGGTTGTTGATATCTTGATTTGGGTTGCTGCTTGAGCTATGAAGTCTCTTCATATCTTTTGGAGTAGTCGTCGTCATTTTGTAGTAGTCAGAGTATCTGATCTAGATTGATATGTATTCATGTATATTATTTGATAATGTACTTGTATATATAACTTCCAGAGTCAATAGTTGTAGTTGTATCATATGTATTGTGTCAAATGTATTGTAACTGACATCAGTTATATATATATGAGACTTTTATTATCTGTGTTCCGCATTTAGCTTATCTGTGTTATTATTATATATATTGTCCTAAACTATTATGAACCATCGTAGTTCGTTTTATACTGGAATTGGGTAGGTCGATGGGAGTAAATAAATAAGAGATGAAAAATTAAGAATATATACCACTCCTATCGAGGTAACCAGTACTAGTGTAAGGCATAACTACGGATGACCGCTCCTATCCAGCCTTATTCTTCGTAATAACAGACAATATTTCTTTTAATACTCTTTGTTATTGTGAGTATAGAGGTGGGGCATTACAGACGTTTAGTACTACTGCATGGTTGACTTCCCTAGAGTGACCATGGACTTTGGCTTCTTAGGAAAGATATCCAAGAAGGATTCATTGCATTCTATTATTCACCCTCTACGATATCCGGGGAAGACCTAAAATTAAACTGTTTTGTTCTTTCTGCTTCATTTTATTTCTCATTCACCAGACTTTATGTCTGACCCATTCCTATTTTTCCTATTTTCCCCAAATCACAGGAAGATAGTTTAGCAACTATTGGGATTTAGTAAAAAGGCAAGTTTCAATCCTAGGTTCAACACTGTTAGGGAAAGTAGCCTAATCCGGGTTAGTAACCATATGTTAAATACTTTATCATTATTTCGCTGTGAGATTTTATAAACATTACTCTGACTTGCCTTTGTTATTTGCAGGATATCAAACCAGCAATTCGTGCTTTAGTGGACTTGGATTTTCGATTCATCGAAAATTTAAGCCTACTAGGGTGCAGATTGTTACATTTGGTATCAGAGCTTAGGTTAGCATATCATAAGAATTAGGAAGAATGAGTGAATGTATTTGCAAAAATAAATATACTTAAATCCAATTAATCCCAATTATAGATTAGTAACATCTGAAAAGTTCATGGTAAGAAAGAAAATTTGTACTTGAGTTCTAGTTGGGTTGCGGTAGCCCAAGGATATTCAGTCCCCATTTTTATTTCCGATGGAATATGTACAATAGGTTCATTTATTGGAAATGAATTAGAATCCATATGTTATGCTAGTAGGAAAATTCCTTAGAGAAAGAGGATTTAGGTTTGGGGAAAAAAGGATTTCCAAGATTAGGAACAGGACATTCCTAAGGAAGTAAGTAAAGGTCCACTTTAAGTTTAACCGATTAAAGAGGAAACTTTTTTAGATTAAAAAGTTGAAATATATTTGAAAAGGTAAATAATGGATTTTGGAAAAGTGGTATGGCTTTTGTATGATATAGAATTTTATTTGAAGAAAAATTCTTTTTGTAAGATTATACAGCATAAGTAGCTTGCTAGTTTCTTTATAAAACAAAATGAATTTAAATTTAAGTTAATTGGAAGCCAGAAATTTCAATAAAGGAAATTTTGTAAAACTCTATTCTTATGAAAGGGTTAAAAGAGCAATATAGCTTGGAAATATTTTTAGATGAAAATTATTTTTATGGGTGAACAAAATAAATGGTAGAAATTGGGAATAGAGTACATATTTTAAAATGGGAGATGTAGAACTTGAAATTTAGTTAAGTAACTGCATTAGTATTGTAGATGTAACGATACGACTTTTCGACGCTCGAAAGTTGACATTAATATGTCCACTGTATCAAATGCCGCGCAATCGAATGCCGGAAAATCGAACCATTAGGGTTAAAAAGAAGAGGTAGAAGAAGACAAAAGAAAAGAAAGAAAAGAAAAACAAAAACAGAACAATATCAGAATCTCACATTCGCAGCGAAACAATATATAATAGATAATCACTAGTCTTTTAAACAAAGAACTATATCAGTTTATACAATACAACAATGAGAGTCAATATACAACTCAATACAACAATGGAAAGTTATATTAACTTGTCCTTATACAAAATACACAGCGGAATAAATAAACAAGTACGGTAGTATGCCTCGCCATCCAGCTCGTCTCCAAAGCTCCAGAATATCCTGATAACATAACTCTAGGCTGCCCGTGTGGAAAATTATGGGCACCCAGAGTTTAGAAAGGGAACAATAAACTCCGAGTCAGTCATGGTGACTGGTGTGAGATCGTAAAACAGTTATTTTCATAAAGAAAATAAAACAAATTCGCAATGCTTTTGGAAAATGAAACTACCATAAGGCCTCCCGCCACACACACAATGCAAACGCAGAATTGGAGGAGATTTCTCCTTATGATAGTCAAATATGCTTACTACGAAAAAATCAGTTGATATTATTATTATTAATGTCTAGTGTGGAAAACATTTCGAAAGTATAATATTAATCTTAGCCAGCATAGGCATTCCGCACTTATGCCTACTATAGCTACTATGTTCAATAGTAGGTTACCGCCACATTCCATAACAGGTTATACAACTAAAACCGTACAGGGTTCGTATTGTTTCTTTGGATTTCCAACAAATGGTCAGGCTAAGGAACTTCCTTACACCGAAATGGAAACGCCTCTGGAAAGACGCCCCGAGAACCTAACCGAATCTCTGCAAACACAAGGCTGACGCTACCTCACACTATACAGTTGTAACTAGGTAGCTAACACACAAGCTATGCCATCCCCTGGTCGTTACCGACCTTTATTCGAGGATCCTCAACCACAAAGCAACAACCATAAAGTATAATAAATTTGCAGCATCAACATAGGTAAAATATCTGGGCTCCATACCATGATATCACCTTTTATCCAGAAGGAAATGACATACCCTAGGGGCGCGACCCCTAAAAACCTTGCCGCAACATTCCTGTTTCGACCATTACCGGGTTGTGAGGCTCGACGAAGTCTCGTCCACAAAGCTACGCTTTTTCACAAAGCCATGCTTTGATCAACAGATGATCAACAGCACTTCGTATGCCACATTACCAAATTGGGAATGTATCACAAGTAACCATCAACTACATAACCTCTGAGCTCGTACATCTCAGAGAAGGGTGTTAAGCTAAGAGAATAAATTCTCCGCCACCAACAGAAATGTATTTGATAGAAACCAGCTTTACATCTCAAAGTGTAACGTCAGACACAGATCCATACAAGTCCGTTCCGGGATCGAACGGAACCGAAGGCACTTCCAAAGAAGCCCTTGCAATCCGGGTATTCACTAATCACGTCCGGACTTCCCATCACAAGAAGAGTGATATAAATCTCTATACCGGAGCAACTCGGTGCAGAGACATTCAACAGGTTGTCCTTTCATTTTCGAAAATACCCGGTCTTCACACCAGTCTTCAAATGTTATCCATTCACGACGTATCACTATTCGGAATGGGTTATATGATACAAAGTCCTCTCCTGACTTAACCGAATAATGAGCGTTTGTTTTAAAAAAAAATTCAAGTGCCATTTCAAAGGCAAATATTGATAGTCGGTTATTTAACTATCAAACAACATTCACAACAATCAACCAATTTAAATAATTTTCCCAAATTATTAAATTTCAAAATATCTTCACAAGATATATATTTTCCACACTTTATCACTTTGAAAACAAATTTCAAATCATATTTTCACTCTTGGAATAAAAATTCCTGATATTCTTATTATTTATTTCCCTTTTTCTTTATAAATTCCATTGTTAATTTAAATTTCCAAATATTCACTTATATACGATTTTCAAATCGTTTTCCAAATATTCACTTTCAAACACCAAATCAATTCCAAATTGATCTCCAAATTTATTTTTCAAACACCAAATCAATTACAAATTGATTTTCAAAATTCTTTTCAAGCACCAAATCAATTACAAATTGATTTCGAAGTTTATTTCCAAATACCAAATCATTTATCTTATTAATTTCCCAAAGATTCATTTTCCCATACCAAATCAATTACAAATTGATTTCAAACAAATTTATCGCCTTTTAAATAAATTCCTTTATTCTTTCCAAATTATTCAAAATTCTATTTTCAATAAATTCTTCAACTTTTAAACAATATTACTTAAAATCCTTTTATTAAAATCCTTTCCCATATTTTGGAATTTATTCGATAAGATTACGAAAATCAATTTTTATACTTTAATTCCTTATTTTAAATTCACCCAATTCTTTCAAAAGAAATTCACTTAAAATTTCCTACTTTAAATTTCAAAAATCCAAATTTATTTATTTCTGGTATCCAACGATACCAAAAATACATTCGGCTAAATTATAGCCTTCAGCAAATTCAATCATCGATATAATCATCCATAGATTATAAATAAATCATCACACAACATATGAAACAAATTCAAATGTTTTGAGGAATCTTGTTAGATCCCTCCAACCTGTTTCCCTGCATCCACAAATGTTAGCACAATACCCATGAAGTGACCCACTTCTTATATTCATTTTTAGTGAATTTTTTGTTGAGTTTTTTATATATATATCAATGGATCACTTCTCTTAATAAATTTTCCCAAGATCCCTTATTTTACCAATATAAAAATCTAGTATATAAAATTTAATTAGATCATTTATATATATGAAGATATATAAATGACTCTTTGCCTATCAGAGTAATTTAAAATGGCAAAGAAATTTAATCACACCTTATTTCTCATATTCCAGAGATTTGGTGTCACATAGCCATTTCTGTTCATTTTTTTCCCTTAATTTTCTTCTTTAAAACTCAAGTTTTATTATAGGATCAAATAATACCATTTTTCTTATTTTCTTGCTTTACTTCTCAAATTAATTGATTCCTGGATTTACAAGCCATATATTTAAATTCTGGGATTTTGTAATTTACTACTTATTTTTCTATGCTAAATAAAGGGTGTTTAAAATAACTCATGCATTTTAGTTTAGCCCGGGGTTCATATTTCATATTCAAACAATTTTGTGTCAGGAAAGGATACTCATATTTTGGTTTATATATATTATGCAAGGATCATATGAATAATCAAGTGCTAAACTGGATTGAAGGCTAAGCAGAGAAAACATTACATTTAGGCAAAGTGCAAATGCAAACACACATAATAAATGAAGACTTAGCATATACATGGTCTAGGTAATGTCAAAAATCAGATCAATGCAATCTTCTAGATGAACATATGGTGCAGACAACTGGTAATCTTTAAGCAAATAACAGACGATAGTAGTCAGTGTGTTATGGAATAATGGACATGCTTATTACTAATAAGATCACATGACACTACAATCTACAACAGGTTTGATTATAACCAAATGCAACCAGACTTGAATCAAGTATCTAGATATTGAGGTTTAATTCAGTATAGTTGCAATGTAGCCTTCCAATACCAAACATGCATATGAACTTGTTACCCAAAACAATACAAGTTTTTACTGAAAAATCAGATGTCCAGATAGGATTACAGGCTATGTCTTCAAACTCTTGCATGTGCTTGTATCAGTTACAAGTCATGATTAAGTTCTACTAGTTAACCAAGACATGATTCTACCCATTTACTCAAAACTTGACACTTATTTATTCATGAACAATTTCAATATCATAACTGAAGCTAAACCAATATGTCCAGGAGAACATTTCCACATATCAGATTATATGGCATGTTCTCATCCATCTCAATCCATCAGATCACTTCAGAAGCTATTAGTTAAATCCATAACTCACAAGCACATCTTGTTGCTTAAATCAACTATCCTCAAACAAATATAATACCTCAGTTTTTACAAGTTCTTTTTAAAACTCCATAGACATCAAATACTGAGAAATACTTAAGACATCAAAGAGTTTGCCTAACTTATTTATTACAATCATACTACTACTTTTCTTAAGTATTTTAAGTTCATCAAGATCTTCAATTATCCATGCAAGCAAGCTACTCATGCATCCTTCCCTACAACAATACTTTGAACTGCCTCCATAAAAATGAGACACCCCAAATTATTGCAAAGGCAACAAATAGGGTCAGAAATAAATTCTGGTATGAGTGAAATCAAAATATAATAACTTATCATTTTTAATTATTGTGTAGAGTATTCATATACTTGATGCTTATTTGGATTTATAATGTAAACTGGGTGTATATATATATATATATATATATATATATATATATATATATATATATATAAACCCCTACTAACACTCTTGCACACAAGCATCCATTCATCCATTCAATTCAGTATACATGTACACATACTCCTATGGAATTAACTCATTTTAAATCCATAGCTCAGCTCTCAATCTCAATTTATCAATTTAATTTGGTCTTAACTCTTTGCCATTGAACACCATGTGTGCATTGCAAGGGACTCAATTCTGTTAACCCCTGCACAGCGGCCTACAAGACTTAAATAAGTCATGCACATACCCATCATCCCCCTTATGATGAATAGATCAAGGCTTTACTCCTAGATTAGTTTTATAATCTAGTGACCATTCTCATTTTCTTTCAGAAAAATTTATTAACTCTTGAAATGATTTTATATTCTTTTCTTCTTTTTCATAAATCAGAGAGAGTTAAACTCACTCAGGGATTTCAACCAACCATACTAAACATTCATCAAAAGAATACCATATCTCATTTTCTAGTTGTTTTATTCAAAATTTGTTTTAACACTTGCATATCTCCTATATTCAGGAATATCATGATCACTTAAACAAATCCAGTAAAATCATATAAAAATCCTTATACTCAATTCTACTGTGAACATAGGGTAAGGTTTTTGAGAAAAACCCATAAAACATTTTAGCTTAAGATCTGAACAAATCAGCACATAAATAATTTATTGCATTGTTCATCTCAAATTTAAAACAATCTAGACATGAGCATGGACCTCCTATATTCACACTGCCTAGTTTATTTTCCAGTAATACCCTACTTCACAATAAAATGTATTTATCTTACTAAACATATTTACAAACTGATGTTTTAAGGTACTGGATCCATATCAGAGATCATGGTATTTTTCTTATCAAACAAAACAAATTAAAGCATCAACCAAAGATTTATCAAAACACCTACCATTCTCAACATTCATTTATTCAGAAAAATTTATCAAGCACAAACATGATATGGTTTTTATAAAATAATATGGCTGCCCTTAACTTGGGTCTTAATGCCTTAGCCTCATAAGATTGATTAATCACTCACCTTCCTTCCTCTTTTCCCTGAGAATACTTTAACTTGAACAATGGCTTTGGTTTGCTCTTCTTTCTTTTCTTAATATTTTCTGTTTTTCTGCAGTGAGACTGATGCTTCCCCCTTTAATTTTTAAAACATTGTTTAGGGTTTTAGTAGAGTGAAAAACCCATCTTATCCCCACACAATTGAGAGAATTCTACATATGATGTTATGGCTAGGAATGCCATTTTCTTTTTGATTTCCAATTCGGGTATTTTCAGTTGCTTTAGCTTTTCTTTTCTTTTCTGATTTGCATGCTATTTGCATGTTTCATACACACACCTTATTTTCATGTGACTTTCTTGCATTATTTATTTTCTTTATGCTAAACTGTAATGTATACATGTATATCCTTTTATCAATTAACCCCTTGTTAATATTTCAAGCTATTTATTTTCTCTTGATATATAAATGTATTCATATATTTAATTACCATAGTGTTTTTTCATATTACTTTATGTTTATTCTTTCTGGGTATAAAAATATAACATATGGTAATGTATAATCCATATATACACTCAGTCATATTTCCTCATTCCTTCCCTTGAAATACCATTCCCTTCTTATTATTTATTTTTAATTACTATAAAAGTCTATTTTTATCATTTTATTCCTTTCTGACTATTTATATTCAAGATATATATATATATATATATACATATGAATATAAGACATACTCATACTTAGTTATTTTTTTCTTCTCATTATTGTTTTACTGAAAACAACTATCCCCTTCATTATATTTTTAACTCATTCTCAATATTTATTTTCAGACTATATTTTTCTTTGAAAATTCTCCTTTTTCTGATTTTATTAAAATTATTCTTATCTCAATAATTTGGGTCTTCACATACTCTCCTCCTAAAAGGAATTGTGTCCCACAATTATTCTCTCATACATTTCCATCCAAATGTATACAAAGCATAATTTCAATTGAATGAAATTTCAAAAACTCATTCATTCCAAATCAATCAAACACACATAAATAATATTAAGGTTTCATCATAATTTTAAACATACCTTTAAGCAGGAAATAAATTAGGATATTTATCCCTCATCCTATCTTCAGCCTCCCATGTACAATCATTCTCATCCAGACTCCACTGAATTTTTACCAATTTAATTATTTTATTCCTCAATTTCTTTTCTTCTCTAGCCACAATACCCACTGGTTCCTTCCTATAAACCAGATTTTCTTGAATTTCGACTTGTGTAGGTGATTCCAGAATTGCTTCCTTATCATGTACCCATTCCCTCAATTGAGATACATGAAATACATCATGGATATTACTCAATTCCTCTGGCAACATCAGCTTATAAACCAAATTTCCTACTCTTTGAATTATCTCATATGGCCCTATAAATCTTGAAGACAACTTTCCTGCCTTGCCAAACCTTAATATTTTTCTCATTGGTGAAACTTTGAGAAATACATAATCTCCCACTTCATACTCCACTGACCTCCTTCCTCTGTCTGCATATGCCTTTTGCCTTTCTTGTGCTGCCTTCATTCTCTGTCTCACCAGTTCAATTCTTGCAGAGGTTTCTTTGATGTGATCTGGTCCTAGCAACACTCTTTCACCTGCCTCCATCCAACATGCAGGAGACAAACAAGGCCTTCCATATAAAGCCTCATATGGAGCCATACTTATAGTGGATTGGTAGCTATTGTTGTAAGAAAAATCAGCTAAATGAAGATGATCTTCCCAGTTGCCACCAAAATCAAGTATGCATGCTCTAAGCAAATCCTCTAGAATCTTGTTAACAATCTCTGTTTGACCATCTGTTTGGGGGTGGTATGCTGTGCTTAGACACAATTCTGTCCCCATTGCCTCTTGAAAGCTTCCCCAGAACCTTGAGGTAAACAAGGTATCTCTATCACTAATGATAGTCGTGGGGATTCCATGTAATTTTACTATCTCCTTCACAAATAATTGTGCTAATTTGTGAGCATTTCTGTTTGAGTTCACTGCAATAAAATGGGCTGACTTTGTGAGTCTATCAACTACTACCCAAATACTATCATTACCTCTTCTTGTTCTTGGAAAATCATCCACAAAATCCATTGAAATGCTTTCCCATTTCTAGGTAGGCACTTCCAAAGGTTGTAGTAGGCCTGAAGGTCTTTGATAGTCTGCCTTGACTTGTTGGCATGTTATACATTTTTCCACATATCTGGCTACTGCCCCTTTCATTCCTGGCCACTAATAATTTCTTTTAAGATCATGATACATTTTAGTACCACCTGGATGTATAGTGTATTTTGTCTTATGATGTTCAACCATAACTTCTTGCTTAAGTTTTTCTACACTGGGTACACAGAGTCTCCCTCTCTTCCTTAGGTAGCCTCTATCATCTACTTCATAGTTTTCCACTAATATTCCTTGTGAAATCATGTCTTTCTTCTCCTTTAAATTCGAGTCTTGATCTTGCATATTTCCTATTTTATCAACCAGTGTTGACCTTAAGGAGATAAGACTCAATCTTCCATATTCAATCATATCATTAGGCACATTGTCTGGTGCACTAATTTCTTCCTTCATCTCCACTTCACTAAGGATTGTTAAATCCTTAAACTCAGTCATCATTAAGCTTGCTAATCTTGCTTGATGTCTACTCAATGCATCTGCCACTCTATTAGCCTTTCCAGGAGTATACAATATATCTAAATCATAGGCAGCTAAAAATTCCACCCACCTATGTTGTCTCATATTCAAGTCTTTTTGGCTAAACAAATACTTGAGTGATTTGTGGTCTGTAAACAATTCAAATTTAGTACCCAATAAGTAGTGTCTCCATAGCTTCAATGCATAAACTATGGCAGCTAACTCTAAATCATGTGTGGCATATCTGGTTTCATTTGGCTTGAGTTGCCTTGATGCATAGGCTATGACCCTCCCATGTTGCATGAGTACTGCTCCTAAACCAGTCCCACTAGCATCAGTGTAAACCACTAAGCCTTCATTTCCTTCTGGCACTTGCAAGACTGGAGCTTCCATCAATGCTTTCTTCAATGATTCAAAAGCTTGCTCACACTTCTCTGTCCACACATAAGGTTGCTCTTTTCAAGTTAACTTGGTTAGTGGAATAGCTATTCTTGCAAAGTCCTTTATGAACCTTCTATAGTAACCTGCCATCCCTAGAAATGATCTTACTTCAACCACTGATTTTGGCCTACTCCAAGATTGCACTGCCATCACCTTAGTTGGGTCTACACTAACTCCTTGTTGTGATGTAATGTGTCCCAAAAATTTTACTTCATTCTGCCAAAATGTGCATTTGGAGAATTTGGACTTTAAATCATGTGCTCTTAGTCTAGACAAAACCAGATGTAAATGTTTTGCATGATCCTTTTCTGATTTTGAATACACCAATATGTCATCAATAAAGACAACCACAAATTTGTTTAGAAAATCTCTGAATGTCCTATTCATTAGATCTACAAAATAAGATGGTGCATTTGTCAACCCAAAAGGCATTACTAAATATTCATATAGCCCATACCTTGTGTTGAATGCTGTGTATTTAATACTCTCCTCTTCAACCTTCATTTGGTGAAATCCAGAGGCTAAGTCTAGCCTTGAGAAAATTCTTGCTCCATTTAATTGATCAAACAAATCATCAATTCTGGGAAGTGGATATTTATTTTTAATGGTGACTTTGTTTAATTCCCTATAATCAATGCACATCCTCAAAGTACCATCATGCTTCTTCACAAATACAACTGGAGAACCCCAGTTTGAACTACTAGGCCTTATGAAGCCTTTCTGCTCCAATTCTTCCAACTGATGTTTTAATTCCACTAATTCTTTAGGACCCATCCTAGTAGGCTTCTTGATGATTGGGCTTGCTCCTGAGATTAGCCTTATTTGAAATTCTACTTGCCTATTTTCTGGAACACCTATGACTTCACCAAAGACATCTGGGTATTCATTTATAATTTTTATGTCTTCCAGTGTTAATTCTTTCTCAGTCATGCTACATATTTGGTTAAGGTAATTGATTTTAGCAATTTCACTCATGACTATAATATTTTTACCATTTTCTGTTTTCAGAGAAATAGTAAAATTTCTAAGTTTAAAATTGCTTTGTATTTTCTTAGCCAATCTACTCCTAGAATAATTCCTATTCCAAGATATTTTAGCACAAACAAATCAGAATTAAACATATTTCCACCTATGTTTAACTCTACTCCCAAACATTTAATCCCTAACATGCAAGAACTACCTAGTGGGCTTTGAATAAACAAGGGATTATCAACTAAATAACACGTGAGAGTCAATTTATTCACTATGTCTTGGGATATTAGTGAATGTGTTGCTCCAGTGTCATATATAACTGAGATGGGGTGATCTTTAATTAGAAGTATACCTTCCAATTGTCCAGAACTTCCCACTGCAGTTGCTTTTGCTTTGCCCTCAAGTGCTCCTACCTTTGCTCCCTTTTTGAATTCTGGGCAATTCTTCTTAATATGACCTTCTTTCCCACAGTTGTAGCAACTGAATGGGGTTTTCTTAGCTGCTTGACACCTATTACTCATGTGTCCTTCCTTGCCACAATTGTAGCAAATGATCTTCTTCTTCACTTCTCCACTGGTTGCTCCTTCAACCTTTTGATTTGAATTCCTCTTGTCATAAGGGTGAGCTCTATTTTCCCCCTTCTTATTATTGTTGTTAGCCCTCATGCTCCTGAATTTTTCTCTGGCATTATCATGTTGTTCAAAAGAGAGAGTGAGATCTATGACTTGATCAAATGTTTTGTCTTTGTAGGGTAGCATTGCTCTACTTAAATTAGCATTAAGTCCTTGAATAAATCTGGAATTCTTTAATTCTTCGTTCCCTATGAGCATGGTTCCATACTTGGATAAACTCTCAAATTTTTGTGTGTATTCAGTTACACTCATTGATCCTTGCCTCAATCTTATGAACTCCTCAAGCAATGATGCCTTAGCTGTTGCTGGGACAAATATGGCCTCAAGCATGTCCTTAAATTGATACCATGTTATCTCATTTTCTGGCCTTCCTGTGATAATAACCTCCCACCAATCAAGTGCTGCTCCTTTGAGTCTCCTGGTAGCAATTTGCCTTTTCCTTTGATCATTTATTTGCATGTTTGCAAATATCCTATCCAAAGTTCTTAGCCATGTTTGCACTCCCATAACTCCTTCAGTACCTTCAAAATCCTTGCCCCCTAAGTTTGAGAATGTTTTCAGTAGCTTAGACAACTCCTCATGAGGATTCTCTTCCCTGTGCCCTGCTCCTTCCCTAAATGCCCTCACCAAATCTTGCAAATTGACTAATGGTGTTGCATTGGAGGGTCCTGCTCCATGATTTGGTGGTCTTCCTACCATGATTTGCTATACAATTTACATAACTAGTTAGTCTAATTTGTAATTTAATTATTTCAGTGGTTTTATTTATACTGAAAATATTGTTATGTATTTGGTCTCATAAGATTTTATTCCTATAAGAGAATTTGATTTTATTTTTGCTATGTTTAATAACATAGCTCTAATACCAACTGAAGTGACCCACTTCTTATATTCATTTTTAGTGAATTTTCTATTGAGTTTTATATATATATATATCAATGGATCACTTCTCTTAATAAATTTTCCCAAGATCCCTTATTTTACCAATATAAAAATACTAGTATATAAAATTTAATTAGATCATTTATATATATGAAGATATATAAATGACTCTTTGCCTATCATGGTAATTTAAAATGGCAAAGAAATTTAATCACACCTTATTTCTCATATTCCAGAGATTTGGTGTCACATAGCCATTTCTGTTCATTTTTTTTTCTTAATTTTCTTCCTTAAAACTCAAGCTTGATTATGGGATCAAATAATACCATTTTTCTTATTTTCTTGCTTTACTTCTCAAATTAATTGATTCCTGGATTTACAAGCCATATGTTTAAATTCTAGGATTTTGTAATTTACTACTTATTGTTCTATGCTAAATAAAGGGTGTTTAAAATAACTCATGCATTTTAGTTTAGCCCGGGGTTCATATTTCATATTCAAACAATTTTGTGTCAGGTAAGGATACTCATATTTTGGTTTATATATATTATGCAAGGATCATATGAATAATCAAGTGCTAAACTGGATTGAAGGCCAAGCAGAGAAAACATTACATTTAGGCAAAGTGCAAATGCAAACACACATACTAAATGAAGACTTAGCATATACATGGTCAAGGTAATGTCAAAAATCAGATCAATGCAATCTTCTAGATGAACATATGGTGCAAACAACTGGTAATCTTTAAGCAAATAACAGATGATAGTAGTCAGTGTGCTATGGAATAATGGACATGCTTATTACTAATAAGATCACATGACACTACAATCTACAACAGGTTTGATTATAACCAAATGCAACCAGACTTGAATCAAGTATATAGATATTGGGGTTTAATTCAGTATAGTTGCGGTGTAGCCTTCCAATACCAAACATGCATATGAACTTGTTACCCAAAACAATACAAGTTTTTACTGGAAAATCAGATGTCCAGATTGGATTACAGGCTATGTCTTTAAACTCTTGCATGTGCTTGTAACAGTTACAAGTCATGATTAAGTTCTACTGGTTAACCAAGACATGATTCTACCCATTTACTCAAAACTTGACACTTATTTATTCATGAACAATTTCAATATCATAACTGAAGCTAAACCAATATGTCCAGGAGAACATTTCCACATATCAGATTATATGGCATGTTCTCATCCATCTCAATCCATCATATCACTTCAGAAGCTATTAGTTAAATCCATAACTCACAAGCACATCTTGTTGCTTAAATCAACTATCCTAAAACAAATATAATACCTCAGTTTTTACAAGTTCTTCTTAAAACTCCATAGACATCAAATACTGAGAAATACTTAAGACATCAAAGAGTTTGCCTAACTTATTTATTACAATCATACTGCTACTTTTCTTAAGTATTTTAAGTTCATCAAGATCTTCAATTATCCATGCAAGCAAGCTACTCTTGCATCCTTCCCTGCAGTAATACTTTGAACTGCCTCCATAAAAATGAGACACCCCAAATTATTGCAAAGGCAACAAATAGGGTCAGAAATAAATTTTGGTATGAGTGAAATCAAAATATAATAACTTATCATTTTTAATTATTGTGTAGAGTATTCATATACTTGATGCTTATTTGGATTTATAATGTAAACTGGGTATATATATATATATATAAATATAAACCCCTACTAACACTCTTGGACACAAGCATCCATTCATCCATTCAATTCAGTATACATGTACACATACTCCTATGGAATTAACTCATTTTAATTCCATAGCTCAGCTCTCAATCTCAATTTATCAATTTAATTTGGTCTTAACTCTTTCCATTGAACACCATGTGTGCATTGCAAGGGACTCAATTCTGTTAACCCTTGCATAGAGGCCTACAGGACTTAAACAAGTCATGCACATACCCATCATCCCCCTTATGATGAATAGATCAAGGCTTTACTCCTAGATTAGTTTTATAATCTAGTGACCATTCTCATTTTCTTTCAGAAAAATTTATTAACTCTTGAAATGCTTTTATATTCTTTTCTTCTTTTTCATAAATCAGAGAGAGTTAAACTCACTCAGGGATTTCAGCCAACCATACTAAACATTCATGAAAAGAATACCATATCTCATTTTCTAGTTGTTTTATTCAAAATTTGTTTTAACACTTGCATATCTCCTATATTCAGGAATATCATGATCACTTAAACAAATCCAGTAAAATCATATAAAAATCCTTATACTCAATTCTACTGTGAACATAGGGTAAGGTTTTTGAGAAAAACCCATAAAACATTTTAGCTTAAGATCTGAACAAATCAGCACATAAATAATTTATTGCATTGTTCATCTCAAATTTAAAACAATCTAGACATGAGCATGGACCTCCTTTATTCACACCGCCTAGTTTATTTTCCAGTAATACCCTACTTCACAATAAAATGTATTTATCTTTCTAAACATATTTACAAACTGATGTTTTAAGGTACTAGATCCATATCAGAGATCATGGTATTTTTCTTATCAAACAATCAAACAAAACAAATCAAAGCATCAACCAAAGATTTATCAAAACACCTACCATTCTCAGCATTCATTTATTCAGAAAAATTTATCAAGCACAAACATGATATGGTTTTTATAAAATAATATGGTTGCCCTTAACTTGGGTCTTAATGCCTTAGCCTCATAAGATTGATTAATCACTCACCTTCCTTCCTCTTTTCCTTGAGAATACTTTAACTTGAACAATGGCTTTGGTTTGCTCTTCTTTCTTTTCTTAATATTTTATGTTTTTCTGCAGTGAGACTGCTGCTTCCCCCTTTAATTTTTAAAACATCGTTTAGGGTTTTAGTAGAGTGAAAAACCCATCTTATCCCCACACAATTGAGAGAATTCTACATATGATGTTATGGCTAGGAATGCCATTTTCTTTTTGATTTCCAATTCGGGTATTTTCAGTTGCTTTAGCTTTTCTTTTCTTTTCTGATTTGCATGCTATTTGCATGTTTCATACACACACCCTATTTTCATGTGACTTTCTTGCATTATTTATTTTCTTTATGCTAAACTATAATGTATACATGTATATCCTTTTATCAATTAACCCCTTGTTAATATTTCAAGCTATTTGTTTTCTCTTGATATATAAATGTATTCATATATTTAATTACCATAGTGTTTTTCCTTATTACTTTATGTTTATTCTTTCTGGGTATAAAAATATAACATATGGTAATGTATAATCCATATATACACTCAATCATATTTCCTCATTCCTTCCCTCTGAAATACCATTTCCTTCTTATTATTTATTTTTAATTACTATAAAAGTCTACTTTTATCATTTTATTCCTTTCTGACTATTTATATTCAAGATATATATATATATATATATATACACATATGAATATAAGACTTACTCATACTTAGTTATTTTTTTCTTCTCATTATTGTTTTACTGAAAACAACTATCCCCTTCATTATATTTTTAACTCATTCTCAATATTTATTTTCAGACTATATTTTTCCTTGAAAATTCTCCTTTTTCTGATTTTATTAAAATTATTCTTATCTCAATAATTTGGGTCTTCACAACCCATTCCACTTCAAGGTGGAATATCGCCGTATATGGGATTTATAAAATATCATCCGCTATTATGCGGCGCATAGGGTCTCATCCGCTATATAATGCAGGAAATCACAACTTCGATATATATATTCCAATATATATATATATTGCTATATACTACTATATATATACTATCACAATCCAAACAGTCAAATCAATAACTGCAATTCCAAATTTTATTTGAGTGAGACGATCTCACCTTTGCTTTAATTTTGCAATCCATTTTCCATTCCGGTTTGTTTTCTTTGCAATTTTAACCTTGTATAAACAATTATATGATTTCATTAATATTCGAATAAATCGAACAATCAAATTTCATTTAATAAAATTTCATTAACTAATGATTTAATTTTTATACTTCATTGGAATATTTTTCTTTTTCTTTTGAAACCATATACTAAAATAAAATCTATGTATATTTTAAAATAATCAATACAGATTTTTATAAATCTGGTTTTATACAAAAGTTTCTCAACTTTTAAAATTTCCATTTCCAAAACCCTGCCTCTACATATATATATATTTTTTCCTTATATATATATATATATTTAAAATAAAATATGTATGTGTTTTTATACTTTTATATTTATATTTTCTTCTCTATAAAAGAAAGTACAGAAATTTCTTTACTGTATAAAAATTTTCCTTCCTTTTAAAACATAAATCTGGTTTTAAAAATTTGTTTCTGTGCCCATATACAAAACTTCCAATCTGCATATACACGTTTAAATTAAAACCCAAAACAGCAATATACCTCACTGTCGAGAAAATACGCTGCACTACCCAATCAACGTCGTCGACCCTCACCATCAGACCATCACGCTCCATCATCTCGTGCTCGCCTCGCAGCCGCGTACGCACTCGATCCAAGTACAAGCTTCCCCCACGAGACCACCACTCGCGACTTCCTGGCCCTCCTTCCTCACGCGCGTGCCTTCGCCTTCCCATTCTCCCTCCACTCGCAAACCCCAAAGATCCACACGCACTCGTCGATTCTAATTTTTGGGGAGGACGAATTTATTAACCCTCGAGATCGAAGAATTTGGGGAGCGGCTTCGATCTGGGAGCAAAAGACTACGATTTCCCCTGATTATTTACTTGATCTCGATTACATTTTTGGGAGTTTTAAAGCGGTCTGCCATTTTCTTCTTTACGAGCACTCTCGACTTCAATTTTTCAGAGAAGGAAAACTTGATTTGAATTTGTTCGAACTGGGTATGGGAAGAGTTACAAAATTGATTTAGAGCAGAAGTTAATTTCTATCGTTCAAACTACAGATGTAAAGGAGATAGGCTCGAGATATTTCCTTGCGTGATTTAACTGAGGTGAAAGAAAGTAGGGTGAGGGCAGAGAATCTCTACTATATGAAAAATTGACGTGACAGAAATTTGACTGGTTAATATACATTATATTTAAATTTAAATTTAAAATCGTCTCGATATCACCACTCAAAATTTCGAACTCCTATCGAGGCGTTCTGCTAGGCGTTTATAATGTTATACGCCTATTTCGAGCACAATGGAAAAGGTTTCGAGTCCAAATTCGATCGTATGGAAAAGATAGCTTTTTGGACCAGTTATAATATTAAATTTTCGATTTAAATTCAGCGCGTTTGCTTATCGTACGGCCAAACGATCACTTCAAACATTATGAAAATTGAAATCCGATAATAATACAATATTATGGATCCAATGGAACTGGTTTCATCAAATTCCAAGACCGTGCCTCGGAACGTTATTTTCAAATATCGATTTAAACGATAAATTTCAAAACTGAACAAAACAGTTTCAAATTCGATTCTGAAGCTTTTATTATCTTCAGTACTATAAATATAAATTTTCCAAGCCTTCAAAATATTTTTAATCAGCTTAAAACTAAAGAATCAAATTTTTTTTATCCCACTTCAATAATTAAATTCAATAATTAGATTGCCAAATTCATTCTGATATTTGATTTTCAAATTAAACAATCATTCGAATATTTAAACTCAATCAAATATTCACATTTCAAATATCAAAAATTCAGGGTCGTTACAGTAGATTGGTTGGGATTTGACATACTTTAATTTATTGGAATGAAGGGAGTAATGACATAATTTTCTATGAATCAACCAAGCTATAAATAAACATGTTTTGTTGAAATTATAAGGAATATGCAGAAAAAAATCCTTGTAATTTCACACAAGCATAAATCTTCCTTTAAAAGATTCATTGAAGATTTTTAATGGTTTCTGTAGTAGTTCCAATATATTAAAGTATAAAATCTTTAAGTATAATTAAAAGTGTAGTAATTGGAATAAATGTTAGTAAGTGTAGTAGGAAAAAAGTCAAGGAACTCTTCAGAGATCCGTTGTTCTTATCTACTCTAATTTTTGTAATATGAAAATTATGAAGGAACATTTTAAAACAAATAATGTATGTCTTTGGAATAAATGGTTTGGTGAAAATAAATAAGTTTTTGAAAAAGAAAAACTTAATGAAAAAGTTGAATCAAAGATTCCAATTTTTAGAAATTTGTAAAAGTCTTTAAAAGGAAAAATAGGTTAAATTCTAAACTAAGAATTATTGGTATTCCCATCTAGGTTTAGGGGATAATTTAAATTCAAACATGTAAGAGTGTAAGGTAAAGCCATCAAGTATTTATCGATTTAATAAGAAGTTTTAGGTAATACTATTAAAGGAAAGAATTTTGGGATTTCAAAATTCTTTGAAGCTTTAATTTTTGAAAGGAAGAAATAAATGTCAAACCAAGTTTTAAAGTATGGAATAGATAGGAAATGGAGCCTAGGGTTAAGGATTCCCTTGGGTTAATACACGTATTGAGAGGACGTACTTGAAAAAAATGGTTTTTCAAGGAGTCTTTCAAAAAATTTTCAAAAACGAGTTTTGAAAGTATATATTTATATATATGTATATAGATAAAAGTTTTGTTAAAAGTAGTTTTTAAAGGTTTTATCTATATATGTCGGAATTCCTTTTATTCGTACCTACCCTATCCATGGGAAAGTGAATTAGAACAAGTTTTAGGAGATAGGATGGACCTTCCCTAGTTATTCTTGTAGAAATGCTAATGTTTGTTTCTTATATAAGCTAGTAGCAGCAGGGGAATTTTGGGCATGAAAGTAAATCAAGGAGATTAGCCCATTGCGACCTTTAGGAGATGGATAAGTTGGAAATAAATATGAGGGAAAGGTTTTGCGACCATAAGGAAATTTGTGCATTTGTAGTATTGATGCATAAAAGTGGGCTAAAATTATTAAGTTTCCTATTATCTACTGCGATTTAAATGGTAAATAAGTGAAAGTGTTTTCTCAAAATAAAAATAGTGGAAATCTTATATTTAAAAGAGAAAGGTAAATGATATGAAATTTGTCAAATAAATTCTATGGAAATTGTGTAAGAAGAAATTGTGTAAGAAGAAATTGTTATAGGTTATTTTTCGATAACCATCGTAGAACTTTTTAAGCACATTGTTATATTCACCCTTAATATGTATTTTTCCTTTAGTGGAAGCAGTGGGTTTTTGATATTTTAGTTTAGTAAAATAATCAGACAAACCAATTAAATTTCGTTAAAAAGAAAAATTGAAAGAATTTTACAAAAATAGGAGGAAAACTATTTTTTTCAATAATTGTTTAGCATTTATTTTACACATTATTGCACTTATCTCCAATGTGTATTTTACTTTTAAAATGGAAATTTTGAAAGAAAAAAAAAGAATTTAAAAGTCTATAAAGCACTACTTCCGAACTTTTTTTCTTTTTGAAATAAATAATATTTGGAAATATACGGGTAAATGCTAGTAAGTTAAAAATTTAAAAGAGAATTTAGCAGTTTTAAAACTTTCTAGCTTTGTGAAATTCAAAAAATAGGAAGATTTTAAAATCTTAGGCGACTTACTAGTTGTATGGAAATGGTAAAAATTAGAAGTTGAACTAAATTGTAAAAGAAATGAAAAAGAAGAATTTATAGTTTTAAAGACTAATTCGCTTTGAGAAATTTATGATCTTTGTTGAAAAGATGAAGTAAAAAGGTTTTGATATTCACTTAGAAAGGGAAGAAATATATTTGGAGTTAGTTAAATAGGATTAAGTAGCCCACTAGGATAAGGTTGACTGTAGAGTTTGAAAAACAAATGGAAGGGTGTGAGAAAGTTATGGTGGAAGGTTTGTGTTCCATTTTTGATATTTCAGTACACACCTTGTTTGATTCAGGAGCATCTCATTCCTTTATCTCTAGTTCTCTTGTTGAGGGACTTCATTTAGATGTTTCCATCATTTCTGATTCGATAGTAGTCTCAAACCCAGTTGGAGGATCGGCTTACTTGTCGATGCTTTTTCGAGGTTTGAAAATTTTGATTCTTGGAGTAGAGTTTGACTGTGAGGTATTCGTTCTTGGTTTCTCTGTTTTTGGTCTTATTTTGGGTATGGACTGGTTTTCGATGTATGGGGCGATCTTAGATTGTGACAGGAGGCTTGTTAGTTACGTGTAGTGGGCGTACCTTGGAGGTTTCATGTGATCCGCAAGGGTCTGTTATGCTTAGCTACCTTTATTGTTTAGGCGTATCGCCCGATGATCTTAATTATGTTCCAGTTATTTCTTTGTACCATGATGTTTTTGAGGAGGTCACTGGCCTTCCTCCATGGAGGGAGATTGATTTCAGGATATATCTTGTTGATAATGCTCGGCCGGTTACTCTACTGGTTTGGGATATGGCCCCGAAGGAGAGGATTAGGATTTCATATCCACATCTTTTGTTGGTAAGTTTTCTTTTGAACATCCTATCTTTGATCTTTTCCTAATTAGGATCCTTCGATAGATCCTTTTATGTGACACTTTGTGTTGGTAGGGATGTTTGTAAACATGCCATTAGGACATGTTATGTTTGATGGTTGCTTTTGGTTGCAAGTGGATGCCAATGTTTGCAAATGGATGTATTGTATGCACTAGATAGATATTTATTAGGATAATCGGCCAACTAGGTACACACACCTACATATGCGTGTCCGTTATCTATTGCATTTGCATATGGTTGTCTGTGTGTGTATATATATATATGTGTGTGTGTGTATAAATGGATGTTTCATATGGATGGTGCATTTGGGTGAATGATTGAAACATACATATAGAATTATCAATTATACTAGGGTAATTGCATACATTTGGTTGCACGGCATAAGCATACTTGCATTACAGGAGGTCAACTGAATCAGTAGACCGGCTACATTTTCGCATTAGGTACGTTCATATGCATTTCACTTTGCATAAACCATAAATTTCATTAGTTAAAAATAAGGACAATGGTAGAAATGGTAGATGGATGTAGTTTTTGTATGATGGTTGTTATTTAGATTCTTCTGTCTTTGGAGATTTCGGGGACGAAATCCTTTAAGGGGAGGAGAATGTAACTCCCCGATATTTCAGGAGAAAAATAATTAAAAAAGATTAAAATAGAAGAAGTTATTATTAAAAGAAAATTTAAAGGAAACGTGTAAATTAAAGTACACCTCACGTTTTTTACACTAAGTAATTAATGGGAATATAATTAATAAACTTAGACAACTGTGAAAAATGGACAATTTGCAAATATTGGAATTTGCCACAAAACTTTTACCATTATGTTCATGGCAATTTTCTGATTAATTTTAATATATAATGTTTTCCAAATGAAGTTCAAACGAAGAAGTTATGACCGTTTGAAGTTTTGGCATCAGGAAAAATTACACGTATGAAATTTGTAACTTACATTAATTATGATTGATTGATTGATTGCTGATGTGTGTTAAATTACATATGTACATAGTCATCAATGAGTTAGTAGAATTTATTAAAAAGGGAAACATATTATATACACAAAGTTTGGAATTATTTCAATAGCTTATGTGTTTATGCGCACATTTAAACGTTTGAATTTGATTAATGAAATTAATTGGAAATAAGGATATTGTATTAATACACACACACACACATATTTATATATATATAAGGAGAGAAATGGTAAAATGATTTATTGACAATAAATGCACAATATTAGTAATTAATGCACGTTACAATTGTAATTAACATGCGTTACAACATTTGCTAATGTACGTTAATTGGAAATTAACGTAGATTGTAAACATGTAAGATGAGGAAACTAAATTTGTTTATAAAATATATATTCTTGAAGTTTAAATCTTTAATGTTTATAAACAGAAGATTTAGAAAGGAGGATAAAACGTTAACAAATAAATGTTGCGACGGACAAGAATCAATGGGAAATGGTTAAAATTAGTAAGCAATCAATTAAGAAAATTAACTATGAATGAATAAAATTAACCAAGGGATTGGTTAGTTTAAATTGTATATGTATATATACATATATCCTAATTAATTGTACACATTCAAAAGTGTAAATAAATGTGTAACATACCGAATTGATGAATAGATAAGGACTGGAAATAAATTGATTGGCTGAATTAATGACATAATTGACATGAATGAGAATGTATAACAAAGGAAATTATTATGGATGTAAATTTGGCAAATTAAGATGGATCGATTGCCAACAAAGGAAAATATTTAAAATAAAGATCTAATGAGATTTATAAAATGGGAAACAATTTGTAAAGTCAATTAAGAGGGAGAGTATAATCTCTCAAAAAGTGTAATGTATACACACAAACAACAAAAATGGAAATTTTGCAATGCAACCAATTAATGGGAATAATTAATGAATGCTGATTTATTTTCTAACATGGCGGTTTTCTATTGGACTGATTGACGTGGTTTTTGATTTCCTAGTGTTCTATTGGTCTAGTGACGTATGAGCCAGAGTGGACAACCATGAGGTGTTCGGATGAACATGACTTAACCTAGGAAAATCTAATGGATTATATGCACTCACACTATCTATAAATAAACCATCTAACCTAAAACCTAATCTTTTATTCAGCCGTCGCCATAAGTCTATAGAAAAATTTATGTGTATTCTTCTTCCTCCTTCTCTCCACTAAATAAATAAATCTCTTTCATATCAAATTAAAATATATATACGAGTTATTTGAAGAATTATGAAGAATTTAAAAACAGGAAGATAAGAAGAAGAAAAGCTTTTCAAATTTATACAAGCTCATGTGCCAGGTGAGTGGGAATTAATATGAAATAGAAAAATAAAGTAGTTTAATTTTAGTTCTTCTCTAGCACGATAATATGAATTAATTTCTGTTAATAACTGAGGTTTGATGCAAATTATTGTAACTTCTTCTTCTACCACTTCTCAATTCTAATTCATGTTGGGTTTAAAATATGGAACGTATAATTGCTTATTCACGTTTTATGGCATAAATGAGATTGGTTTAATTAAATTGAATTAGAATTGTCATTCGATTTTTAATGGCATAACTGGTTAGTTGGGTAAATTCAGGATATGTTCTTTGAATAAAATTGGAAATTTGGTTGGTATAATTACATAATTCTGAATATGGTTATGGAATAAAATTGGAAATTTTAATTGGTATATGTGTTTATTCCATATGCGGCCTTAAACGTAAAAAGTGAAATTTTGTGTAATTAAATGGTTTTTGGCTATTGGATAAAAACTTTGTATATATTAAATATCTAAAAGGAGAACGTAAATTACGGTGGAAGAAAAAAAAATTAAATGGACCCTAAAGGCTAGTGTAAATCTGTAACAAAATGGTATAAAAATTACAGACAAACAATACGGACTGAACGAACGTGAAATTGAAACACCATTTATGTAAGAAAAAGGGAAATTGTGAATTAACCAAATCGAATGTAAAAATGGCCTAAAGCATATTAATGGAAATAAACAGTATGTAAAATGTAACGGTAAAATTAATTAATCTGGAAGCGATTTGTTAGGCAGACCTTGTAAAGGTCTGGATAGGTGTTTCAAGCTGTTAAGACCAAAATATAGTTTTGGCTGTACGTACTAGAAGCGGGCAAGTTGGTTCGCAAGGATGTTTGTTACCTTTCATAGGTTGCTAGTACGTAGGATAGACAGCGTCCGCAATCGTAGGCTTCTTCAGGCAGAACGACGTAGACAGAGTAGGACAACTGTGTTCCAATGTAGGCTTCTTTAGGTGGATCGTTAGAGGATTTTGCGTAGCCAACCCAGCTTCGAGCGCTCTTTTAGATGACTGACACTTTGGATAGGGGCAAGTCCACGTTGGTGATCGAGGAGACAGGAGGATAGGAGTCCAGTTTAGCGGAGCCTGAGCGCAACTTCGGGGTCTTGTGAGGTTGTTTGAGTCGGTGTCGGTCAGACTTAAGAGGTATTTAATCACAATTCATGGGTGAAGAGCATGACTTTCATGCTATAGCACGTGGATAAACAGTCACAGTGCTCGGGTGAAGAGCATGACTTTCATGCTGTAGCACGTGGAAAGGTAAGGACAGCAGGTCCGACAGGCCGTTTGACGTTTAGTACTACTGCATGGTTGACTTCCCTAGAGTGACCATGGACTTTGGCTTCTTAGGAACTGTATCTAAGAAGGATTCACTGCATTATATTATTCACCCTCTACGATATCCGGGGAAGTCCTGGAATTAAATTGTTTTATTCTTTCTGCTTCATTTTATTTCTCATTCACCAGACTTTATGTCTGACCCATTCCTATTTTTCCTATTTTCCCCAAATCACAGGAAGACATTTTAGCAACTATTGGGATTTAGTAAAAAGCAAGTTTCACTCCTAGGTTTAACACTGTTAGGGAAAGTAGCCTAATCCTGGTTAGTAACCATATGTTGAATACTTTATCATTATTCCGCTGTGAGATTTTATAAACATTACTCTGACTTTCCTTTGTTATTTGCAGGATACCAAACCAGCAATTCGTGCTTTAGTGGACTTAGATTTTCGATTCATCGAAAATTTAAGCCTACTGGGGTGCGGGTTATTACATATTTAGTATCTTTTGACTTTGGAGAATTTTGAATTGTTATCACCATATTTTGATGGTAGTCCATTTAATACTTGATATAGATTCATGGAATTGTGATTTTGTTTGACATACCTTATTCTGACCATTTGTTCTAGTATGTTTTTATTATTGCTTGTTTTATTGTTAAGTCATATATAGATATGGATTTTGAAATGGTGATTTGGTTTGATATGCCTTATTATGACCAATTGGTTTTAGGCATATTTTGAGATGACTTGTTTTATGGTTAAGTCATATATTTATGATATCGGTATCTCATCTTTTTATTACATATAATCTAACCTGTTTATTTTATAATATTCAGGTCTGGCCGAGACTCTACAAGTATAGGGACTCGTTGACCTGGATTTATGCTAGCACTGGAGTAGATTATTTTGACTGTTTCAGTTTACTTCATTCTTGTATATATTGACATTTAGAAGGATATGTTAAGTATATTATTTAGTTGTCACTATGTACCAGATATAGTATTTTGATACGATGTATTTATTTTATGGGTCTTGTACCGATATTTTGTAGACTCGTATTTAATTATGTATATAATGTATATTATTCTACTGTGGTCTATAATTCTGATTTCGATTTATCTATATTATATATTATTCTGAATATTTTTAATCGGTGTGTTAATTACTTTGTATTAATATTGTACACATCAAAAAATTTCATTCAGATCCCCAAAAGGTAATAAAGACATGCTAGTGTTAGTCCAAAGAAATATTCATATTCGATCGTCCTTAACCAGCCGTATTCTTCGTGTTATTAGACGATATTACTTGTAATGTTCTTTAATAATATGGGTATAACAGTGGTGTAGTTATAGCTTGGTATTGAAGCTCTATTCAGAACATTATAGAATATAATTTGCACAGAGTCGAGATCTAAACCTAGATGACCTATAGTTCCGTAAAGAACCGGGCTTTTCGACCCTTGAAAATCGACACTAATACATCCACTATATCACATGCCGAGCAATCGAATGTCAGAAACCCGATTCTTAGGGGAAAGAAAGAAGGAAGAAGATAAGAAGAAAACTAAAAAACATAGAATCTCGCAGCGGAACGAATAATCTGTAATATATCACAAGTCTTTACACAAAAGAAAAACTGTAATACACACACACACACTGTGATATCCCGGATTTTCGGGCATCAAATAATTGAATAGTTATCTGATTTAAATTTTAAAAATACTGATTTATAAATTTAAACAAATTTAGATGTGATAATCTTTAGTATAAATTATTTAATATTTGACAAATTCTTCTTTTAAAACAAATAATAAAGTGTTGTTATATATATATATATATATGAGTTGATTGTATTTTTAATTAAAATTTGAATTTGAATTGGAAATTCAAAGAATAAATATCTTAAAATTAAATTGGATATAAAATATATATGTATATGATTTTATTAGTATATAATTCATTTTCATATTATTTTCTTTAAAAAGTTCATATCAATATAAATTAAGGAAGGTAATTATTAGATAGAAAAATTTATATAAGAATTTTATGAAGAACATTTATAAAATAAAACCAAATTGGAATTATTATAAAATATATATATATAAACATAATTATGCATGAAATTTACAAATGTAAAATAAGTAATATATATACAAAGACAAGTGTTAATTAGTAAGTAAGTATATTAACAAGTGTTAGGATTTTAAGATAGGAAATGAACATGTGTCATTTTCTTCTTTTACTTTTTTTTTTTAAAAAAATAATAACTAATAAAGGATAAAACTAAGAATTTAAAACATCTCTATACCCCTCTTTCATTTCTTTTATCAGCCATTCTCTAAAACAAAACTAAAACCTGTAACACAGAATCCAGTAAAACAAAATCAAAGAAATTCAAACAATATCTCCACAAATTCAAGTAGGATTCAACTCAAATAAAGCAAGCAGATCAAAAATCAAACCTGGAAACTAGAAAGGAATTCAAACCAGAAAAGAAATCAACAATAAAGCCTCAATTCTAAATCTAGTAGCAGATCAACAACTAAGTTTCAGTTTCCAGGATCAAATCAACTTTCAGTTTTTGAAATTCAAGAAGATATTTCCAGGCTCTGTTCTCTGTTTATGCAAGAAGGTGAGTAAACTATCCCCTAAAAACAGTTTTAATCAATAAATATAAAGATGCATGTGATAAAGTTGTACAAGAAGGTTGTAATATGGTTTGCATGTTTGAATGCCTGAGTGTATATGTCTGGATATATGAGGACAGATTTTGTTCTTAGTGCAGGCTTCCAAATCAAGATTGAAAATTAAATATCTCTTCAGATAATTGATGTTATGCCATAATCCTTAAAGAAAATTCGTTTATTTTAACCTAATGCTATTTTTAAAATAATGTTATAAGTAAAATCAGTGAAGTATTTTACTGGGAAATAAATTTACAGTGAAACTTCTTAAACCTGTAAAATAAATATCCTTAGATTCATGTTTTGATTTGATATTTGGATTTACATTAGGATATGATGAATATATATATATATATATATATATATATATATAAATCTGGTTCTTTGTTTCATCAAAAAACAATGTGAGTAAACACCTTTTAAAAACAGTTTAAATCCTTCATATGTTTGTCCTGTGAAATGAATAGTAAATATAAAATCAATGTTTGTATGTTTGATTTATAGATGAATGTATATTTATTTAGCAGTTTGAATGCCTGTAGAAATGTGAATGTTTAACTCTGTTCTTATTCATGTTCCAGTTTTATAAAAAAATTCCCTATCTCCCAAGTTAATCCTTAATAATCACTGATCATAAAAAGGAAATTGATTATGACAAGATAATATTGTGTTTAAAAATAAATTTAAATACTTATATTGAACAATATACAGTAAATTTTAGATTTACAATGGAAAATCAAAATTTGATGAAAATCAATCTTAACAATTTAGATTTCTGATCATATGACCTGAATTGAAATACAAAATCATGAATTTTAACATGAATTTGGAAATTTATAATTTAGTATTCAAAGAGAAATTGAGATTTTCTTGAATTTGGGTTTTGGGGCTTTTACTAATGATCAACGTCGAAGGGGATGGTGAGGTTTTGCATGAAGGTGGCCATGGTACCTGGGAATGCAGGAAAAATGGTGTGTGATGCTAACGATGTTCGAGATGATCGGCGCTTGGCAAAGTAGGGTTTGTATCTGCTTTATGTTTGGATCGGAATCGTCTTTGGTTCGTCGTCGACAGTGCTTCGGGTTGAATCGCTTATGGGGGAATAGTTTAAGTGGTTCGTGACGCGGGTATGGACGAGGTGGCAGGCCCTCCGGTGATGGGGTTCGCCGTTGTCGGTGATTTCTTGGGTCGTGTTCATTTCTGTTGAAGTGCTGATGCACTCTTTTTCGATTCGGTGATACTTTCGTCGATCTAGGGGTACGTGGTGATCGTAGGGGTCAGGAGAGACTGGTGGAGTGTCGCGACGTTGTTCGCCGTCGACCAAGTCCGGTGTACATGTGCACGGTGCACGTTGAAGTTTGGAGAGGCTGTAGTGTTGGGGAAGGAGAAGGAAATACTCGGGTTTCCTCTCGAGTAGTTCGAGCCTTTGCTCGAAGATTTTGGTCGTGGGTTTGGAATATAATGGTTTGAGTCAATGTCCCTTGTTCCCAGTTTAATCTGTCTGGAAAATTTTGTTACAGGTTTCAAAGTTAATAGAAAAATTAAAAACAAGTTTTAAAGTTAATGTAAATAATTTATTAATAAATGATTTTTCTTAATTAAGTAAGGTCTTTTAAATATAAGGAGTTAAGTAATCATTTAATTAATTTAGATGATTAATTAAAATAATTAACTAAAGACAATTAATTAGTTTGGGTAGTTGAAGATAATCATTTATGAATGAATTAAGTAAAATTACTTATTGAAGTAATTAATGGATAATTACTCAATGGAAATAATTAAGGATTAATTAATTAGTGTAATTAATTTAAGTTAATATGATTAATTTACGTTAATTAATTAATGTGATTACTTAAGATTAATTACTAAATGTAATTAATTACTTGTTAAGGTAAAAGAAAAATTAATTAATGGAAGTAATTAGAAAATCATTAATTTATGTAGTTAATTAATAAATGAAAGTAATTAAAAGCTAATTATTGTGAATGGTTGAGGTTTATTAATCTATGTGGTTAATTAAGGGTTAATTACTTAATGTAATTAAAAAGTAATTAATCAAGAATGATTAATTAATTGGATAATTAAAGGAAAATTACTTAATGTAATTGAAGGATAATAATTAAGGATGATTAATTAAGATAAATAATGGATGGTTGAATGATATTGGATGACTTGAATTTGTTGATACCTCTGATATGAAATGTTTTGATTGAACAGTGATAATGTGGTTATCTATCGATGATGAATTGCTGTGTAAAAATGGCATCCTGTATTTAAAACTGAATTGTATTCACTTAAATAACTGTGCTTAAAGAACAACATTGGATTCGAAGAGACCGGAGTCGGGTATTAGTAAATACCCGAAACCACTTCGATTCTTTATAGATTGATATGTGGGATCAATAGGTTGGTTTGGGATAATATGGATCATTTAAACTAAGTTGGATACTTAGATTTTTTTTGTGAAAATAAGTGTTAACTATATAAGTTGTTTACTTGTAGTAAAGTACGAGTTACCCCGGGTTTATATAAGTTCTATGAATTGATATTTCATGTTAGATGAGTTTACTCACGCTGGTTTCCAGCCTGACCCGGGTGTTACTTTGATGTAATGCTCGGGTCAGACCGAGTATTACAGATTTCAGGTAAGGACGTTCTGGAGCTTAGGAGGCGAGCTGGATGGCAGGAACGTATGGAGTGTATTTCGCTGAGCATATTACTGTTATTTATCTGAGACATGTTAAATTCTAACTGTCTAGTATATTTGAAAATGGGTGTAACTCTGATGTAGTGAATGTAAAATAACAATTACAGTTTTCTTTGTGTAAAGAATATTATTTGATATTATATTTTATCCGCTGCGATTGTGAGAATATGTGATTCTGAGTTTTGTTTTCTATTCTTCTTCTACCTCTTTCCTTTTCTTTTCCTTAACAATTCGGGATTTTCGGGTTCGAAAATTCCGGGTCGTTACACACACACAAACAAACATCAATCAGAGCATACTAACCTATTTCAGTCTGGACAGTTATAAGAACCCGTCCTCACAATTGCTGATAAACACAACAATGAATACAGTGGAAAATAACCATCTACGTGAATACGTCTCTAGACCTCTAACTCGTCTCTTGAAGCTCCAAGCATCCAAACCAATCTGATGTACTCCATTTGACCCGAGCATTATAATAAAATAACACCCGAGTCAGTCTTGAAAACCAGCATGAGAAAACACGCCAACTGGATTTAAAGTTATAAGAAAAATCCTTTGAAAATCAAGAGTATCTCGTAAGACCACGCCGCACATAAACACAGACAGTTTTTTCTTACGATAACCAAAACGTTTCTATAGAAAATCCATTTATATTATAATAATGTCCAAAGGAAAAAATAATAATAATCAAGTAGTTGTGATGCTCGTGAGTGTACATCACAACAATACTAGGTATATAATCAAAAATCGATAAGGCACGTTCGCTAATTGTGTAGGATATCCATGGAGGTGCCCTCGGTACTTCATGGAACAGTCCTCCTGCATAAGGATCGTAGATATCCTTCTGAAGCAGCATACATCCATAGTGATGTACCATAGGGAAAACATAGCTGGTCTCCTTAAGACCGAGTGCATTGCCCTTGCATGCATAAAACTATAAGTGACATCTAGGAGGAGCCGACTACACCCTATGGTTTTTCCAACCCTACCGGGCATGCCTCCTATCTCTGGTTTGTCATTTCCGCTGATGAGGCTATGCCCGGAATTTCAGCTTACGCACCATCACCAAATAGATCATGGAATCCCACATGGATTCCAATACCCCAACGGGTCTCAGGATCACAAATAGATTCTCACATCTCAATTAGATCTTGGAATCACACACAGATTCCCATACCCAACGAGTCTCGGAATCACACATGGATCCCAACATTCCAATAAATCACGAATCTCCTCCATAGAAACTTATATGGTTTTTGGAGTGGTTACTGGTTCGAGCCATCTCTTACGAGTACACTCCTCCGCTTCCCGGTGCTCCACAAAAACAATCGCCGATTTCTGAAATGCTCAATAACGGTTCTTTAGGAAATAATCAGAAAATACATAAGAGCGGGGATCACCCCCTAACTGTTTAAGTGGACGGATCTCCTTATCATTTGTCCTAGAAGAACTAAACGAGTTTTATGTACAATATAGCACCACCGATGGTAACTGTACCATATAATGCCCGTGTTTCCCCTAAATATATCCAGAGTTAAAATCCTTCGGTGTTAAGTAGGGAATATTTTCGTACCACCAAAATTAAGAGGGATTACATATTTAGGCCAAGATTTGATAGTCGGTTATTTAACTACCAAATAAACAAACATTCAAACAAAGATTATATTTCAAAGGTAAAACCAACATTGATTAAGCATTTAAGCACTCACTGGCCTCATTTCATAAATATTCATAAATAAAACCCACTTTATAATTTACTTGTATATAAACACCATTACAAAGATATACTCGCAAATCTGTATATTTCAATACTTAGAAATATCCATATACTTATCTCAACGGTATAAGTATATTCATAGAATGTAGAAAGATTTTCCTTTTATTCGATTCAAAACCCATTTATAAAACTCCTTATGATTCTCTAAAACATTTATAAACCATTTTATAAATCTCCTAAAAACCATTTATAAACCCTTTATAAATTGAATCACTTATAAGCTTCTTATACATTTCAAAGATCATTGGTAAACCCTTTATGAATCTATAAATCATTTATAAAACTTCTTTTATAGATCTATAACCTGTCTCTAAAATTTTGTTTATAAATATCTAACCATTTATAAACTCTTCCACATTGCAAATAACCTTTCCTTAACTCTTCAAACCATTTTGTATCTCCTTTATAAAATCTAAGTCTTCTAACTACATTCATGGGTCTCAGAAACATTTTAAAAATCTTTTACTTCAAACACCATTATATAATAATGGTGTTCAATAATAAACATTATAATAAATAGGAAATTATTTACTTTAAAAATCTTAAAATATTAATAAATAATTTAAAAATATTGTTAATTAAATAATAATAATTAATCAATCTTTACCATTATTATAGATAATAATAATTTATCTCTAAAACCTTATTAATAATCCTTATATTAATTTCAAACCCAAAATTATTCTTAAATAGTTAATCTTTCAATTTATTAACTTTTTTATAAATTCTTAAAACATATTAACCAAAAACAAATAACTTCTTAATAAGATTAAAATAATTAAATAACTTTAAAATAATATTAATAAGGTTAAATTACTTTAAAAAAAAGTTTAATATAATTTAATAACCTTAAAATAATATTATTATAATTAAATGAACTTAAATACAATATTAATATATTTAATTAACTTAAAAACAATATTAATATATTTAATTAACTTAAAAATAATATTAGTATATTTAATTAGGTATTCCTTAAAAATATTTCCGAAACCCAATTTCGGATTTTAGAGTTGTTCCTTGTCTCAAAATCAATTTTCGATTTAAATAGAAATTTATAGTATTTTAAAATACTAATTTGAGGCTAATAGCATACCAACACTTAACCAATATTGATATTTATTTTCTATCTGTACTGGGTTTTAGTTTTCAACCTACAACAATGTTATAACCACAATGTCCACAACCAGGTTTACTTTTCAATAATCTATATAAAAGAAATATTATTGAAACAATTCAACAATAGCAAGGAATCCTGTTGGATCCCTCTAACCACAAACTCCAATAAACCAAACGCTAGTTCCTCTATGACATGGCCATCTCCCATAACAACGATCGAACATCACCCGAGTAATCTCAGATCGAAGCATTAGGCTGAACGAGGGAAAACACATTTTTTTATGACTTTTAAATAAGTATTTCACCTTAAATTTTTTTTCATGCTGAAGATGGTTTAAATAGCAGAGGGTGGATGGGAGATAACATAGAGGGGGTGTGGGCTTGTATAGTGTATGGTCTGATGTTGGAGGTGATGGATCAATGGCTGTGTAGTCAAATCTATATATATTATTAAAAATTAAAAATATATAGCTATATAATTTCAAACCTTGATCGAGACGTGCCTCTTGGCATTCTATATGTTATATCCCTATTTCGAACGTAATGGAACTTGTTTTGGGACCTAATTTGATCGTATGGAGAAGATAGCTTTTTAAACCCAATTATTATATTAAATTTTCAATATTAATTGCTACGTGTTTCGATCTCGCACGACCAAACAATACATCTGACCACTACAAAATTTGACGGCGTAATATAATTCACTATTACGGATCCAATGAAACTGGTTTCGTCGAAATCCGAGACTATGCCCCAGAAGGATATTTTTATATGTTACTTAAAACGAGTAAATTTCAAAATTGGTTAACTCACTTTTTAAAACCAATTTAAAAGTTTATTATTTTTATTCTTATCAATAGAAATTAAATAAGCCTTTAAATCATTTTTTTCTAACTCAAAACCCAAGAGTCAATTATTTAAATGATTTTCAATTATTAAATTATCCAATAAATCACTATATTTGAAATTCAAGTTATTTAATCTATAAAATTATCCTTTTCAATATTTAAAATTAATTGCATATTTTAATTTCAAATAAATAAAATTCTGGGTCGTTGCATTCTTTCCCCCTTAAAAGAATTTCGTCCTCGAAATTGCCAAGGTAGGAAAAATGCCCAAACCTATTACATTTTAAAACAAATTAGCTAAAATATTTTGCCAAATTAAATTAAGCCCTTAACCTTTTCAAAAATCAATTTGTTGAAAACTGGTTATTACTTTTACTAAGTTCCCAAATCCATTCCTAGATTTCCAACTAACATCATCTGTTTGATCATTTCAGGTTATAACTCAAAATCAAATTTTAGTTATCAACAATTTCTTCAAAATTTCTAACTCGTTAAATTTTCGGAAAATTTCGTCAGCGTCTCCTTTGCGCGGCTAGATCAGAACAACCACAAGTTGCCATTACGAGCCAAACCAACAAAAGAAAACAAAAGCCAAGTGGCTTAACCAAAAACCATTAAATTCAAACAACAATTTGAACATGTACCTTTTAGTCGGGCAACCAAATTTTCTTATGAAATCAAGGGCATCAAATTAGCTCTTGGTTTTATATACTTGCATTTAATTTACCAATGATATCCAATCATATATTTCATAATTATTTTATTTTGTATTTTCCAATTTTCAACATTTGTTTTACTTAAGCCCGTACGATGTACATATATCATTCGTACGCAATATCAAATCTTATCGCTCGATCACACAATTTCACTTCCGAACTTGTATCGTTCACACGACCCCTCTAGTGCGGACTCAGATCCGGTTCCTAGATTAGAAACCGCTATTCTCCTTGCATTGCGATATACTATGATAGAGAATTCTGGAATCAATCAAAAATTCAAATCTAGTGTTCGCCGTCGAGAATCGAGTAAAAAATCCTAACTCGGATCGATGTAAATCGTCTCGAAATCATGTACTCGAATCTGGATCAAACTGTTGTGCGAATAAAATAATATACGTACAACCCACGTATTTATTTCAATTGATTCTTAGCTACACCAAATTCATTTATTCACATTCATTTCATTGACATTCAGTTATTCACAATCATTATTCACATTGCTTTATTCACATTTATCATTTACTTAGTATATTCCTTTCAACACTAATTATCCTTTAAGAACAATTCCATCAAATTTTTAGGTTTAACACATTTCACTCTATACTATATCCATTTATGAATTATAAAATTCTTCTTAAGTTTATCAACATTTCATTCAACTCTTCTCATGTTTATTACCACTTCACAACTTAAGTCATATTCATTTTAAATCAAATCCAATTTTATTTAACTCAATTCCATTGTTTAATTTCAATATTTCAACCATATTCCAAAACCATATCCAACTCACTAATTTATTTAATTAGCTCATTTCATTAATTTATATCAATCTCACCAAATTTATTTCAAAAATTATTGCATTTAGCTTAACTTAGGTCAAATTCCTTTTCAAAATTTATCTTTGTTTAACTTATCTTAAGTTAAATTTCGTTCTCAAGTTCAGTTCCAAATTTACTTTTCTTAAAATTCATATTCAATAATTTAAAACACTACTTTGACTTACTAATTTCAAATTTTATAAGGTATAAATCTTATTTCTCACATTTTCATAAATACTTAGATGAAAATTTCCCAGAGTTTTAACATCTTGTTCTCATTTATTTCAAATCAATTTGAAATCATATATATGCATAATTCCCTTGGTATATCAAATTATTCTTTTGGATTTTCAAAATCTAGCTAGTTTTATCAAAAAAAACTCTAATGGTAGCAATCCCTCTCTTGGAAACCCGAAAATGAACGTCAATGATCCTTCAGTCATCACCCAAATCATTTTCCAGCGACCGAAGTGAGTTTAGTGCCTTTATTCCTTTTAAAATCCTTTTAAAAATATTTACATTAAAAAATATTTTCCAAATAATACTATTATTATTTTTCCAAAACTTTGAAAAATCATTTCCAAAACCAACGGGATTTAAATTCCTAAATTTTCAGCATCTGGATCCTTTTTACTTACAGATCATATTTATAATATACTTCTAAAATTCCATTTATACATCACATTTATAAATCATATATTTATAAAATATCACTTTGGTTATATAATAAACAATTTTCTTAATTGTTTATCTTGTTTGCATTATAATATTCACTTTTATTAGAACACAATAACAACAACAAATGATAATAATCAAATATTATCATTCTCTAAGAACTAAGCGCACCATATATACTATAATAATTTTTTGAAAAATTATCTCTTTCTATATAAAAATAATAAGGGTAAAATTATTTCATTCACCCAATTCCAAAGCAATACTATGTCGAATTTTTCTATTCAAGTGTTTAGAGATCCCTATCAATGACGTTAATTATTCGTATTGACCAGAATCTATAAGCCACTCAATAGATCAACCAACACGATATAAAATATTATTATATCACTAACAAATACGCACTCATATATATACACTCAAACTCATTCTAGGGAGCTACTGACCCTATCTCTAATGAGTTACCCCACCAAAGCCAAGGTTCTCGCTTAACCTTCGCTCTGATACCAAATGTAACGAACCGAGCTTTCCGACCCTCGAAAATCGACATTAATACATCCATTATATCACATGTCGAGCAATCGAATGTTAGAAAACCCGATTGTTAGGGGAAAGAAAGAAGGAAGAAGATACGAAGAAAACTAAACAACATAAAATCTCACAGCGAAACGAATAATCTATAATATATCACAAGTCTTTACACAAAAGCAAATCTGTAATACACACACACACACACACAAACATCAATCAAAGTATACTAACCAATTTTAGCCCGGACAGTTAAAACAACTCATCCTCATAATTGCTGATAAACACAGCAATGAATACAGTGGGAAATAACCATCTACGTGAATACATCTCTGGACCTCCAACTCATCTCTTGAAGCTCCAAGCATCCAAACCAATCTGTAATATACTCGGTCTTACTCGAGCATTGTAATAAAATAACATTCGAGTCAGTTTGGAAAACTAGCGTGAGAAAACACACCAACTGGATTTAAAGTTATAAGAAAAATCCTTTGAAAATCAAGAGTATCTCGTAAGACCACGCCGCATATAAACACGGACGGGTTTTTCCTTACGATAACCAAACCGTTTCTATAGAAAATCCATTTATATTATAATAATGTCTAAAGGCGAAAATAATAATAACAATCAAGTAGCTGTGATGCTCGTGATTGTACATCACAACAATACTAGGTATATAATCAAAAATCGATAAGGCGCGTTCGCCAATTGTGTAGGATTTCCATGGAGGTGACCTCAGTACTTCGAGGAACAGTCCTCCTGCACAAGGATCGGCAGGAGCATACATCCCTAGTGATGTACCATAGGAAAAACACAGCTGGTCTCGCTAAGACCGAGTGCATCGCCCCATGCATGCATAACAACTATAAGTGACATTTAGGAGGAGCCGATACACACTATGGGTTTGCCAACCCTACTGGCCATGGATTCTATATATGGTTTTAATCATTTCCGCCGATGAGGCTACGTCCGGGATTCCAGCTTACGCATCATCACCAAATATATCATGGAATCCCACATGGATTCCAATACCCCAATGGGTCTCGGAATCACACATAGATTCCCACATCTCAATTAGATCTTTGAATCACACCCGGATTCCCATACCCCAACGGGTCTTGGAATCACACATGGATCCCAAGATTCCAATATATCATAAATCTCCTCCATAGAACCGTATATGGTTTTGGGAGTGATTACAGGTTCGAGTCATCTCTTACGAGTACACTCCTCCACTTCCTGGGTGCTTCACAAAACCAAACGCCGATTTCTAGAATGCTTAATGCCGGTTCTTTAGGAAATAACCAGACAATACATAAGAGCGGGGATTAACCCCTAACCATTTAAGTGGATGGATCTCCTTATCATTTGTCCTAGAAGAACTATATGAGTTTATACGTACAGTATAGCACCACCGATTATAACTGTACCATATAATTCCCGTGTTTCCCCTAGATATATCCGGAGTTAAAATCCTTCGACGTTAAGTAGGAAATATTTCCGTACCACCAAATTAAGAAGGATTACATATTTAGGCCAAGATTTGATAGTCGGTTATTTCTATCAAATAAACAAACATTCAAACAAAGATTATATTTCATAGGAAAAACCAACATTGGTTAAGCATATAAGCACTCCCTAGCCTCATTTCATAAATCTTCATAAATAAAACCCACTTTGTAAATTACTTGTATATAAACACCTTTACAAAGATATACTCGCAAATCTCTATATTTCAATACTTAGAAATATCTATATACTTGTCTCAACAGTACAAGTATATTCGTAGAATATAGAAACATTTTCTTTTTATTTAATTCAAAACCCATTTATAAAACTACTTATGATTCTCTAAAAACGTTTATAAACCATTATATAAATCTATGAAAAACCATTTATAAACCCTTTATAAATTCAATCAATTATAAGCTTCTTATACATTTCAATGATCACTGATAAACCCTTTATGAATCTATAAACCATTTATAAAACTTCTGTTATAGATTTATAACCTGTCTCTAAAATTTCGTTTATAAATATCTAACCATTTATAAACTCTTCCACCTTGCAAATAACCTTTCCTTAACTCTTCAAACCATTTTATAACTTCTTTATAAAATCTAAGTCTTCCAACTCCATTCATGGGTCTCAAAAACAATTCAAACATCTTTTACTTCAAACACCATTATATAATAATGGTTATCAATAATAAACATTATAATAAATAGGAAATATTTACTTTAATCATCTTAAAATAATAATTAATAATTTACAAATATTGTTAATTAAATAATAATAATTATTCAATCTTTACCATTATTATAAATAATAATAATTTATCATTAAAACCTTATCAATAATCAGTATTATTAATTTCAAACCCAAAATTATTCTTAAATAATTAATCTTTCAATTTATTAACTTTTTAATAAATTCTTAAAACATATTAACCATAGACAAATAACTTTTTAACAATATTAAAATAATTAAATAAATTTAAAATAACATTAATAAGGTAAAATAACTTTAAAACAATTTTAATATAATTAAATAACCTTAAAATAATATTATTATAATTAAATTAACTTAAAAAAATATTAATATATTTAACTAACTTAAAAACAATATTAGTATATTTAATTAGGTAATCCTTAAAAATATTTCCAAAACCCAATTTCGGATTTTAAGATTGTTCCTTGTCTCAAAATCAATTTCCGATTTAAACGGCAATTTATAGTATTTTAAAATGCTAATTGAGGCCAATAGCCAACCAACACTTAACCAATATCAATATTTATTTTCTATCTCTGGTGGGTTTTAGTTTTGAACCTACAACAATGTTACAACCACAATGTCCACAACCAGGTTTACTTTTCAATTATCCATATAAAAGAAACATTATTGAAACAATTCAACAATAGCGAGGAATCTCGTTGGATCCCTCCAATTTGTTTCTCCCTGCATCACAAATGTTATATAATCATAAAGTAGAAATCAACTACTTCAAGGCGGGATTCGTATACAAAGGGTCATCCGCTCTTACACGGGAACATAATAGAGTCGCATCCGCTACAATATGCAGGAATATTCAATCCAACTAATAAATATAATAATTCATCCAAACAATCATTCAACAATTTTTTACCAAATATATATCCTACTAGTTAACCAAAAAGGTAAGTCGAACTCACCAAATCCATCCAAACTATTTCCATCGCGAATCTTTCATCAATACGAGCGCAACGCAAAAACTTTCGTCTCGATCAGACCTCGTATGAAGGAGTTAGGAATTTTAGAAGTTATCGAAACATTTTTAAATAAAATAAAATAAACTAGTCACACTTCACCTAAATCACAAAAATGCCATCTTCCCCAATATCCACCCCTACTATGCACGTCGTGCACACTCCTCCAGTGACACGGAGCTCCGCATTACTAATTGAAAATTCGACGATTGCATTGAGCTTTCCTTCCGAATCTCCACCTGTCCATACCATTTTTGTCGCCTCCGCCTCAACATAGCAAAATGTGACCTGTAGGTTTGCCAGCAGCGTCCCATACGACGCGACACCCAATTGACCAACACGCCTCCTAGAAATTCGAGCTTAGGTGAAAGACTTGTCTCCGATTCTGAATCCAAGTTCTGATTATCGAATCGACGACCACAAACTCCATAAAACCAAACCATAGTTCCTCTATGACACAGCCGTCTCCCATAACAGCGATCGAACATCACCCGAGTAATCTCAAGTCGAAACATATGGTTGAACGAGGGAAAACACATTTTTTTATGATTTTTAAATAATTATTTCAACTTAATTTAATTTTTTTTTCATGCTGGAGATGGTTTAAATATCAGAGAGTGGATGGGAGATAATGTAGAGGGGGTGTGGGTTTATACAGTGTACGGTTTGATGTTGAAGGTGATGGATCAATGGCTGTGTAGTCAAATCTATATATATTATTTAAAATTTAGAATATCTAGCTATATAATTTCGAAGACCAATCGAGGTGTGCCGCCTGGCGTTCTATATATTATATCCCTATTCTGAATGCAATGGAACTTGTTTCAGGATAGAATTTGATCGTATGGAGAAGATAGCTTTTTGAACCCAATCATTATATTAAATTTTCAATATTAATTGCTACACATTTCGATCTCGCACGACCAAACGATACATCTGACCGCTATGAAATTTGATGGCGTAATATAATTCACTATTACGGATCCAATGAAACTGGTTTCGTCGAAATATGAGACTGTGCTCTGGAAGGCTATTTTTATATGTTATTTAAAACGAGTAAATTTCAAAATTGGTTAAATCACTTTTTAAAACCAATTTAAAAGTTTTATTATCTTTATTCTTATCAATAGAAATTAAATGAGACTCTTAATCATTTTTTGCCAACTTAAAACCCAAGATTCAATTATTTAAATGATTTGCAATTATTAAATTGCACAAGTAAATTATCCAATAAATCACTATATTTGAAATTCAAGTTATTTAATCTATAAAATTAACTTTTTCAATATTTAAAATTAATTAAATATTCTAATTTTAAATAACTAAAATTCTAGGTCGTTACAAGTTCTGTCGCTTGAGTGTGTGGTAGTTCGTAATTTAATTGTCTATTTAGGGATAGGAATATAAATGATTATCGGGAATAATCATTGGGACGTATTTGAAAAGTATTTGATAATACTGTATATATTATTGTTATGAAAGTTTACAAAATATTGGAACTCACTTTTGTTAAAAGTTAGACTTGATGAATAAGTATAAATTAGACCTCAGATGGCTTAGGATTGTATTCTAGTGTAACATCCCGGAAATTTTCGACTTTCGAAAATTCAACATCGATACTCACTTTATCGACTGCTGAGCCATCGAATGCCGGAAACCCGAAAAGTTATGGTTCTAAGAAAGAAGAAAAAGGTAGAAGAAGAAGATAGAAGAAAAAGAAAGAAGAACAACAACATCAACATCAGAAACAGAGACAATATCAGAATCTCACATATCGCAGCGGAACAATATACAGTAGATATTTACTAGTCTTTTAAAACAAAGAACTATATCAGTTTTATACATACATCAATCAGAGTCAATATACAACTCAATACAATTCATCACATCAATGGACAGTTATATAAACTTGTCCTCATACAGAATACACAGCGGAATAAATACTATCAGATACAAATACTACGTCTCGTCATCCAGCTTGCTTCCAAAGCTCCAGAATATCCAGAATATCCTGATAATATAACTCTAGGCTGCCCGTGTGGAAATTTGTGGGCACCCAGAGTTTAGAAGGGAACAATAAACTCCGAGTCAGTCATGGTGACTGGTGTGAGATCGTAAATCAGTTATTTTTCACAAAGAAAATAAAACAAATTCACAATGCTTTTGGAAAATGAAACTACCATAAGACCTCCCGCCACACACACAATGCAAACGCAGAATTGGAGGAGATTTCTTCTTATGATAGTCAAAGATGCTTACTACGCAAAATCAAATCATTTTGATATTATTATTAGTGCATAGTGTAGAAACATTTCGAAAGTATAATATTAATCTTAGCCAACATACGACCAGTATCGTATGCCTACTATAGCTACTATGTTCAATAGCAGGTTACCGCCACATTCCATAGCAGGTAATACAACTAAAACCGTACACGTTACGTATTGTTTCTTTGGATTTCCAACAAATGGTCAGGCTAAGGAACTTCCTATCCACGATGGGTACGTCCCTGGAATAGACGACCCGAGAACCTAACCGGATCTCTGCCAACACAAGGCCGGGTTACCTCTGCAAAAATAGGTAACTACTGACACGCGTATGCCATCCCCCGATCGTCACCGATCTTCCCGAGGATCCCCGATTCGCAACAAACCACATAGATAATAATAATGCAGTAACCACAGAGGTTAAGTATCTGGGCTCCATACCATGATACCACCTTTATCCAGAAGGAATGACATACACTAAGGGGCGCTACTCCCTAGAACCTTGCCGCATCCTTCCTGTTTCGACCATTTCCGGGGTGTGAGGCTCGACGAAGTCTCGTCCACAAAGCTACGCTTTCTACAAAAAGCCCTGCTTCGGGTCAAACAAAATGATCAACCTATGATCACAAAGATATAAGATCAAACAAATGATCATATCATAAATGATCAAACACTGATCATTTCACAGCAACACTCAGTATGCCACGTTACCAAATTGGGATATATCGCTGATAAATTTCAACTACATAACCTCTGAGCTCGTACGTCTCAGAGAAGGGTGTTAAGCTAAGAGAATAAATTCTCCGCCACCAACAGATATGTATTTGAAAGAAATCAGCTTTATATCTCAAATTGTAACGTCAGACACACAATCCATACAAGTCTGTTCCGGGATCGAACAGAACCGAAGGCACTTCTCACGAAGCCCTTGCATTTCCGGATAAATTTCTAATCACGTCAGGACTTCCCGTCACTAAGGGTGATAAAACCTCTAAACCGGAGATCAGCCGATGTAGAGTAACTCGACGGTAATCCTTCCGTTTTCAAAAATATCCGGTCTTCAACACCGGTCTTCGAATGCAATTCATAACGACGTATCACATATTCGGAATGGGTTATACGACCCCATGGTCCTTTCCCAGTTAATCCGAATAGTGAGCGATTATTTAAAAACAAGTGTGGCATTCAAATTCATCCAATCACAACAAATACCTATTTAAGGTAATTATTGATAGTCGGTTATTTAACTATCAATAAAGGTGCGCAACATCATCAGATTCCAAATAATTTTCCAAATTATTTCATCTTCCAAAATATCTTTACTAGATATAAAATTTCCACACTTTAAAAATAAATCAACGTTTATTTTTAAACAACTTCCCTTTCTTTTATAAATTCCATAGTGAATTTATATTTTCAAAATATCTACAGATATACGATTTTCAAATCGTTTTCAATATTCAATCTCGATTTATCTTTAAGAAGATAAAATCTCAAAACGTTCATTTCATATTGGAAAAGCAATTCCATACTTATTTAATAATAAGTACTTCACAAATCATTTATTTTCAACATTTGAAAATATTCGATATACTTAAATCAATATTAAGTATACATTCATTCTTTAAGGAAATCATAAATTTTACATCTATTTGAGTCAAAACGAATGTTGCGTAAAACATCGTTACGACGACTCAAAATCACTAGTATAGGGATTCAGATTTAGATAGACATATAAATCCCAATACTACTTCAAAACATTTCCTTTCGAAAATCATTTACTATAACAACAGTGTTATAGTCCACCATTTCCTTAAATTTCTCGAAAACGTCTATTTCAACAAGAACTGCGGAAATCTCTGCTTTCGATTTATAATACATTTTAAAACATCTTTAAAATGTTTAACTTCATTTTTCAATATCACTTTCCCAAAACAGTATCCATTTTACTTAACAATATATTCACTGTCCAAAATCGTGAATATACTTCACTAACCTCATTTCAATATTTTCTACCCATTTTTTATTTCAATAAATATCCACTATCCAAAATCGCGGACATATCTCCTTTATTAAACTTCTATGTTTAACCTATCAATTTCAATTGGTTTTGGATTTATAAAACAATGTTTATAAATTTCACCTTTTATATTTTATAACAACTTCGATTTGTACATCTCCTTTATTAACAAATTCGATCAATATTTCTTTTGTAGGCAAAAATCCAATTTATAAGTTAATTCCTTATACATCTTCTATTCTACAATTTTATTCATTTTAACTTCACAATTTATACATCTATAAATTTCATATCTTCACAATTTTAAAATTCTATAAGATTCATATCTTCACTTATAAAAACTCGTTTTAAAATTCCAAAAATTTTAATTGATAAATACATCAATTTTTCTATACATCTTTTATAATACTTTAAAAATCTCAATTTAACCCATTTTACAATTAAATCAACTTTCATTTCAAAAATCACACTTTGGTTATATTTCACCAAAAATCTTAACTCTTATCACTTTAAAATTCTAGACGTTTATTTTTCTGAAATAAATCAATTCAAAAATTCGATAAACGTCTATTTTTCAAAAATCACTTAAAAATCTTTTTAAAATAAAAGTCGTTATTTTTAAACTTCAAAACTGAATCCGATGATGTCACAACACCAATCAGTCCATCACAACAGTCAAATATCATATATCATCATATGATAACAGAATATATCACAATATCTAAAAATAAATAACTACTGGTGAGGAATCCAGTTGGATCCCTCCAACCTGTTTCCCTGCATCCACAGACGTTAGCACAATACCAATTCCGTTCCAGTACGGAATTATCGCGGTATATGAGTTTTATAAATCCGCTTACTAACGGCGCAATAGGGTCTCATCCGCTATACGAGGCGGGTAATCAATCAATCCAATATATACATATGCCAATATGTATATACTGCTATATATAGATATATATCCTATAATATCTAATATCACATCCAAACAGACAATCAAATAATAACTGAAAATTCCACTTTTCAATTTGAGTGAGAAAATAATCTCACCTTGATTTTATTTCTGATTCCAGCGTTTATTTTCGAATAAAATTAAACACGCGTTTAATTTTACCCGAAATTCCAACTAGCTCCAAACGACTCCAAATCAGTTCCATCGCGAAGTATTCGACAAAACGAAGCCAACGCTTTTCGTTTCGTAATTTTCCGACCTTGTATGGAAAAGATATACAATTTTAAAGTTTATACAAATTTAAATACAAATAAATTTTCATTTTCTATTTAATTTCTAACCCTAAAATCACATCCGCCGTTAGATCTCAGGAAAGAAAATCTGGCCGTGCGCGTTGTCTTCCCCGTTCCAGTTCAAACACGCGAGATACACCCATTGCCGCCACCCCTTGCCCTAATTTCGCACCCCACTACGAACCACCTGGAGATGATCAGGGTGTTCCAAATGAAAGAGCATCACCACTCCTGCCTTCGACCCCAATATGGCCAAGCTCGGCCTCGACCTGCGCACGAAATTCGATGATGAACGGAGCCCCTTTCGGCCCCGACAACTTCCTCTACGCGACACTAAAACTCATCACCACCGTACTGATGTGAAGCGCTCGACCACCTCTTCGAATCTCTAGTTAAGAGTTTCGGCTAAAACTGAATTGATGAAGAGAGATTGAGGGATGATTCTTGAACGTTTCTGGCCTTAGAATTTGGAGGTGGCGGCTGAAGAGATTTAGGGTTAGGGGTTGAATTGCTTTGCAAATGAATAAGTGGAGGGGTTTATATAGAAAAAGTCACAAATCACTATTCACTTGGAATTTTCGAACTCTAAATCGAACGTGCCGGCTGACGTTTCTAAGGTTTACCCCGCATTCCGAACGCAATGGAACAAGTTTCGGAAGCTAATTCGATCGTCTGTGCGAGTTACGACAATAAACGATCAATTTAAATTAAACCGATTTAAATCGATTTCGAGGCGTTTTAATTTGTACCGGACAAATGGTAAATCCAAAAATTACAAAATTTGAAATCTTACAATAATATCACATTACGGATCCGATGAAACTGGTTTCGTCGAAATCCGAGACTGTTCGAAAAATGACTATTTTAACTCGACGATTTAAAATTAAAACGATATCGATGCGTTTCGAGCTGCCACGGTCAAACGATAACTTCGATTGCTACGAAAATTGAAATCCGATAATAACTAACTATTACGGATCCAATGGAACTGGTCTCATTCAATTCTGAGACTGTTCGAAAATTGACTATTTTTACAGTCGATAATTAAATATTAAAATATTCAATTTTCACAGATTAATTCCAAATTCAATTTTAAGAGTTCTAAAACATTTTTATAACTCCAGTATGATTAAATAAAATTTTACAAATCATTTTCAATCATTTTAAACTCGATTTTTAATTATCTCTGGAATTTCACTATTTAATTTATCAATTTAATTACCCAGGTAAATCCAATATTCGATAAATAATTTATCCGACTTCTTAATTCCACTTATTAATATTTAAGATCACTTAAATATTCAAATTTTAATTATCAAAAATTCTGGGTCGTTACAGACTTCCCCCCTTAAAAGAATTTCGTCCTCGAAATTACAAGTTAGGAAAAATGTCCTTAACACGTCTACTATTTTTCACAATTCAATAGTTTTCTCAAATTTTCAAAACAAATCTTTCTAATAAAGATTCGTTATCATTCAACTAAATTTCCAACTTCAATTCTAAGTTTCAGACAACATTGTTTACTTAACAATTCAAATTCGAGTTTAAATTCAAATTTTAAACTTTCAAATTTCCTCAAAATTTTCTAACGCCCTAAATTTCCAAAAAATTTCGCCAGCGTCTCCTTTGCGCGGCTAATACGGCACGACTACAAAACGTCCCTACGGATTCTCAGATTTCAAAAAGAAAAAGAAAAAGCCAAGCGGCTAGAGAAATAAGTCATCAAATCTCATATTGAAATTCAAATACTTACCTTTTGTCGAGCAATTCAAATTTATCTTCGAAAATCAAATCCAATTCCTTAATAACACCTGTATCTTACTAGCCATAATATCTAGTTACATATCCAAACCATTTTACAAATTCTATTACAAAATTTTCAATATCAACTGCTTATATATCTTTAGCTTACTTCACTGTTGAAGTTACATATTCATATCCATTCAATTTTACATTTCTAATCTCATTTGAATTCAATTCTCAATTTTAATTCTATTGGAATTCAATTTATCTTCAATTCAGTATTCAGTTTCAATTCCAGTTTTATTCACTTTTGTTCATTCCCAAAATTTGATTTCAATTTACCCTTTGGTTAAATCTACTGTCATTTAAACTGGATTTCCAATTCGAATTCAATTTACTTTTCTTCAAATTTTATCAATTCAACTTCATTAACACTTAATGAATTTATATACAATCAACTAACAATCATCAAACAATCAATGCATATTCAACATAACCATTATTATTTGATTTCCATTCAATTTAGTTCAACACCTTTAATTTCAATTGACTTACATTCAATTTATTCAATTTCTTCAATGAATTAACATTTACATTCAATTGATTCATTAGTTCAATAGCTAATCCATTTCACATTTCATGTTGAAGTTCATTTATATAACTCAAGTTCATATTCATTTAATTCATTTTGATTATTTACTTCGACACCAAATCAATTCCAATCAACACTTAAGTTATATCCCACTAAACATCGTTTGTTTAACTTAACTTACATTTCCACTTATAAATCCAAAATTCAAATTTCAATCCTATTTAACTTTTACCAAGGTCAAATTTCTTCACTTATTCAAAATTCATATTAAATCCAGATTTCATATTCCACAATCTCAACTTAGATTTAATTGATTCACTTATACTTTTTTTTTATTTAACTTCATCCTTTAAGTTGAATTTATTCCATCAATTCAAATTGTATAAGTTATCAACTTAATAATATTTCATAAATATTTCTACATAGTATCCCAGAGTTTACCAACATTTCAAAGCCATTTTGAAAACAGTTCAAATTATCCTTTGAATTTTCTAAAACAAAATCCAAATTTTTCAAACCACTTCTATTTAAAACAATTTGGCAGCAATTCCTCTTTTGGAAACCCGAAAATGAACACCGGTGATGTCGCGATCATCATCGAAGTTATTTTCCAGCGACCGAAAAGAGTTTAGAGCTTTTCATCTCTTCAAAATACTTTTCAAACCCTTTGAAATTCATTTTCAAATCAAAAAGGAATTTAAACTTTACAAATCTCCAAAATTTTCGAATTCTTTTCAAAACATTTCCAAAAACTTCTCTGGAATTCCGTTTTAAATTGTAATTCACATTTATAATTTACATTCTTTAAATTTCATTTGTATATGGATTTATCTCTTAACTTTGGAGTTACGATTTCAATTTCTTATTCAATTTCAATGATAATAATTTACTATTATTACTTCCTAACATCCATGCAACCATATACTATAGTACTTTATAGAAAAACATTTATTTTCTATAAAAAATAGTTTTGGGCAAAATTATCTCATTTACCCTATTTAAAACAATACTGTGCCGAATTGTTCTATATAAGTGTTTAGAGATCCCTATCGATAGAGTTGTACGGACAATACCGACCAGAATCCATATACCACTCAACAAACCAATCATCACAATATAAAACAATTTTATATTCACTAACAAATACGCACTCGTATCTATTATTACACTCAACTCATTCTAGGGTACTACTGACTCTATCTCTAATGAGTAACACCCAACAGAGCAGGGTTGTCGCTTAACCATATGCTCTGATACCAAATGTAACATCCCGGAAATTTTCGACTTTCGAAAATTCAACATCGATACTCACTTTATCGACTGCTGAGCCATCGAATGCCGGAAACCCGAAAAGTTATGGTTCTAAGAAAGAAGAAAAAGGTAGAAGAAGAAGATAGAAGAAAAAGAAAGAAGAACAACAACATCAACATCAGAAATAGAGACAATATCAGAATCTCACATATCGCAGTGGAACAATATACAGTAGATAATTACTAGTCTTTTAAAACAAAGAACTATATCAGTTTTATACATACATCAATCAGAGTCAATATACAACTCAATACAATTCATCACATCAATGGACAGTTATATAAACTTGTCCTCATACAGAATACACAGCGGAATAAATACTATCAGATACAAATACTACGTCTCGTCATCCAGCTTGCTTCCAAAGCTCCAGAATATCCAGAATATCCTGATAATATAACTATAGGCTGCCCGTGTGGAAATTTGTGGGCACCCAGAGTTTAGAAGGGAACAATAAACTCCGAGTCAGTCATGGTGACTGGTGTGAGATCGTAAATAAGTTATTTTTCACAAAGAAAATAAAACAAATTCGCAATGCTTTTGGAAAATGAAACTACCATAAGACCTCCCGCCACACACACAATGCAAACGCAGAATTGGAGGATATTTCTTCTTATGATAGTCAAAGATGCTTACTACGCAAAATCAAATCATTTTGATATTATTATTAGTGCATAGTGTAGAAACATTCGAAAGTATAATATTAATCTTAGCCAACATACGACCAGTATCGTATGCCTACTATAGCTACTATGTTCAATAGCAGGTTACCGCCACATTCCATAGCAGGTAATACAACTAAAACCGTACACGTCACGTATTGTTTCTTTGGATTTCCAACAAATGGTCAGGCTAAGGAACTTCCTATCCACGATGGGTACGTCCCTGGAATAGACGACCCGAGAACCTAACCGGATCTCTGCCAACACAAGGCCGGGTTACCTCTACAAAAATAGGTAACTACTGACACGCGTATGCCATCCCCCGATCGTCACCGATCTTCCCGAGGATCCCCGATTCGCAACAAACCACATAGATAATAATAATGCAGTAACCACAGAGGTTAAGTATCTGGGCTCCATACCATGATACCACCTTTATCCAGAAGGAATGACATACACTAAGGGGCGCTACTCCCTAGAACCTTGCCGCATCCTTCCTGTTTCGACCATTTCCGGGGTGTGAGGCTCGACGAAGTCTCGTCCACAAAGCTACGCTTTCTACAAAAAGCCCTGCTTCGGGTCAAACAAAATGATCAACCTATGATCACAAAGATATAAGATCAAACAAATGATCATATCATAAATGATCAAACACTGATCATTTCACAGCAACACTCAGTATGCCACGTTACCAAATTGGGATATATCGCTGATAAATTTCAACTACATAACCTCTGAGCTCGTACGTCTCAGAGAAGGGTGTTAAGCTAAGAGAATAAATTCTCCGCCACCAACAGATATGTATTTGAAAGAAATCAGCTTTATATCTCAAATTGTAACGTCAGACACACAATCCATACAAGTCTGTTCCGGGATCGAACAGAACCGAAGGCACTTCTCACGAAGCCCTTGCATTTCCGGATAAATTTCTAATCACGTCAGGACTTCCCGTCACTAAGGGTGATAAAACCTCTAAACCGGAGATCAGCCGATGTAGAGTAACTCGACGGTAATCCTTCCGTTTTCAAAAATATCCGGTCTTCAACACCGGTCTTCGAATGCAATTCATAACGACGTATCACATATTCGGAATGGGTTATACGACCCCATGGTCCTTTCCCAGTTAATCCGAATAGTGAGCGATTATTTAAAAACAAGTGTGGCATTCAAATTCATCCAATCACAACAAATACCTATTTAAGGTAATTATTGATAGTCGGTTATTTAACTATCAATAAAGGTGCGCAACATCATCAGATTCCAAATAATTTTCCAAATTATTTCATCTTCCAAAATATCTTTACTAGATATAAAATTTCCACACTTTAAAAATAAATCAACGTTTATTTTTAAACAACTTCCCTTTCTTTTATAAATTCCATAGTGAATTTATATTTTCAAAATATCTACAGATATACGATTTTCAAATCGTTTTCAATATTCAATCTCGATTTATCTTTAAGAAGATAAAATCTCAAAACGTTCATTTCATATTGGAAAAGCAATTCCATACTTATTTAATAATAAGTACTTCACAAATCATTTATTTTCAACATTTGAAAATATTCGATATACTTAAATCAATATTAAGTATACATTCATTCTTTAAGGAAATCATAAATTTTACATCTATTTGAGTCAAAACGAATGTTGCGTAAAACATCGTTACGACGACTCAAAATCACTAGTATTGGGATTCGGATTTAGATAGATATATAAATCCCAATACTACTTCAAAACATTTCCTTTCGGAAATCATTTACTATAACAACAGTGTTATAGTCCACCATTTCCTTAAATTTCTCGAAAACGTCTATTTCAACAAGAACTGCGGAAATCTCTGCTTTCGATTAATTATACATTTTAAAACATCTTTAAAATGTTTAACTTCATTTTTCAATATCACTTTCCCAAAACAGTATCCATTTTACTTAACAATATATTCACTGTCCAAAATCGTGAATATACTTCACTAACCTCATTTCAATATTTTCTACCCATTTTTTATTTCAATAAATATCCACTATCCAAAATCGCGGACATATCTCCTTTATTAAACTTCTATGTTTAACCTATCAATTTCAATTGGTTTTGGATTTATAAAACAATGTTTATAAATTTCACCTTTTATATTTTATAACAACTTCGATTTGTACATCTCCTTTATTAACAAATTCGATCAATATTTCTTTTGTAGGCAAAAATCCAATTTATAAGTTAATTCCTTATACATCTTCTATTCTACAATTTTATTCATTTTAACTTCACAATTTATACATCTATAAATTTCATATCTTCACAATTTTAAAATTCTATAAGATTCATATCTTCACTTATAAAAACTCGTTTTAAAATTCCAAAAATTTTAATTGATAAATACATCAATTTTTCTATACATCTTTTATAATACTTTAAAAATCTCAATTTAACCCATTTTACAATTAAATCAACTTTCATTTCAAAAATCACACTTTGGTTATATTTCACCAAAAATCTTAACTCTTATCACTTTAAAATTCTAGACGTTTGTTTTTCTGAAATAAATCAATTCAAAAATTCGATAAACGTCTATTTTTCAAAAATCACTTAAAAATCTTTTTAAAATAAAAGTCGTTATTTTTAAACTTCAAAACTGAATCCGATGATGTCACAACACCAATCAGTCCATCACAACAGTCAAATATCATATATCATCATATGATAACAGAATATATCACAATATCTAAAAATAAATAACTACTGGTGAGGAATCCAGTTGGATCCCTCCAACCTGTTTCCCTACATCCACAGACGTTAGCACAATACCAATTCCGTTCCAGTACGGAATTATCGCGGTATATGGGTTTTATAAATCCGCTTACTAACGGCGCAATAGGGTCTCATCCGCTATACGAGGCGGGTAATCAATCAATCCAATATATACATATGCCAATATGTATATACTGCTATATATAGATATATATCCTATAATATCTAATATCACATCCAAACAGACAATCAAATAATAACTGAAAATTCCACTTTTCAATTTGAGTGAGAAAATAATCTCACCTTGATTTTATTTCTGATTCCAGCGTTTATTTTCGAATAAAATTAAACACGCGTTTAATTTTACCCGAAATTCCAACTAGCTCCAAACGACTCCAAATCAGTTCCATCGCGAAGTATTCGACAAAACGAAGCCAACGCTTTTCGTTTCGTAATTTTCCGACCTTGTATGGAAAAGATATACAATTTTAAAGTTTATACAAATTTAAATACAAATAAATTTTCATTTTCTATTTAATTTCTAACCCTAAAATCACATCCGCCGTTAGATCTCAGGAAAGAAAATCTGGCCGTGCGCGTTGTCTTCCCCGTTCCAGTTCAAACACGCGAGATACACCCATTGCCGCCACCCCTTGCCCTAATTTCGCACCCCACTACGAACCACCTGGAGATGATCAGGGTGTTCCAAATGAAAGAGCATCACCACCCCTGCCTTCGACCCCAATATGGCCAAGCTCGGCCTCGACCTGCGCACGAAATTCGATGATGAACGGAGCCCCTTTCGGCCACGACAACTTCCTCTACGCGACACTAAAACTCATCACCACCGTACTGATGTGAAGCGCTCGACCACCTCTTCGAATCTCTAGTTAAGAGTTTCGGCTAAAACTGAATTGATGAAGAGAGATTGAGGGATGATTCTTGAACGTTTCTGGCCTTAGAATTTGGAGGTGGCGGCTGAAGAGATTTAGGGTTAGGGGTTGAATTGCTTTGCAAATGAATAAGTGGAGGGGTTTATATAGAAAAAGTCACAAATCACTATTCACTTGGAATTTTCGAACTCTAAATCGAACGTGCCGGCTGACGTTTCTAAGGTTTACCCCGCGTTCCGAACGCAATGGAACAAGTTTCGGAAGCTAATTCGATCGTCTGTGCGAGTTACGACAATAAACGATCAATTTAAATTAAACCGATTTAAATCGATTTCGAGGCGTTTTAATTTGTACCGGACAAATGGTAAATCCAAAAATTACAAAATTTGAAATCTTACAATAATATCACATTACGGATCCGATGAAACTGGTTTCGTCGAAATCCGAGACTGTTCGAAAAATGACTATTTTAACTCGACGATTTAAAATTAAAACGATATCGATGCGTTTTGAGCTGCCACGGTCAAACGATAACTTCGATTGCTACGAAAATTGAAATCCGATAATAACTAACTATTACGGATCTAATGGAATTGGTCTCATTCAATTCTGAGACTGTTCGAAAATTGACTATTTTTACAGTCGATAATTAAATATTAAAATATTCAATTTTCACAGATTAATTCCAAATTCAATTTTAAGAGTTCTAAAACATTTTTATAACTCCAGTATGATTAAATAAAATTTTACAAATCATTTTCAATCATTTTAAACTCGATTTTTAATTATCTCTGGAATTTCACTATTTAATTTATCGATTTAATTACCCAGGTAAATCCAATATTCGATAAATAATTTATCCGACTTCTTAATTCCACTTATTAATATTTAAGATCACTTAAATATTCAAATTTTAATTATCAAAAATTCTGGGTCGTTACATCTAGTGTCCTGATCTGCTAATTATTAGAGTTGCGCAGCGGGAATAGATGGACCGCGCTGAGTACATTTATTAGTTACTCTTTTAAATACACACACACAGATATATATATATATATATATATGTTTGTTTGTTTGATGCTTAGATGTTTTGAAATTAGAAATAATTATTTAATGTTAATATTGAGTAAGAATCTTCATTAAGAATTGAAACTTCCTCAATAGTAATAATAAGAACTTGTAGTGTTTTGCAATGATGTAGGTATCTTAAGAAATATTAGAAATCTGAATTAGTATAAAATGAAGTTTTCATATATAACAAATTGAGTATTAAGGTAAATTTAAACTTCGATGTTTAAAATAATTATGGAATTATGAGTGTGTTATAAAATTGTTATCTTGAATTAACCTTATATGTAAATACTGGAGTTGATTGAAAGAATTTTTAATAAAAGCAAGCATCTATTTGAATCTTTTCAATAAAAGATATACATATGAGTGAAATTTAGATTATGTTTATTATAAGCAAGTAAATATTTTGAATATGCATAAGGTATTAAAGGATATATATATATATCTTATAGAAAATTAATTTTGTGTTAAGTTGCCAATTGAATGCTTTAAGAATTCTGATCAGTGCGTCTTATCAACGTCATCATTAAGGTTCCTAAACACTAGGATGAGATAGTCGGACATAGTAATTTGAGTTATAATAAATAAATTTTAAAGTAAGTTAAATATTACTTTAAAATTTAAATGAATATCTTGGAAAATTGTATATATGTAAATATGTACTAAAGTTTGAGGGAAAAATATCTTCAAGATAGATAATAATTTAAAAAGTGTTATGGATTATATGAAATTTTGATAATAAAATTAAAATGATTTGATTTGAGATTAATTATTATTCAAAAAGGTAAAATATATTTTTTTCAAAATGTTTTGGTAAATATTTTTAGAAGAAAAATTATATCTGGTATGAAAATATTCTTTGTGTATAATAAATTTTTGATGATTTAAGTAAATTTATTAAAAATAATAAGGATACCAATAGGTATTGATTTTATTTTAGATGGCAAATGCAGCCATCGAACTTTAGCAACAATTAAGGTCAGTAGTGAGGTGGTGTTTATCGCACAATCGATATTGCAGCCAATCGACAAAGTAATTGGCTATAACTAGATGGCAAGGCAATGTCATTATATTATTTGGTAATTGTGAATTTGTATATGTTCATTTATAAGACATATACTTAAATAATTTGTGCATGTTATTTTGATTGGTTATGCATAACCTATGATACTCTAAATAAAGGTTAAATATGTGCTTATGAGTTCTGAATTAAAGGAAGATTTGAAATAAAAACCATAATAATATTGTGATAAATAAGTTATTGAATTTTGGGTAATTTAACCTAGGATAAGAAATATTTCATGAAATTAGGTTTTATAAATATACACTTTAGTTCAAAAAGTTAAACATTTTACGATTCTTGAATTTGGAAAATTTTTGATTTAAAATTTATTAAGGGTTTAACAACAATAAGTTTGTCATGATTCCATAATTGGATAAAATGTAACTCTTTTAAAGAAATATAAAAGTTGTGTTAAACTTTTGGCTTTTTAAAGAGTTATATTATTTGAAAAGACTATCCGTATTTTAGATTCTTGTTTCTAAATCAAAATATTAAAGAAATTAAATATCTTTGAACACCTTAGAGTTTTGGATATTTCAAAGTATAAAAGAAAATTGTGTTATAAAGAATGTAAAGTAATGATGAGAATAAATTTTAGAAATTTTCAAATAAGAAATAATTAAGGTAAAAACAATTTTGTATTTTAATGATTTAGATTAAAAGAATAAGTTAAGATAATGAGGTTAGTTTTAATTAATGAATAAAAAAGAGTAAGTCTAATTAAACACCTTAAAGAAAATTTTAAAGTAATGTTAAATGTACGATGTGAATCAATTAAAATACAAGAAATTCATTTAGTTTGGTGATTGTCTTTTTATTAAAATGTTGAATTGTATAGCTTAAAATTTTCAAAGAAAAGTTAGTTATATGAGTAAATTAATGTTTACTCAACGTATATATAAAGATTTCAAAATAAGAATTTTTATAACAAAGAATGATAGCATTATCATTCTTTTGAACTATGTTCAAAATTTGAAACTAATTGTTTATTAAGATAACCAAAATTTGTGAGGGTTGGTTTAAATAAATTGCCTCCTAAACATGGGTACTGTTTTCTTTTCATTTAAAATTTTTAATATGTAAGTAATTGAGATAAATTTATATATATATATATATACAATTTTGGTTTAGAAATAAATTATTTTGGAAAATTTTTAACAATATATAAGTACTTGCCAAAGCAAATTTATGTGTAATGCTTTGGATTATTGTGGCTAGTATATTACTGTTCTTAATTTTGAAATTGCATGTTTGTACATGAATTGGATTATTTGAAACACTGCAATGGCTCCCTTTCTTTCACGCTACTTTATACAATGCAAAAGTAGTAAAATGAATACTCAGTTATCATAGTAAAAGAAAAGAGTATTATACATACTAATGCAACTATAACTTGAGATATAATGATCGGATTTTGTCAATTCTTTTCCAATAGTAAAAGAATTGGATGAGTAACGAATTCTTTATACATCACTTTCGAAAATATTGAGTTTTAGTGAGGCAAAATATAAAATTCAATGAAAAGGATCACTGTCCCGAAATGCTAATGATGCAAAACTGAGCTGGATTCATTGGCTCATAACTTTTGAACGAATTATCTAGTTTTAAAGGTTTCGCCCATTCCGAAAAGCTTGAAACTTAAGCTACAACTTTTATTTTAAGTGTTTTGCAAAATTTTATTTTTTTAAAGAGCACATGGTTATAAAGAGGACCTGCACTTGTAGTTAATTTCATTTCTAACCATCTTTCAAAAAAATTTGCGTAACTTGAGTTGTGATTGACAATTTTGCAATCCAGAGGTTGATTGTAACGATCCGCGGATTTTCGATTCTCGAAAGTGGACACTAATACGTCCATTGTACCACATGCTGAACATTCAAGTGTCATAATGTGAAGACCCAAATTATTGAGATAAGAATAATTTTAATAAAATCAGTGAAAGGAGAATTTTCAAGGAAAAATATAGTTTGAAAATAAATATTGAGAATGAGTTAAATATATAATGAAGGGGATAGTTGTTTTCAGTAAAATAATAATGAGAAGAAAATAACTATGTATGAGTAAGTCTTATATTCATATGTATATATATATTGAATATAAATAGTCAGAAAGGAATAAAATGATAAAAGTAGACTTTTATAGTAATTAAAAATACATAATAAGAAGGAAATGGTATTTCAGAGAGAAGGAATGAGGAAATGTGACTGAGTGTATATATGGATTATACATTACCATATGTTATATTTTTACAACCAGGAAAAATATAAAGTAATAAGGAAAACACTATGGTAATTAAATATATGAATACATTTTATATATCAAGAGAAAACAAATAGCTTGAAACATTAACAAGGAATTAATTGATAAAAGGATATACATGTATACATTACAGATTAGTCTTAAGAAAATAAATAATGTAAGAAAGTCACATGAAAATAAGATGTGTGTATGAAACATGCAAATAACATGCAAACCAGAAAAAAAAGCTAAAGAAACTGAAAATACCCGAAATGGAAATAAAAAAGAAAATGGCATTTCTAACCATAACATCATATGCAGAATTCTCTCATTTGTGTGCGGATAAGATGGGTTTTTCACTCTACTAAAACCCTAAACAATGTTTTAAAAATTAAAGGGGGTAGCAGCAGTCTCATTTCAGAAAACAGAAAATATTAAGAAAAGAAAGAAGAGCAAAACCAAAGCCATTTTCAAGTTAAAGTATTCTCGGGGAAAAGAGGAAGGAAGGTGAGTGATTAATCAATCTTATGAGGTTTAAGGCATTAAGACCCAAGTTAAGGGCAGCCATATTATTTTATAAAAACCATATCATGTTTGTGCTTGATCTATTTTTCTGAATAAATGAATGCTGAGAATGGTTGGTGTTTTGATAAATCTTTGGTTGATGCTTTGATTTGTTTTGATTGATTTTTTGATAAGAAAAATACCCTGATCACTGATATGGATCCAGTACCTTAAAACATCAGTTTATAAATATGTTTAGTAAGATAAATACATTTTATCGAGAAGTAGGGTATTACTGGGAAATAAACTAGCCAGTGTGAATAAAGGAGATTCATGCTTATGTATAGATTGTTTTAAAAATGAGATGAACAATGCAATAAATTATTTATGTGCTGATTTGTTCAGATCTTAAGCTAAAATTTTTATGGGTTTTTCTCAAAAACCTTACCCTATGTTCACAGTAGAATTGAGTATAAGGATTTTATATGATTTCACTAGATTTGTTTAAGTGATCATGATATTCCTAAATATAGGAGACATGCAAGTGTTAAAACATATTTTGAATAAAATAACTGGAAAATGAGATATTGTATTCTTTTCATGAATGTTCAGTATGGTTGGCTGAAATCCCTGAGTGAGTTGAACTCTCTTTGATTTATGAAAAAGAAGAAAAGAATATAAAAGCATTTCAAGAGTTAATAAATTTTTCTGAAAGAAAATGAGAATGGTCACTAGATTATAAAGCTAATCTAGGAGTAGAGCCTTGATCTATTCATCATAAGGGGATGATGGGTATGTGCATGACTTGTTTAAGTCCTGTAAGCCTCTGTGCAGGGGTTAACAGAATTGAGTCCCTTGCAATGCACACATGGTGTTCAATGGCAAAGAGTTAAGACCAAATTAAATTGATAAATTGAGATTGAGAGTTGAGCTATGGTATTAAAATGAGTTAATCCATAGGAGTATGTATACATGTGTACTGAATTGAATGGATGAATGGATGCTTGTGTGCATTAGTGTTAGTGGGGGCTTATATATATATAAATATATATATACACACACACCCAGTTTACATTATAAATCCAAATAAGCATCAAGTATAGAATTCTTTGCACAATAATTAGAAAATGACAAGTTATTATATTTTGATTTCACTCATACCAGAATTTACTTCTGACCCTATTTGTTGCCTTTGCAAACTATGGGGTGTCTCATTATCATTGAGGCAGTTCCAGGTATTGCTGCAGGGATAGAGGCATAGTAGCTCTGCTTGCATGGGTGTTTGAAGAGCTTGCTATTTTAAAATACTTTAGAGAAGTAGAAGTTTTTATTTGTAATAAATTATCTGGGCAAAAACTTTCTTAAGGATTATGTGTGTCCAGAATTCTTAGTGCTTTGTTTCCTTGTAATGAATATGTAAGACTTATGCATTTATATGTGCTTGTGAGTGGTTGATCAAAGTAATATGCTCTGGAATTAAATCCAGTAAGCTATGATGAATGAGAAGTATGCCATATAATCTGATATATAGACATATTCTCCTTGCTATTATTGATTAAGTTTCAGATAGGATTATGGGTTGTTTTTGAATGAATGTTAGTCAAAGTAATGAGTTGATGGGTTTAAATTTGGTCTTGGCTAGCCAGCAAGATTTTTACATGTCTTGTAACTAATACAAGTTCATGTGTAAGCTTGAAATCACCGAAGCAAACAAGACCATAGTACAAGTTAATTTGATTTGCAACTAAACCTTGTATTAGTAGTTAAGTTGTGTTAAAAGAGAATGTACAAGAGTTACAGTAGATGAGTTTGAGCTTGACCATGGCTAACCAGAAGGGCCTATACATGGCTTGTAATTGATACAAGTGCATGCATATGTCTGAAGCCATATGCTTCAACTTTCTGAAGCAAGTAAATCCATAGTGTAATGCTAATTTGAAAAGAAATCAAGTCATAAGTTGAATCCAGAATAAGACTAAGAATATGATGTTATAGAACCTGAAAATCATAGGTAGCTAAGGTTTTAGGATTTGAATTTTGATCAAATCTAGAAATGACATCAAACATATGATTGAAGTAGCAAGTTTAGTAAAAAGAAGTAGATCAAAAGATTCAATGCATCAAGTAAGAAAATAGAGTATTTTGGTTAAGTATTAAGAAATCCAGAACATTACTTTTGCTCACTTATCATTCAGAATATGCAAAGATCTTTCAAAACCAAGTTAAATATGTTTTCCAGTTTTATTTGCAAAGTTTGTATGATTTCTAAATCAGCACACAACCCTATCACTTACATGATCATTACATGTTTTATAAACCTGAATATATGCATTTTGATTGAACTGAATTGCTTGTGCATGTTTGGTGCATGTTTCTGTATAAACCATGAATCTGGGCTAGATAAACCCTTGAATCATTAATCAAATTATGTTTTGACATCTTCTGTCATTTCTAAATAACAGGTATGAATTACTGAAACTCCAGAATCAAACCCATGGAATATTAGACCACAAATCAAATAATTTGGTTTAACGAAAACTCTGGAAAACAATACAAATGAAAATATGAGGAACTAATACTTTATTTTTGTATTAGTCAATCTTGAGTCATTATAAAAGAAGATAAAATCTGAATTATGTATTGGTCAATCTTGAGTCTCATTAAGGTGATAATATTTGTATTTAGTATTAGTCAATCTTGAGTCAGTGAAGAGATATAAGTGTAGAAACAAGCTATGTGACACAAGACATTTCAACTATGAAAAATATTGTGTGAATTAAAATTCTTCGCTACTTTAAAAACTCTGATTTGCAAAGAAACATTTATATATCCTCATATATATAAATGATAGGAATTGATTTAAATACTGATATATTTATATTAGTAAAATTTAGGATCTTGGGTAATTAATTAAAAGAAATAAAAGGAGCAAGAAGAGAGGTGATCCCTTAGTAAAAAAAATTCCTAACTAAAATTCACTAAAAATTATAGGTGAAGAAAAGTGGGTCACTTCAGTTGGTATCAGAGCTATGTTATTAAACATAGCAGAAATAAAGATCAAATTCTCTTATAGGAATAAAATCTTATGAGACCAAATACATAACAATATTTTCAGTGTAAATAAAACCACTGAAACAATTAAATTACAAATTAAACTAACTAGTTATGTAAATTGTATAGCAAATCATGGTAGGAAGACTACCAAATCATGGAGCAGGACCCTCCAATGCAACACCATTAGTCAATTTGCAAGATTTGGTGGGGGCATTTAGGGAAGGAGCAGTGCAAAGGGAAGAGAATCCTCATGAGGAGTTGTCTAAGCTACTGAAAACATTCTCAAACTTAGGGGGCAAGGATTTTGAAGGTACTGAAGGAGTCATGGGTGTGCAAACATGGCTAAGAACTTTGGACAGGATATTTGCAGACATGCAAATAAATGATCAAAGGAAAAGGCAAATTTCTTCCAGAAGACTCAAAGGAGCAGCACTTGATTGGTGGGAGGTTATTATCACAGGAAGGCCAGAAAATGAGATAACATAGGATCAATTTAAGGACATGCTTGAGGCCAGATTTGTCCCAACAACAGCTAAGACATCATTGCTTGAGGAGTTCATAAGATTGAGGCAAGGAACAATGAGTGTGACTGAATACACTCAAAAATTTGAGAGTTTATCTAAGTATGGAACCATGCTCATAGGGAATGAAGAATCAAAGAATTCTAGATTTATTCAAGGACTTAATGCTAATTTAAGTAGAGCAATGCTACCATACAAAGACAAAACATTTGATCAAGTCATAGACCTCACTCTCTCTTTTGAACAACATGATAATGCCAGAGAAAAATTTAGGAGCATGAGGGCCAACAACAATAATAAGAAGGGGAAAAATAGAGCTCACCCTTATGACAAGAAGAATTCAAATCAGAAGGTTGAAGGAGCAACCAGTGGAGAAGTCAAGAAGAATATCATTTGCTACAATTGTGGCAAGGAAGGACACATGAGTAATAGATGTCAAGCAGCTAAGAAAACCCCATTCAGTTGCTACAACTGTGGGAAAGAAGGTCATATTAAAAAGAATTGCCCAGAATTCAAAAAAGGAGCAAAGGTAGGAGCACTTGAGGGCAAAGAAAAAGCAAATGCAGTTGGAAATTCTGGACAATTGGAAGGTATACTTCTAATTAAAGATCACCCCATCTCAGTTATATATGACACTGGAGCAACACATTCACTAATATCCCAAGACATAGTGAATAAATTAACTCTCACATGCTATTTAGTTGATAATCCCTTGTTTATCCAAAGCCCACTAGGTAGTTCTTGCATGTTAGGGATTAAATGTTTGGGAGTAGAGTTAAACATAGGTGGAAATATGTTTAATTCTGATTTGTTTGTGCTAAAATATCGTGGAATAGGAATTATTCTAGGAGTAGATTGGCTAAGAAAATACAAAGCAATTTTAAACTTAGAAATTTTTACTATTTCTCTGAAAATAGAAAATGGTAAAAATATTATAGTCATGAGTGAAATTGCTAAAATCAATTACCTTAACCAAATATGTAGCATGACTGAGAAAGAACTAACACTGGAAGACATAAAAATTATAAATGAATACCCAGATGTCTTTGGTGAAGTCATAGGTGTTCCAGAAAATAGGCAAGTAGAATTTCAAATAAGGCTAATCCCAGGAGCAAGCCCAATCATCAAGAAGCCTACTAGAATGGGTCCTAAAGAATTAGTGGAATTGAAACATCAGTTGGAAGAATTGGAGCAGAAAGGCTTCATAAGGCCTAGTAGTTCAAACTGGGGTTCTCCAGTTGTATTTGTGAAGAAGCATGATGGTACTTTGAGAATGTGCATTGATTATAGAGAATTAAACAAAGTCACCATTAAAAATAAATATCCACTTCCCAGAATTGATGATTTGTTTGATCAATTAAATGGAGCAAGAATTTTCTCAAGGCTAGACTTAGCCTCTGGATTTCACCAAATGAAGGTTGAAGAGGAGAGTATTAAATACACAGCATTCAACACAAGGTATGGGTTATATGAATATTTAGTAATGCCTTTTGGGTTGACAAATGCACCATCTTATTTTGTAGATCTAATGAATAGGACATTCAGAGATTATTTAGACAAATTTGTAGTAGTTTTCATTGATGACATATTAGTGTATTCAAAATCAAAGGAAGAACATACAAAACATTTACATCTGGTTTTGTCAAGACTAAGAGCACATGATTTAAAGGCCAAATTTTCTAAATGCACATTTTGGCAGAATGAAGTAAAATTTTAGGGACACATTATATCACAATAAGGAGTTAGTGTAGACCCAACTAAGGTGATGGCAGTGCAATCTTGGAGTAGGCCAAAATCAGTGACTGAAGTAAGATCATTTCTAGGGATGGCAGGTTACTATAGAAGGTTCATAAAGGACTTTGCAAGAATAGCTATTCCACTAACCAAGTTAACTAGAAAAGAGCAACCTTATGTGTGGACAATGAAGTGTGAGCAAGCTTTTGAATCATTGAAGAAAGCATTGATGGAAGCTCCAGTCTTGCAAGTGCCAGAAGGAAATGAAGGCTTAGTGGTGTACACTGATGCTAGTGGGACTGGTTTAGGGGCAGTACTCATGCAACATGGGAGGGTTATAGCCTATGCATCAAGGCAACTCAAGCCAAATGAAACCAGATATGCCACACATGATTTAGAGTTAGCTGCTATAGTTTATGCATTGAAGCTATGGAGACACTACTTATTGGGTACTAAATTTGAATTGTTTACAGACCATAAATCACTCTAGTATTTGTTTAGCCAAAAAGACTTGAATATGAGACAACATAGGTGGGTGGAATTTTTAGCTGCCTATGATTTAGATATATTATATACTCCTGGAAAGGCTAATAGAGTGGCAGACGCATTGAGTAGACATCAAGCAAGATTAGCAAGCTTAATGATGACTGAGTTTAAGGATTTAACAATCCTTAGTGAAGTGGAGATGAAGGAAGAAATTAGTGCACTAGAGAATGTGCATAATGATACGATTGAATATGGAAGATTGAGTCTTATCTCCTTAAGGTCAACACTGGTTGATAAAATAGGAAATATGCAAGATCTAGACTCAAATTTAAAGGAGTAGAAAGACATGATTACACAAGGAATATCAGTGGAAAATTATGAAGTAGATGATAGAGGCTACCTAAGGAAGAAAGGGAGACTATGTGTATCTAGTGTAGAAGAATTGAAGCAAGAAGTTATGGATGAACATCATAAGACAAAATACACTATACATCCATGTGGTACTAAAATGTACCATGATCTCAAAAGAAGCTATTGGTGGCCAGGAATGAAAGGGGCAGTGACAAGATATGTGGCAAAGTGTTTAACATACCAACAAGTCAAGGCAGATTATCAAAGACCTTCAGGCCTAATACAACCTTTGGAAGTGCCTACCTGGAAATGGGAAAGCATTTCAATGGATTTTGTGGATGGTTTGCCAAGAACAAGAAGAGGCAATGATAGTATTTGGGTAGTAGTTGATAGACTCACAAAGTCAGCCCACTTTATTCCAGTGAACTCAAACAGAAATGCTCACAAATTAGCACAATTATTTGTGAAGGAGATAGTAAAATTACATGGAATCCCCAAGACTATCATTAGTGATAGAGATACCTTGTTTACCTCAAGGTTCTGGGGAAGCTTTCAAGAGGCAATGGGGACAGAATTGTGTCTAAGCACAACATACCACCCCAAACAGATGGTCAAACAGAGATTGTTAACAAGATTTTGGAGGATTTGCTTAGAGCATGTATACTTGATTTTGGTGGCAACTGGGAAGATCATCTTCATTTAGCTGAGTTTGCTTACAACAATAGCTACCAATCCACTATAAGTATGGCTCCATATGAGGCTTTATATGGAAGGACTTGTTTGTCTCCTGCATGTTGGATGGAGGCAGGTGAATGAGTGTTGCTAGGACCAGATCACATCAAAGAAACCTCTGCAAGAATTGAACTGGTGAGGCAGATAATGAAGGCAGCACAAGAAAGGCAAAAGGCATATGCAGACAGAGGAAAGAGGACAGTGGAGTATGAAGTGGGAAATTATGTATTTCTCAAAGTTTCACCAATGAGAAAAATATTAAGGTTTGGCAAGGTAGGAAAATTGTCTCCAAGATTTATAGGGCCATATGAGATAATTCAAAGAGTAGGAAATTTGGCTTATAAGCTGAAGTTGCCAGAGGAATTGAGTAATATCCATGATGTATTTCATGTATCTCAATTGAGGGAATGGGTACATGATAAGGAAGCAATTCTGGAATCACCTACACAAGTCGAAATTCAAGAAAATCTGGTTTATAGGAAGGAACCAGTGGGTATTATGGCTAGAGAAGAAAAGAAATTGAGGAATAAAATAATTAAATTGGTAAAAATTCAGTGGAGTCTGGATGAGAATGATTGTACATGGGAGGCTGAAGATAGGATGAAGGATAAATATCCTAATCTATTTTCTGCTTAAATGTATGTTTAAAATTATGATGAAACCTTAATATTATTTATGTGTGTTTGATTGATTTTGAATGAATGAGTTTCTGAAATTTCATTCAATTGAAATTATGCTTTGTATACATTTGGATGGAAATGTATGAGAGAATAATTATGGGACACAATTCCTTTAAGGAGGAGAGTATGTGAAGACCCAAATTATTAAGATAAGAATAATTTTAATAAAATCAGTGAAAGGAGAATTTTCAAGGAAAAATATAGTTTGAAAATAAATATTGAGAATGAGTTAAATATATAATGAAGGGGATAGTTGTTTTCAGTAAAATAATAATGAGAAGAAAATAACTAAGTATGTGTAAGTCTTATATTCATATGTATATATATATATTAAATATATAAATAGTCAGAAAGGAATAAAATGATAAAAGTAGATTTTATAGTAATTAAAAATAAATAATAAGAAGGAAATGGTATTTCAGAGAGAAGGAATGAGGAAATGTGACTAAGTGTATATATGGATTATACATTACCATATGTTATATTTTTACAACCAGGAAAAATATAAAGTAATAAGGAAAACATTATGGTAATTAAATATATGAATACATTTTATATATCAAGAGAAAACAAATAGCTTGAAACATTAACAAGGAATTAATTGATAAAAGGATATACATGTATACATTACATATTGTCTTAAGAAAATAAATAATGTAAGAAAGTCACATGAAAATAAGGTGTGTGTATGAAACATGCAAATAGCATGCAAACCAGAAAAAAAAGCTAAAGCAACTGAAAATACCCGAAATGGAAATCAAAAAGAAAATGGCATTTCTAGCCATAACATCATATGCAGAATTTTCTCATTTGTGTGGGGATAAGATGGGTTTTTCACTCTACTAAAACCCTAAACAATGTTTTAAAAATTAAAGGAGGTAGCAGCAGTCTCATTTTAGAAAACAGAAAATATTAAGAAAAGAAAGAAGAGCAAAACCAAAGCCATTTTCAAGTTAAAGTATTCTCGGGGAAAAGAGGAAGGAAGGTGAGTGATTAATCAATCTTATGAGGTTTAAGGCATTAAGACCCAAGTTAAGGGCAGCCATATTATTTTATAAAAACCATATCATGTTTGTGCTTGATCTATTTTTCTGAATAAATGAATGCTGAGAATGGTTGGTGTTTTGATAAATCTTTGGTTGATGCTTTGATTTGTTTTGATTGATTGTTTGATAAGAAAAATACCCTGATCACTGATATAGATCCAGTACCTTAAAACATCAGTTTATAAATATGTTTAGTAAGATAAATACATTTTATTGAGAAGTAGGGTATTACTGGGAAATAAACTAGGCAGTGTGAATAAAGGAGATTCATGCTTATGTATAGATTGTTTTAAAAATGAGATGAACAATGCAATAAATTATTTATGTGCTGATTTGTTCAGATCTTAAGCTAAAATGTTTTATGGGTTTTTCTCAAAAACCTTACCCTATGTTCACAGTAGAATTGAGTATAAGGATTTTATATGATTTCACTAGATTTGTTTAAGTGATCATGATATTCCTGAATATAGGAGACATGCAAGTGTTAAAACATATTTTGAATAAAATAACTGGAAAATGAGATATGGTATTCCGTTCATGAATGTTTAGTATGGTTGGCTGAAATCCCTGAGTGAGTTTAACTCTCTTTTATTTATGAAAAAGAAGAAAAGAATATAAAAGCATTTCAAGAGTTAATAAATTTTTCTGAAAGAAAATGAGAATGGTCACTAGATTATAAAGCTAATCTAGGAGTAGAGCCTTGATCTATTTGTTGGATGAATTTTCATAACCGAACCGGTACCACCGGATCAACCACCAAACGAAGCCACGCCGATCTACTCGTCTCCCACTACCGGACCAACTCCACCAATGCTCCATTGCCGAACCAGCTCCACAATCGGACCAGCTCCACCAACTCCACAACCGGACCAGCTCCACAACCGGACCAGCTCCACCAACTCCACAGCCGGACCAGCTCCACAACCGGACCAGCTCCACCAACTCCACAACCGAACCAGCTCCACAACCGGACCAGCTCCACCAAAACTCCACAACCGGACCAGCTCCACTGCCGAACCAAGACCTCATCTCCACCCATCTACTACCGAACCAAGACGTTGCCGAACCAAATTTGCCAGGACAGATTGTATCAGCCCAGGCCCATCAACAGCTGTATACATCCAAGACCCCTACCCCCAGCCTCACTCTATAAATAGAGGGGCAGGGGTACAACAATGGGGGACAAGTTTGAGAGCTCAAGCATGGAGAGAACTTTCAAACAACTTTCTTTTACTTGTATCAAAGCTTTGTACTTGTAATCAAAAGAAGAGAAAAGAAATAACATATAAAGTGGACGTAGGCACATTCTGGCTGAACCACTATAAATCTGCGTGTCTTTTTTACAGTTTAGCCCCTGTTTTTCATATATTTGCATAAATCATCCAAATCACTAAGAATAACATAAGATCTACTAAATCATACAACTTTGAGGTGTTTGTCCATTTTTTGTGCAAACATTTTTGGTGCTTTCACTGAGAACTAGAAGCTCGAAGCTTCAGCTTCATCTACTTAACAAGTTTTCCTAACAGCATCGTCCGCCACTTGGAAAACATGCCTCCCAAACAGAGAAAATATGTTAACAAAGGAAAACACATCGCATCCAGCAGTCTCCCAGATCCAGCTGTCACGAATCAAGTAAATCATCCTCCTCCAGCAACAGTAACAAATGAAGGACAGGCTAACCCAACCACTTCTGCCATAGAACAGCCTGCAGCAATTACTAGGGCAGATTTAGACAGAGTTGTGATTGAAGTAACTAACCGCTTCACATCCCAGCAGGAAGCCTTGGTGGACCATCTCATGTCACGCTTAAGGGATGCTGAAGAATCCAACCGCAACTCTGAAACATGGGGCGAGTCCCAGTCTGGAGAATCTCAGAGACAACAAAGATCTTCCTTCTTCGAAGGAGCTAACGGCAGAAGTAGCCATGGTAGGAGCCGAGACCGAGCACAGCCCGAAGTTAGGCCTGAGGAAGCGTTTGGTACCGAACCCAACAGGGGAGGTACCGGACAGAGGTCAACTGTAGCTGAGCATGTCATACTGCCTAACCACGGAAACACCGGTGAACGGGGCCGAGCTAGAGTCCAGCCCGAAGTTGGACCCGAGGAAGTGCTTAGATCAGAACCCAGCAGGGGGAGATCAAGGCAAGGGCCAACTGTAGCCGACCCTAGCATGCTCCCAGAAGATCAAAGGCAGCCGCTGGAGAATATGAGGAACGATAGACGATACCATCCCTGCAGGTCATCTGGACGGAATCAATCCCATAGAACAGAACCAAACTCGTTTCTATCTGCTCCAAATTCTGATGAAAGGATGGCGCGCTTATTCAGAGAGTGCGTCCAACGGGAGCAAAGAGATCGAGGGATAGGCGCTAGGGTGACCAGCCCTTTCGCCCGCAACATTGAAATTGCTATCACCCCCCGAGAATGGAAGATGCCGACAATGGAACCTTACAAAGGAACCTCCAACCCCGTTGTACACTTACAGAGGTACACACAACATATGCTCATGAGTGGAGCAACAGAGGGAGTACTATGCAAATGCTTTCCGCTCTTCTTAGCAGATCTCGCTACCTCCTGGTTCTGTCATCTACCCCAGGGATCCATCGGCTCGTGGGAAATGTTGAAAGAAAAGTTTATCAGTCAGTTCCGCATCCATGTGGAACAACCTAAGGACGCTTATTCCTTATCCAGCGTCAAACAGAAACCTGGAGAAAAACTGCAGCAATACCTAACCCGATTCAATGCCGCAGCAGCCACAGTCCAAGACGCCGATGAGAAGCTTATCCTAATGGCCCTCTGTAGTGGTGTGCATCCGGACACTAAATTTTCTAGAAGGTTGACGAAAGAAAAACCAGCTACTCTACCCGATTTCTTCCATGAAGCCGGGAAATACATGAGGCTTGAGGATGCTGCCGTTGAGGGGCAGTCAGGACAGCAAAATAAGGCAACTCACAGCAACGCCCCCGCTGTGGCAAGGGACGTTCGAAGAAATGATTCTAGAGACAATGCTGGGGGCAAGAAGGGAGAAAAGCGCATATATCGGCTTGGGCCGAGATTCGACACTTACACTCCTTTGAACGAGACCGTCGAAAATATCTTCCTTGCCACCCAAGGCGAAGTTAGATACAAACGCCCACCATACAAAAAGGAACCAGATAACGCGCAGAAATCTGGAAAGTTCTGCCGCTTCCATGAATCTCACGGGCATGATACCAATGAATGCCATCATCTCCAGGATCTGATTGAGGAACACGTCAGAAGGAAGAAACTGGAACGTTATGTAAAAAGTCAGGACAGGACTCCAGCTCCTGCCAATGAAAACCCAAGGCTACCCTCACCGGACACCGGCAGAGGAAACCACAACGCTAACAGCTCTAGTCAAGAGAAAATAGTGGTCCATCCCATCTCAAGAGGACCGCACATCGCAGACAGAAGCTGGAAAGAGATGGAAAGGTATGGAAAGTCGCTTAGAGACAATAAAGACTGTGTCAATTCGGTTATAGAAGAACGCCACCCGAAGCGGAAAGAAAGTAATGACATCACATTCGGTAAGCGTGACCTAGAAGGAAGGCAGTACCCTCACATGGATCCCATGGTCATCTCTGCCCGACTCGGTCCCGCCGAAGTTTACCGAATCCCGGTAGACACTGGAAGCTCAGTAAACATCTTGTTCAAACACGCATTCGACAAAATGAAGCTATCAATGAAGGATGTATCTCCCTGCGATAAACCACTACACGGTTTCACTGGGGATGCTAAGATGCCCCTCGGGCAACTGGACCTCTTTGTTGAGATTGGAAGCCATCCCCGCTCCATTGTACGGAAGCAGACGTTCGTGCTAATAGAAAACCATTCGGCCTACAACGCCTTCTTAGGAAGACCAGCCTTGTCTGACTTCCAAATTGTCCTAGCCCCATGGTGCCTAAAGATGAAATTTCCAACAGACAATGGAGTAGGGGAAGTGGAAGGAGACCAGGACGTTGCTCGAGACTGCTATGTGACTGAGCTTCGCAACAACCACAGGAAGGATAAAGGGAAGGGTGTAGAAATTGCCCTCTGCACAAAAAGTCTAGAAGCATAGCAACTAAAGAAAGCCCCTCCTCTTCGATATACCAGCGACCCTTTCAATGAATTAGACCCTAGGGACAAAGAGGAGGAGGCCGCCGCCGAGCCTGCAGAGGCTATGGAGTTTATATCTGTAGACAAGCACGACTCAAGTAGACTATTGAAAATTGGGTCCCAACTAAAAGCCGAATTGAAGGAACAACTCATCGATTTTCTCCGCCACAACTTGGATGTATTCGCATGGTCACACGCTGACATGACCGGAATCTCCCCCGACGTAGCCTGCCACGTGTTAAAAATTGATCCTACCAAGGCACCTGTAAAACAAAGAAAGAGAATTATGGGGTAGAGCGATCAGCAGCCCTCGATGAAGAAGTAAAGAATCTACTCGCCAATGACTTCATACGAGAAGCTATTTACCCGGAATGGATCGCCAACCCGGTGCTGGTAAAGAAGGCTAATGGGAAGTGGCGAACCTACATTGACTTTTCCAACCTAAACGACGCCTGCCCAAAGGATTGCTTCCCACTTCCCAGAATCGACCAACTTGTAGACAGCACGGCCGGGCACGAGCTCCTATCTTTTATGGATGCATACTCAGGATATAACCAAATTCCTATGCATGCTCCCGACCAAGACCACACTAGTTTCATCACTGACCGGGGTTTATACTGCTATAAGGTAATGCCTTTCGGACTTAAAAATGCAGGAGCCACCTACCAGCGCCTCGTTAACAAGATGTTCGCAGGGCTAATAGGACGGACTATGGAAGTATATGTGGATGACATGCTGGTGAAGTCAAGGAAAGCCAAAGATCACGTAAACCACCTAGGTAAAATGTTTCAAGTACTCCGCCAGTATGGAATGAAGTTGAATCCTCTAAAATGCTCCTTCAGAGTGTCATCAGGAAAGTTCTTAGGATTCATCGTTCATGCCAGGGGGATTGAAGCGAACCCTGAACAAGTCCGAGCGCTAAGGGGTATCAAGATACCTTCCACCCGAAAGGAAATGCAAAGCCTAAATGGAAAAGTGGCCGCCCTAAGCCGATTCATCTCCAAGGCAACGGACAAGTGCGTCCCCTTTTTCGAAGCTCTAAACAAAGACAAAGGAAAGTTCGAATGGACTGACGAATGCTTAACCGCTTTCCTTAACCTAATCGAACACCTCCAAAAACCACCGGTACTCTCGACTCCAAGCGAAGGCGAAGAATTATACCTATACCTTGCTGTGTCATCTCACGCCCTAAGCGCTGCCTTGGTAAGGGAAGACAACCGCACGCAACGGCCAGTTTACTTTGTCAGCAAAAGATTTACTGGGGCAGAAGTCAGATATCCTAAACTTGAGAAGCTAGCATACTGTTTACTAATCACGTCACGGAAACTGCGTCACTACTTCCAGTCCCACTCCATCAAAGTTCTGACCGATCAACCACTGAGGCAGGTACTCCATCGGCTCGATACTTCTGGGCGACTACTTAAATGGTGCATTGAACTAAGTCAGTATGATATCACCTATCACCCTCGCACCGCCATCAAGGGACAAGCTATGGCCGACTTCATTGCAAAATTCACTACCAACGAAGATAAGGAGCAATTGGAAATAGCAGAAGGTATCAAGTGGAATCTCTTTGTGGATGGTGCATCGAACGAACAAGGCTCGGGGGCAGGTGTGGTAATAATCACTCCCAGGGGAAACAAACTGCACTATGCTATAAGGTTGGAGTTCGCTGCCACCAACAACGATGCAGAATATGAAGCAGTAATAGCCGGACTAGAACTTGCCATAGAAATCGGAGCCAATTCTTTGTGTCTTCACAGCGATTCTCAACTTATTGTTAATCAAATACTAGGAGAATTCCAAGCTCGAGAAGAACGACTCATGGCATATTTAAAGAAGACCAAGTTACTTCTCAGCCGATTGGACCACTACTTAGTCAAACACATCCCTCGGGAAGAAAACCAAGAGGCTGACGAATTGGCAAAGCAAGAAAGTATGAGAGACATCGCCATCTTCGGGGCAGTAACCATCTCAAAGTAACTGACCCCAAGTTTTGAACAAGTGAATCTGATAGCTGCAATCGAAGAAGCAACTTGGATGACTCCCATCTGAGACTACCTACAAAGTGGCACACTACCCCACGGGCGTAACGAAGTCAAGAAAATCTTGAGGAAAGCATCCCGCTACACAATACAAGAAGACATCCTCTATCGGCGCGGATTCTCTAACCCATTATTAAGGTGTGTCGCCGGGAGGGAAGCCAAGGAAATCTTGTCCAACATCCATCAGGGGAGCTGCGGAGATCACACCGGAGGGCAAACATTAGCAAAAAAGATACTCCGATATGGATATTTCTGGCCCACCTTAAGCAAGGACGCCCTAGATTTCGTCAAAAAGTGTGAAAAATGCCAGAAGTTTGCTAAGATTCCGCGGCTACCAACAACTGAGATTACTCAAATGACCAGCCCTTGGCACTTCGCAATATGGGGAATTGACTTAATCGGCGAGCTACTAATGGGCCGAGGCGGGGCCAAATATGCTATAGTGGCAGTCGACTATTTCACCAAATGGGTGGAAGCGGAACCCCTGAATAAAGTATCTTCAGCAAAAGTTATTAACTTCTTGATCAAAAATGTCCTGTGCAGGTACGGAGTCCCACTCAAAATCATATCAGACAATGGAATTCAGTTTCACAGCGAGGAATTCGCCAACTGGTGCCAAGAGCACGGAATTCACAAAAGCTTCTCATCCGTAGCGTATCCCCAGGCAAACAGACAAGTCGAAGCCGTCAACAAAATTCTGAAAACTCTAATAAAAAAGAAGCTCGAAAAGTCAAAGGGCGCTTGGGTGGATGAACTCCCTACGGCACTGTGGGCCTACCGCACATCTTTCAAAACATCAACGGGGCACACTCCTTTCTCTTTGGCATACGGATCGGAGGCTATGCTCCTAGTTGAAACCATTGTGCCTTCCCACCGTAGGATCCACTATAACCCAGAAGAGAATGAAGAACTCCTCCACATGTCTTTGGATCTAGTTGAGGAGAGAAGAAATGATGCAGTCCTTAAAGCAGCAGCCCACAAACAGAAAGTGGCTACACAATACAACTCCAAAGTCAAGCATCGTACCTTACAGGAAGGGGATCTTGTCCTCAAGCGAATCTTCCCTCGCCCCGGAGCACTAGACCCAATCTGGGATGGACCATATGTAATTCATAAAGATCTCCACAACGGAGCTTATATTTTGTCAACAGTGGACGGAGAGGTGTTCCAGAGGGCATGGAACATCCAACACCTCCGTCAATACTTTTCTTAACTTGTATTGCCCATATGAAGTGAATTAACAAAGAGAATCAGTGGACGTAGGCATTTTCGTGCCGAACCACTTTAAAAAACCTTGTCTTTTTTTTAACTTGTTCCTTTATATCTTGGCTGTTTGTTAACTTTATCCTTTTATGTTGGACAAAATCCTGTGCATACAGCATTTCAATTCGAGGCACTTCACAACGCAACTTCACCTGGACAAGACCTAAACAGGTACTATGCGAATCTATGCCATCGCCAATGAGACACTTTTGCTCCGGCATCCCTCTGCTGCGGGTTAACTCATTGCTCGCGACGGCCCTCAAAGCCAACTGTAATGAGCCGATTATAAGCCACCGAGAAGGCCGACTATAGCCGAGGCAGCTCATTACGGCGTTAGGCTTGCCGGCAACTGTGAACCGACTATAAGCCCCAACATAAGGTGTGGCTAGCCAGGGGCAGTTCACAGTTGACAATCGGCACCCACGCTAGCCGGCCACAGTAAATCGAATAATACCCACGATTGCGGGCCATAATGGCCCGGGTAGTTACTGTGCGTGATCTCGACTCCGATGTGTCTTAAGTACGGCTGTGGTAAAAAAAAAGAATTAACTCCCCGCGGAGGCGTAAGATGGGTGACAAATGTCTCCAAGACCCACAGCTAAGGAAAGTGACTACAAAACTCGTTTGCTACGAACTTAAGCACATCGAAGGCCTTCTGTGATTGGAAGTTTTATTTTTTCACATATTTCAATTTTACTTAAGAAACTTCCCTCCTATCCTCTATAATAATCCCTAAAGTACAGGATACAGAGTAGGAGATACTCGCCAATGGGTGTAAGGACTCACAACTGGATGGCAGGGCATTCAGCTGCGTTCCGTGCTCGGCCATACGAGATATTCAAAACTGCCATCTACAATTAGAGCATGGGAGGCGGTATTTTCTTCTTTTGTGTACAAATACATGACTATAATTTGTTCACACCACACGCTAACATTGCAAGTCATGAAATTATGTTTTAAACAAGGACCTGACGTCAAACACAATTTAGTTACAAGAATAGACATAGCTATATTTCTCATACGACATGTCAAAATAGCAACAAACATTCAGAAGACGACAAAATCAGCTTAAGTCAAAGAATTACACGTCAAGAATAGAGCTATTTATTACAAGTAGCAAAATATTACAACCTAAAAGTTACTTTACTGTTTTAAGACTAACATATACAACCCTGTCAAATCCACAAAAAGAGTTTTTCCAGGTATAATCAAGGGGCCGACTGCATTGGAGTTTTATCCTTGTCATGTTGCCCACCTGTCCAGACAAAGAAAGGATTCATTAGTGAGAAGCAACCGAGTTAATGGGGAAACTAAAAAAGGAAGACTTACCAGCACCTGCTTCTTGGCCATCCTGGTCGTCATCCTCTACTTGCACACCTGCCTCCTCAGCAGCAAGCAACCGCATACCCTCCTTCACCGCCACCTTCTCCTCCTTGGTAAACTGGGCAGTGACAACATCCATGCTATAGGCCACGCCACCCTCTTTATCCGCATCAGCCTTAGCCTCCTCTAGAGCCCGAAGATAAATCTTAGCCATGACCCTAGGATAATCATCCATCCAGGATAGGTTGCCCTGCTTCCAAGTTCGGAAGTACATGTCCTGAAGCATTTCGTCCATCACCCCCTCATTCTCCTCAAACTCCCTCATCCGGGCCTCGGAAGCCGACAACCTTTCAACGGCGGCATCTCTCTCCGATCGGTATCTCAAGCAGTCAATCAGAAGGGATTTCTGCATCGCCTCCATCTCCTCCCTCAACTTGGCTTGAGCAAGCTCTGCAGCCTCAAGTTTCCCGGATAACTCCTCCACCTGCTCAAGATCCGCTTTCCGAACCTCGTCCACCGTGGCAATGGCCATGTCGATCTGTTCCTTGCAAGTAGCTTCCATTTTCCGTAGTTCGGCCTGGCTGGCCTCCTCCATGGTTTTCTTTAGTCGTCCAGAAGCAGCCTCATGCTGAGAAATCTGAATGGCCTGATCCGCAAGCTGTTTGGCCTGATCCGAAACCACCAATCGTAGTCGGATGTTGGCACTCCCAATCTCCTCTCCGGCCTTAACCAGCCGGGCATGATGCCCCATCAGCTTCTTAGTCTCCTCCGCCACCCGATCAATATTAGCCTTGGCCTCATCTCCCATAGTAATTATCCGAGTAGTGAGTAAATCGAGATCTAAGGACTTAGCCTCATCAAGCACCCGTACCATGGGATTGCGGGGAAGAAGGTGCTCACCGGTGACCTCGTCAAAGGTACTATCATGGGAACTTGGATCCATATCAGGATGACCCGCAAATGGATTTCGAGCTAAGTCCGGACGATCAATCTGAGTAACGGTAGGATTTTCAGACGGGTGCGGAGAGGGTACGAATTCGGTATCCTCCTCTATGATATCATGAAGAGGCTGAGCTGGGGGCTGAGGACCAAGTGAAGGTTCAAATAAGGGATGACCCCTCTTTCTCTTTTGAATACCCTCTTCAATAACCCCGAGAAGAGGACGGTAGCCGACTACATCCCCGGGACGGTGGGTTGAAGGCTTCGGCTTGACGGAAGCTTTGGAGAGCTTGTATTGTTCAAGCCTGTGCCGAAGGTCTGAGGCCTTAGCCGTTTTACCTGCTCCTGATATGAAGAACAAGTGTCACAAGCTTACATTGATCAATAATTCGAGAAAACACGGTAAATTAAAAAAAAAAGAAGTAAACAAGCGAGTGTGTGCAGTCTGGAATTTCACTCATAGTTCAAGTCTACAAGGTCATTCGGCACCCAGAGTACAAGGTCATTCGGCATTCCCAATACTACAAGGTCATTCGGCAGTCCCGATACGACAATGTCATTCGGCATTCCCAATACTACAAGGTCATTCGGCAGTCCCGATACGACAAGGTCATTCGGTATTCCCAATACTACAAGGTCATTCGGCAGTCCCGATACGACAAGGTCATTCGGTATTCCCAATACTACAAAGTCATTCGGCATTCCCGATACGAAAAGGTCATTCAGCATTCCCACTACTACAAGATTCATTCGGTAATTGAAAACATGAGTACCATTCGGTAACTACCTGATTCGGTAGTCGAGGATGATCCGGCAATAACTTTGATTCGGTAGGCAAGAAGTTCAATTTGGCAAACTGTAAGGGATGGTAGTGACACAAGTCCCATACTTATAGGGGGACATTGTTTGACCGGACCAGACGATTCGGTTCTCAGGCCGAATGAGTTTGACAAGCTAAAACAAAGCACAGCATATGTTAAACATATGCCCTGCTTTGGGGGGCAAATGTTGGATGAATTTTCATAACCGAACCGGTACCACCGGATCAACCACCAAACGAAGCCACGCCGATCTACTCGTCTCCCACTACCGGACCAACTCCACCAAAGCTCCATTGCCGAACCAGCTCCACAACCGGACCAACTCCACCAAAGCTCCATTGCCGAACCAGCTCCACAACCGGACCAGCTCCACCAACTCCACAGCCGGACCAGCTCCACAACCGGACCAGCTCCACCAACTCCACAGCCGGACCAGCTCCACAATCGGACCAGCTCCACCAACTCCACAGCCGAACCAGCTCCACAACCGGACCAGCTCCACCAACTCCACAGCCGGACCAGCTCCACAACCGGACCAGCTCCACCAACTCCACAACCGGACCAGCTCCACAACCGGACCAGCTCCACCAAAACTCCACAAGCGGACCAGCTCCACTGCCGAACCAAGACCTCATTTCCACCCATCTACTACCGAACCAAGACGATGCCGAACCAAATTTGCCAGGCCAGATTGTATCAGCCCGGGCCCATCAACAGCTGTATACATCCAAGACCCCTACCCCCAGCCTCACTCTATAAATAGAGGGGCAGGGGTACAACAATGGGGGACAAGTTTGAGAGCTCAAGCACGAAGAGAACTTTCAAACAACTTTCTTTTACTTGTATCAAAGCTTTGTACTTGTAATCAAAAGAAGAGAAGAGAAATAACATATAAAGTGGACGTAGGCACATTCTGGCTGAACCACTATAAATCTGCGTGTCTTTTTTACAGTTTAGCCCCTGTTTTTCATATATTTGCATAAATCATCCAAATCACTAAGAATAACATAAGATCTACTAAATCATACAACTTTGAGGTGTTTGTCCATTTTTTGTGCAAACACTATTCATCATAAGGGGGATGATGGGTATGTGCATGACTTGTTTAAGTCCTGTAGTCCTTTGTGCAAGGGTTAACAGAATTGAGTCCCTTGCAATGCACACATGGTGTTCAATGGCAAAGAGTTAAGACCAAATTAAATTGATAAATTGAGATTGAGAGTTGAGCTATGGTATTAAAATGAGTTAATCCATAGGAGTATGTATACATGTGTACTGAATTGAATGGATGAATGGATGCTTGTGTGCATGAGTGTTAGTAGGGGCTTATATATATATATATACCCAGCTTACATTATAAACCCAAATAAGCATCAAGTATATGAATTCTCTGCACAATAATTAGAAAATGACAAGTTATTATATTTTGATTTCACTCATACCAGAATTTATTTCTGACCCTATTTGTTGCCTTTGCAAACTATGGGGTTTCTTATTATCATTGAGGCAGTTCCAGGTATTGCTGCAGGGAAAGAGGCATAGTAGCTCTGTAACAACCTGCATATTTATCGATTTTATATTTAAATATATTTTTTAAATATTTTATCGATAGTCGGATTTTAGTCCGTAAAGCTAATTTTTGCAAACGGTCAAATTAGGACTCGAGACCACCTCCATTGAGTTCAAAATGCCGTTTGCAACCTTTTTGAGTATAAACTTCGATATGTTTGGAGCTAGCTAAAAATTTGACCTTTTTCACTTTGGGTTTGGGTTTGGGTTCAGCCCACTAGTCATCCTTATACCCCAAACTGAACCATCCCTCCCCATTCACTCTCACTTCCTCCTCTTTTCAGTTCTAAAGCAAAAATGGTGGGAGAGATGGGAAATTAAAACTCCAAGCCCTAGTTCCTCTTTCAATCTTAAATTCTTGCTCCAAAATCAAAGAGAACCCATTGGTAAGCATCCCCTTCTTCTTCTCCAACTCTTTCTTCCTTCTATTTCAGAAATTCCTAAACCTAAATTTGGGAAATGCTTGTTTTGATCTAGACTGAAGCTTGTGGAGTTGAAGTGGAGAACGGTTGGTCTTCTCTTTGCAATTGAGCTCCTTCTTCATTGATTTTTGTCAAAAGGTGAGATTTTTATCTCACATCTATGTCTATAACTATCCTTGATTTCTTGTTATGAATTCCTAACAATTATCCATGTGCAATTGCTTTTGATTCGGATGGGTTTTGTGAGCATTGCAATTTTTGGTGTTTTGGAAGTCTAAAATTCTAAAAATCATAGCTTTGATGTTGGATCATGTTTTTGGTGATAAATTGAAGAGCTTATATGGCCGGGTAGTCGATTGGCGTAAACCCTTAGCGCCGTTGCTCGTCCGGTTGCAAGTTGTGAGTGTTTGCACTTCAATTGTCATAGGATAGGAAATGCAGAAAATCAGGTTCAGTCGACTGAATCCTTTGTTCAGTCGACTGAGCTACAGCCCGGAATTTTCTGGACAGTGTTCAGTCGACTGAACAGGGATTTCAGTCGACTGACCTGCTCCTGTTTTCCTGTTTTGCCTATTTATGCTCATTTTGATTGGTTTTCCGAATTGTATCGATTCATGTTGGTTCTTAGTGGTTGTTATCATTTATTATGACTTTGATGATTCCTTTTTCGGGATTTTTGAATATCCATTTCGATTAATTCTTTATCGGTTTAATTGGATTTGATTCACGTCTTCGAATGTGAATTTTGATGATTGATTGTTTCTACAATCGTTTTGTGACTTGTCACTTTAAAAATATAAAGGTTTCAATACTAGTAGTAAATATCAAAACTCTTCCATCAAACGATTTCAACACTGTTTTAAATATAAAGCTCGATTTCTCAAACCTTTTTCTAATCTACTAGTATATACAAGCCTTGACTTCACTTGGATGAGAAATCGAATTAAACGACTTAGTAAAACGAGTGGTATGAAACGCTTGCGTTCACTTCGTCGGTTAGCTCTTGGACTTGTTCGATTGAACCTTTTCGTGACAATTTGCTAGTGAAGATTTACAGCTTGTTCGTAAATATTTAAGTTAAGCAAGTGGTTATGGGACATGAAGCTAAACTCTTATATTTACTAGCTTGGTGTGATTGACACTTCTTGATGATCATGATGATCATTTTTGTGATTTGATTTAGACTAGCAATTATGCGATGTCTCTTTGTCTGCGAGGGATACTAGACATCGTTTACGTGATGTTTCTACTTACGTTCGTGGAGCATTCGGCTCATTGGTCTTCGGACCGTTCGTGGAGCATTCGGCTCATTGGTCTTCGGACCGTTCGTGGAGCATTCGGCTCATTGGTCTTCGGACCGTTCGTGGAGCATTCGGCTCATTGGTCTTCGGACCGTTCGTGGAGCATTCGGCTCATTGGTCTTCGGACCGTTCGTGGAGCATTCGGCTCATTGGTCTTCGGACCGTTCGTGGAGCATTCGGCTCATTGGCCTTCCCCCCTTTTTTGTGATTTCTGGATTTCTGGTGATGATTTCTGGAATTTGTGCTTCACCAATTTTACTTGATTTTCATTGATATGATATCAGTTTTTGTGCATTGGTGAATTTATGTGTTATTGACTTGTTATGAATACAAGTTTAGGGTATGATACCCTATTTTATCTTTGAGAAGATTCTTGTGATATTGATTGATCTTTTGTTGATTACCATTTACATACTTATAGTAGTATGCCGTTATGGTTGTTACATGTTCATGCCATATTATTTATCATATACCTTATCGTATGATATTTATAGCTAGACTGATCCGTTTATTATTTTCTTATAAATAATACTCGGGTCAGACCGAGATGTTACAGGTGCTTCTGCTTGACTTCTCTTCAGGATTATTCTGACTTTTGGCTAACTACATAGATTAGTAGTTTTTGGATGTACACATTTGAGATATAGACTCTATGTAGTGTACTTATTCTTTTGTATAGCTCGTGATGCTATTCTTTTATATTATCGTGGATCTTTCTGACCACTACTCTGATGTATACTTTCATGTGTTATATATTTATTCATATCTTCTTCCGCCTTTATGATATGGATGTCTGTGACTGATTTATGTTATGTTTACTTCTATGTTTGTTTCCGAAGATTATATATAGCCACTGCGTGATAGCTTTGAGTTTGAATCGGTATGCCGGATTTCTATATATACTAACTGACATATCGGTGCTCGCTCAAAGAAGTTACACGGATGGTCGCTCCTCAACAGCCTTATTCTCCGTGCTAGTCGACAGCATTACACCATAGTGTTCTTGTCTAGCGTGGGTATAGAGGTGGGGCGTCACAGCTTGGTATCAGAGCCAAACATCGGAACAATGTAGAATAATCTAGCAAGGATCATTGTCCTAAGTCTTTCTTAGGAATCGTGCCATAGGATTTGGTTCGAGTCTTCGTACCGTTCTATCCTATTTTATTTTGTGATGCCTTGTTTTATCAATCATGGTTGTTTTATATTCATTTTGAGAATAACCTTTTTCCTCTTCTTTCTTTCTTTCTTAGAGAAGAGAAATGGTTAGACCTGGCCATCCCAGCGCCGGTCAATCTAGTGCTACTCCTCAGGAGGGAGTATTTATGTCTGCCCAGCAGCTTCTAGATCTTGTTAAGAATGCTCAAGCTATCGGACCCATTCCAGAGCCTACTCATCCTCGATCTGGTTTTGCACGCTTGTGTAGAGATTATACCGATTTGGGTGGAAGGCCATTCCGTGGATCCGAGAGTGTCATTGAAATTCAAGCTTGGCTTAGATCATGCGACCGCATCTTTTCTCGCATGAATCTTGTTGATCTCCACCGAGTCCAAGTGGCTTCTAGCATGCTCCAAGATAGAGCATTGGATTGGTATGAGCTTCTTATTTCTGAAATCATTGAAGCGGATCTCACTTGGGAGCAATTCCGGGAAAGGTTCGAATTGAAATTTGTGCCGGAGGCTGAAAAAGTAACCTTGGCCCGGCGTTTTATCGACCTTGTTCAAGGTGGATCTTCTGTGACGGACTACGTCGCATCTTTCGAATCTCTTTCTAAATATGGGGTTGAATACATTAATACTCCATTGAAGAAAAATCAGAGATTTGTTTATGGCTTGAACAAAAATCTCAAGAAGCCATTACTTCTGAAATTAGAAGTTTCTTTCGATCAACTCATTGATATCGCTCTTCGTCTTGAAGAGGCTGATAAAGAGTGTGATGTTGAAGTTGTGGGTGCCAAACAGAACTTCAACAATAATATGAAGAGGCCTATTATGTTCAAAGGCCCCATCCCCAATAAGAAAGGGAAGCAAGAGACTTCGTAAGCAAAGACCCCTACTTCTAGCAGTGAGCAATGCTACAATTGTGGTTCCATGGACCACTATGCGAGGGAGTGTCCGAAACCCCTTCATTGTCGCTATTGCAAAAATTTGGGTCACCATATATCTTCTTGTCCCAAACTTCAGAATAGGAGAGGGGGAAATCTAAATGCGCCTAGTGACACTTCTCGCGGTCGAGGTAATCCTCATTCAATCTTTGATGACATTTATTTTGTGATTATCTTATTTAAGTTCTTTTTGATATGAGTTCATCTCATTATTTTTATCAAAAGAACTTGCGATTCGTTTTCTTTAAACATTTTGAGCTTGTTGACTTCTTTGAGGATTGCAAATCCGGTTGGCGGATCCGAAACGCTCAATTTGCTTTTTATTTATGTCGAAATTATTTTATGTGAATTTTTTTTCCGAACCGATCTTTACTTATGCTTCGGAATTGACTTTTGTAAGGATTGACTTAATTATTACGAAGCCATATCCTTTGTCCCGTGTGGACTATTCATCTTCGACAATTCCAATCTGTTAAGCAGATTTCTATTTTTCCTTTGTGATTTTGATTCCAATTTGATGGCATCATTTTTATTCCTTAAGCTTACATGATGAGGAAAGTGTTATTTCTCTCATTCATGTGGTTTGAGAATTTTTCGGTATTTTTGAGTTTGTCTTAGGATTATCACCTAAGCAGTCTTTTGAGTGGTGTTAAGGTCTTTTCAGCTCGACCTTGCCACCGGTTTTCTTTAGCTACGAGTTGCGAAAGTTAGCATTCCACTTACCACATTCCGCACTCGTTATGATTCTTATGAATGACTTATTATGTCATTCGGTTTATCCAGCTTATTTCATCCAATTTATAAATCGAGTATTCTATGAATATCTCGATAACTACATCCTTGTATTTATTAACTTTGGATGAAAATAGAAATTTAAAATTTTGCAAATTTTTTTCATAAGATTTATTTATAAGTATAATTGGATTTTGTTCTTCAATAAGCAAAGAATAATCTTAAAACTTTTAAGAGATATTTTTATCATATGGATTATGATTTTGTGATTGTATTACCCATTGAGTGCTTTAAGAATTCTGGTCGATGCGCTTGATCAACGTTATCGATAGGAATCTCCTAAACGCTTTGATGAGACAATTTGGCACAATAAATTGACTTGTAAAATGTAAATTTTTCTAAAAAGGGTAATTGTGATTTTGAAAGTTTTAGCTTTTCGGGAAAGAAGATTGAATTCTTTCTTTTCGGTACTCTTATCCTTGTGATTCCCGAAGGGAACCAAAACCATATCTTTAGTACCAATGCTAATCGTGTTGGTTTGGATGCCGTTCCCTTTGCAAAAGATAACGTGCTATCACTTGTGCTTCTAAATCATTAAAGCCGATCGAGACTAGGTATGCCACTCATGATCTAGTGCTCGCGGCTATTGTTTTCACTTTTAGAGTTTGGCATCATCATTTTGGGAGAGAAACTTGTTCTCCACCTCGATCATAAATCTTTGGAATATTTATTTTCTCATAAGGAATTTAATATTGGCTTGAGTTCCCGGCATCTTATGATCTTGATATTCTTTTTAATCCCAGAAGGAAAATTGTGTTGCCAATGCGCTTAGTCGTAAGCAACAAGTGGTTGATTCTTTGATGATGTCTGAATGAATTATCTTTTTATCAAGTTCATCGGACGTTTCGATGTACTTCATTTTAGTGAGATTCGTCTCATTTCTTTTATGGCCTTCGGTTCATTGGATGTACCATTTTTGTACTACGTCGGTGTTCCGAATTAATTGAGCTTTGGTTCATCTGGCGTACCGTTATTGTACTACGCCGTTGTTCCAAATTATTCGAGTTTCTAGTTTCTTGGGCATACCGCTTTTGTACTACGCCATTGCACCGGCTCAATTTTCTGCTATTCTTGACGTTTTCCACGTCTTTTAACTATGGAAATGATTTTAGGTTTCCGATTTTTATTCTTGAGCCTGGTGTTATAGTAGGGATTGAAGTTTCACCAGATTTGACTTTTGAGCAACATTCTATTCGCATCATTTCTTCGAAGGTTGAGCGCCTTTGAAATAAAGATGTTCTTCTTGTGAGAGTTCAATGGTTCTCGAATCATAGGGATTCCTCTTGGGAATCCAGAGGATTCATCGAGCAAACACGTTCGGACTAATGCTTTCGTGCTCTTTATGGTGAACTTCTTATTTCAAACTTTCTTTTGTGATGATATGCCTTTATGGTTGTTACTTTTTGTTATTTCTTAAGATTGCGAGGACGCAATTTCTTTAAGGAGGGGAGTCTGTAACAACCCGCATATTTATCGATTTTATATTTAAATATATTTTTTAAATATTTTATCGATAGTCGGATTTTAGTCCGAAAAGCTACCTTTTGCAAACAGTCAAATTAGGACTCGAGACCACCTCCATTGAGTTCAAAATGCCATTTGCAACCTTTTTGAGTATAAACTTCGATATGTTTGGAACTAGCTAAAAATTTGACCTTTTTCACTTTGGGTTTGGGTTTGAGTTCAGCCCACTAGTCATCCTTATACCCCAAACTGAACCATCCCTCCCCATTCACTCTCACTTCCTCCTCTTTTCAGTTCTAAAGCAAAAATGGTGGGAGAGATGGGAAATTAAAACTCCAAGCCCTAGTTCCTCTTTCAATCTCAAATTCTTGCTCCAAAATCAAAGAGAACCCATTGGTAAGCATCCCCTTCTTCTTCTCCAACTCTTTCTTCCTTCTATTTCAGAAATTCCTAAACCTAAATTTGGGAAATGCTTGTTTTGATCTAGACTGAAGCTTGTGGAGTTGAAGTGGAGAACGGTTGGTCTTCTCTTTGCAATTGAGCTCCTTCTTCATTGATTTTTGTCAAAAGGTGAGATTTTTATCTCACATCTATGTCTATAACTATCCTTGATTTCTTGTTATGAATTCCTAACAATTATCCATGTGCAATTGCTTTTGATTCGGATGGGTTTTGTGAGCATTGCAATTTTTGGTGTTTTGGAAGTCTAAAATTCTAAAAATCATAGCTTTGATGTTGGATCATGTTTTTGGTGATAAATTGAAGAGCTTATATGGCCGGGTAGTCGATTGGCGTAAACCCTTAGCGCCGTTGCTTGTCCGGTTGCAAGTTGTGAGTGATTGCACTTCAATTGTCATAGGATAGGAAATGCAAAACATCAGGTTCAGTCGACTGAATCCTCTGTTCAGTCGACTGAGCTGAAGCCCGGAATTTTCTGGACAGTGTTCAGTCGACTGAACAGGGATTTCAGTCGACTGACCTGCTCCTGTTTTCCTGTTTTGCCTATTTATGCTCATTTTGATTGGTTTTCCGAATTGTATCGATTCATGTTGGTTCTTAGTGGTTGTTATCATTTATTATGACTTTGATGACTCCTTTTTCGGGATTTTTGAATATCCATTTTGATTAATTCTTTATCGGTTTAATTGGATTTGATTCACGTCTTCGAATGTGAATTTTGATGATTGATTGTTTCTACAATCGTTTTGTGACTTGTCACTTTAAAAATATAAAGGTTTCAATACTAGTAGTAAATATCAAAACTCTTCCGTCAAACGATTTCAACACTGTTTTAAATATAAAGCTCGATTTCTCAAACCGTTTTCTAATCTACTAGTATATACAAGCCTTTACTTCACTCGGATGAGAAATCGAATTAAATGACTTATTAAAACGAGTATTATGAAACGCTTGCGTTCACTTCGTCGGTTAGCTCTTGGACTTGTTCGATTGAACCCTTTCGTGACAATTTGCTAGTGAAGATTTACAGCTTGTTCGTAAATATTTAAGTTAAGCAAGTGGTTATGGGACATGAAGCTGAACTCTTATATTTACTAGCTTGGTGTGATTGACACTTCTTGATGATCATAATGATCATTTTTGTGATTTGATTTAGACTAGCAATTGTGCGATGTCTCTTTGTCTGCGAGGGATAATAGACCTCGTCTACGTGATGTTTCTACTCACGTTCGTGGAGCATTCGGCTCATTGGTCTTCGGACCGTTCGTGGAGCATTCGGCTCATTGGTCTTCGGACCGTTCGTGGAGCATTCGGCTCATTGGTCTTCGGACCGTTCGTGGAGCATTCGGCTCATTGGCCTTCCCCCCTTTTTTCTGATTTCTGGTGATGATTTCTGGAATTTGTGCTTCACCAATTTTACTTGATTTTCATTGATATGATATCAGTTTTTGTGCATTGGTGAATTTATGTGTTATTGACTTGTTATGAATACAAGTTTAGGGTATGATACCCTACTTTATCTTTGAGAAGATTCTTGTGATATTGATTGATCTTTTGTTGATTATCATTTACATACTTATAGTAGTATGCCGTTATGGTTGTTACATGTTCATGCCATATTATTTATCATATACCTTATCATCTGATATTTATAGCTAGACTGATCCGTTTATTATTTTCTTATAAATAATACTCGGGTCAGACCGAGATGTTACAGGTGCTTCTGCTTGACTTCTCTTCAGGATTATTCTGACTTTTGGCTAACTACATAGATTAGTAGTTTTTGGATGTACACATTTGAGATATAGACTCTATGTAGTGTACTTATTCTTTTGTATAGCTCGTGATGCTATTCTTTTGTATTATCGTGGATCTTTCTGACCACTACTCTGATGTATACTTTCATGTGTTATATATTTATTCATATCTACTTCCGCCTTTGTGATATGGATGTCTATGATTGATTTATGTTATGTTTACTTCTATGTTTGTTTCCGAAGATTATATATAGCCACTGCGTGATAGCTTTGAGTTTGAATCGGTATGCCAGATTTCTATATATACTATCTGACATATCGGTGCTCGCTCAAAGAAGTTACACGGATGGTCGCTCCTCAACAGCCTTATTCTCCGTGCTAGTCGACAGCATTACACCATAGTGTTCTTGTCTAGCATAGGTATAGAGGTGGGGCGTCACAAGCTCCGCTTGCATGGGTGTTTGAAGAGCTTGCTATTTTAAAATACTTTAGAGAAGTAGAATTTTTTATTTGTAATAAATAATCTGGGCAAAAACTTTCTTAAGGATTATGTGTGTCTAGAATTCTTAGTGCTTTGTTTCCTTGTAATGAATATGTATGACTTATTCATTTATATGTGCTTGTGAGTGGTTGATCAAAGTAATATGCTTTGGAATTAAATCCAGTAAGCTATGATGAATGAGAAGTATGCCATATAATATGATATATGGACATATTCTCCTTGCTATTATTGATTAAGTTTCAGATAGGATTATGGGTTGATTTTGAATGAATGTTAGTCAAAGTAATGAGTTGATGGGTTTAAATTTGGTCTTGGCTAGCCAACAAGATTTTTACATGTCTTGTAACTAATACAAGTTCATGTGTAAGCTTGAAATCACTGAAGCAAACAAGACCATAGTACAAGTTAATTTGAATTGCAACTAAACCTTGTATTAGTAGTTAAGTTGTGTTAAAAGAGAATGGACAAGAGTTACAGTAGATGAGTTTGAGCTTGACCATGGCTAACCAGAAGGGCCTATACATGGCTTGTAATTAATACAAGTGCATGCATATGTCTGAAGCCATATGCTTCAACTTTCTGAAGCAAGTAAATCCATAGTGTAATGCTAATTTGAAAAGAAATCAAGTCATAAGTTGAATCCAGAATAAGACTAAGAATATGATGTTATAGAACCTGGAAATCATAGGTAGCTAAGGTTTTAGGATTTGAATTTTGATAAAATCTAGAAATGACATCAAACATATGATTGAAGTAGAAAGTTTAGTAAAAGAAGCAGATCAAAAGATTCAATGCATCAAGTAAGAAAATAGAGTAATTTGGTTAAGTATTTAGAAATCTAGAACATTACTTTTGCTCACTTATCATTCAGAATATGCAAAGATCTTTCAAAACCAAGTTCAATATGTTTTTCAGTTTTATTAGCAAAGTTTGTACGATTTCTAAATCAGCACACAACCCTATCACTTACATGATCATTACATGTTTTATAAACCTGAATATATGCATTTTGATTGAACTGAATTGCTTGTGCATGTTTTGTGCATGTTTGTGTATAAACCATGAATCTGGGCTAGATAAACCCTTGAATCATTAATCAAATTATGTTTTGACATCTTCTATCATTTCTAAATAACAGGTATGAATTACTGAAACCCCAGAATCAAACCCATGGGATATTAAACCACAAATCAAATAATTTGGTTTAATGAAAACTCTGGAAAACAATACAAATGAAAATATGAGGAACTAATACTTTATTTTTGTATTAGTCAATCTTGAGTCATTATAAAAGAAGATAAAATCTGAATTATGCATTAGTCAATCTTGAGTCTCATTAAGTTGATAATATTTGTATTTAGTATTAGTCAATCTTGAGTCAGTGAAGAGATATAAGTGTAGAAACAAGCTATGTGACACAAGGCATATCAACTATGAAAAATATTGTGTGAATTAAAATTCTTTGCTACTTTAAACACTCTGATTTGCAAAGAAACATTTATATATCCTCATATATATAAATGATAGGAATTGATTTAAATACTGATATATTTATATTAGTAAAATTCAGGATCTTGGGTAATTAATTAAAAGAAATAAAAGGAGCAAGAAGAGAGGTGATCCCTTAGTAAAAAAAATTCCTAACTAAAATTCACTAAAAATTATAGGTGAAGAAAAGTGGGTCACTTTACATAAATACCGATTTGTTAGGGTGAAAGAAGGTAGAAGATAGAAGAAAACTAAACAACACAGAATCTCACAACGCAGCGAATAATATTTAAAACAACAATGATCTTTACAAAAAGGAAACGTCTTTATTCATATATACAACATCAGAGTACACTAGACTTATCCTAAATTTGGACAGTTATAGAAATCTGTCCTTACATTGACAAACATACAGACTCTATAATACAACGGAAGAAAAATAAACATGAATATGTCTTGACCATCCAGCTCCTCTCCAACTCTAAAGTATCCAGCTAAACCTGGGAAAACATGCTCGGTCTGACCCGAGCATTACATGGAATAACGCCCGAGTCAGTCTGGTAAACTAGCGTGAGTAATACCCGACAACAAGTAACGACCAACCTGATTTCTACACTTGAAAACCTTTCAAACAAAAGGTATCTCGTAAGACCACTCCGCACATAAAAACAGATGGGTATTTAACTTATGGTAACCAAAACATTTTATATCAAAATCTAGTGATATTATCATATTGTCTAGATTTAAAGTAAATAGATAAAATAGCTGAAATGCTTGTATCTCACATTCCAACATACTAGGTTTTATAATCGAAAACGCAAGGCACGTATTGGAAATTGGATCCCAATAACGGTAAGGTAAGGGACTACCTTCCGATGATACACATCTAGAAAATGCACCGATGCTAACACAGAGTAGGCTACCCCTTTAACATGGCAGACCGGATTACCTCACCCCCTTGACACCGAGGCCTTATATCACCACGGTGTTTGTGTGAAAACTAACTCTGAAAGGGACATCTAGAATGGGGTGACCGCTCCTAATGGTAGCAAACCACATAGCTCTACTACATGCCCTATTTTTGCCATCCTCCCGGTTGTGAGGCTTGAGGCTACGCTTTACCTTTCTGGATAGTAATCCATCTTGGAATGCTAACATTGTCCTCCAAGTGTCAATGCAATGCCAGCATTCATCAATATAAGTTCGTTCTGAGTCTGAACGAAACCGAAGGTACTAACTCTACTACATCCATTTTGGAATCACCCTTAGGATTATTAGCAGTAGCCCTTGCACTTCAAAGAGCACCATCTTCAATCGTCATCAAGATGTCTTCTGATGTGCACATAAATGTGCATATTTTTACCACCATATTAATCTATTTAAATTAAATAAATGATCATATTGGGTATTTTAACTTGTTTAAACCAAAATTCAGATTATTTGAAATTGTCACATATTCATCTTCATATAGGGGCAAAATGGTCATTTTTATGCATTTATTAAATTGTGAAAAATTACTTGGAATTTTCTATGTTGTTTTGTAGGAAATTTGGTGAATTTTACAAGTGGTTACATGATGATATATGCATGCATAAGAGTGAAGAGAACAAATGAAGATGGAAATAATTCAAAGTGAAGATAATGGAGGACCCCACCTACCCACTTACCTAAATGTACAAATTAGAGGCTAATGCACATGCTTATGGAATTAATGGCTTCATGTACACTTAAATGAAGATTATTTGAAGCTAATGATTACTTGGCCTCCACACTTCCTAAGAGGGTATTTTGGGCATTCCCCAAAAATATGAATTAGGGTTTAACACTTGTATATATACCCCTTATGTTTCATGTAACTCCTCCCTCCCTCTTTAGTCTCTCTTTAGATTAGTTTAGGCTCAAAATAAAAGAAAGCTCTCTTCTCTTTTCCATGGCTACTTAGCCATTTTTATTTTCATGTAACTTCCATTTTTTTATGCAATGTTAATTAGTGCTCTCTTCTTTAACATGCTTCTTTTGTTTGTTTACTTTCATGTTTATAGTGTAGATCTCTCTTATTTCATGCAAGTAGATTAGTTTTTCCTTTCTTTTTTTCCTCTTGTTTGTTTAATGTTGCTTGCTACATTTGTTGATTTGATAACAAAAATGAGAGGCTAATCCCTACAATTTAGGGGTAATGAAGCTCTCTTGGATCATGTAGATGCAACATAATTTCTTTTATGTCTCTTTTGTGCTTAATGGAAAGTAGATGCTTGTATGGTTTTGTGTTTAATATTGAGTTTGATAGCTTATTTTGTTCAAAACAAATAGGCTATGCTTAGTCATATGAATCATTAATTACCTCTTCATCTACATATGATTATGGTAATGGAATTGGATTTAGAATCAAAATTTGATGGTTTATGTTTCTAATTCAATAGTTAATAAACCATGCTTAAAATAGATTCTACTTTTAATTTCATATCATTTTCATTGAAGTTAGTAAGTGGGTTATAGGGTGCATTAAAGTTTGATGGTTTAATTGTGTTAATTAATAACACAATTATGCTATGCTAATGATAAATGCATCAACTAATGTCACAAATGACCAAAAAGAGATCATAATTTCATTATGTTGATTTATGTGATCATTAGAGGGGATTTGCCTCTAAATTGCTCTTTAATCTCATCTTTTTATTCTCCTTAGTTTTAGGTTGTTTTAACTTTCTTTTAGTTAGTTAACAATCACTCGACTTTGGTTTAATTTGACTGAATAGAATTTTTAAACTCTAACAATTCCCTGCGGATCGCCCCGTATTCGCCACGTGCTACATTCGTACACCGTGCGCTTGCGGTAAATTTTAATTTAAATTCGTTCGACGGTTTTCTAAACCGATAGAATTTCGATCGACGAACAAGTTTTTGGCGCCGTTGCCGGGGAAGTATGATTGTATTGCAATGTTTTTGGGTGAAGTAAGGTGAAGTATGCGGTGGTATAGGAATTGGAAGTAGAGTTGATGGAATTTGATGTGTGGTGGTTTACAGTGACAGTGGATAGCAGATCGGGTAAGTGTGTGTTGCTATGTTTGAACAGAGGGATGATAGCGAGGATATGTGGTAGTAAATGGTGATGGTCGATGAAGTGATGATATGGAGATTTTGCAAGTTGTCTTCTTTGAACAATTTACTTTCTTGGTGTCTAGGCTACGGCAGAGTAATAACCATTTATAAATATTACGGTGATTCGTAAATATTATAGTGGTTGTTCCTCTGAAGGTACTTAAACCTTCGGCTGCATTGCTACGGTGATTCGTGGTGCACCGATAAATCTTGTCCGTTACCTGGCTGAGAACTATCTTGTTTATTTAAGACAATGTGTGATTATATAATTTTGGGTTAACTTAGGATAAATCATTTGTAATTAACTTTGCATTCATTTAGTTGCATTAGTTCATGCATATTTAAAGAAAAAAAAAATTCAAAATTCAAAACTAAAAAAAAATTGTAAATATTCCCTTTATTTTCTTGGAAATTTTTTCTTTTCCTTTGAAATTTCAAAAATCCAAAAAAAAAATTAGAAAAACCAAAAATTCAAAAAAAATAAAATATAAAACCTTTACAAAAAAAAATTTGAAAAACAAAACAAAAATCAATTTCCCTTTTGAAAAATAAATTTCATTTGTAAATAGTTTTTCCCTTAAAAAAAACAAAACAAAAACATTCTTGAAAATGTCCGAGTTTCCCCACTCACTTGAATTTTACGATAGTTGTGAAAATCAATATAATCCATATAATTTCACTTCAAATTTTTATGGATATTTCAACAACTATTGTTCAAACAATTCGAATTTTGAACCACAAAGATTTCAAAATAACGAGCAACCCTCAGATCTTGAAAATAGCATTTCGTCTTTACTTGAAATCTCTACACAACAAAATCAAATGATAAATGATTTGTGTAATTCATATTTGGGCAATGATTCAAATCAAAGTTTTCAAAATAATCAAAATTTGAGTTCACTTCAAAATTCAAATTATTTCGAGTATAACCCATGCCAATTCAATTTTGAACTCCAAAATGAATTTCAAAATCAAAACGAAAATGTGATCCACTTTTCAAATAATTTTGGCAATGGGAATAATCTCGACTATGATGCAAGTGAAATTTTTGTTCTCAACAAATCCAAATCGAAAATCCTCAGGCTAATAACTATAAATTGGATTTTGTTGAGCAAATGAACGAAATTTACGATGATCACACGGATTCGTTGTTTGAAACATATATGAAAAAACGTGAAAAACAAAATCAAATTCCAACGTGTGATGAGTCTAACAATAATCCATCTTTTACCCAAATCGACGATTTTCAAATAACAAATTTTGAAATTGAAAATAACGATCTTAACGAAGTTGTTGAAAAATTTGGTGATTGACTTGGATTTCAATTCTTTTGAGGGTGAGAAACTCGATTTAAATTTCGATCTTCCTTTTTCTGAAAATTTGAATACAACAACTTTGGATTTTGAACTTGAGATACGCAATGAAGTTGTTGATAATCCAACAAAGGAAGACGAATTTATTAAACACAAATTTTTTGGACTTTTGGATGACGAGTTGTTAAATTATGACGGGGAAGATTTAAATCACCACTTTGATTTTGAAATCAATAATTTTGAAGAAGTTTTCAATGATAAGCTTGAATTTCAAATTGGTGAAAATGAACTTGAATTTCAATCAATTGTTTTATCGACCCCAAAAATCATCGAAAAGAAAAGAACTCGTAAGATTTTTAATAAAACGACATTTGTTTTTCTAAATCCAAATTCAACTTCAAAATCTCGTATGGTTTGGTTTTCTGAACTTAAGCTGTGTCTCGTATACTTGACGAGGCAAATGAATCGGTCTTTGGAAGACCGTTTCATTTACTTTTTGACGGCATACTTTCTCATCTCTTGTAAATAATCATCCTTTCATGTAAATATAGGATTTTTATTTTTATTTTTCTTCTTTCTCCTTCCACTTGGGTTGACTGTGGGGACACAGTCAAAATCAAGTGTGGAGGGAGACTCACCATCATTTTCAATTTTTCCAAAAAAAAAATCTCAAAAACAAAAAAAAAACAAATTTTTTTTAAGCATTTTAATTTATTTTTAAAGAAACACTATAAGATAAATATATGGTTTTGGTTTATTAAATTGAAATTTTTGAAATTTAATTTGTCTTAACAAAAATAAAAATGAAGTTTGATTACAAATAACAATGGTTTAACTAATATATAGGAAGATTCATACGTGTTAATTATGAAATACATCCTAATTGAAAATCTTTGTTTTAAAAGCGGTTGGTATAAAGTAAAGGATATAACATTTTTTTTGTCTTCTAAGTTAAGTGGTGCTAAGATGATTTTGCAAAACTCTCTCTTTCCAAAAAAAAATTAAAAAAAAACATATAAAAAAAACATTTGTATATATGTAAATATTTTCTATTAACACCTACAGTCGACAGGTGTTCACACTTGTGTGTTCACTCGCCATGCTCTGTACCCTTCTCACGTAAGCCCGAAAGGCGATGCACGATCGGTATATCTGGCCTCAGTTTATCTGAGCTAGGTGTATATATATAAAAATTCTTTTTAATAACACCTACAATCAATAGGTGTTCACACTTGTGTGTTCACTCGCCACGCTCTGTATTCCCCTCACATCAGTCCGCAAGGCAGTGCATGGGTAATATATCTGGCCTCAGTTTATCTGAGTTAGGCATATGTAAATATTGTAAATATTAATAAAATTTTCAAAAAATGTAGAGAGTAAGAAAATGAAATCCAAACACTATTTTAACTTATTTGATTTGATTTGTTATTGAAATGAAATGAAATACCACTTTAATAAACTTTGATAATCAACTAAGGACCTATTTCATGGTTACACTTTGTTATCAACTGAAACAACGAGTTAAACTATTGTCTATTTGTTATGATGACTTAATTTTTGTTGGAAATTTTGACGAGTAAATGACTTAAATTTCATGATAATGACCAAACCTATATTTAACTTATTTGTGTTAATTTAAAAGTAAATCCTTCATTCGTAAATATTTTCAAAAACTCGCATTCATCTCTTTGTAAGTAAATCTTGCATTTGGTAAATATTTTCATTCTGCATTTGGATTTTGTGGGTAGTATTCGCTGAAAACCCTTACGAGACAACACTCGTCCTACTGGGGACACCCAGAGGTTTAACGGCTTGTTGCATACGCTCAATGCAATCGTGCTCCCTACGAAAATGGATTTATCTTAAATTTCCTTTATTCGAGGACGAATAAAAAGATAAGTGTGGGGGTATTTGATGTGCACGTAAATGTGCATATTTTTACCACCATATTAATCTATTTAAATTAAATAAATGATCATATTGGGTATTTTAACTTGTTTAAACCAAAATTCAGATTATTTGAAATTGTCACATATTCATCTTCATATAGGGGCAAAATGGTCATTTTTATGCATTTATTAAATTGTGAAAAATTACTTGGAATTTTCTATGTTGTTTTGTAGGAAATTTGGTGAATATTACAAGTGGTTACATGATGATATATGCATGCATAAGAGTGAAGAGAACAAATGAAGATGGAAATAATTCAAAGTGAAGATAATGGAAACCTACCCACCTTCCTAAATGTACAAATTAGAGGCTAATGCACATGCTTATGGAATTAATGGCTTCATGTACACTTAAATGAAGATTATTTGAAGCTAATGATTACTTGGCCTCCACACTTCCTAAGAGGGTATTTTGGGCATTCCCCAAAAATATGAATTATTGTTTAACACTTGTATATATACCCCTTATGTTTCATGTAACTCCTCCCTCCCTCTTTAGTCTCTCTTTAGATTAGTTTAGGCTCAAAATAAAAGAAAGCTCTCTTCTCTTTTCCATGGCTACTTAGCCATTTTTATTTTCATGTAACTTCCATTTTTTTTTATGCAATGTTAATTAGTGCTCTCTTCTTTAACATGCTTCATTTGTTTATTTACTTTCATGTTTGTAGTGTAGATCTCTCTTATTTCATGCAAGTAGATTATTTTTTCCTTTCTTTTTTTCTCTTTTTTTCCTCTTGTTTGTTTAATGTTGCTTTCTACATTTGTTGATTTGATAACAAAAATGAGAGGCTAATCCCTTCAATTTAGGGGTAATGAAGCTCTCTTGGATCATGTAGATGCAACATAATTTCTTTTATGTCTCTTTTGTGTTTAATGGAAAGTAGATGTTTGTATGGTTTTGTGTTTAATATTGAGTTTGATAGCTTATTTTGTTCAAAACAAATAGGCTATGCTTAGTCATATGAACATTAATTACCTCTTCATCTACATATGATTATGGTAATGGAAGTGGATTTAGAATCAAAATTTGATGGTTTATGTTTCTAATTCTATAGTTAATAAACCATGCTTAAAATAGATTCTACTTTTAATTTCATATCATTTTCATTGAAGTTAGTAAGTGGGTTAGAGGGTGCATTAAAGTTTGATGGTTTAAGTGTGTTAATTAATAACACAATTAGGCTATGCTTATGGTAAATGCATCAACTAATGTCACAAATGACCAAAAAGAGATCATAATTTCATTATGTTGATTTATGTGATCATTAGAGGGGATTTTCCTCTAAATTGCTCTTTAATCTCATCTTTTTATTCTCCTTAGTTTTAGGTTGTTTTTACTTTCTTTTAGTTAGTTAACAATCACTCGACTTTGGTTTAATTTGATTGAATTGAATTTTTAAAATCATCAATTCCCTGCAGATCGACCTGTATTCGCCACGTGCTACATTCGTACACCGTGCGCTTGCGGTAAATTTTAATTTAAATTCGTTCGACGGTTTTCTAAACCGATAGAATTTCCGTCGACGAACATCTTCCACTTGAATGTACATGTTGGTTCGGAGTGGTATTCAGATATGAAAATCCGATCCTGGTCTCTTCGTACCAACAATTGATAATTTCTAGTTGACTCATTCCCAGTTCATTTGGAAGTAAGTATTCGAGTCCTTGTCGGAAACTCGAATTTTACATTCATACTTCCTAAGTCAAATCGGCCCAAATTTGATAGTCAGTTATTTAACTATCAAATAACAACAACAAAATCTAGAGATTTAATTACCCAAAGCAATCGCTAAGCCTCAAAACCATTTTCATTTATAAATCTCATTTCCCAAACATTTATCAACATTCATATAATTATCTCCTTTACATAAATATATTCGCAAAACATTTATAAGATTTCCCATTTCCAAATCTCTTAAATGGATTTAACTACATTATTTAAATTGGAGAGAAGGATAACTCCAAGCACTATTCCTTCGGTGTTAAGTGTGGAATGGATATCCCATACCACATTTTTTAAAAGGTCAATCTCGAGAAACCCAAACCTCAATTTCTTATTGTAATTATTTTCAATAAATCCTTTTATAAATTTTCCTTACCTATGAAATCCTTTTTGCTTTAGCCCAAACTCATTTACAAAACATTTATCAACCTCCATACTCATTTATAAGACTCTTTATAAATATTCAAACCCAGTTATATAAAATTCTTTATAAACTTTCAAACCTTGCATTAAACTTCCCTTTATAGACACTCAACCCCATTTACAAAATCTTTTTATAAACATTCAAAACTATTTCTAAAAGTCCTTTTATGAATACGCCAAAATTATTCAAAAACTTCTTTATATATAATTCAAAATAATTGTCAAATCATTCTTCAAATATCTTGTTCAAAATAGAATAACCTCGAAGACCAACTTAAAAGAAAATGATATATTAACTTTCCAAAACCAAATGGAGGCTTAATGACTACAATGGATCATTAAATTTGGGTTTACTTATCCAAGTTATATCATGGATATTGCTTAACGTCAGATATGTAAGGGATTCACACATAACATACAATCAATCATAGGTAGATGTTATAATCTATATGCTTAATTTACCATGACCCGCTTATTGAAATTAACTTCCTTGTGTCTATCACGTTATAGATATTTGGCATTTGTGCTAAACCCAAGTCACTTACTTCCCATAAAACGTGTCGACGTTTTAGAATCACTACTTTAATCCATTCGGTTACTTAATGGTCCAGACGAGAGATCCTTTGATTTAAAATCAATTAACCGTAAAAAGAAAATTGATTTAAAATATAAGCGATTAAGTTTAAAAATAGCTTTGAAAAGGTAAAAATATTTTTAATTGGATTAAACCCAAATTATGTCTTAATTAAATCAAGACTAATTCATAATTAAACTTTAATTAACTTAATGAACTTGGTTAAGTCTAATTAACTTCCTAATGTATCTTAGTTAAGGTTTAAACAATTCATTATTAGTTAAACCATAATTAATTAAATAATCACTTAATCAAATAATAATTAATTAACCTACTTAACTTAATTAAATAATAACTAATTAACCTACTTAACTTAATTAAATAATAATTAACCATCGAATTAATTCTTATCTTCATTCATCACTAATTAAAATATCATTAATCAATAATTAGTCATTAACCTTCCTTAAGTGTTACTTAAACCTTAATCACTTAATTACTAATTAAGTACTAATTACTTTTAATTAATTTATTAAATAATAAAATATTAATTTAACTAAACTTAATCTCTTTTTATATTACTAATTAAGTTTGAAATTTTTTGCAAAAAACATTTCAAAAGACCAGGAATCTGGTTCGGCAGGCAGACCAGGCGGGTTCGGTGTAGGGCCGGACCGGATGGTCCGACCGTGCCGGACTAGGTGGTCCGGCATAGAGCCGGACCAGGTGGTCCGGCACAGAGCCGGACCAGGTGGTCCAGCCTGGGACCGGACCAGGTGTCCGGTCCTAGAGGGCAGGACCTGTGCGGATCCGGTCCTCGCAGGCCGGACCAAATCGTCCGGCCCTATCGGGCTGGATCTATGCGGGCCCGGCCCAGCTGGGCCAGAATCTGCTGGGTCCGGTCCTGGGGCCAGACCTGTGTCGGTCCGGCCCTGTTGGGCCGGACTCTACTGGTCCAAACATGCTGGGCCGGACTCAGCTGGGCAGGACCCATGCGGGTTCGGCCTGGGCTGTTAAGCCTTGTGAGGCCGGATACTTGTGGGTCCGGCCTTATTAGGTGATATCTGGCAGGTCTGGTTCTGTTGGGCCAGACTTAACTGGTTTGGTGTGGATCTGATTTCGGAGGGTAGATTCCTTGCTGATAAGGGCGTTGCCGGACCTTGGCAGAAGGCTGTCTTGGAGGCTTTATCATCAGACCGTACTAGGTACCATATCTTTTAAACCGTTATCCGAATTGAGACGCGGTTCAGACCAGCGCTCACATCTTGACCTCGCGAACATTTCTAAGCAGCTCTGAGTCTATTTCAAAACTCTAACAATTTTTCCTCCGACTTTTCATATCCAATACGCGATGGGCGAAAATGCCCATAACACTAATTAAGTACTAATTACTTTTAATTAATTTATTAAATAATAAAATATTAATTTATTTAAAATTAATATGTTTTTATATTACTAATTATGTTTGAGAAACTTTTGCAAATCCAATTTCAAAAGAAAATATTTTAAAACAAAAACCGGAAATTTTGTCCAATTGCGTCCATAGCGACTATCGCTATAAGGGAAGTTCGCTTAAACATACTTTAAGAGAAATACTTACTTATTCTTCCCTATTTCATGTTTAGAAATATAACTTTTAAAGTTTTTGAGACTTAGAAACAAAGATAGAAACTTTGAAACAATTTCCAAACTTTAAAACAAGAAAACATAGTTTTTGATTTCGAATCGGATCTCACGTCCATCGCAACACACAAAGTTGTTAACTTTGTTTCAACTTAACTTACTTTGGTTCTTAGATCACAACCGTACATCCATACTACCATACTTTTAACATCACAATGAAACACATATATAAAGATAAGGTTATATGTTTAATAACTCGACAACATCACATTCAAATCTCAAATTCAATACCAAAATAACATCCATCAAATCACCATCAACCAATATAATAACCATTCAATTTTCTCATCATATTACCACCAAAATAACACATCATACTAAAGTCAAAAACCTTTCTAAAATAAAGTAGTTTACTTACCTTTATGCTAACTAACTTCGCCCGAACTTCGACTATAACTCGGCAACGCCTCTATGCTTGATTTTGGCTTAAAAATTTGAAGTTTTGGATGGGATAAGGACTTAGAATGGGTTCGGCCAAAGGTGATTGGGCTTGGCTTGGCTAGGGCTTTGTGGGGTAGTGATGGTCTTGGTTTTTGGAAGAGAGGATGTTGAAATGAAAGTATAAGAAATATATAAGGTATGGAAGCAAGTTACAACACAAAAGGCTAACTCTTTCCAATTTTTTTGAACTATGGAAGCCACGAAATTTTTTTAGAGAAGAAAGTTTAGAAAAATGAATTTGGAATGTAAATGAAAATGTGTGCGTGAGGGTGTGTATTTATAGATGAAAGAAAGTAGGGAAATTACCATTTTAACCTTAGTTTTAAATATCCTAACATGTCATTATTTTGACAAGTCACACCACCACCTTCTTCTCCCCTCATATGTCACATCCCCCCTCTCTAGTCACATCCCCTAGGCCATGATGGATAATGATGATGGTACTTAAAGAAATGATAAGAGATAATGATACGTACTTAGTATATATAAGTTAATATTTTAAAACCAAGTCTTGCTAAATATAATTAACATAAGATAATATACTATTAGTGTATTATTATTATTTGGTCAATTCTATGTAGTTAATGCCTTGCTATTACTCCGTTACAACCCTGCTATATCTCATAGCAGATTTCTACCGCTACGATTTTTCTATATAGCCCCAAATATAGCCTTTCCGCTTTAAGCCCCGCTATTCCCGCTATATCCAGTTATTCCTGCTATATTCCGTTATTTCCGCTATATCTTCTTTAAAAGATATGAATTGAAAAATGACATTTATACATTATAAAAATTATAAAAAAATTAATATATTTTTAGAAATGAAAATACTCTACTATTTTATTAAATTCAATTATGTTATATAACAGTTTTACATTTATTTACAGTATATTCGCACATGTTTTTATTTAAAATTATTTATGTATTAACTATAATTCAATTTAATGTTAACTTTTCATTTAATTACCATTTATATATTTGTAAAAACATTATGTACGAGTTTTATATGCTATTTTAGAGTCATCCGCTATATCCCGCTATATCCTCACTGTATCCCCGCTATGACTTTTTGTACCTCCGCCGCATTGAATCTGCCTAGCGCTTTAACTGCACAGGTTCAATTAACTCTTATATATGTGTATATATAGTGCATAAAGGCGAACAACATTCCTGATAACTTTCCGGTGTCGAAAAGTCGAAATTATGCAAAAAAGTTCTTCGGTCACATTTTCTATTTTTCTACGAACTATCTATTTTGGTAAACAAAATTTAAAAACTATTTTACCATCATTATGAAATAATTTAAATATGTTTATTTTAAATAAAAATCCATTTATTTAATATTTAAACTTAACTTGAATTCCCGAAGAAATATATAAAACCGACGATATCAACTGTCGATGTCATAAATACATTTTATTTTCAAAAAATAAAACAAATTATTGTATTTCATAGTCTTGTTTGAATATATATATATATATATTAATGTATGTATCCGAAGCTGTGCATGATCCTTGTTATTTAAAAGCAGTTTATTGATAAAACGATTTTCGGTTGTTTTATCGATATCTACAAATTATCAATTTTTTACCTCGGTAATTTGTCCACGAATATTTTTCCCAAACAAAATAACTATTGTTATTTACCTGTTAAAGCATTATTATTTCTTACTTTTAAACCCATACCTAAATATTTTAAAAATAATATAGTTTATCCAAGTGATAAATTTGTGGGTCGTTACATTCTTCCCCCCTTAAAAGAATTTCGACTGTGAAATTATACCACAACCCTATTCCCGGAAATACCTTAAACTATTCATCAATCCGTATGATGTACATAAATCATTCCTATGTAAAATCCGATTCGATCACTCACCTGAATACATAACTTCATTTCTAAACTAGTATCACTCACTCGACTTCCTAGTGCGGACTTTGATCAAATTTAATAATTAGGAACCTTTGTTCTTCTTGCATAGCCATAAACTATGGTAGACAACTTTTGGTTCCACAAAAGAACCCGTATCAATGCTTGCCATAAAAAATTGGGCGATAAATCCCTATTCGAAATGGTGTGAAACGCCTCGAGTCATGTACTCGAATCTTGGATCGAGAACTATGTGGAAAGGATAAATAATCTACATACAACCTACATACTAATTGGTTCCTACTTCCCAAGATTATAATTACCCGTTTTAAAGAATCGCCATTTTACTTAAGAACATTACTTAAGTTTATTAACATTCTATAACTTTAATTTATTTTAGTATGATACTCTTCTATATCCAAAAGAGTATATACAATTCCAAATCTTAAATTGGTTTTACTTAACCTAGGATGTTCAACAAATTTAAAACTTTATTTCGTAACCCACTCTTAATCAAGACATCTTTTTATTTTGAAAACACTATTCTTTTGAGGGATTCAAGAATATAATATCCAGGTTTTATTTCAAAAACCTTTTGAAATGATACTTTATATTTAACCCTTTTGAAAACATAATATATAGCCCAAGTAACTCTAAAATGATGTCAAGGAACTGGGTACTACCAAATAGTATTATATATCCCTTTTACTAAGTAGGGAAATACTCAAGAGAAGTGTTTACCATCCAAACACATCTCTTACCCATTTTTAGTCATTTCCAAGACACTCGAACTAGTTAATCATAAAAATATTTCTTTCTTCACAAATTCCCTTTTGAAACAATACTATTTATAGATAAATAATTCTTTAATAAAATCATCCACCGGCTTTGGATTCATTCGGATCCGAACTCATTTCGATTGTACAATGACAAAGAGGTTACTAAATGCACTATCATATCCGCCTAAGCAAACATTCGATTGTCACTTAGTATATTTTGATTATCACAAAATAGATCGAAACTCCTTCCCGAATTGTCCAAAGAAAACTTTACTTTCAAATCCATTTCAAAATATTTATATATTAAAATCTCTTTAATTACAATTACTAAAACTTTTCCAAATCATTTAAATCTTTATCAAAGTTACCTGGATTTAATATTCTCACAATCCTTTTCATTTTTGTAAGGTCATCTAAAGGTTTTCTTTTAACTAAACATACTCTATTCTAAATCCAATTTTAGCCCTACATCTCATCGATAACTATATAGACTTTTGAAAGTCATACCTTTATATATAAAATATATCATAGGTAAAATTATTTCATTTACCAATTTTAAAATAATATTATGTCAATTGGACTTGTTTAAGTGTTTAGGAAATCCCTATCGGTAACGTTGGACAAACACATCGACCAGAATTCTTAAGTCACTCAACAGATCAAATAACACAATATAAAACATTTTTACTCACTAATAAATACACACTCATATTTATAATACACTCAGGCTTATTCTAGGGTCTCACTTACCCTATCTCAAATGAGTATACCCCATCAGGGCCAAGGTTCTCGCTTAACCTCAGCTCTGATACCAAATGTAACGAACCAAAATTTCAACCCTCAATAATCGACACTAATACGTCCATTGTATCAAATGTCGCACATTCAAGTGCTGGAAATACCAATTTGTTAGGGTAAAAGAAGAAGTTAGAAGATAGAAGAAAACTAAACAACACAGAATCACACAATGCAGCGAATAATATATAATACAACAATGATCTTTACAAAAAGGAAACATCTTTATTCATATATACAACATCAGAGTACACTAGACTTATCCTAAATTTGGACAGTTATGAAAATTTGTCCTTACATTGACAAACATACAGACTCTATAATACATCGGAAGAAAAATATACGTGAATACGTCTTGACCATCCAGCTCCTCTCCAACTCCAAAGTATCTAGCTAAACTTGGGAAAACATGCTCGGTCTGACCCGAGCATTACATGGAATAACGCCCGGGTCAGTCTGGTAAATCAGCGTGAGTAAAACTCGATAACAAGTAACGACCAAACTGATTTCTACATTTGAAAACCTTTCAAACAAAGGGTATCTTGTAAAAGCACACCGCACCTAAAAACGGACGGGTTTTTACCTTACGATAACCAAAACATTTTATATCAAAATCTAGTGATATTATCATAGGGTCTAGGTTTAAACTAAATAGATAAAAGGGGCATTTCACTAGAAGGACAAACTTTGCAGTCCAATTAGTTTCTAGGACACACATTCAAAGAAATTACTTTCAAGGCTAAAGTCAGCAGAATAATTACTTTCAAGGACAAAGTCAGCAGTCCAATTACTTTCAAGGACATAATTTCATAGGTTTTTAGGCCCTAGAAACTAATTATTTTACGTTTTGTCCTTGAAAATAATTATTTTAGTTGTGTGTCCTAGAAACTAATTCCACTTGCTAAAGAAGCCCTTGTGGCTAATTTCCACTAGATTAAAATAGCTGAAATGCTTGCATCTCACATTCCAACATACTAGGCTCTACAATCAAAAACATAAGGCACGTATTGGACATTGGATCCCAACAATGGCAAGGTAAGGGACTACCTTCCGATGATACACCTCTAAAAAATGCACTTATGCTAACACAAAGCAAGCTGCCCCTTCAACGTTAAGGCCTTATACTACCATAGTGTTTGCGTGCAAACTAACTCTGAAAGGGACATCTAGAATGGGGTGATCGCTCCTAATGGTAGCAAACCACATAGCTCTGCTACATGCCTTGTTTTTTCCATTCCTCCCAGTTGTGAGGCTTGAGGCTACATTTTACCTTTCTAAATAGTAATCCATCTTGGAATGCTAACACTGCCCTCCAAGCATCAATGCAATGCCAGTATTCATCCATACAAGTTCGTTCTAGGTCTGAACGAAACCGAAGGTACTAACTCTACTGCATCCATTTTGGAATCACCCTCGGGATTAGTAGCAATAGCCATTGCACTTCTAAGAGAACCATCTTCAATCATCATCAAGATGTCTTCCACTTGATAGTATATGTTGGTTCGAAGTGGTTTTTGGATATGCAAATCTGATCTCGGTCTCTCTGTACCAATAACCGTTAATTTCTGGTTGGCTCATTCTTGGTTTTTTTGGAAGTAAGTATTCGAGTCCTTGTCGGAAACTCGAATTTTACATTCACACTTCCTGTTAGCACCAAAATTGGTCACTAACCTCGTAGAGAAAGATTGTGTAGAGATATAAGTGATGAAGATAAATTAAACAAGGAAGACAATGCTAATTTAAACGCAGAAAGTAAGAACACCAGATTTATAGTGGTTCAGCGTAATTGCCTACGTCCACTTTGAGTTTTCACTTTATTGATCTTCTTAATGATTGATTACAAATACAATTCGTAGATCAAATACTTGAATGAAGTTGCTAAGTAAAGAAGATGAGTCTGAAAAATGGCAGAGTCTCCCCAGTGTTCCCGAAAAAAGGTCCCTTTTCACTGTGCCCCTGCCACTCTATTTATAGACAGAGATGGGCTGACTTCCCAGGTGGGCTCGGCGGCCGAACGTCCTGGCCCAAATAGAGTGGTCGCCGTATGCCGAACCAAATAGGCCGAACACTTGGATGCCGAGCCACATGCTCCTGGCCGAACGATCCTTTTGGCCGGTCGATGCTCTCTGGCCGAACGTGCTTTGTGGTCGAACGATGCTTTCTGGCCGAACGATCCCTTTGGCCGAACGATCCCTTTGACCGAACGTGCCCTCTGGCCGAACGATGTCTTCTGCCCGAACGATGCTCCTGGCCGAACGATCCTTTTGGCCAAACGATACTCTCTGGCCGAACGATGCTCTCTGGCCGAACGTGCCTTCTGGCCGAACGATGCTTTCTGGCCGAACGATCCCTTTGCCCGAACGATCCTCTCCGGCCAAACGATGCTCTCTGGCCGAACGTGCCTTCTGGCCGAACGATGCTTTCTGGCAGAACGTGCCTTCTGGCCGAACGCTTGTTAATGTCGTACAACCTTGGATACCGAGTACTCTTAGATGCCGAGTACTCCCGGATGCTGAGCACTAGTTGCCTGGTCAAATCTCCAGGAAACACTTGCCCCCCAAAGTGTATCACGTGACCGAACGTGGTACGCTTTGAGTCATGTAACCTTCTCATCTCGTTTTAAATCCTTGACTAACCTCGAACGGAGATGCCTTTTTGAGAATTCCAGTGGTTTAGGTGTGTGCCGAGCGTGTTCTAAATGCCGAACAAGACATTCATAACCGAACGATCCTTCAGTGCCGGACATCATTATACGCCGATGCCGAACGACGTGACTTTGACCGGTTCCACCGGATGTAGCCTTTTCGACTTCTTCTGTTTTCCCTATAAAAGCCAGCACCTCCATCCTTCTTTCCCTTCTCACACTTCTAACACCTCTGCCTTGCACCTGCCGAAGCTACCAGCCAACATACAATTCGCCGATTCTTCCCAAGTCTTCACCTTACCAACTAGGTACCGATCCTTTCACCTAAATACAGTCTTTACGCTCGAACTCCCTTAATTGATGGGATAAATCGAGCCTTGACTAAAGTGTCTAAAAAGTTGCCAGAGTCACGCGACGAGGGTGGAAGGAAGAGTGAATAGAGATGGGTTTTCTAGGAAGTCATTGGTAGACGCACTGTGGTTCGGCATAAGTATTTTATGCCGGACCAGAATGGAGGAAGGAGAAACATGGAGGAAGTAGGAGACGATTAGGGGGCATCGAGCGGTATGGTCTGATACAACTTGCCGAATGATTTGCCCTCGTGGTTCGGTGTGGATGGAGGAAGAGATGAGGCCACTGTTAAGGACAGCGTGCCGATGGTCGTCTCAACCGAACAGTCACAAACGCCGTACCATACTTAGGCTAAAACATGCTGAACAAAACGAGGCCGAACACGACTTACCTGCCGAACAACAACTTAGCCGAACCAAAATTTAGCCGAATAAAGACTTAGCCGAACAATGACTTAGCCGAACAATGACTTAGCCGAACGAGGACTTAGCCGAACAATGACTTAGCCGAACAATGACTTAGCCGAACCAAAATTTAGCCGAACAAAGACTTAGCCGAACAATGACTTAGCCGAACAAAGACTTAGCCGAACAATGACTTAGCCGAACAAAGACTTAGCCGAACGAGGACTTAGCCGAACAATGACTTAGCCGATAATGACTTAGCCGAACAATGACTTAGCCGACTAGTCGCAAATGTTGAACACTTATTAACTATATCTACTCGTATAGCAAAACAAGAAACAAGGCCGAAGCATTCTAGCTTATGTGAAGCCGACCCAGATCACTAACTTCCTAGCTTCAGTAAACATAAATCTGAACTTAGATTATCATACGTTTTCTGGATCTGGAATTGCAATCACCAAAAGGCAGGCTTCTGGGGACGGTCAGTGATGACGGTCTTCGAAGACGATGACTTGACGCTCAGTTTTATATCAACAACTTTGCGACCTTCAAACTTTCAATGCTTTTACACAATTGCTTGCACTAGTTCACACACCACATGGGGGGAATATTCGTGTTGTTAATTCTAACGTTGAACATTTTTCAAGTATAGTTTTCACAGGTACTTAGACAGATTCATTATTTATTGGGGATGTCTAAGAAGTCTAGCTCCGCCACTATATCTGATAGGCCTGGGCCATCATCAAGGCAAGAAGCCGCTGATACTTCAAATCCATCGAATTCCCCGGCCCATAACTTAGCACCCGATGCCCTGGAGGCAACAATTCTTTTAGACAATCCGATCGACTCACAAGCTTCGAAGATCAATGAAGCCGCACTTCGACGAATATGTTCCATCCATGGGATTCCTTTCGCCGATGTGTTAGTTCCTTCGCGACACGATCGTCCTCACCTGCCCCCAGTCGGATATACCACCTGCAACAAGTTCATGTGCTGGATGGGCAGCGTGCCTCCATTTAATTTATTTCTTCGGGACGTGTTGCAGTACATAGACATTGCCCCATCGCAGCTGCATCCGAACGGTCACGCGTTTCTATATGGGACCTACCTACTCTTCATGGCCGTCTTCTCTAGACCTCCAACTTCTGGCGACATCAGATACATTTATATGATCAAGAAACGGAAAGATAGCCCTTCCTTCATGTTCCTCGAGCCATACCACAAATGCCAAATCTTGACAGGAGCATACAGTAAATTCGCCATGTACAAACAGGAATGGTTCTACGTGCGTTGCCCTCATGGTTTTGCGAGGAGATGGGTTGAAGGCAGTAAGTATCTTCGCTGAGTCATCATTCGTGTTTAATTGGAGTTATGCTTTTCCCAACTCCTCGTTTCATCTTTTTAGGTATCAACCCGCGTCCGGAGGGCCGAGGATATTCTGAGGCCGTTGAGGCCATTAGAGCTCTTCCTGCCGAGGAACGAAACATCCGAACCATCATTTCGAATGAATCATTGTCGAGGTTCGGCTTGCTAGCCCCTGGTCGTCGGATTAGCCTCCCGGAGGGCGTCTCCATTCCCAAGCCAGCATCCGGTAAAGGAAAAAAACAAGCTGGATCATCATCACGCCACACTCCCGATGCGCACGATGAGGGTGAGCACAAAGAGGATGAAGCTCCTGAGACTCAAGGTGAGAATGTGGGTCCCGCTTGGAATCCGGCGGTCGAAGTTCACGATATTGAAACGTCATCCTCCCCTTCGAAGGGAAAGAAAAAGTTAAAATAAAAGATACGGAAGGAGAAAGTTGGCGGAACTTCAAAAGTTACGCTTATCCCGCCAGAGAAAGAGGCTTCCTTACAGCACATGGAAAGTTCTCTAAGGGGTTTGTCGAATCTTTCCATCCCCGATGATATACTTAATTACGGGTTTGACGATCCTGAAGCGCTCAAGTTTTCTTCGCTCGCTAGAGGCAATGCAGGAGTTCAACTCCCAGTCCAGGGAGATAATACTCCGATTAGTAAAGACAAAAGAACTGGTCTGTCGGGGGCAACACTAGGACACACACGCACATACGCATTCCATCATACACTTCAAGTTTTTTTCTTAGTTCCCGGATTTTTCTTAACTCGTTGTTATCTCTATTCCTTGTAGGTGACATGGGGCGCTCTCACGGACTTGATCACCTTCACGGCTCTTCCATATTTCATCATCCCGGACGGGGTTCAGGTTCGGGCAGACGCAGGGACAGAGATGATTACGAAGATAGAGACAACCGTCCCCACGATTCGTCTTATCGTAAGAAGGCATATTCCCAATCTTCACAGTCCCGTGATCCTCTTCCTCCAACTGAGTCGGATAGAGAGAAGTCTTCATAGAAGGGGTCCCAACCCGATGCTCCTCGAGAACAACACTCCGGTTCGTCGAGTACAAGGCAAATTCGGGAGCAACGAAAAAGAGCAGAACTTCCAAGGCCTCCTCCCCCTACTCCCGCGGTTGACCCAACTGTAGCGGAAAAGATGGTCGACCTTAAGGCCAAATTTCCAAAAATTTGCTTTGATGGTCTGAAGTTCCTCCCAGCTATTCATCATATCCCTGGGCACGTGAAGCAGAGTGCCATTGCCTGTAACAACGACGTCTATGTTCAGCATGACGCGTTTGTACACTTGGTTAAAAAGATCTCGGAGGTGTCTGTTGAGCGACAATATGAGATTGATCTTCTGAAATTGGAGGCTGGCTGTGACAAGAACATCATCAAGCATCAAGACGAAGAGCTTGCTTCGTATAAGTCGAAGCTGGAAGCCGCTGAGCAAAGCGCAAAAGATACTGCTGAGGCAGTTACTCGTTTAGAGATGGCTCACAAGAAGGAACTTGATGAAGGAGTCCAGCGTAGCGGTGCCCTTGCCCTAGAAAAAGATTCCATCCAAAAAGAAAGGGACGCGCTCGTCATATAAGTCAGAGAGTTCAAAGAATTACTCTCCAAGGAGAAAGAGGATAAAGTAGCTGCTCAAGAAGAGTCACAACGATATTGTGATGAAATCGTTGCTACTCGGCTCCTGAAAACGAAGCTCGATGACGAACTTGCTGGGGTTGAAAAAATGAAGGACGAAGCCCGTGAGGAGGGCAAAAGAAAGCTGCGGAGGAGATTGACTCTCGCCTCGAGGCGGCCACAGAAGCCGGTAGGGAAGAGGTCAAGTGTATGTTTGACCCGTTGATTGCTGAGTATGGCGCCCGCGTCCTTATGCATCACGACTTGACATTCTTGGGCGAGGGCTATCTCGAATCCCTAGCCGAGGCCTGGGAAACTTTAGTGAAGATCAGGAAAATCGTGTCGGGCTCTGAGGTGGTTGATGAGGATGCCCTAGGGAAGGAGTTTCTTAGAGGGAACGAGCTAGTGGATTTATCCGCAGCTTTGGCACTTTATAGCAAAGGCTCTCCCCTTTCAAAAGAGAAAAGTGATGAAGCTGGCCCATCTGGGGCTAAGACTATGGCTCCTCATTCTGCTGCTCCTCCTACTACTCAACCGGCCGGTCGGCCGGCACTTGACCCATTCGAGCAGCATGCCGGCTACAATCCTGAAGATCCCGGGCTCGGCGTTCATGTGCTATCTCCTTTTCTGGAGGGTGAAACTCCACGCACAACTGATAGCCAGCCAGAACCCGGTAGGAAACCCTTCTTTTTTAGAAGTGTAAAGATCTGTTACTTTCCAGCAGTGGGTATTCGTTCTAATGTTCATTCTTTATGTTTTCATGTAGGCTGCTCTGACCCCGAGCCAACTCCGACGAGCGATGACGCCAAGGAGGAGGCAGAGAAAGCAAGCGATGTTGCTCATGCGGGAGTAACTCCTGGCCCTGACGCTCAAGTGATCAGAGCGCTAGATGATGAGAAGTTTGACACTTCATCTCCTGCCGAAGGGAGCTATGAAATCGAGATCACAGGCGCCTCCGAACATACTTCGAAGATGAGCATGAAAGAGCGTCTCGCCGAAGAGGAGAAAAAGAAAGTCGAGATCAAAGTTGAGCCTGAAATTCTGGAACTTACCGACCCGCGGAATAGGCATTTGAAGATCATCCTCCCTGGCAAGTCCAAACCACTGAATGTTCCTTCTCCCACTCCTGACTCCGCTTCTTTAGAAAGCAAGAAGTCCAAGAAGGAGCATGAGGGAGAGGAATCGTCCGAGAAAACAAAGGAAGACAAGAAGAAGAAACCAAAGAAATAGTCGTTAAACTCGTTCAACGAGATTATGCTTAAGTCTTGTAATTACTTTTATCTTTTGTCTCCGTAGTTTGTATAGATGGGTTCTTGACTCCAAGTTTTGGAGGGATAACTGTGTAACCTCATTTTGGACTATTAAATAAAGTTTAGTTCCTTAGTCGTTTGAACGACTCTCTTACTTTTTTAGCTTTCTGAATAACTGTGGTCAAAACTCAGGCACTTATGAGTTGTATATATCCCGGTCCATTCTTGCGTTGCTCGAACATTCTTCGGAGCGGCACACTCCTTGTTCTATACCTCTTGAACACTTATAATTTTTTCTAAATCAGCGTTCCAGGGACTTATAATAAGTTGACCCGTATTCAGGGGATTCGGAGATTGAGATTGTTAATACTCTAATTCGCAATCTGGGGACTTAGAGTACTCCGGTCCATACTCTGGGGACTCGGAGATTGAGATCATTTATACTCTAGTCCACGCTCTGGGGAGTTAGAGTATTCCGGTCCGCAATCTGGAGACTCGGAGATTGAAATCATTTATACTCTAGTCCGCGCTCCGGGGACTTAGAGTACTCCGGTCCGTGCTCAAGGGACTTGGAGATTGAAGTCGTTTATACTCTAGTCCGCGCTCCGAGGACATAGAGTACTCCGGTCCACGCTCAGGGGACTCGGAGATTGAAATCGTTTATACTCTAGTCCGCGCTCTGGGGACTTAGAGTACTCCGGTCCGCGCTCAGGGGACTCGGAGATTGAAGTCGTTTATACTCTAGTCCGCGCTCCGGGGACTTAGAGTACTCCGATCCGCGCTCAGGGGACTCGGAGATTGAAGTCGTTTATACGAGTTCGTACATCGTACAGGATAATGTAGTTCGAGTAATTCATCACCCGACTATGAGATATAGAAACATTAGTAATTCGTGGAAAATACGGCTTCAAGCCTTTATTAATGAAAAACAACTAAACTGCTTGATTACATGGCTAAAAAGAAACTAAGTTACGACTGAATGAAAACATACAGGAAATAACTGTGCCTAAAACAGGAAAGAGACATGCTAAATGTAATAATGTCGCAAATGTTCACTGTTCCACGCTCGGGGGAGTGTCGCGCCATCAATGGTCGCTAGCTTGAATGTTCCCTCTCCAAGCTTTCGTTCAACGATGTACGGACCTTCCCAGCTGGGATTCATACGCGACGGTACCGGGAAAACTCATTTCAAAACGAGATCACCCACATCAAAAATTCTTGGGCGGACTCTGCCATCGTAGTAGCGCTTGACTCAGTGCCTATGTGCTGCCGCCCTTAATTCGGCCTCTTCACATTTTTCATCGATGCAGTCCAGCGATTCCAGCAAGAGGTCCTTATTCGTCTTGGGATCATAATATGTCACTCGATGTGATGGAACTTAAAGTTCCACAGGTATAACGGCTTCCGAGCCGTATGCCAAGGCGAATGGAGTGTGGCCGGTTGCGGACTTGTGGGTAGTTCTATAAGCCCATAATGCCGTCGGGAGCTCATCTACCCACTTGCCTCCGACCTTCTCCAGGCGCTTCTTCAGTATGGCCTCGACTTGTCCGTTAGCTTTTAGGTGTGCGACGGCGGCGAATTTCTTCTCGATGCCATACTTTAAACAGAACTCTTTGAATTCTCTGCTTTCAAATTCCGTCCCGTTGTCCGTAATGATGGTGCGAGGCAGGCCAAAGCGGCATATAATGTTTCGTACAATGAAGTTAATGACCTTCTTAGAGGTGATTGTAGCCAAAGGTTTTGACTCAGCCCATTTTGTGAAGTAGTCGACCGCAACTATCGCGTATTTCGCACCACCTTTGGATATAGGCAAAGAGCCGATTATGTCGATTCCCCAGATTGTGAATGGCCAGGGACTAACCATTTGTGTGAGTTCTGTTGACGGAGTCCTTGGGATTTTTGCATATCTTTGACACTTGTCACATTTCCTTGCGTAGTCTGCAGCGTCCCGATTTACGGTCGGCCAGTAATATCCATAGCGGAGGATCTTTTTTGCTAGCGTTTGCCCCCTAGTATGGTCACCGCATTCTCCCTCGTGTACCTCCTTCAAGACCCGTTTGGTCTCATCATGAGCGATGCACCATAATAAGGGGACTGAGAACCCATTTCTATACATTAATCCATCCTGCATCACGTATCGCGCGGCCTTTCGAAGGACCTGTCGTCTTTCGCTCCTTTTTTCTGGTAAAGCCCCGATTGTTAGGTATAGTTTGAACGGGGTTATCCACGATTCCCTCTCGATTCCTGTTTCCAACACAAAATCAACTTTAATTGCGTCTATACTTGGAGCATGCAATGCCTCAACGGGAAACAGTCCTATTTGCTGAGCGTCGCCAGTGCTTGCGAATTTTGCCAATAAGTCGACTTCTTTGTTCTATTCACGCGGGACATGCGAAATGTCATAACGCTCAAGGTTTGACAGCAGTTCTTGAACCAAAACAAGGTACGGCGCAAGCTTCTGTCCCTTTGCTTGATAATCTCCTCGCACCTGGTAGACCACCAACTGTGAGTCAAAGAAGATTTCAACTATTTTTACCCTGAGTTCTTCAATGAGCTTTAAGCCCGCAATCAGTGCTTCATATTCTGCTTCGTTATTTGTAGCCGGAAAATCGAGCTTCAGAGCGTAACAAACCGATCGATTTTCTAGAGTTACAAGGACTACGCCAACACCAGAGCAACGGTCGTTTGATGCTCCATCGGTGTACAATTTCCATCGAACAGGGGGAATGACATCTTGATTATCTGGTTCGTCGGACATGGTAAACTCAGCGATGAAATCTGATAACGCTTGCCCTTGTATGGCTCTTCGTGGCAAGTAGGCGATATCGAACTGGCTCAATTCGATGTTCCATTTTAGTAATCTTCCAGAAGTTTCTGGTCGTTGGAGTACTTGCCGTAGGGGTTGATCGGTATAAACACTGATTAAGTGTGCTTGAAAGTATGAGCACAGCTTACGTGATGCAATCACCAAGCAATAGGCCAATTTTTCGATTTTAGGGTAATTTCTTTCTGCCCCCGTTAGACGCTTGCTAACATAATACACCGGCTTCTGGATTCGGTCCTCCTCGCGAACCAAAGCCGCACTTATTGCATGTGGGGATACAGCCAAGTATACGTACAGCATCTCATGGTCTACTGGTTTTGACAGCACTAGTGGACTCTCCAGATGCCTCACCAGATCCCGGAATGCTTCCTCACAGTCGGATGTCCACTCGAAGTTCCTCTTCCCTTTCTTTATTATATCAAAGAAAGGGATGCACTTGTCCGTGGCCCTGGATATGAATCGACTCAGCGCAGCTACTTTTCCATTCAAGCTCTGTACCTGTTTTATAGTCCTAGGCACTTGTACATCTCGAATAACTTGAATCTTCTCTGGGTTAGCTTCAATTCCCCTAGCGTTGACGATGAATCCCAAAAACTTCCCCGACGCAACGCCGAAGGAACACTTCAGAGGGTTGATCTTCATCCCATAATATCTGAGTATGTCAAACATTTCAGCCAAGTCTCGAATGTGGTCGTTTGACTGTCGTGACTTCACGAGCATGTCATCCACATAGACTTCCATTGTCCTACCAAGCTGGTCTTTGAACATTCGATTCACCAAACGCTGATAAGTCGCTCCTGCGTTTTTCAGCCCGAAGGGCATTACTACATAGCAATATAGCCCAACGTCTGTGACGAAGCTGGTGTGTTCTTGGTCTGGAATATGCATCGGGATCTGATTGTAACCCGAGTATGCATTCATGAATGATAACAGCTCGTGTCCTGCAGTAGAGTCGACCAACTGATCAATCCTAGGCAATGGGAAACTGTCCTTGGGGCACGCTTTGTTCAGGTCGGAATAATCTACGCAAGTTCTCCATTTCCCATTCGCCTTTTTCACCAACACGGGATTTGATACCCATTCGGGGTAGAGGGCGTCGTGGACGAACCCATTGACTTTGAGTTTATCCACTTCCTCTCTGAGAGCAGTGGACCTCTCTGGGTCCATTCCTCTCCTTTTTTGTTTAACTGGGACGTGTTTTGGGTCTATGTTCAACATATGACTTGTAATGGCGGGAGAAATCCTGCACATATCAGAATGCACCCAGGCGAAAACATCAAGATTTACCCGGAGGAAATCACTAAGGTCTTCAATCATTGCGGGGCCGAGTTGTGATCCGATCTTCAACACTCGCGATGGATCGTCTCGGCTGACTGAAATGTCAATTGTTAATTCATCCGGCGCTGCCTTTTCTTCCCTGGGTTTCTCATCGTCATCTCTCGGATCTATGTCTCTGAAGATCCGAGAATTATGCCCGAGCCAGGGCTCGGGCACTACTTGTCAATCATCATTATTAAGGATGCGGACAGGAACGTCCGCAACCTTTCCTTTCTCCCTCCGATGGGCCTCTCTGAGCTCTGCCACATAACATGCTCGACTGGTCGCCTGGTCGCCATGAACAACTCCTACTCCTTTGTCAGTCGGGAATTTCAAAGTCAAGCACCACGGGGCTAATGCCGCCCTAAACTCAGCCAGGGCCGGTCGACCCAAGAAAACATTATACGGAGAATCCACATCCAAAACTACGAAGGGTAGGATTCGCACCCTCCGACGTTCGCCTTGTCCCAGTTCAACTGGTAACTCGACATACCCCACAGCATCAGTCGCTGCGCCATTAAAGCCGTGTATACGGACTTTGGACGGTTTCAAGTCCTTTGTTTCCATTTTCATCTGGTCATAAGCCTTCTTAAAGATGATGTTGACAGAACTTCCACAATCAATCAGAATCCTTTTCACATAAGCCGGTCCGACTGTCGCAGATATGACCATCGGGTCGATGGTTGGGGCCTCCACTTGGTCAGCATCTCTGTTTCTGAACACTATATCGTCTGTCATCACGCGCAGCTGCTTAGCAGGGGTCCCATCCTCCGTGTTCGAATAACATTCGAAATCCGCATGCTTCAGGGCACTAGCGTACCGCTCCATCTCCTGCCAGTTCTTATCCGCGGGGTGTGGTCCACCGATGATCGTGTTTATGACCAGTCTGCCCACAGTCCGGGCAGGTTCATCGGGATGACGCGGAACTGGAGCGCGACCTGGGTTGGATGTTCCCTGTCCTCCTTCCTGAGGATCCTTCACAAATTCCTGCAACTTCTTTTGCCTGATCAACTTCTCTATGGCATCGTGTAGGTGTCTGCACTCTTCTATATTGTGCCCGTAGGTCTCATGGAAGCGGCAGTATTTTCCAGTCCGTTTCTGTTCCTCGGTTGACTCTTTTGGACGTGGCTTTCTGTACTGAAAGGTATTGCAGGTTGAGAGGTAAATATTCTCAAGAGACGCATTCAGCGGGGTATACTCGTTGTAGCTCGGAATTCTCGACTTCCACTTCCCCGCTTCTCTCTTCTTCCCTTGATTTCTTCCTCCGGACTCCTTAGGCTGCCCAGGCTTGTTCTGGACATTGACTTGGACCTTTCCTGTGTTGTCTCTGGACTGCTTCACAGCAATGTTTCTTTTCACGGATTCTTGGATAGGTCCTGGTGCCTTATCTCGCCTTACCCACCTAGCTTCCTCTCTTCTTATGAACTGATGTGCCTTTGAGTAAAAACGTTCTAGTGTGGTCGGAGGTTTCCCTGCCAACCAGTCTCCAAATTCAGAATCCTGATCCACACCTCTCATTACAACCATTAGAATTGCATGATCATTAGGATTACTGACTTCAGTTGCCGCAACATGGAATCTTTGTAAATATTCCTTCAATGACTCCCCAGGATTTTGGATTACACTTGACAGAGACATTACGTCCTTTGGACGAGTAGTGTGTATTCTGAACTGCTCAATAAACTTCTTTGCCAACTCCTCGAAATTGGATACGGACCGCGGAGGAAGTCGGGTAAACCACATAGTAGCGATCCCAGATAGAGTGATCGGAAAGCATATACACTTGGTTGCATCATTTTCTCTAACTGAATCCATCATCTATTCGTACCTCATGACATGTTGTCTAGGGTCAGTCTTTCCCTCATATGCAGGAATAGTTGGCATACTAAACTTCCTGTGGTACGCCGCCTGCAGCACAATATCCGTGAATGGAGTATGACTTCTTGATACTCCCCAATCATCATTCGATAAGCCCTGGTTTTCTTTCGTCAATTGCCTGACCATGGCTGTCAGATCTAGTGTTCGTATGGAAGGCGGGAGGTTAGAGTCTGTTCTACGCGACTGTCCATGCTGATGCCTCCTCTCCTGGCGATCTGCCAAACATGCATCTTGAGGTTCGACATCGTTAGCGTTTTGATGGTCTGGGCCTCCAGCCTCCACCTGCACTCCAGTTCCTAAATTTCCAGCTCCTACTTGGTCATGGTCTCCAGCTGTCTGAACAGCAGCACCTGCCCGCGCAGCTTCAGTCTTACGGCGTCTGCGCCTGGGAGGTTCATCAGAGGAAGTTGAGCTGTCGGATGAGGAATAAGGAGCGGGATTGCCCCCAGCATTCTGTTGCTGCTGTTGAGTGAGTTGTGCCATCAGGTTGGCGTTAGCTTGCATCTGCTCTCCTAGTTGTCTCCTGCTTTCCCTGAGTTCTCTCATCAAGTCGTTGAACTCTATTCTGGTGACAACTGGAGTCTGGTCCTGGGCAGCAATTCCTACACCCGGAATCGCAGGCTGATTGCCAGGTCCTGCTTGTTGTACACTAGCAGTCTCATGGGCATCCGCATTATGAGAAGCTGACCTGGTACGTGGTCTTGCCATCGTAGAGTCGTTGGTATGAACTCTGAGTAGAATCAACAGATGTCCTATCAATGAGTCGGATCTTCTTTGGGGGATTTGTTCAATCCAGTAGCTTCAAAGCAGATCCTTGAGGCCTGAGAATTCAACTCTCAATGAAAGCACCAAAGTGTTAGCACCAAAATTGGTCACTAACCTCGTAGAGAAAGATTGTGTAGAGATATAAGTGATGAAGATAAATTAAACAAGGAAGACAATGCTAATTTAAACGCAGAAAGTAAGAACACCAGATTTATAGTGGTTCAGCGTAATTGCCTACGTCCAGTTTGAGTTTTCACTTTATTGATCTTCTTAATGATTGATTACAAATACAATTCGTAGATCAGATACTTGAATGAAGTTGCTTAGTAAAGAAGATGAGTCTGAAAAATGGCAGAGTCTCCCCAGTGTTCCCGAAAAAAGGTCCCTTTTCACTGTGCCCATGCCCCTCTATTTATAGACAGAGATGGGCTGACTTCCCAGGTGGGCTCGACAACCGAACGTCCTGGCCCAAATAGAGTAATGGTTGTCGTATGCCGAACCAAATAGGCCGAACACTTGGATGCCGAGCCACATGCTCCTGGCCGAACGATCCTTTTGGCCGGTCGATGCTCTCTGGCCGAACGTGCTTTCTGGTCGAACGATGCTTTCTGGCCGAACGATCCCTTTGGCCGAACGATCCCTTTGGCCGAACGTGCCCTCTGGCTGAACGATGTCTTCTGCCCGAACGATGCTCCTGGCCGAACGATCCTTTTGGCCGAACGATCCTCTCCGGCCGAACGATGCTCTCTGGCCGAACGTGCCTTCTGGCCGAACGATGCTTTCTGGCCGAACGTGCCTTCTGGCCGAACGCTTGTTAATGTCGTACAACCCTGGATACCGAGTACTCTTAGATCCCGAGTACTCCCGGATGCCGAGCACTAGTTGCCGGGTCAAATCTCCAGGAAACACTTCCTAAATCAAATTAGGCCAAATTTGATTGTCGGGTTATTTAACTATCAAATAACAATAACAAAATCTAGAGATTTAATTCCCCAAAGCAATCACTAAGCCTCAAAACCATTTTCATTTATAAATTTCCTTTCCGAAACATTTACCAACATTCATATACTTATCTCCTTTACATAAGTATATTCACAAAACATTTATAAGATTTCCCATTTCCAAATCTTTTAAACGAATTTAACTACATTATTTAAATTGGAGAGAAGGATAACACCAAGCATTATTCCTTCGGTGTTAAGTGTGGAAAGAATATTCCATACCACCATTTTTTAAAAGGTCAATTTCGAGAAACCCAAACATCAATTTCCTGTTGTAATTATTTTCAATAAATCCTTTTATAAATTTCCCTTACCTATGAAATCCTTTTTGCTTTAGCCCAAACCCGTTTACAAAACATTGATCAACCTCCATACTCATTTATGAGACACTTTATAAATATTCAAACCCAGTTATATAAACTTCTTTATAAACTTTCAAACCTTGCATAAAACTTCCCTTTATAGACATCCAACCCCATTTATAAAATCTTTTTATAAACATTCAAAACTGTTTCTAAAACTCCTTTTATGAATACCCCAAAATTATTCATAAACTTCTTTATATAATATTCAAAACAATTGTCAAATCATTCGTTAAATATCTTGTTTAAAATATAATAACCTTGAAGACCATCTTCAAAGAAAATGATATATTAAATACCAAAACCAAATGGAGGTATAATGACTACAATGGATCATTAAATTTGGGTTTACTTATCCAAGTTATATCATGGGTATTCCATAACATCAGAAATGTAAGGGATTCACACATAACATACAATGAATCATAAGTAAATGTCCAAGTTACAAATATAGATACATCCATTATCAGTGAAAAATGTACATTTAGAAGTATATTCAATACGCTTAAGTTACCATGACCCATTTATTGAAATTAACTTCCTTGTGTCTATCACGTTACAAATATTCGACATTTGTGCTAAACACAAGTCAGTTACTTCCCATAAAATGTGTCAACATTTTATAATCACTACTTTAATTCATTTGGCTACTTAATGGTCCAGACGAGAGATCCTTTGATTTAAAATCAATTATCCTTAAAAAAATTGATTTAAAATATAACCGATTACGTTTAAAAATAGATTTGAAAAAGGTAAAATATTTTAAATTAGCTTAAGCCTTAATTATATCTTAATTAAATCAAGACTAATTCATAATTAAACTTTAATTAACTTAATGAACTTGGTTAAGTCCTAATTAACTTCCTAATGTATCTTAGTGAAGGTTTAAACAATTCATTATTAGTTAAACCCTAATTAATCACTTAATCAAATAATAATTAATTAACCTACTTAACTTAACTAAATAATAATTAATTAACCTACTTAACTTAATTAAATAATAATTAACCATCGAATTAATTCTTATCTTCATTCATCACTAATTAAAATCTCATTAATCAATAATTAGTCATTAACCTTCCTTAAGTGTTACTTAAACCTTAATCACTTAATTACTAATTAAGTACTAATTACTTTTAATTAATTTATTAAATAATAACATATTAATTTAATTATACTTAATCTTTTTTTATATTACTAATTAAGTTTGAAATGTTTTGCAAAAAACATTTCAAAAGAAAATATTTTAAACAAAAGTCGGAAATTTTGTCGAACTGCATCTATAGCGACTATCGCTACAAGCGCAGATCACATAAACATACTTTAAGTGAAATACTTACTTATTCTTCCCTATTTCATGTTTAGAAACATAACTTTTAAAGTTTTTGAGAATTAGAAACAAAGATAGAAACTTTGAAACAATTTCCAAACTTTAAAACAAGAAAACATAGTTTTTGATTTCAAATCGGATCTCACGTCCGTCGCAACACACAAAGTTGTTAACTTTGTTTCAACTCAACATACTTTGGTTCTTAGATCACAACCATACATCCATACTACCATGCTTTTAACATCACAATGAAACACATATATGAACATAAGGTTATATGCTTACTAACTCGACAACATCACATTCAAATCTCAAATTAAATACCAAACACAACATCCATCAAATCGCCATTGACCAACATAGTAGCCATTCAATTTTCTCGTCATATTATCACCACAATAACACATCATACTAAAGACAAAAACCTTTCCAAAATAAAGTAGTTTACCTACCTTTATGCTAACTAATTTCGCCCGAACTTCGACTATAACTCGACAACGCCTCTACGCTTGACTCTAGCCTAAAATTTTGAAACTTTGGAGGGGCTAAGGGCTTAGAATTGGTTCAACAAGAGGTGATTTGGCTTGTCTAGGGCTTTGTAGGGTAGTAATGGCCTTGGTTTTTGGAAGAGAGGATGTTGAAATGAAAGTATAAGAAGTATATAAGGTATGGAAGCAAGTTACAACACAAAAAGCTAACTTTTTCTAATTTTTTTGAACTATGGAAGCCATGGAATTTTTTTAGAGATAAAGGTTTAGAAAAGTGAAGTTGGAATGTAAATGAAAATGTATGTGTGAGGGTGTGTATTTATAGACGAAAGAAAATGGCATACGATTGGAAGTATTTGCGAGTTCAAGAAAATGGCGATAGATTTAATTCTTTCCCTTTCATTTCTTATTCCAACTATAGATTTCCTTCTTTCTCGCAACATCATGAGAAACCAGTATTCAACTCTAGTTCGTTTAATGGAAGAGATGGGTCTTCGTACTTTAAAAATCAATTTCATAAGCCTTGCAATTTAGATTGGAAAAGGGATTTTTCTTGCTATCGATGTGGGGATAAAAATCACAAGATCTTAAATTGTCCAAATCTAATTCGTTGCTTTAAATGTGGAGTGATTGGTCATAAGAAAGCATCGTGCCCTTTGTTATTCAACCCATTTCTCAATTCAAGGCCTTCTTTTCCTGATTCTGATCCAATTTTATTGAAACCATTGAGTCCTAAAGATCACCATTATTATTTTGTCCTTGAATTCTTGAGATTAAGGGGAATGTTTTTCGATTGTTGTGTAGGAAATTTTGACGAATGTAGCTATCTCTTCAACAAAGTATTTTGGCACTTCGATTGCTTAACAGCCGATAATATTAGTAGGTATTCAAACACTGATAATTGCGAACGGTTTCAATTTAAAGATTTTTCGAAAAGTAATAATGTTGTTCATGATTATATGGTTTCACAATGGGTTGATATCGAGAAATTATATGAGAACAATTCGATTTGGGATATTCATGCTGACAATTTTTTAATGGATCCGAATGTTAAAGATTGTTGTTTTCCTAAATATGAATTAGTGGATAGAAATGCTGGTGATTTAGTTGATTCAGACATTAGTGGGATTGTAGACAATTCTTTTCTAGTTGAATGTTCTCAGTTAGGAGATTCTGTGCCATTGGTTTGTTCTTACTCTGAGGTGGGCGAGGAACATCTTAAGTTTGCAGATGTCTGGGTTAATGTAGCAGATGTTAATTCTCCTCAGCGTGATTGTTTGATTAAGTTGTTCGAGTTAAAGGATAATAAGGCTGTCATGGGTGTTATCCCACCTTTTGGCTAAGGCTGGAATACAAACAAATTAACTGGAAAAGGATGGATATCATGGTTGGAGATCGGTTGGAAACAAGGCTGCGATCGACGTCGTTAAAATTTGGCTGAACTCTGATCGAGATGGAACTGGTTAGGAATGATGAACAGGGCTAGGAGAGGCTACATTTCAATTTTCAGGTCAATCGGAGTTCGTATGCTCGAGATATGTGTGGATCAATGTTAAAGAGGATTTGTTTGGCATCGATGTTATTCGCATCCATATGATTCGTATCGATGGCAATGGATACGAATAGGGTATTCGTATCGATTAAAAAGGAGCATAGCAGCGTATTTCGAATTGATGCTTTTCGTACCGATCAGCATGGACTCGAGGCGATAGGGTTCGTATCGATCGGATAAGGAGGACAGGCAGTTTTCGACTCGATGGTGATGTACACGGTTTGGATAAGTCGGTATGTGAGGCTTTGTCTGTATCCATCAGGTAAGGTTCGTTCGTATCCATCAGGTAAGGTCTGTCATGTCCATTAGGTAATGTCTCATTCGTATCCATCTGTTGGCCCTCCATGCATTTTTTGTATCGATCAGTGTTTCTTTCTTTCGTATCAATCAGACAGATCAATACGAAACACACTCCACGAATCGGTACGGAAAATGGTATAATGTGAACAGTTGGACACGAACGAGCACGAAACATGGATGCAAGCGAAGAACGGCCACGAATCAAGGGAAGAAACATTCAACATGGCGAGAAAGATGGATCGAGCCTTGGAAATAGCGCCACGTCATCAATGCGCACGTGTTGAGAATCGAGACGAAGGGGATGGATACGAAGCTATGGATTCGAAATTAGCAGCCTTCGAGAAACACAAGGTTGCATCGATCATATCTCCCAAACCGTTGATCCAAATGCAACGAAATTTTCACAGTAACTTCCATACAAGGTAAGGAATGTTCCCACCAAGTTTCAGCCCGATTGGATCATTTTTTGATGGATATGAAATTGCTTCGTATCCATCACAGATCAAGTCGAAACTTGGTGGGGTCGGTTGCGTGGGCCCCCTCACGTGCCAGACGAAGTCTCCCGAAGTTTGGGCGCAATATCAGCCTCCTGCGCCTATAAATAGCCCCCTGAAGCCTGTAGAAAAGGGATCTTTTTGGCCATTCAACGTCCAGACACTGTCGGATTCAATTCAACTTCTTTCCATTGCGGTTATACTCGAATTCATTCATTGTATCTGCTGTAATCATTTGTAACCAGCAAAGAACATCAATAAAAGGTGAAAAACCTTGAAGTGGACGTAGGCCGGAGATAGCCGAACCACTATAAATTGTGTGTCACTGTTCATCATTTCTGGATTGCTGTTTGTTGTTTGCTTAGATCTGTGATTTGTGTTTGGAATATTTCTGATCTACATTCATAACTTGGTGCTTTCACGGTATTTGGGGTTTGTGACCATATTTGGTGCAAACAATGGGTGATTTTATTCTTGAGCTGGTGGAAACTATTAATATCAAGATAAGTTCAGAAGTTAAAATGGTTAATAATTCAGATTACAATCTAAAGTTTAACAGTTTTGAGGTTTTGCCAGAGTTTGATGTTGATGGTAAAATAGAGGTTGTCAAGTTGTCAGTTGTAGATGGACATCATTTGAATAGCATGGCTATTTCTTTTTGCATTGATGATTTATTAAGGATTGTATAAATGTTGTAGTTCCTGCTGATGGCTTCGATATAGTTGATTGTTTAAATGTCATTTGCATGCATAATGATAGTTTAATGACTAGTGATGATTTTCAGAAAATACTAGTGGTTGTAGACTCTAGCATCCATAAGATTTATGATGATGGTGTAGTAATTTTAGATTCTATTCATAAAGTCAATGTAGATGTGGATTTCGCTAGTCTATGATTAGTTCGTCTGGTTCAAAAGATCTATTGGTCTGTGTTGGTGGAGTGGCTGTGAGGATGCTGTCTTTGGTTGGTTCTGTAGATTTTCGTGATGATGCTGTGTTGAGAGTTAATATTATCCCTTTAGCCATTGTCTATTCTTATCCTAAGGCTGATGTTGAATTGGTTAATAGTGATTTAGATGAGAAATATTTGGGCGACGTTAAGAATGATGTGTGTTCTTTAACATGGGATGTTGGTTCTGATCGAGCTGTCTATTATTGGATCAGGGGTTTCAAATTTGTCATGTATTATTTTCTTGCTGCTTTAGGTAAATTTCCTCGTTCTCCTACCCATGCTAGAGAATTATTTCATGAAGCAAAATTGAGGAGAAGAAATAAAATGAGATATTCAGCTGATAATATTAGGAGAAGTCCTCGTTTAAATCGTAAAGTTTTTAAGACTTTTGTTGGATGGTTGTTGAGTAATTGGTGGATTTATTGTGATTATTGTTGTTTTGGAGTTAGTTTGGGGTTTGTGTAGATGTATTATATTGGGTTGTTTCATCTTAGTTGTTGAGGTTGCGGTTGCGGATGATTTTTCAGATGGCTATTGCTCTTTTGGTGTCGCTCTTCGTCTTGGTTTCTGGATGGTTTTGTCTCTTTAGGGTTGATTTTTAGTTTCTTAGGAGTTTGGGAGGATTTGCTTTTTCTTTTTTGTACGGGGGTTTCTTTTGCTACCTGGCAGGTTGGCAGCTCCTTTATCATTGTTGTTATATATATATGCATGTGTGCTCTCCTCTCCGGTAGAGGATCACATATTTTTCTCAAAAAAAACCTTAGTTTTAAAATATACTAACATGTCATTATTTTGACAAGTCACATCACCACCTTCCTCCCCCCTCATATGTCACATCTCCCATCTCTAGTCACATCCCCTAGGCCATGATGGATGATGATGATGGTACTTAAATAAATGACAAGTGATAATGATATGTACTTAGTATATATAAGTTAATATTTAAAACCATGTCTTATCACATCACTTGCTAAACATAATTAAAATAAGATAATATACTATTAGTGTATTATTATTATTTGGTTAATTAACTCTTATATATGTGTGTGTATAGTGCATAAAGGCGAACAACGTTCCTAACAACTTTCCGGTGTCGAAATATCGAAATTCTAGAAAACGTTCTTCGGTCACATTTTCTATTTTTTACGAACTATCTATTTTGGTAAACAAATTTTACAAACTATTTTACCATCATTATTATTTTTAAATAAAAACCCATTTATTTAATATTTAAACTTTACTTGAATTTCGAAAGAAATATATAAAATCGATGATATCAACTGTCGATGTAACAACCCGAAATTTTCGATCCCGAAAATTTCAGATAGTTAGGAAAAGAAGAAAGAGATAGAAGAAGAAGAAATAGAAACAGAAACACTACATAGATTCTCACATTCGCAGCGGATCAAAATATAATATCAAATAATAACAGTTTACAAAAGAATATTGTATCAGTTGATTACATTTTTTTATATACCAGAGTTACACACATACTCAAACACTGGACATATACAAATCAACATGTCTCGGATAAACAGAAATATATCACAGCGGAAACACTCCATACGTTCTTGCCATCCAGCTCGTCTCCTGAGCTCTAGAACGTCCTTAGCTGAAAATCTGTAATACTCGGTCTGACCCGAGCATTACATCAAAGTAACACCCGGGTCAGGCTGGAAACCAGCGTGAGTAAACCCATATAACATGAAATACTAAATTCAAACCATAAAGAAAACCCGGGTAACTCGTACTTCACTACGAGTTCATTACTTATTATGCTCAACACGTATTTCATAAATCACATTCTAGGTATTCCTACTTAGTTCAAAAGTTCATATTATTCCATTTCAATCTATTGATTTCCCACATCAAGTCCTTAAAGAATCATGTAGATTACAAATCGAAGTGGTTTCGGGTATTACTGATACCCAACCCCGGTCTCTTCAATTCTTATGTCATCTTAACTCGAGATATTCATTTAAATCCAATTCAACTTAAAATACCGGATGACACTTTCAAATAGCAATTTACTATCGATAGATAACCACGTTATCTCTGCCCACTCAAACATTTCATATCACAAAACGTTTCATTTTAGAGATATCATCCAATGTAAAGCATTTAACAACATTCAATCATTCATAAGAAGATTTATCATTTCCTAATTAATTTCATTTGGTATCAATTATTCTTAATTATCTTTTAATTAATCACTCTTGATTAATTACAATCTTTAATTGCATTAAGTAATTAATTAAGAAAATTAATTACTTTAATTATTCGAATTAATTAACCCCTTAATTATTTTCATTAAATAATTAATTAATGATTCTCTAATTAATTAATTACTTCTTTTAATTGATTACCTTAGCTAGTAATTAATCATATTTTAATTAACCTTAATTGATTAATTACTCCTTAATTAATTAATTAATTTAATTAACTCTTTAATCAACTATATTAATTAATCCTTTGATTACTAACTTCAAGTGATTAACCCTTAATCACTTCCATTTAATTACTTTTATAAAATAATTATCCACTAATTACTTCCATTTTTATTTCTTTTTATTTTATTAAAGCTAGTTAATATATTCTTAAAACAAGATTTACTTTAACTTTGAAAACATATTTATTTAAAATATACATCTAAAAACTTAGTAACATTTCTTTGAAACTATAATATTATAAACTTTAAAACTTAGTTTATTTAAATAACTTTGTCTAAAAAAAACTTGTACATACTTTCTAAAAAAAAAATTAAAAACAGGTTCACTAAATAAACAACTCGAGCTTGCTTCGATTCTTCCTGAGATGAACTCCGAGCTACCCCGTGATTTCCCCTCTTTCACTCTACTTCGAGACAAAAAGCAAAGGACTCGAGCAGAAATCCGAGTATTCTCTTCTTCCCCTTATTTGCAACACTACCTAGTATACAAACATACATGCGTATACGTGCACGACGCCTCCACCCTTCTCCGACCATCTTTCCAGACCCAGACCAGTCGTTGATGGCCTCGCCTATCCTCTCGATCACCCAGCTTCGATGCCAACCAAGAAAACAAAATCGAGCACTACAACTCGAACTGGCATCAACTCTGGTCGACAAATCCTCCTGCCACCGATGATCGAGTTAACTGGAACCCCCGGCTCACCTCCCAGAGCAGCACCACTCCTCCACACCGCGATCCCCCGCCTCGTGATCGAGACTGATGCGCCATAGTCGTCGATATCACTTCAACAACCCACTTGACAAAAACCCACACTTAAGCCCTAGACCACTTTCGTCCTGACGCCTCGATCACCAAAAAATTTCCTACCCATTTTTCCAATGTCCACCTTGTTATTCCCTACCCTCAGACCAAGGCCCGTCATTAATCCATTTCCCATTCATCGGAATTTGGAAAAAGTGTCCAATCCGATCAACTCAAGTTATCACAGCACTTTCAATGTTAAAAATCATGATACACCCTTTGAAATTAACCAATTTCAATTACGAATCAGATAAGATAATTAAAACAGAGAATTAACATGTTTGATTTTTAACTTTTACTTAGATTATCACTGTATTTCTTTATTGTTGGAGTATTTACTAAATATACAAACTTGAAACCATTTTTAAAATTTAAATTATCATGTTTCAATTCTCTTTCCTTTAAGGATCTTGGTCTAAAAGTAATTCGTTTGGTAGATATAAATTTTATATGGATTTCGAAGCCTGTTAAACAGAGAAGATACACATAACAAATATACACAGACATATATATACAAAACATGCATTCACAGCCAACACTCTTGCCAACCATTTACACTACATTATCACAAAATTTCATCATATATATCAAAGTTAAAACCAGATTAAAACCTTTAAAACAATTGTTTACTCACCTGAAAACAATTTTTGAACAGAGAAAAAATCTTGCTTTTGAAAACTGCTAGTTGAAACCCCTTTGATCTTCTTTATCTCTTTGCTTGTTGAGTTGATTTAGTTGTTATTGTTGTTGAGTTGAGTTTTTAGCTTCAGAGGTAATGTATTTTCTGGTATGCTCAATTTGGATTCACAAAAATAAAATAAGAAAATTGGTATATATGTAGAACAAAGTTTACAGGATGATTATTTGTTAGTACAAGATTTTTCTTAGTTTTGGTCAGAGATATTTTTTATATATGGAGGCTGATATGATGATGGCATTTAATGCAATGGTCTCTTTCACGTTTACAAATACTTATCCCTTGATTTTTTTTATCAAGTACAACTTGTATACATTTTATTGTTTCCTTTGTCTCATTTCCTTGTATAACTACATGTATTCCACTAGTGTATATATATACAATCCTAGAATTATCTTAAGTCCATTTCATATTTTTACATAACCATTTATTTATTTGAGATATTTATTTAACATAAATACTTATTTCTATTTCTTATTCTAACGTAAACTATTGACTCTTAATTTATATCCATATAATTTATACTTATTTATATATATATTTATACTTATGTTTATGACCATATATTTGTTTTATACCTATATTTAAATTGACAAGATTTATTTTATTTTAAGCATTATTATCTAGATCACAACTATATATATATATATATCCATTTTTAAACTAAATAGTTTGTATTTCAATTTATCAGATTAAATTCTTATTAAAATAATATTGCCAAAATCCTGGGTCGCCACAATCATAAGCTAGTCTATATATGTATATATATGTATGGATATTTTATCTTGAATTTAAATTTTGAAATATATTATTTATTTATTTACTATAAGATTTATCATCTCCAGATATTTTGTAATTCAATATTTATTATAGCTTTAAATCAATTCATGTATATCCCAAAAATTTAAATTATCAGAAATTTATTCATTCGACATATCAATATTTCCATAATTTAGTCCAGTCAATTACCCAATTAACTTATGCTAAAAATCCAGGTTGTCACATTCCTCCCCCTTTAGAACTTTTCGTCCTCGAAAAGGAACGAAACCAGAATTAATAAAATGCTTAAAATCAGATAGATATTCTTTAATCATTTTTAAATCACTTTAAAAATTCTATATAATATTACTAAAATAGTTTTTATAAAAGTACTTCTATAACTCAATGTCTCAACAAGTCCATCCTCATTCCCATAGAAATTCGATCATACGTTGATCAGGCGTAGGACTAAAAATCAATAGGTACTTGGTAAACCCATTTTCAACACCCAGCGAAAATACTTGAAAAATAATTTTACTGAAAATATAGAAAACAGTTTCGATAATAGAGGAAATATCTTTGGTGAAAATGCTCTGGAAATCATCACCCCCATCCATGGTCGCAGTTACATCCTGGGTTACGGTGCCATCGCAGCAAAAGTCCATGTAACTGTAGGCACTCCGCGCCCCTCGATTACGCCATGGAACCCACAACAGATCGCAGTTACATTCCAGGGTTAGGTTGCAATCACAGCAAAAGTCCATGTAACTGTAGGCATCAGCGCCCTCAATTTTCGCTGTCAAAAATGAAACTTCTCCACTCCCACATAGGTCGCAGTCTACCGATGTAAAATCAAACGTAGACTGTTGGCTCTTAGCGGCACACACGACTTTCGCTATGTTACCATAGTGTCGCAGTCTACCGATATAAAATCAAACGTAGACTGTTGGATCTCAACGGCACACACGACTTCCGTTATGGTCTACAGTAGATCGCAGTGACATCAAGTTACACTGTCGTCACAGCATAACCCAAATGCCTCTGTAGGCATCAGCACCCTCGACTTTCGCTACACAATAATCCTCAGGAACTAGTTTTGTCCAAACTCCTAACAGGATCAACTTTAGAACCTCCCCCTTAGAGGCTCAAGGCAGTACCAACCTATGGTACTCCTAAGAAGTTCATTTCAAGGGAGCGCCTTTTTCCCCAGAGCCACTTCAAAACACTTTATACTATACACATATAGTATTTTTTTTTTCAAATCATACACCGAGTATGAATTTCATATAAAGCTCCTTTACAAAATCGATTCCCAAAATCGATAATTCACAAACTAGGCTTTCCAAATTCCAAATTTGATTTTCCTCAAAAATCAAAAGCATTTCCAAATCCAAAGGTTCCAAAAACCTTTTCTCAAAATCATTCTCATAAGATCCTTTACATAAATATACATATATATATATATATATAACTTTAAAAAAAACTTTGGATCACTTCAAACTTGTATAAATTCCCTTTCTATACTTCAAATACTTCCAAAAACCCTTTTCTCTGGCAAAAGATTCAACAAGGGGAGTTTTATCATATATTTAACAAAGATACATAACTTTGTTTATTCCAAATCAAATATTCACATTTGATTATTCTATAAAGTCACTTACCAAATTACTTATTTCCATAAAGTAAATTTTTACCATAGAAATATCCAATTTCCACTTTACTTCATCATATATTTCACAAAATATACTTTCAATTTCAAAAATCATTTACAGTTCTTATCCACAAATTTTCAATATCAATTTTATTCAGACCTGTATGATGTCCACATATCAGCCGTACGCAATATCAATCTGATCGCTCACTCGATCACACAATTTCATTTCCAAACTAGTATTGTCCACCCGACTTCCTAGTGTGGACTCAGATTTGGTTTCTTGATCAGAAACCGTCATTCTCCTTGCATAGTCACAACTATGATAGAGAATATCCAGAACCAATCAAAAATCCATATCCAGGTTCACTTTCGAAAATCGAGCGAAAAATCCCAACTCGAATTGATAATACTATCTCGAAATTCTATGCTCGAATCTGGATCAAATCACTATGCGAATAGAGTAATATACGTACATCCTACTTATTTATCTTCATTGATTTTCAGTTATATCAATTCCCTTTCTATTCATCCTCACTTTGATTTTATTCACTTATCCACATTTGCCTTAATCCCCATTTGGATTATCACTTCAATTCTTATCTCAATTGGGTATTTAATCAATAACAGTTTGAACTCCGACCAATTATATTTAGAAAATAGCTTGAAAATTTTAAAAATAGATAAGTAGTTGAAAAATAATTATTAGTTTGTAAAATAGCTGTAAAACAGTTAAGTATTTGTAAAATGGTTGGAAAGTAGTTAAATAGTTATAAAACAGTTGAAAAACAGTAATTAGTTTATAAACAATTGTAAAATTGTTAAGTGGTTCCAGAAGTAGTTGTTAAATAATTATACGGTAGTCTTGGAAAAGAAAAGCTTTATAGTAAATAGTTAGGAAAATAGATTTAAAACAGTTTATAACAAAATGATTTATTTAAAAATAGTCCAGAGCCAAACTGTTCAATTCCTCATCAATTCAATTTAAATTTCCACTTCCATTTAAATTGACTCACTTCTAATTTGAATAACTTCAATTTCCCTTGAACTTGATTTATCCCCAATTCAAGTTGAATTAACCTCAACTTCTTTCCAAATTCAAATCAAATTCCATTTGATTTTAAACATATTCACTTTAATTACAATTTCAAATTATTCAAATTAATTTAGACTAATTTCAAATTGAATCCACTTCAATTTCAAATCATTTCAATTTCTATATGAATTAATCCCAATTCCCATTTGAATTTGAACTCATCCAATCTTCAAATTTATTTTAAATTTATCCAATTCAAATTATCCATTTGAATTTTATACTTATCTATCTTTAATTCTGGTTAATTCAAACTAAATTCAATTTGAACTAATGCAATTTAAATCTCTGTTTAAACCATCTCGAATTATATAAATTCGAGTTAAATTTTCAAAAGTTGATTTAACCCCTTAAATCAAATTAACCTTTATTCTCAAATCAATAATCCAAATCTTTAAACAATTTAATTCTTCGTCCCAATTTCATTTAAGTTATCTTTACTTAATTTATCTCAAAGTTCAAATAAGAGTTCAAAACAATTTTATCTTAAAAAATTAAATTTATTACCCAATTTTATCTTCCAGGTTTTGAAACCAGTTCTTAAACAATTTTTTTATTTTATTTTTTATTTACAAATTCAATTATCCAAATTTCAGTTCAAAGTAATTCCATATCCTTAATTTCAAATTAAAGTTTAATTTCCCTTTTATCTCAATAATGGATATATTACCACACTTCATTTCTCATCCATTTAAACAAATCCAGTTCACAATTTATAGATTATTAATAACAATGGGATGACATCATCCAATTTATTCTGAAACATCCATCCATCAGATCTCAAACCCATTTTGAGATCACACAATCTCCCAATTCAAATTAACCATTTTACTTCCTAAGTTAAATCCCAATTTCATCTTGAAATTCCAATTCAGGTTGCTTGTTAACTTATTTAACTTTCCCTAAGTTAAATTCAATTCATTCCTTCAGTAAACCCTATTCAAATTTGAATTCCCACTTCAAATTTTCAACTTCACATTAATAATCTTATAAGTTCAAAACTTATCACCTTGGATATCACATCTCATTTCTAATTTAAAACTCAACATTTAGAGTTTATTTCAAACCATCTTTGATATTATGTATATTCCTCATATATACATATTTCCCCTATACTCTAAGTTATCCTTAAATTTTAAACCACTTTTGGTTTTAGTTCAAACAGTTTCCTTTAATGCTTTCAAACAACTCTTATTTTAAAATATGATCACATTCAAAATATTCTGAATAATACCCTTTATTATTTCTATTAACATTTGAAACAAATTCCAAATTTTCTAGCTTAGATTTAAAACTTCACAATCTAGATCATCTTCAGTTCCAATTTATAAGTCATACTTATCTAAAACATTTCATTTTGCTTACTCATTAATACACATCTTATTATTAAACACAACAATCATTTATGATAATAACCAAGATTATCATATCTGGAAACCAATTCATTATTATCTTATTCCGAAACTTTTTCCCCCAAATTCAAGATTTAATTTCAGTTTGAATCCATTTTAAACTTACCTTTATTTAATTTCAATTTGGTTGTATTTCTATTATCTCTTAATTTAATTCCAATAATTTTTAACAACCAATTACCTTAACATTTATTAGTAAGAAATATGGCTTTATATATATCAAAAAAATTTATACTTATATAAAATCATTTAAAATCTTTATATAAGAAAATAACAAGTACGCTCTCACATATATATATATATACACTCAACACATTCTAGGGTACTATTGACCCCATCCTTATGAGTAAACACACCAGAGCCAAGGTTTTCCCTTAACCTTCGCTCTGATACCAAATGTAACGACCCGAAATTTTCGATCCCGAAAATTTCAGATAGTTAGGAAAAGAAGAAAGAGATAGAAGAAGAAGAAACAGAAACAGAAACACTACACAGATTTTCACATTCGCAGCGGATCAAAATATAATATCAAATAATACAGTTTACAAAAGAATACTGTATCAGTTGATTACATTTTTTTTATATACCAGAGTTACACACATACTCAAACACTGGACATATACAAATCAACATGTCTCAGATAAACAGAAATATATCACAGCGGAAACACTCCATACGTTCCTGCCATCCAGCTCGTCTCCTGAGCTCCAGAACGTCCTTACCTGAAAATCTATAATACTCGGTCTGACCAGAGCATTACATCAAAGTAACACCTGGGTCAGGCTGGAAACCAGCGTGAGTAAACCCATATAACATGAAATACTAAATTCAAACCATAAAGAAAACCTGGGTAACTCGTACTTCACTACGAGTTCATTACTTATTATGCTCAACACGTATTTCATAAATCACATTCTAGGTATTCCTACTTAGTTCAAAAGTTCATATTATTCCATTTCAATCTATTGATTTCCCACATCAAGTCCTTATAGAATCATGTAGATTACAAATCGAAGTGGTTTCGGGTATTACTGATACCCAACCCCGGTCTCTTCAATTCTCATGTCATCTTAACCCGAGATATTCATTTAAATCCAATTCAACTTAAAATACCGGATGACACTTTCACATAGCAATTTACCATCGATAGATAACCACGTTATCTCTGCCCCCTCAAACATTTCATATCACAAAACGTTTCATTTCATAGATATCATCCAATGCAAAGCATTTAACAACATCCAATCATTCATAAGAAGATTTATCATTTCCTAATTAATTTCATTTGGTATCAATTATTCTTAATTATCTTTTAATTAATCACTATTGATTAATTATAATCTTTAATTGCATTAAGTAATTAATTAAGAAAATTAATTACTTTAATTATTCGAATTAATTAACCCCTTAATTATTTTCATTAAATAATTAATTAATGATTCTCTAATTAATTAATTACTTCTTTTAATTGATTACCTTAGCTAGTAATTAATCATATTTTAATTAACCTTAGTTTATTAATTACTCCTTAATTAATTAATTAATTAATTTAATTAACTCTTTAATCAACTATATTAATTAATCCTTTGATTACTAACTTCAAGTGATTAACCCTTAATCACCTCCATTTAATTACTTTTATAAAATAATTATCCACTAATTACTTCCATTTTTATTTCTTTTTTTTATTAAAGCTAGTTAATATATTCTTAAAACAAGATTTACTTTAACTTTGAAAACATATTTATTTAAAATATACATTTAAAAACTTAGTAACATTTCTTTGAAACTAAAATATTATAAACTTTAAAACTTAGTTTATTTAAATAACTTTGTCTAAAAAAAACTTGTACATACTTTCTAAAAAAATAATAATTTAAAATAGGTTCACTAAATAAACAACTCGAGCTTGCATCGATTCTTCCCAAGAAGAACTCCGAGCTACCCCGTGATTTACCCTCTTTCACTCTACTTCGAGACAAACAGCAAAGGACTCGAGCACAAATCCGAGTATTCTCTTCTTCCCCTTATTCGCAACACTACCCAGTATACAAACGTACATGCGTATACGTGCACGACGCCTCCACCCTTCTCTGACCATCTTTCCAGACCCAGACCAGTCGTTGATGGCCTCGCCAATCCTCTCGATCACCCAGTGTAACAACTCGGGATTTGCATTACCAACTAATAAATAAAAGTTAGGATTTTAATTTATTTTAATGAAGCATAAAAGAATTTGGAATAACAAAATTTATGTGAAAAAGGCTATTTTAATTAAATGGGAAATATGGGATTTTAATATGAGGATAAAATGTTATTTTTGGAAAGTTAAATATTTTAGGAGAGATTTTTAAAACGAGTTTGGATAAGAAAAATGAGTTTTATAAACATACATGAACACTTAGACTAATTTTTGGAAAACAAATAAATAACTCTCTTCTTATTGGGTTTCTAAACCTAGCCCAATAACCCACCCTAAACCTCCTCTATAAATTATCTCATACTCTCCAAACCTCATTCATTCCAACCCTAATCAAATTCCTAAAACCCTAAACCTAAAAATGGCCTCCATGCTCAGGAAAGCTCCATCCTCTCTTATATTGGCTTAAGCTAGTTAAAGTAAGGGAAGGTAATGCAAAAAACCCTCTTGTAATCCATTTCTAACTCTCTTTAATTTCTGGAAATCATGTTGTAACTTTTGGTTTTATGTGTTTTGGTATTTTTCTAGCTCCTAGATCATCATCTCTTAGCTTTGGTTAGTGCCATATAGGTGTTTGTTCTTTTTCTTGAGAGGAATACTAGGTAAACCCTCTCCTAATCTATGTATAAGCATCTCTTAATTTCTAAAATTATTTTGTAATCCTCTTTTTTTGTGCATTTAGATTGTGAAACTCTTTGATCTTCTTTTCATTGCTTGGAAAGAGGTAATATATGCTAGCTGAAATTATAATTAGTTTATTGATGTTAGTAAATTAGGCATATCTCATTCATCTTAAATCGGAATTAAGATTTTCTTGAAGTTCTGGAAAGCTTATTCTGTTGCCTATAACTTTCATATTTTGAGCTTTGCCTAATTTTGTGGTTTGAATGGTTGAAATCACGTTTGTTTGTCGCTGACCTGACAACAAACTACAGGGTTGATAAAATTAAACCCTGATATTGATTTGGCCATAAGTTACTCGTTTTTGATCCGAATTAGATAATTTTGGATGTTCCGGAAAGCTTAAAACATATGCTACAATTTTTGTTCAGTGATTTTTCTGTAATATGGCCATTTGGATGACCTGAAATGCGTTCAAAGACAGAAGACCAATTTTGTCTTTAACAAGTTATCTTGAGTTTCAATCTGATATTGTTTTGCATGTATCTCTCTCGTTTCTTATCCAAATCTAATAATTTTGGATGTTCTGGAAAGCATAGATTTAAAGCTAAAACTTTCATGTTTTGAGTTTCATTAATTTTTGAGGTTAATTTGGTCAAAACTGTGCATTCTTACCACTGTCCCGAGAGCACAACGACAGTGATATAAAATTTAGATCTGAGAATTGTTTTAGTCATAGAATTTTCATCTCTGGTCGGAATTTGACGATCTTGGTCATTCCGAAAAGCTTAGAAACTAAGCTACAACTTTCATTTTATTCATTTTGCCAGAATTTGAAGTTTACTATGCCAAAATTGTGGTTTTTCATCTCTGGCCAGTTAGTGCATAGCTATAGGCCTTAGTCTCTTTTCTCCCGTTGTTTTCAGCGTAGAACCCCGACTTTGCGACGCCATCCCGGGCTCTTCCTTTGTCGGATTTCATCGTTTTTGGTCTCGATAAAAAGATGAGATCGAGATCTTTAACCATGCAAAGTTTGGTTTAGATCTGGGTGCATTAGATACTTCGTTTCTATTGCCGAAGTAGCACCCAGAAACTGTTTTACAATAGTGATCATTTTCAGTTATCGTCGGACCAACTTTGAAACATTGTCGTTTCTTCGTTTCAAGTCAAAACCGAACGATTCTTGTTGCATATCAAAGTAGGAGTACTTTACTACGCTCCTGCAAATTTTCATCAAGGTCTGAGTTCATGTGACCCTTCGACCATGTCGTCGAAGTGGGACCTTTACACTGTTTTGACACAGTAAAGTTTTATGATTTTTGTCCGACTTTGAGACGACGCCGTTTCTTCGTTTCAAGTCGGAATTTCCCGATTCTTTTTGCAGTTTGGAGCAGGGATGTTGGACTATATTCCTACCAATTTTCATGCCATTCGGATTCAGTTTGCTAGTCCGAATAATTTTCCGAACTTGGGTTTGCGTCATTTTTGGACTATTTTCCAACACTTAGAATATTTTCAGTGATTTTCTGGTTTTATTGATTTCTTTGAGATTTGTCTCTAGATTTCGTACACGGGTTTTATGAATTATTTTCAAAGGATTTTTCACTCTTAAATGGCTTTAGAAATTATTATATAATATTATTTTTAATTATTAAATTAATTACTCCATAATAGGAGAGTTTTTAAAAGCCGTTTTAAAGTGATTTCAAAATCAATTATAAATCCGTTTCGCACCATTATTTTCTATAATAAAAATCTCACACTCACTTTTTAGCACGTCGAGCGAAGTGGAAAGGTGCTTAAACGGTTAGGAAATCTCCGGCCTATGGAACCGTGTGTATTTCCTTTCCGGTTAATCCCCGACCTATTCGATTGATCGTTTTGACCTTTGGGTCTAGTTTACCGATGATACGAGGTGGACTTTTTATTGTTTGGAGTGTGAACTTGCTATTGGTTAGTAAACCGTTTAGTGCGAACGTGGGGTACGGGACTCATTGTTAACACTTTACGGGTTCCTCTCCAAGAAGTTGGTGACACATTAGCCTTTGGGCGGCCAGTACTGGACCTCTGGGTCAGTACGCCTCTGGGCAACCGTCTCTGGACACCTGCTCTATGGAGCAGTTTATTTTTTCGGCATGCGCCTCTGGGCCTTTATCCTTCTGGGAAGGATCTTGCCGTCTCGCGCGTTCCGCATCTGTGCGAGTGATCGATCACAACTCTACAGTACTTGGCAACAACGACTCTGGTCGGTGCACGTGCAATATTGGTATTATTTGATGATTTTTATATCCATTCGAGTACCGCCATTCGATGTTGGTTCTATGGAACCATACGATGTAAGTGTGATTACCTTGTGGATTCACAGTGTCTATGGACATTGCTTTTCAGTGTTGGATTTCATTGACTTTTCAGTATATCCCCATTGCTCTTTGGAGCATCGATCTTTGCTTGGGCATTGATTACAGACTCTGGTCACTCTTGGGATTATTGCCTATGGGCATCTTTTTATAGCTTTGGCTACGCCGATGATATGAGGCGATTTTATTTATTCTACACTTTGGTGTTGATTTCTCTTTGGAGATTTTTATTGTTTATTGATGATTAGGGATCGTCATTATATTCATGTGGTTCATAATATACTTCTCTTTGGATAAGTACTGTTTTATTTATGTACCGCATTACTATATATCTCAGTTATTACTGATTGTTTAGCTAGCCTGACCCGAGTGTTTTCGCTTGGGTCAGACCGAGTTGTTTCAGGTTAGGTCTCTGGACTTAGCTTCTGTGCTTCCGCTTGGACATTATCTGCTATGCTGATAGATAGCGCTTTTATTTGTCAACTATTCCGCTACTCTGTTATTTTTCAGACTTTGATATGTACATATTTTTAACCCACATGTGTGGGCAGTGGCTTTGTACCCACTTATTGTATTTGGATATGTATTGACGATGTATTGTTCTGGGATTTTATATCTATTATGTGATTCTATTCTGTGATGTTTTATCATTTATTATTATGCTTTGTCCTGATAGATCTTTAGAAATTTATAATTTCGTTATAAGTACCGAATATGTCGGACCACTTGAAAAAAAAAAATATATACCATCCTTTCGACGTATTCAGTAGATAGTTATAGCTTCATTACAAATGGTCGCTTCCACTATACTCTATTCTCCACTTTAACAGACAGTATTACTCCCGTAATACTCTTTGTTACAGTGGGTCTCAGAGTGGGGCGTTACAGCTTGGTATCAGAGCCTGGTTTCAGGAATAAGCATAATAAACACAGAACAGATACACTTAGTACAATACATTTTAAATTAGATCCGAATTAAATCAAATCCCTTCCTTATGTTTATTGATAGATAAGTTAGGAATATGTATAGGAATCCGTTATATTCCGTAGTATTCCTTAATTAATTATCTATCATTGAATCATGTCTAACTCTAATTCCCGTTACGACATGTTTGACCAATTGAGCGGTGCGAAGGTCTTCTCTCAGCTTGACCTTGCCACTGGATTCCATCAGCTACGAGTCATGGAAGACAGCATTCCTCTTACAGCATTTCGCACTCGTCATGGTTCTTTTGAGTGGTTGGTCATGCCATTCGGCTTGACGAACGCTCTGGCTTTCTTCGTCGATCTTATGAATCGAGTATTCCGGGAATACATCGATAGATTCGTTTTGGTTTTCATCGACGATATTCTTATTTATTCTAGATCCGAGGCATAGCATGCTCATCATTTGCGGATCGTCTTGGATACTCTTCGTCAGCATCGGCTTAAGGCCAAGCTCTCCAAGTGCCATTTTTGGGAGAGCAAGGTTAAGTTCTTGGGCCATATTGTATCATCTGAGGGTATTTCTGTCGATCCTTCCAAGAATGAAGTTATTCAGAATTGGAGGCAGCCCGAGAACGTTCATGATATTCGCAGCTTCCTTGGGCTGGCGGGTTATTACAGTCGGTTTATCAAGGATTTCTCTCGAGTTGCACTTCCCCTCACGACTCTGACTCGTAAGGGGGTTCATTTTATTTGGTCTGATAAGTGTGAAGCTTCCTTTCAGCGACTGAAGGAACTTCTCACTCATGCTCCTATCCTTGTAGTTCCTGAGAGTAACCAGGATCTTCTTGTTTACACCGACGCTTGTGGTAGCGGCCTCGGTGCTGTGCTTATGCAGAAAGATCGAGTAGTTGCTTACGCTTCTAGGCAGCTACGTCTGAATGAGGTTCGCTATCCTACTCATGATCTTGAGTTAGCAGCTATCGTCTTTGCCTTAAAGACGTGGCGTCATTAACTATTGGGCGAACATTTCATTCTCTACACCGATCACAAGTCGCTGAAGTATTCATTCAGTCAGAAGGATCTCAATATGAGGCAGCAGCGATGGCTCGAGTTTCTCGCCTCATATGACTTAGACATTCAGTATACCCCTGGCAAGGGTAATCGTGTGGCTGATGCACTCAGTCGCAAACACTCGGCAGTAGTTTCTATGATGATAGCCGAGTGGGATATTCTTGAGACTCTTTCTATGTGTGATATTCGAAATCGAGCTCCGTCTTCTGATCCTCAGATCTTGTTATTCAGCTTGGAAGCCCGACCTATTCTATTGGATCGCATTGCCCATGCTCAGCGGCAGGATCCAGACTTGTTGAGATATACTCATCTCCTTGAGTCGGGATCCAGTGATGAGACATTGTTGGATTATTCTATTGATTCTCATCGGTGTCTTCGTAGGAAGAACCTTATTTTGGTACCATCTGATTTATCACTTAGGCATGACATTCTAGACGAGTGTCATCACACTAAGTACACTATAAATCCCGTGTCGAGTAAGATGTATGCCGACATGTGTCGCCTATTTTATTGGGAGGGCATGAAGAGCGATGTTGCAAGTTATGTAAGCCGTTGCCTGACTTGTCAACAGATCAAAGCTGAGCATCAGCACCCATCTGGTCTTCTTCAGCCGCTGGAGATTCCATTGTGGAAATGGGATCAGATATCCATGGATTTTATTGACGGTCTGCCTCGATCGAGGTCAGGCCATACCTCTATTTGGGTCATCGTCGATCGCTTGACCAAATCAGCTCATTTCATTCCTATTAAGTCCACTCAGACTGCTCCTCAGCTTGCCAAGCTATATGTGAAGGAAGTCGTTCGACTTCATGGTATTCCTAGCTCTATCGTCTGTGATCGAGACACTATCTTTACTAGTCACTTCTGGAAGTGCCTTCAGTCAGCTTTGGGCTCAAAGCTGAATTTCTCGACTGCTTATCATCCTCAGACCGACGGTCAGACGGAGAGGGTGAATCGTGTTTTAGAGGATCTTTTGCGCTGTTGTATTCTGGATTTCGGAGGTAGTTGGGAGGATCACTTACCGCTTGTAGAGTTCTCCTACAACAACAACTTTCAGTTTAGTATTGGCATGGCTCCTTTCGAGGCTCTTTACGGAAGGCCATGTCATTCTCCTTCGTGTTGGTTAGAATCTGGCGAGAAGCTCCTTCTTGGTCCAGATTTAGTTCGGGAATCTTCTGAGAAGATTATTCTTATTCGTCAGAGAATGAAAGAGGTGCAGAACCGTCAGAAATCCTACGCGGACAACTGCAGGAAGCCTCTTGAGTTCTCCATTGGTGATCATGTCTTTATTCGGATATCTCCTATGAAAGGGGTTGTGCGTTTCAGCTCTACAAGGAAGTTGGCTCCTCGCTATGTTTGACCATTTCCTATTACGGAACGCATTGGCCCCGTGGCTTATCGTGTGGCTCTACCTGCTCACTTCTCTGGAATGCACGACGTGTTCCATGTTTCCTAGCTTTGCATGTGTGTCCGCGATCCTGATTCTATCTTTGAGCCGCATGCTGTGCCTGATTTAGAGATCTTACCTGATTTATCTTTGGAGCAGCAACCTCTTCGTGTGCTTGATTCGGAGGTTAGACGCCTTCGCAACAAAGAGGTTCCACTCGTGAAGATTCAATGGTCACCGAATCCTAAGGACTGCACTTGGGAGACCAGAGAATCTATCGAACGCTCTTATCCTGGCTTTCTCCCATCTTCTTCTACGGGTGAGAATTCTCTATTTTATCTCTATCACTTCTTTTGTGGATTTGACGTTATAGACGACATCTATTTTAAGGAATTGCGGGGACGCAATTTTCTTAAGGGGGGGAGTCTGTAACAAACCGGGATTTGCATTACCAACTAATAAATAAAAGTTAGGATTTTTATTTATTTTAATGAAGCATAAAAGAATTTGGAATAACAAAATTTATGTGAAAAAGGCTATTTTAATTAAATGGGAAATATGGGACTTTAAAATGAGGATAAAATGTTATTTTTGGAAAGTTAAATATTTTAGGAGAGATTTTTAAAACGGGTTTGGATAAGAAAAATGAGTTTTATAAACATACATGAACACTTAGACTAATTTTTGGAAAACAAATAAATAACTCTCTTCTTATTGGGTTTCTAAACCTAGCCCAATAACCCACCCTAAACCTCCTCTATAAATTATCTCATACTCTCCAAACCTCATTCATTCCAACCCTAATCAAATTCCTAAAACCATAAACCTAAAAATGGCCTCCATGCTTAGGAAAGCTCCATCCTCTCTTATATTGGCTTAAGCTAGTTAAAGTAAGGGAAGGTAATGCAAAAAACCCTTTTGTAATCCATTTCTAACTCACTTTAATTTCTGGAAATCATGTTGTAACTCTTGGTTTTATGTGTTTTGGTATTTTTCTAGCTCCTAGATCATCATCTCTTAGCTTTGGTTAGTGCCATATAGGTGTTTGTTCTTTTGCTTGAGAGGAATACTAGGTAAACCCTCTCCTAATCTATGTATAAGCATCTCTTAATTTCTAAAATTATTTTGTAATCCTCTTTTTTTGTGCATTTAGATTGTGAAACTCTTTGATCTTCTTTTCATTGCTTGGAAAGAGGTAATATATGCTAGCTGAAATTATAATTAGTTTATTGATGTTAGTAAATTAGGCATATCTCATTCATCTTAAATCGGAATTAAGATTTTCTTGAAGTTCTGGAAAGCTTATTCTGTTGCCTATAACTTTCATATTTTGAGCTTTGCCTAATTTTGTGGTTTGAATGGTCGAAATCACGTTTGTTTATCGCTGACCTGACAACAAACTACAGGGTTGATAAAACTAAACCCTGATATTGATTTGGCCATAAGTTACTCGTTTTTGATCCGAATTAGATAATTTTGGATGTTCCGGAAAGCTTAAAACATATGCTCAATTTTTGTTTAGTGATTTTTCTGTAATATGGCCATTTGGATGACCTGAAATGCGTTCAAAGACAGAAGACCAATTATGTCTTTAACAAGTTATCTTGAGTTTCAATCTGATATTGTTTTGCATGTATCTCTCTCGTTTCTTATCCAAATCTAATAATTTTGGATGTTCTGGAAAGCTTAGATTTAAAGCTAAAACTTTCATGTTTTGAGTTTCATGAATTTTTGAGGTTAATTTGGTCAAAACTGTGCATTCTTACCACTGTCCCGAGAGCACAACGACAGTGATATAAAATTTAGATCTGAGAATTGTTTTAGTCATAGAATTTTCATCTCTGGTCGGAATTTGACGATCTTGGTCATTCCGAAAAGCTTAGAAACTAAGCTACAACTTTCATTTTATTCATTTTGCCAGAATTTGAAGTTTACTATGCCAAAATTGTGGTTTTTCATCTCTGGCCAGTTAGTGCATAGCTATAGGCCTTAGTCTCTTTTCTCCCGTTGTTTTCAGCGTAGAACCCCGACTTTGCGACGCCATCCCGGGCTCTTCCTTTGTCGGATTTCATCGTTTTTGGTCTCGTTAAAAAGATGAGATCGAGATCTTTAACCATGCAAAGTTTGGTTTAGATCTGGGTGCATTAGATACTTCGTTTCTATTGCCGAAGTAGCACCCAGAAACTGTTTTACAATAGTGATCATTTTCAGTTATCGTCGGACCAACTTTGAAACATTGTCGTTTCTTCGTTTCAAGTCAAAACCGAACGATTCTTGTTGCATATCAAATTAGGAGTACTTTACTACGCTCCTGCAAATTTTCATCAAGATCTGAGTTCATGTGACCCTTCGACCATGTCGTCGAAGTGGGACCTTTACACTGTTTTGACACAGTAAAGTTTTATGATTTTTGTCCGACTTTGAGACGACGCCGTTTCTTCGTTTCAAGTCAGAATTTCCCGATTCTTTTTGCAGTTTGGAGCAGGGATGTTAGACTATTTTCCTACCAATTTTCATGCCATTCGGATTCAGTTTGCTGGTCTGAATAATTTTCCGAACTTGGGTTTGCGTCATTTTTGGACTATTTTCCAACACTTAGAATATTTTCAGTGATTTTCTGGTTTTATTGATTTCTTTGAGATTTGTCTCTAGATTTCGTACACGGGTTTTATGAATTATTTTCAAAGGATTTTTCACTCCTAAATGGCTTTAGAAATTATTATATAATATTATTTTTAATTATTAAATTAATTACTCCATAATAGGAGAGTTTTCAAAAGCCGTTTTAAAGTGATTTCAAAATCAATTATAAATCCGTTTCGCACCATTATTTTCTATAATAAAAATCTCACACTCACTTTTTAGCACGTCGAGCGAAGTGGAAAGGTGCTTAAACGGTTAGGAAATCTCCGGCCTATGGAACCGTGTGTATTTCCTTTCCGGTTAATCCCCGACCTATTCGATTGATCGTTTTGACCTTTGGGTCTAGTTTACCGATGATACGAGGTGGACTTTTTATTGTTTGGAGTGTGAACTTGCTATTGGTTAGTAAACCGTTTAGTGCGAACGTGGGGTATGGGACTCATTGTTAACACTTTACGGGTTCCTCTCCAAGAAGTTGGTGACACATTAGCCTTTGGGCGGCCAGTACTGGACCTTTGGGTCACCACGCCTCTGGGCAACCGTCTCTGGACACCTGCTCTATGGAGCAGTTTATTTTTTCGGCATGCGCCTCTGGGCCTTTATCCTTCTGGGAAGGATCTTGCCGTCTCGCGCGTTCCGCATCTGTGCGAGTGATCGATCACAACTCTACAGTACTTGGCAACAACGACTCTGGTCGGTGCACGTGCAATATTGGTATTATTTGATGATTTTTATATCCATTCGAGTACCGCCATTCGATGTTGGTTCTATGGAACCATACGATGTAAGTGTGATTACCTTGTGGATTCACAATGTCTATGGACATTTCTTTTCAGTGTTGGATTTCATTGACTTTTCAGTATATCCCCATTGCTCTTTGGAGCATCGATCTTTGCTTGGGCATTGATTACAGACTCTGGTCACTCTTGGGATTATTGCCTATGGGCATCTTTTTATAGCTTTGGCTACGCCGATGATATGAGGCGATTTTATTTATTCTACACTTTGGTGTTGATTTCTCTTTGGAGATTTTTATTGTTTATTGATGATTAGGGATCGTCATTATATTCATGTGGTTCATAATATACTTCTCTTTGGATAAGTACTGTTTTATTTATGTACCGCATTACTATATATCTCAGTTATTACTGATTGTTTAGCTAGCCTGACCCGAGTGTTTTCGCTCGGGTCAGACCGAGTTGTTTCAGGTTAGGTCTCTGGACTTAGCTTCTGTGCTTCCGCTTGGACATTATCTGCTATGCTGATAGATAGCGCTTTTATTTGTCCACTATTCTGCTACTCTGTTATTATTCAGACTTTGATATATACATATTTTTAACCCACATGTGTGGGCAGTGGCTTTGTACCCACTTATTGTATTTGGATCTGTATTGACGATGTATTGTTCTGGGATTTTATATCTGTTATGTGATTCTGTTCTGTGATGTTTTATCATTTATTATTATGCTTTGTCCTGATAGATCTTTAGCCATTTATAATTTCGTTATAAGTATTTACTGAATATGTCGGACCACTTGAAAAAAAAATATAGATACCATCCTTTCGACGTATTCAGTAGATAGTTATAGCTTGATTACAAATGGTCGCTTCCACTATACTCTATTCTCCGCTTTAACAGACAGTATTACTCCTGTAATACTCTTTGTTACAGTGGGTCTCAGAGTGGGGCGTTACACCCAGCTTCGATGCCAACCAAGAAAAACAAAATCGAGCACTACAACTCGAACTGGCATCAACTCTGGTCGACAAATCCTCCTGCCACCGACGATCGAGTTAAGTGGAACCCCTGGCTCACCTCCCAAAGCAGCACCACTCCTCCACACCGCGATCCCCCGCCTCGTGATCGAGACTGATGCGCCATAGTCGTCGAGATCACTTCAACAACCCACTTGACAAAAACCCACACTTAAGCCCTAGACCACTTTCGTCCTGACGCCTCGATCACCAAAAAATTTCCTACCCATTTTTCCAATGTCCACCTTGTTATTCCCTACCCTCAGACCAAGGCCCGTCATTAATCCATTTCCCATTCATCGGAATTTGGAAAAAGTGTCCAATCCGATCAACTCAAGTTATCACAGCACTTTCAATGTTAAAAATCATGATACACCCTTTGAAATTCACCAATTTCAATTACGAATCAGATAAGATAATTAAAACAGAGAATTAACATGTTTGATTTTTAACTTTTACTTAGATTATCACTGTATTTCTTTATTGTTGGAATATTTACTAAATATACAAACTTGAAACCATTTTTAAAATTTAAATTATCATGTTTCAATTCTCTTTCCTTTAAGGATCTTGGTCTAAAAGTAATTCGTTTGGTAGATATAAATTTTATATGAATTTCGAAGCCTGTTAAACAAAGAAGATACACAGAACAAATATACACAGACATATATATACAAAACATGCATTCATAGCCAACATTCTTGCCAACCATTTACACTACATTATCACAAAATTTCATCATATATATCAAAGTTAAAACCAGATTAAAACCTTTAAAACAATTGTTTACTCACCTGAAAACAATTTTTGAACAGAGAAAAAAATCTTGCTTTTGAAAACTGCTAGCTGAAACCCCTTTGATCTTCTTTATCTCTTTGCTTGTTGAGTTGATTTAGTTGTTGTTGTTGTTGAGTTGAGTTTTTAGCTTCAGAGGTAATGTATTTTCTGGTATGCTCAATTTGGATTCACAAAAATAAAATAAGAAAATTGGTATATATGTAGAACAAAGTTTACAGGATGATTATTTGTTGGTACAAGATTTTTCTTAGTTTTGGTCAGAGATATTTTTTATATATGGAGGCTGATATGATGATGGCATTTAATGTAATGGTCTCTTTCACGTTAACAAATACTTATCCCTTGATTTTTTTTATCAAGTACAACTTGTATGCATTTTATTGTTTCTTTTGTCTCATTTCCTTGTATAACTACATGTATTCCACTAGTGTATATATATACAATCCTAGAATTATCTTAAGTTCATTTCATATTTTTACATAACCATTTATTTATTTTAGATATTTATTTAATATCAATACTTATTTCTATTTCTTATTCTAACATAAACTATTAACTCTTAATTTATATCCATATAATTTATACTTATGTATATATATATTTATACTTATGTTTATGACCATATATTTGTTTTATACTTATATTTAATATTAACAAGATTTATTTTATTTTAAGCATTATTATCTAGATTACAACTATATATATATATATTCGTTTTTAAACTGAATAGTTTGTATTTCAATTTACCAGATTAAATTCTTATTAAAATAATATTGCCAAAATCCCGGGTCGCCACAATCATAAGCTAGTCTATATATGTATATATATGTATGGATATTTTATCTTGAATTTAAATGTTGAAATATATTATTTATTTATTTACTATAAGATTTATCATCTCTAGAGATTTTGTAATTCAATATTTATTATAGCTTTAAATCAATTCATATATATCCGAAAAATTTAAATTATCAGAAATTTATTCATTCGACATATCAATATTTCCATAATTTAGTCCAATCAATTACCCAATTAACTTATGCTAAAAATCCGGGTTGTCACAGTCGATATCATAAATACATTTTATTTTTAAAAAATAAAATAAATTATTTTGTTTCATAATCTTGTTTGAATGTATATATTAATGTATGTATCCAAAGTCGTGCATGATCCTTGTTTTTTAAAAGCAGTTTATTGATAAACGATTTTCGGCTGTTTTATCGATATTTTACCTAAGAGCGATATTTACAAATTACCAATTTTTTACCTCAGTAATTTGTCTGCAGATATTTTTTCCAAACAAAGTAACTATTATTATTTTCCTCTTAAAATATGATTATTTCTTACTTTTAAATCCATATCTAAATATTTTAAAAATAATATAGTTTATCCAAGTGATAAATTTGCAGGTCGTTACATTGATCAAGAAAGCTTAGACATTGCGTAACACTTTTACTTTTGAAACTCATGCTTTTAGTTCTTAAAGACTTTTTCGAGAGGTGGCCTAATTGAAATGGTTATTGCATATATATAATAAAGTTATGCATTGCTTATTAAATCTTCTATATGCGACTACTGTTTATAATTGAGTTGAGGATAGGTGTGCTAGTGGACTATTTGGACTAACAGGCGGCGATAGCTCCATTTTGCTTGCTTATCACGCTTAATAGCAAGTAAATTGCTTTAAATGCTAAAATAAAGGTATGCTTTCGGATTGAAATACAGAAGTGTTAGAAATATTAATATATATTGTGTTTCCCATCGTGCGGTCAATGTATATCTATATATTATATTTGTGAAATTGCAAACGGCTCTCGGTACAAAGGAGACTTTGCTGATTTTTTTTTGAAAATTCTAACACCTGAAATTTTTTAATGCGAATAAATAAAAGTTAAGGAATTAGTCTATTTTAATTTATAATGTATGATAAGCTTAATTCTTACATTAACCACTTCGAGAATTAAGCGACATTCAATTTGGTAGTAGATTTTGAATTTAGTTAGTGTTTGTGTGTGTGAGTGATGTCTCCCTATAAGAAATTGCGAGGACGCAATTTTCATAAAGAGGGAGGTCTGTAACAACCTTATTTTTGAAGTCGTAATTTTATATAAATTTAATCAAAATAAAAATGCTTGTATTTGATTTTTGATAACTATTACTTTGAAATTAACATTTTACTTAATTGAAATCTATTTAATAATAGATTTTTTTAACAAGTTTTGATAAATTTCTTTTCTTCAATAATATTTTGGAATTCAGGTAAAAGGTTTTAGTGAATATAAAATAGTTAAAGTGTTAATAACTTTTGTATGACTAAAATAAATTGGAAATGAAGTTTAATTATATTAACAAAAATTAATAATCAATGAATAGAAATAATTACGGAATTGAATAATTTGTACAATTTGCTAAAAATATTTTTGGAGCATATTGTTAACCAATTTTGGTGGAGTAAGAGTTTATTTTAGATTTGATAAAACGATAAAATAGACTCGCATGTAAACCAAGAAGAGTTGATATAAATTGTAGTTTTATGAAAGTTTATAAATAAAATAAAGGACAAAATTGGAATAGATGGAGATGAGCAAAGTTTGATTATAATATAACAATGCATCTCCTCATCTCTTCTCAAAACAAGGAAAAAGCCCAAAACCAAAATAATCACCTTATCCCGAAAACTAGTTCGTTCACTGTTTCCTGGAGATTTGACCAGGCAACTAGTGCTCGGCATCAGGTGCTCGGCATTAGGTAGCACTCGGCATAAGCTAGTGCTCGGCATCAGGTAGCACTCGGCATTAGGTAGCACTCGGCATCAACTAGTGCTCGGCATCAGGTAGTGCTCGGCATCGGGTAGCACTCGGCATTAGGTAGTACTCGGCGCCCAGTAGAACTCGGCGACAGGAGTACTCGGCGTAGTACTCGACATCCAGTAGAACTCAGCGACAGGAGTACTCGGCGTAGTACTCGACATCCAATAGAACTCGGCGACAGGAGTACTCGGCGTAGTGCTCGACATCAAGTAGAACTCGGCGATAGTAGTACTCGGCATCCAGAGGCACGTTCGTCCTCGACTGACAACCATTCTGCACTTCCCGCACATCAAACATATCGTTCGGCATAGAAAGAATCGTTCGGCATTATGGTGTTCGACATATCTGGTTCGGCATGCAGCGACCACTATGCTTGGGCTAGAGTGTTCGGCTACCGAGCCCACCTGGGAAGTCCAGCCCATCTTTGTCTATAAATAGAGGGGCAGGGTCACAGTGAAGAGGGATCCTTTTTGGGAGAACACTGGGGAGACTCGTCTTCTCTACTTAAACAACTTCACTCAAGCATTTGATTCACGAATTGTATTTGTAATCAACTAAAAAGGAAATCAATAAAGTTGAACGAAGTGGACGTAGGCAATTACGCTGAACCACTATAAATTTGGTGTTCTTACTTTCTGCATTTAAATTAGCATTGTCTTCTCTGTTTAATTTACTTTCATCACTTATATCTCTACACAATCTTTCTGAACGAGGTTAGTGACCAATTTTGGTGCTAACACTTTGGTGCTTTCACTGAGAATTGAATTCTCAGACCTCAAGGATCTGCTTTGAAGCTACTGGATTGAATAAATCCCCCAAAGAAGATCCGACTCACTGATAGGACATCCGTTGATTCTACTCAGAGTTCATACCGATAACTCTACAATGGCAGGACCACGTACCAGGTCAGCTTCTCATAATGCGGATGCCCGCAAGACAGCTAGCGTGCAACAAGCAGGACCTAGCAATCAACCAGCAATTCCGGGTGAAGGAATTGCCGCCCATGACCAAACTCCAGTTGTCGCCAGAATAGAGTTCAACGACTTGGTGAGAGAGCTCAGGGAAAGCAGGAGACAACTAGGAGAGCAGATGCAAGCTAACGCCAACCTGATGGCACAACTCACTCAACAGCAGCAACAGAATGCTGGGGGGCAATCCCGCTCCTTATTCCTCATCTGACAGCTCTACTTCCTCTGATGAACCTCCCAAGCGCAGACGCCGCAAGACTGAAGCTGCTATTCAAACAGCTGGAGACCGTGACCAAGCAAGAGCTGGAAACTTCAGGACAGGAGTACAAATGGAGGCTGGAGGCCCAGACCATCAGAACGCTCCAGAAAAGGCGTAGGCCGAACGCTCCAGAAAAGGCTTAGGCCGAACGCTCCAGAAAAGACGTATGCCGAACGCTCCAGAAAAGGCGTATGCCGAACGCTCCAGAAAAGGTGCATGCCGAACGCTCTAGAAAAGGTGCATGCCGAACGCTCCAGAAAAGGCGTAGGCCGAACGCTCCAGAAAAGGCGTAGGCCGAACGCTCCAGAAAAGGCGTAGGCCGAACGCTCCAGAAAAGGCGTAGGCCGAACGCTCCAGAAAAGGCGTAGGCCGAACGCTCCAGAAAAGGCGTAAGCCGAACGCTCCAGAAAAGGCGTATGCCGAACGCTCCAGAAAAGGCGTAGGCCGAACGCTCTTCCAGGCCGAACATACCTCTGGGCCGAACGCTCTTCCAGGCCGAACATACCTCTAGGCTGAACGCTCTTCCAGGCCGAACATACCTCTAGGCCGAACACTCTTCTAGGCCGACCATACCTCTACACCGAACGCCCTAATGCCGAACGGTATTGTATGCCGAACGACTCGGTTGTGCCGAACAGTGTGGATGCCGAACAGCTTTGGCCGAACCACTTCTGGACGATTCACTTTGGACAAACAGCCTTGGCCGAACAGCTTTGGCCGAACCACTCCAGGCCGATCCACTCTGCCGAACAGCCTTGTGCCGAATAGCTTTGGTTGAGCCACGTGCCAACACCGAACGCCCCAATGCCGAACGGTACTTCTGTGCCGAACGAAGTATCCAAACCGATCCATGCACTGTATACCGATCTCTCTCTCAAAAAACAATCTGACTAGTCCATATACAAAAAATATATGGATCGGGTACGACCCTTATTTTTCAAAAAAAAATCTTTTTCGGGTACGACCCGAACCCTAGCCGCAGCGCAGTGCCTCCGGATAATGAGTTCAAAACTCAACTTAGTAAAGGAACATTCTACCCACTTCCCTGACATCCCATGATCGACCAGGGCATAGAGGATCTAGCGGCAGCTTATGAACGGCATCAAGGGAACAGACAAGCAACCGCTATTCAAACGGTACTCCCAAAGGTTGGAGAACATAGATGATATGACTCTAGCAAACGCCAAGATGACTCCAAGCACCATTCTTCGCTGACCCAGCACTTCGAATTTAATGACCCCAAGCAAACCAATGCTCTAAGCAATTTATTCCAAATACTAACAAGGGTATCAAACTGATCGCGTTTGAGGAAAGTCGACCTCCAGATATATTTTGGCAGCTAGTTAGCTAAAGAGCCTCCTACGACTATGGATCGTTTCTTCTACAAAATGAATCAGAACTAAAGTGAGGAGGAGTGGAGCAGACTAAGAACGATAACAATGAAGGCCCGTTGGCTAAGGATGTAGATCCCGGTAGCCGAAACAAGACTTCAGAATTCAGTTCATATGCTCTTTGAAAGATTCAATTGACAACCTCTACTTGAAGACTCATGACTCGGAGTGGTACTGGAAACCAACCTCGAGAGAGTACACCAAAGTCTAAAGAAAATCAGGGGAATGTTGTATATTCCCAGATGCTCATTGATCCTAACATGGGCGATTACAAACACCTCCGAGGTGTGATCGAAAAGATGACCTGAAAAGGAAAGCTCCAATAGTATGTACAAGTCCTGCAGAATGGCGGGCAGCGAATATCTGATGCCTATTAATAAAGGGCTATGATTATCAATTGGACGGTTGATGGCCAACATCCCTTTGAAAGGAGCCAGGGGCGGAGTCGAATAGCGAGCACACAATGCTGCTTCACATATCAATGAGATTTACCATAATCTTCTTTGAATCATTTCCATTTCCATCTCTATTTCAATTGTTCTATGAACTATGACTAGCTTGAACTAAACTACTTTCAAAACGATGCAGGTGTCCAAGTACTCAGATTTGGTTGCCAACCAATCTACGCAGACCATGATCGGACGTGTGGAGTTACATCTGGACGAGAATAATTCTATTGCTCATCATCAACCATATGCCTTTGATTTGGGGCTATGGATTAAATACAATGTACAACATCACGATGCACGGAGAGCTGAATTCCATCCTGCAAGTGGAATTTATTTAAGTAGAGAGCGGCTGCGATACGACCAGCCACTCGCTAAGTGAAACTCGAGCTCGGGGGCAAGCCATCACATCAAGGCTAAAAATGGGTTGATACACGATGATCCTTCGCACAACTCCGTACTCCCAGAGTGCGAGACGGAGTATAAACATCTACTTAACTCCGTACTCCCAGAGTGTGAGACGGAGTATAAAGATTAATCAACTCCGTACTCCCAGAGTGCGAGACGGAGTATAAACATTAATCAACTCCGTACTCCCAGAGTGTGAGACGGAGTATAAACATTCGCTTAACTCCGTACTCCCAGAGTGCGAGACGAAGTATAAACATTAATCAACTCCGTATTTCCAGAGTACAAGACGGAGTATAAATATCTACTCAACTTTGTACTCCCAGAGTGCGTGACGGAGTATAAACATACATCAACTCCATACTCATCCCCGAAACTGGGGGCAGAACCAAAGCAAAGCATGCTAGTTGAACATTTGTCTAAAAGAAGGTTGCAACGAAACGATTAAGAGACGACTTTCAAGCAATCAACTGAACGGAAATATTCAGCAAGAAAGACTACTGTTTTTCAAAGCACGTCATGTTTACACAAGACGTCCTTTGGGGGGCAAATGTTATCCCGCCTTTTGGCAAGGCCGTGACACCAAGAACTTGATTAGAAACCAGTGACAGTTCGTCTTGGAGATCGGTTACACAAAGGCTCACTATGGATATCGATGGATTTTGTCTGAGTCTGGATCGAGCCACGATTAACAAGACATAACAATCAAAGCCAGGGAAGCCAATGTTCCAAGTTTCAAGACAATCCGAGTTCGTATGCTCAACTTATGATCGATTCGAACAACCGACCATCCATCCATCAACCTCCACATTTGACTTGGAGACCTAAACTGCTTGGAATGAAAATGGCCCGATCATCCACTCCAATCGAGTCATAGAACAAAGTTCGACAAAATACAGATACCCCTCATGAAGCTCAGTGACGCCGGGATCTGTCTAAAGTGGACGTGATTTGATCATCTACACATCAAATCCTACCCTGAACACGAAAGGTTGTTCGAAAGCCCAACTTGAAGTAGCTATGGTAGAAGGCGTACTCGCTAACCATCGCTGTCAATATATGGACACGACTACACCTTGGAACGTATGCAACTTACTTTGTCTACTCAACAATCTATTATCCTTATTTTCCAGAAGGAGATACAGAGCAAATTGTAAGAGATTTGGCTATCTAACCCAACATGGATGTGATCCAACCATCCATCATATACCTCCTTCCTTGACTTGATTGGAAGAGCTATAATCACCAAGCGGACGAGAATCGATCGTCCATTTTTCAAATTCCATCCCTTATCCTAGGGGGCATAATCCCATTCCGTGAGCAAACGTGGTTCGATTGTTCATTCGACGGCATTAGCCTCGATACAGTAGATGAATACAAATTAAAGAAGGGAAATACGACTGCTCTCAACTTAAAACCTCCAAGTCCCCGAAGTGCGGACTGGAGTACTCTAAGTCCCCAGAGCGCGGACTGGAGTATAAACGACTAAAACCTCCAAGTCCCCAGAGCGCGGGCTGGAGTACTCTAAGTCCCCAGAGCGCGGACTAGAGTATAAACGACTAAAACCTCCAAGTCCCCTGAGTGCGGACTGGAGTACTCTAAGTCCCCAGAGCGCGGACTAGAGTATAAACGACTTAAACCTCCAAGTCCCCAGAGTGCGGACTGGAGTACTCTAAGTCCCCAGAGCGCGGACTAGAGTATAAACGACTAAAACCTCCAAGTCCCCAGAGTGCGGACTGGAGTACTCTAAGTCCCCAGAGCGCGGACTAGAGTATAAACGACTTAAACCTCCAAGTCCCAAGAGTGCGGACTGGAGTACTTTAAGTCCCCAGAGCGCGGACTGGAGTATAAACGACTTAAACCTCCAAGTCCCCAGAGCGCGGACTGGAGTACTCTAAGTCCCCAGAACGCGGACTAGAGTATAAACGACTTAAACCTCCAAGTCCCCAGAGCGCGGACTGGAGTACTCTAAGTCCCCAGAGTGTGGACTAGAGTATAAACGACTAAAACCTCCAAGTCCCCAGAGTGCGGACTGGAGTACTCTAAGTCCCCAAAGCGCGGACTAGAGTATAAACGACTTAAACCTCCAAGTCCCCAGAGTGCGGACTGGAGTACTCTAAGTCCCCAGAGCGTGGACTAGAGTATAAACGACTAAAACCTCCAAGTCCCCAGAGTGCGGACTGGAGTACTCTAAGTCCCCAGAGCACGGACTAGAGTATAAAACGACTTAAACCTCCAAGTCCCCAGAGCGCGGACTGGAGTACTCTAAGTCCCCAGAACGCGGACTAGAGTATAAACGACTTAAACCTCCAAGTCCCTAGAGCGCGGACTGGAGTACTCTAAGTCCCCAGAACGCGGACTAGAGTATAAACGACTTAAACCTCTAAGTCCCCAGAGCGCGGACTGGAGTACTCTAAGTCCCCAGAGCGCGGACAAGAGTATAAAACGACTTAAACCTCCAAGTCCACAGAGTGCGGACTGGAGTACTCTAAGTCCCCAGAGCGCGGACTAGAGTATAAACGACTAAAACCTCCAAGTCCCCAGAGTGCGGACTGGAGTACTCTAAGTCCCCAGAGCGCGGACTAGAGTATAAATGACTTAAACCTCCAAGTCCCCAGAATGCGGACTGAAGTACTCTAACTCCCCAGAGTGCAGACTCAAATATAAGCGAATCGGATCTCCAAGTTCCCTAAATATGAACTATGACACAAATAACTTGAATTTGTCAAATCCCTGATATATGGGCTAGAAAGTATTCTAAGTGCTCGAAGCACAAAATGGAAGTTCAACGACTCCCGAAGAGTTTCCGAGTTATATGAAGATGGACTAAGAAGTCTATGTTATTCACAACTGCTTGGATTAAAATCACAATCACAAAGAAAACTGAATAATAGGAGTCTTTTGTAAGACAGAAAAAGAAACTAAATCTTATTCAGAAATGAGTTTCTATTACAACCCCTCCAAAGTTCAGGGTCGACATTCTATTTACAAGGACTAAGGAAATAGATGAAAATAATTACATGACTTAAACTAACTCTTGTTGAATGAGGATAGTAATCACTTCTTGTGCTTCTTCAACTTCTTTCCAGACGGCTCCTCTCTAGAGCATTTACCCTTGGTACTCTTCTTTGATAGAGGGGTAGCAACTGAAGGAGTACGGGGGCCTTCCATGGGCTTGGACCCGCCAGGAAGGATGACCTTCAACGGCTTGTTCAAAGGATCATCCAAGTCCACAACTCGGGGCTCTACTATGACCTTGACCGTCTCCTCCTTCTCTTTCTAGAGCCGCTCCTCCATGCTCAATTCGGATGTGTGCTCAGAGGCGCCTGTAATTTCTACTTCATAACCCCCAGAGTATGGAAAGAAGGGTAAACCACGAATACTTGGTCAAAAATTCTCCAGCACCCTCGTTCGATTCGTCAGGAGGAGTATGAAACTGGATGAGCATAACTCAACTGCATTTATAGCCAACTTTACCTCGAGATCTGATTACAGAGCATGAACCAAAGTGGACGTGGATGACCATCCACTGTCCGAATTACGCCATGAAACTTACGTGGCATCGAAGTATTCCTCTTGGAATGAAAAACCACGATAAAATCCAAGATAGGTGAGACCTAGTCTCCCATCGACTGACATGATCCCACGATTCAACGGGAAAGAGAGTAAAGCTAAAGTGGGCGTGGTTGGCCTTCCTACTTATCAGTATATGCCCCAGACCTGGGGGCACGAGCAAGAAGCAAGATGAATGTGAACCGACTTTTCACCAATCACCTCTATGTCTTTGGAGTTTAGGTGAAAACATATACATAGCTAGGACAAGACTCAACCGTCCATGCAGTACATTTATCAACCCAAGACTGGGAGAAGACGCATGGTCATCCAAAAATTGGCTACGATAGCTCAGTATTAAAACTTGTGTATAGTGCTTACAGCTACTCAAGGCAACGACCGAAAGGATGCCTAGAGATAGAATCATTAAATCAATGCCAAAGCTTGTGGGCAACTGACTGTCACTCCAACCCGAAGGACGAGTGAAGGATCATGAATGCATCGAATAGAAAATGCGTTACTCGAATATACATGCAAATTCAAACTCATGGCAAGATCCAGCTATGCAGCTGCACGCAACTCGAGGCTGGCCCCTACTCGACGTTTCCTTCAACGCGCTTTTAAGCCTGATCTTTGGCCATTTGCTGATAATCTATTAGAGCATTCAGAGCCCTTCACTATTAGGCTCAATAACTCATGACAAGACTCTAGGATTCGACTAGAGTAACCATCAACATTGGTCGTCCCAACCATATTTCACATTGAATGTTATGATAGTTACATCTTTACTCAAAGAATCTGGGATGGCACTTGCTAATCTGACGGTCGACATTACAACCAGCCATGGCGACCCTTTCCGGGCGCTGAATATCGGATCACAGCTCAGTGCAGTGATGATAAAAGAATTAGTTGAATTTTTCTGAATAAATGATGATATCTTCCCTTGGACCCATTCTGACATGCATATGTGATTTCATTAACTATCGCGAGCCATGCATTGGATATCAACCCGAAGCTACAAAAGCTAGCACAATCTCTATTGATTTCATCATGAAAGATCCACTCTTACTTTTAGGCTCACCCCATCAACGTCTACGCCTACCAGCCGTTGTGACAGGGCACACAATGAGCTGAGACGTCTGAAAGACTACTTAAATAGAATATCGAACTAAGCTAATTCAATATCACTTATTTCCTACGAAGGGCTATCCAAGGACGGAAATTAGCAGACCTCACACCCAAATTCACTACCTCGGATGACTATTTGAAGAGTAGTAGAGAACCGACCATAAGATGGAAAATGTACGAGGATGGAGCATCCAATGATCAGTGTTATGGCTTGATAATGACTCCTGAGGAACGATCATTCTGCTACGTCCTAAAACTCGATTTACCTATAACAAACAACGATGCTTAGTATGAAGCCTTGACTGTCAGCCTCAAACTTGCTAGAGGATTTGAAGTGAAAACTTTACATATCTTTTGTGATTTTTGATTGGTAGTATACAAATTTAAGGAAGTTGATCTTGCTAGGGAGCATTGTCTTGCTCCTTATCTCGGCCAAGTCCAAGAGCTACTAACCGACTTCACATATTACGTCATTACACACGTACTCAGCGAACAAAATGAAAAGGTGTCATGATTGACTCCTATCAAAGACTATCTACAATGAGGAATTCTTACTGAATGGAGGAATGGAAAACGACAGATCCTCCTCAAAGCTTCACGCCAAATCATCTAAGAATAATTCGTGTGTCAAAAGGAGTTTATCCATCCCCATGCTTCGGCATATCGCCCATAATGATATCTTGAGCAAAGTCTATGAAGTAGAATGCGGTAATAACATCAGGGGGAAAACCATGATAAAGAAGATACTCTGCTACAGGTATTACTGGCTAACCATCAACCCAGATGCGGTTGATCATGCTAGACAATGTGACGAGTGCAAGATGTTTGCAAAAAGTCCGGGAACCCCGCCGATGGAAATTAGTCAAATGGCTAGTTCATAGCCGTTTGCCACTTGGGGGCACTAAAATCATCTTCTTGTCAATCCTAAAGGTGGTGCGAAATACACCATCATAGCAGTTGATTACGTCACCAAATGGGCAGATGAAGAACTCTTAACCACGACGAAGATGAAGAAAATAATCAACTTCTTTATCCGTAACGTCATCTGTCCTTATGACCTTCCATGATCCATTATAACTGCAAATGGACAGGTCGAAGCTGTGAACAAAATCATAGAGTTTGTACTGAAGAGAGGTTTGGAAAACTCCTCAAGTGGCTGATTGCAACCCTTATTTCACAGAAAATACAAACAAGGAATCGCGATTGAATTGCAATTAAACTAGATGGAGTTGGCGACGACTTATACGCATCCGAGAGCCAATGGCAAGAACATGTACCCGAACGTGCATGTGTACGTCCGAAAAAGTACGACTTCTTGAAATCAACAGAAATTGAATTCTCACTAAGGGTTATTAAGAGAAGACTAGATCAGATAGCCGAAGCCTAATAGCTCTGCAGAATCAGACACGGATGACCACTGATATTCTCAAGAAGGCATCTCCATTAGAATTTATTCAAGGATTTGAAACGAGACATGGAGGATACATAGTTCAAAGCGTATTACGTGCAGTCACGTAATACACTTTGGGGGGCAAGTGTTTCCTGGAGATTTGACCAGGCAACTAGTGCTCGGCATCAGGTAGTGCTCGGCATTAGGTAGCACTCGGCATCAACTAGTGCTCGGCATCAGGTAGTGCTCGGCATTAGGTAGCACTCGGCATTAGCTAGCACTCGGCATCAACTAGTGCTCGGCATCAGGTAGTGCTCGGCATCGGGTAGCACTCGGCATCGGGTAGTACTCGGCGCCCAGTAGAACTCGGCGACAGTAGTACTCGGCGTAGTACTCGACATCCAGTAGAACTCAGCGACAGGAGTACTCGGCGTAGTACTCGACATCCAGTAGAACTCGGCGACAGGAGTACTCGGCGTAGTGCTCGACATCAAGTAGAACTCGGCGATAGTAGTACTCGGCATCCAGAGGCACGTTCGTCCTCGACTGACAACCATTCTGCACTTCCCGCACATCAAACATACCGTTCGGCATAGAAAGGATCGTTCGGCATTATGGTGTTCGGCATATCTGGTTCGGCATGCAGCGACCACTATGCTTGGGCTAGACTGTTCGGCTACCGAGCCCACCTGGGAAGTCCAGCCCATCTTTGTCTATAAATAGAGGGGAAGGGTCACAGTGAAGAGGGATCCTTTGTGGGAGAACACTGGGGAGACTCTGCCATTTTCAAGACTCATCTTCTCTACTTAAACAACTTCACTCAAGCATTTGATTCACGAATTGTATTTGTAATCAACTAAAAAGGAAATCAATAAAGTTGAACGAAGTGGACGTAGGCAATTACGCTGAACCACTATAAATTTGGTGTTCTTACTTTCTGCATTTAAATTAGCATTGTCTTCTCTGTTTAATTTACTTTCATCACTTATATCTCTACACAATCTTTCTGAACGAGGTTAGTGACCAATTTTGGTGCTAACATTCACCTTATCCCCAATGGCCTAAAGCCTAAAATCAAAACATGGGAAAAAAAGAAAAAAAAAAGATAAAGAATGCGGTTGCGTTCGATTGGGCCAGTGCGACTTTATGAAGGGCTTCGATGATGGCGAAGGTGTGCGACAATTTGGTCGAGTCGTGGACTAGGGGACGAGCACGTTCGAGGATGGCTGGTGACATTCGTTTATGCTAGGTGACTTGAAAGCATCGATGAGGGGGAGTTTGACCTTATGTGGAGACCGCGACCTTGGGACAGAAGGCTGGTGGCTGTTAGGGAGGAGGACAAGCGAACGATGTTGGGGTGGAGCTGCTTTGTGCTTAGACTTCAAGGTAGAAGTAAAGGCAGCTAGGGTTTTGGCCAACATTTGATTTATGATCTTGGGTGCAGGCTGAAACAAAATCGTTTAAGGTGAGTTATTATATTAACTCACACAACTATATCTGAATAATTATATCCTTTTTGGTATGCCTAGCTTTAGTCATGAATTGCATTAATATATGATAGTGATTGCATGATATGATTGAAATACAATTACATGCTATAGTTTCACTTGGTTTGGTGTTTGAATTGAATGATTATGAAATAGCATGTATGTTGAAAACCATTAAAATGCATTTGATTTTTAATAGCTAAATTATATGATGGTTGTGCATTGTTTGAGTGATTGCAGTTGTTGGAAAAGTAACTTGGACTGCTAAATAATTCCATATTATGGAATGATATTTTATAGAGCAATGATAGCTCTAGAAGTTGAACTTTCGATGAATTTATTGTTTGAATTATTTAAATGTTTTTAAAAGATTCTCAAATGAGATTTAACTATTTTGATCCTTATTGGAATTTAATTTGAGATAAATTATAATAAAAACCTTAACTTAATCCTTATTTCATCTATTCAAAGTTTTTAAAAAATTGCAAATTCTTTTAGTTTCTATGTATAGTACACACACACACACACACACACACATATATATATATATATTCTATATACAAGGTTTATTTTAAAAAGAAAGAATGGTCAAATGTAGTTTGGAAGTTAAAAATATTTAATAAAAAATACTTATATATATATATGTGTTAAAATAAAGAAAGTCATAAATATATATACAGATTTTTAAAAAAGAAAGTTATTATTTTGGAAAATATTAGTTTGGTTTCTAATTTTAGTAAAGAATTTCCATTTTTAAATTAGAAATCTTTTTAACTTTTATCTTTTAAAAATATAAGTGAACAAACTCGAATTATTTTTTTTGGATTTCGTGATTTTCTATAAGGCAAAATTTTTTAATAAACAATTGAATTATTGGAATGGTATGGGTCATTTTGTAGAATTCTTTCATTTATTATTATAATTTGTTAAATAGAGTTTGAGTGGAATTTATTAGCTTTTAGTAAATACTCGAATTTGCTATCTGGTATGGGACAGTTGGTTAAATTCTTGTGATTACTTGAGTGACAGTGATCTACACTTTGAGTTGTATTATTTTAGGTTGTTTGGAATTTTTTTCGGTCAGTAAATCCCTGAGAGGCAACAACTCATTTTTCATTGACCTGAAAGTCGATACATTCTTAGATTTGATTATGCAAACCTATTTGGTTCGGATAGGTTTGTTATGGTGCAATGCAGTTGTCCATTTGTTGTTTGGACAGGTGTTACATGTAGACCTATCAGTTTATTTGGTTTACGGTTAGAAAATGCATGCCTATTTGGTTGTGTTAGGTAAATTCGCAAAGTTAGTCTATTTTGTTGGGTTATACTATTTTACTATGTGGCAAGGTCTATTTTGTTGTTAGACTTATATCAGTCTATTTGGTTTTAGACTCCATGTCGCTGTATTAAACTGATAGTTGACTACCATTATTATTTCATTAGTGATGATTTTCAAATATTTTGGATAGATATTTAGTATCTTTTGGCTCTAGAGAATTTTGAATTGTTATCATCATATTTTTTATGATAGTCCATTTGAGACTTGATATGGATTTATGAAACGGTGATTTTGGTTTGATATGACTTATTCTGATCATTTCTTCTGGCATATTTTTATTATGGTTTATTTTATTGTTAAGTCATTATTGATATGGATTTTGAAATTGTGATTTGGTTTGATATGCCATATAATGATTAATTGGTTTTAGGCATATTTTGAGATGACTTATTTTATGGTTGTCATATATATATATATGATATCAATATCTCGTCTTTTTATTAGATATAGTCTGAACCATTTATTTATAATACTCGGGTCAGGCCGAGACTCTACAGGTATAGGGGCTCGTTGACCTTTGGATTTGTGCTAGCACTGGATTAGACTATTTTGACTGTTTCAGTTTACTTCATTCTTGTATATGTTGACAATTAGGAGGATATGTGTCATGTATATTATTTAGTAGTCATTGGGTACCTGATACAGTATTTTGATACGATGTATTTATTCTATGGGTCTAGTACTGATATTTTGTAGACTCACATTTTATTGTGTATATGATGTATATTATTCTGCTGTGATCTATGACTCTAATTCCGATTTATCTGTGTTACATACTGTTCTGAATATTTTTAATCGGTGTGCTTATTACTTTGTATTAATACAATACACGTCAAAAATGTTCGTTCAGATCCCCAAAAGGTAATAAAGATGTGTCAGTGTTAGTCCAAAGATATATTCACATTTGATTGCCTTTAACCTGCAGTATTCTCTGGTTATTAGATGACATTACTTGTAAGGTTCTTTAATAATATGGGTATAGCGGTGGGGTCGTTATAGGAAATCTTCCTTAAGATTTGTAAATATACAAGAAAAGTATATGGATACATTTTCTATGTATTGAAAGTATACTTTTATGAATATACTTATACCAATGAGATAAGTATATGGGTATTTTTGTAAGCGTTGAAAGAGTATAAATGAATAATGAGTGAGTAGTAAACATATGTATATCTTTGTAAAAGTATTTTGATATAAGCATTTACAAAGTGATTTTTAATTAATGAAAGGATTAATTAAAGAGGCTTAGGGCTTCTTATATGTTTAATCGTGCCTGGTTTCTTATGAAATTAAATCGATGATTTGATTGATTGTTTACTTGATAGTTAAATAACCGACTATCAGATCTTAACCAAATATAACTTTGGAAATATCTAGAAGAAACACGGGAATTATATGGTACATATATCTTGGATAATGATATACTTTATGTATAAATTCGTTGTGTTCTTCTAGGACGAATGATAAGGAAATTTGTCCGCTTAAATGAGTAGGAGGTGATCTCTGCTCTTATGTATTGTCTGTTTATTTCCAAAAGAATCAGAGTTGAGTTTACCAAAATCTATCGATTTGTTTTGGAGCGTCCGGTAAGCGGGGGAGTATACTTTTATGAGATGCTCGAAACCATAACCACTCCAAAACCATATACATACTTTATGCTTTGGAAGATGTTCGAGGTTGGTTCAAGACGCTGGAATCTATATGGAGATTCAAGATTTTATTGAGATACTCAAACACTTGTAGTTGTTCATGATCTGTTCAGGCTATGAGAATCCATGTGTGATTCTGAGATATGTTGAGATATGAGAATTCATGTGTAGTTCCGAGATCGTTTGAGTTGTGACTTGTGTGTTAGAATGCTAGACGTAGCCTTACCGGCAGATTTGACTAAAACCAGAGATAGGATGCATAGACCAGGGGTTTAGCTGACCCAAAGGGTGCAGGCAACTCTACTCTAGAGATACCTATCGTTATGCATGCAGTGAGTGGTGCACTCTACCTTGGTGGCTAGCTATGTATTTCCTATGGTACATCAGCTAGGGTTGTACGATACTTTAGGAGGATATCTCTGATCCTTGTGTAGAAGGACTGTTCTCTTAGTAGTAAGGGCACTTCCATGGAATCCTACAAAATTAGTGAATGTGTCTTAGTGGTTTTAATTGTATACCTATTATTGATGTTTTGTACACTCACATGCAACATCGTCATTTCTTATTTATTTTCAACCCTTAGAAATTATTATAATATCGTTGGATCCGTTAGTAGAAATAGTTTGGTTATCGTAAGGTAAAAACCCGTTCGTGTTTATTTTCAACGTAGTCTTGTGGGATACCTTTAGTTTTAATAGGTTTTATAAATATAAAAATCCATATGATCTTTTTTTCTCATACTGGTTTACCAAACTAATCTAGGCATTATTTACTTATAATGCTCAGGACAACCCAAGCATATTTCCAGATTTAGTTGTGGATGCTTTGGAGTTTTAGGACACGAGCTGGATGCCTTCAACACGTATTCATGAATCTTTTATTTTCGTTGTACTTCTATTTTATACTTATTAGCATTTGTAAGGACGGACTATTATAACTGTCCCAGTTGATGATAGGTTAGTTTACTCTGATTGAATGTGTATGTATTACAGTTTTCATTTGTAAAGATCATGTATATATTATATATTACTCATCACAGTGTGAGGTTCTATTCTATCTTTTCTTTCTTTCACCTTAACAACTCGTCTTTCTAACACTTGATGCTCGATACATGAATGTCATTGATGTGTTACTGTCGACTTTTGAGGGTCGAAAAGGCCGGTCGTTACAAAAGATTTCATCACTTCGAAGGTAAATTTCCACACATTCAACAATTGGTGAAAGAGTGGGTATATTCAATAGATTTGTTGCCAACCAAACAAAGATATCATAAAAAATGATAGTTTTACAATTTTTCTAGTTCTTAAATGCACGACTTTTAAAATGCATTTTAAAATTATTATTCTTCAATGAATGGAAAAAAATATGGTTTATTCATGGAAATTTTATTTATTTAGTTTGATGTTGGAAGTTTTTTCATAAAATTTTCAAAATTGATTGCCAGTGCGATGAGGGGTCCAGGGGGTGGCAACCCCTCTAGGTGAGGGTGCAGGGGCAATGACCCCGCTGTTTATCATTGGTACAAAAAAAACCTTATTTCTTGCTTTCTGGATCAACAGAATTATTCACGCACCATCTGTCTAATTTTTTGAGTGTTCTTTGGATTTGTGCAAGTTATCACAACTTGCACAAACATAATCCGCTGTATTCTGAAAGAACGTTTTCAATACCCTTATGTGTTCCGAGATAGAGAAAAACATTCTTGAAAGAATGTGATTCAACCACGACTTCAGTGATATATCTATTTAACTTGCAACACTTGGTACTTATCAGGTCATAAACAAAGATATGTCCTTACATTGTATCTTCAACCTAACATGTTAAGACTAAATTGTATCACAATGTTTAAATTGCTAAGAAATTATTTTATTAAAAGAAATATTAGTAAATTTTCTAAAATTATCAATTCACTTTGATTATCTCCAAATTTTCAAATGTTTATTTTTTTTTGCAAAAGCTCATTAATGCATTATCATGTGAACTTAACAAAATGAATAACAATTCCATGAGAGAAGTAATTAACAATGAGATAATTAAAAGAAAAAATATATTTAAAAAAAACTTGGTTATGAACGATTTCCTTCAAATTAACAATCACCCATCATTATTGAGCTGGTCTAATATTTAAAATTTCTTGTTGTACATCGGTTTCACCATCATGATTCTAGTACTATTCATAAGATTGTTTATGATTATTAACATTATTAGCCTATTTAAGTTGCAATCAACGTGTTTAATTAGCGATTCATATCATTTTCTTTATTGAGCAACTTTACCATTCCGATATACAAACCTAAAATTAGGGCAACTAATATATATATATATATATATATATATTTGAAGTCACTACTTGATTTATTAATAGCTAAATCCAATTATGGAAAACAGTAGGGTTCATCCAAAAAACTTAATATAAATCTAAATATATCTGGCTTGTTTGAAATAAATATATGAATATAAATAATATAGATTAAAACATAGTCTAAAACAAACTAGATGCATATTAAAAGGGTAGCTACTGCTTATGAAAGTGCTCATCATATCAAAAGTTCTAAAATTGCTGTAGTTTTTAATTATAGTATTTTTAACCGCATTACAAATTTACAATTTACCAATAGGTGAAAAGAATAAACAAAGATTAATTTATTCATGGTAAACTTATTTGTTTAGCATGATACCCGTCAACTCATAAATGAAGATACAACTCTTAATGTAATGACCCGTATTTTATGTATCGAATGATCGTAAATATTATTTTTAAGTTCATATGAGGTCGTATGACTCTATAACTTTGGAAAATGCCTATTAGTGACATTTCCTATCTTTAGAATTTTTCTGGATGATTTTACCCCTAAAAACTTGTAACGGCTATAACTTTTGATAGAAGTCGAATTAACATCTGTGGCTACTTCCATTGGAGAGATATAACGTAACGACCTGGAATTTCACTTCTTTGATTAGCGAATATTTAATTAATTTTAAATATTCAATATATAGGTTTTATAATGAAAATAAACTCATTTTAATTAATTAATAATGATGGTAAAATCGTTTTTAAAATTTGTTTACCAAATTAAATAGTTCGTAGAAAAACAGAAAATGTGACCGAAGAACATTTTCCGAAATTTCGACCTTTCGACACCGAAAAGTTGTCGGGAATGTTGTTCGTCTTTGTGCACCATATATAAGAGTTAATTAGCTAAATAATAATATACTTAAGGATAGATGATCTTATGTTAATTTTGTGTAGCAAGTGATGTGACGATTCATAAATTTAAAAATGATAATCTTATAATATAAATATATATTCCACTCTTGTCACATCTTAGATTGTAATCATTAACCACCATTATCTTTTGTCACGTCTTAGCTTTAATTAACAATTACATATATAAAAGAAAGTGATGTGACTAAACATAATAATTATATATATATAAGAAAATGATGTGGCTAAACATAATAATTATATATATATATACACACACACAAAAGAAAGTGATGTGACTAAACATAATTATATATATAATAGTGATATGATTAAACATAATAATTATATATATATAAGTGAGTGATGTGACTTGAAAAAATGATGAGGTGTGAAATCTTGCATATAATAGTCCATATGTTTCTCCATTTTTCCTCCTCTTTCCACCAACCTTTTCTTCCACATTTCTAACTCAAATGAGTTTTCCTTTATTTGAAACTGTGTGAAATTTTAATGGCTACAACATTCTTGTTGACCACCTTTTCAAATTTCTAACATAGCTATGTCAAAACACCAATTCTTTACAAAGCAATTTTTTATCCAGAATTTCAAGTCCAAAATTACCCTTCTTCTTTTGATCATAACTTCTTCAAAAAATAATAGAAATGAGTGATTCTTTTTTTGAAATGATAAATAAAGAAATTCCTACAACTTTCTTTTTGACTACTTTTCCAAATTCTGTGAGTTGGTGGCCCAAAAACAAGTGGGAAAATAACCTAATTTTGGGTTCATTTTCGACAAATCGATGATAACCTGAAGCTTCTCTACCTTCAAGCTACTACCCCACATCCACCCCCACAACTCTGGCCAAGCCTACATACACCTGGACCAAGCCCATTTTGAGGGTTGCTAGCACCTAAAGCCTTCATCCTTTAAAGCTAGGGAGTCGTTGGCAAGTTTAGCTTAAGTTCGGGTAGCTTTTGTGGAAGTTTGGTGAGCAAACTACTCGTTTTTTATAATGAAAATGGTAGTTTTATTTATGTCACTATATATGGTGATTATATAGTGTAGAAGTTGAATGATAATCATGTTGTTTGATTAAGATTTGGATGGTTGATTTTAGTTTGATTTGGTTATGGAAATCGATGTTGTATTATAAAGTTAGTAAGCATGTTTATATGGATGTATACTTGCAATCTATGATGAGGATGGTTGGTATTAGTAATATGTTGTTTGTAAAACATGAGCTATGGCATGAGGTTGGTAACAAAGTTAACTACTTTGTGTAACTGCGATGGTTATGAGATCCGGTTGGAATCGAAGTTTGTTTTCGAAGTTTAAAGTTTTGAAATGGATTAAAGTTTGTAACTTTAGTTTTAATTATTTTTTTTAAAAAACTTTCTAAAGTATGTTTCAAATCATGAAAAAGTAAGGGTTTGTGAAGTGGTTCGCTAAGAATATATTAAAGCGAACTGCTCCCACAGTGATAGTCGTCATGGATGCAGTTCGAAAAAGGTTTGAATTTCTATTTCAAATTTGTTTTATTTTGAAATTAGTTACTAAGTTTTTTTTGGCAAAACCAACGGGGTTGAATAACCCCTACCATTTATTTATAATAATAAGAAAGGTTCTTACATCATAAATATAAGGAACGGTGATAACAAAGAAGAGAATGAAGAAAAATAAATAAAAGGAAAAACATGAACTTTACTAAAATATGGAAATAAGGCTAGGTCCATTTCTGTATAACTGCATCTTCATGAGGAAAGGAAGATAGGGTCATTGCATTATGTATCCGTCTGCTAATATAGGAGTAGACTTCCATTTTCTTTCTCATCTTGTTATTAAACAATATATCATTCCTCTCTCTCCATAGTTCATCCACCGTCACCTTTAGACACAATCAATTCATACGACTTAGAGTTTTTCCATTTTGTTGCAGTGTAAATGTTGTACCATTCTACCTGTATATCCCATACTAGTCTACGAAAACCTCCTCTCGCTTTTATCTTCGACCATATGAAGTAAGTGTAAGGACAGGGGAAGTAAAGGTGGTGAACATCCTCGTCACTGAGATGACAGAAAAGACAGTCAGAATTCATTTGAAGGCCTTTTCTTCTTAGATTTGTTTTTGTACGCAAGGCATTTTTGAAGGTTTTCCACAACATAAATTTAATCTCTCATTAGTATTGCCATTCCAGATTCTTTTATTCCAAGAAAATCTATGATGCAATGTATTTTCTTCTAGGGCAGTATATATAGTAGCAGTCGGGTGTTCTCTGAGCTTCCCAGTCCATCTGTATTCATCCTTTGGAGCATGTTTATAAGGTTGTTGAGTGTATTTGGCACATTTTCTATTGATGTCAGTGTTGGTTGTGATAGGTAAGGAAATTTTGCCATCTCTGATATAACTTGTAGCTTTAGCATGTAAGGGGATACCTGACAGTTGAGCTTCTGCATATGACATATTATTGCATAATATAAGGAGTTTATCAAACCAAGGCACAGTCCAGAAGCCACATTGACTCTGAAGGCTCAGTGTAACCATGGAGTGAGGCATAAGATTATCTCTTATTTTAAGCATTAGTTTCAATACCCAGCTGCTAGCTTGTTTCGATTTCACTGCCCATATGTCTCCATTCTGAAGATTATGTTTGAGAGACCATGTAACCCATAATGAGTCAGTTCTGTTCAGGAGGTTGACAAAGTGTTTGGAAAGAGCCGCTATATTCCATCTATTGAGATTTTTTATACCTAACCCCCCAAACTTTTTTGGCCCTTCAAGCTTGTTATAAGCTATAGGGGTGAGCTTCCTGCTGTGGATGGTTCCAGTCCAAAGGAATTTCATCATAGCCAATCTTATCATGGTTATCAATTTTGTTAGCAGGAGAAATTTTCTACACCAGTAAACTGTCATAGAGAATATTACAGAATTGATTAAGATTAATCGACCTGCTTGGCTTAGAAATCTGTTGTGCCATTTCTCAAAAATACTTGTTATTTTTTCATAGAGAGGAACACACTACAGTAAGGTGATTCTTTTTTAGGCTAGAGGAATGCCTAAGTAAGACATGTCAGTATCAAGGGAAGACATTCTGGTTATATTCAGGCAGTTGGCAATTTCATGAGTAGGTAAGCCAGCTACTAGGATGTGAGATTTGTCATGTTAAGCATAAGGCCTATAAATTTGTAGAATAAATGAAGTGTGTGCATAATGGTATTTAAAGATTGATATGTTGGCTTGGTGAAAATAATGAGGTCATCAGCGAATGCAAGGGAAGTGATCACGGGGGAGTTACACTTGCCGTGAAGTTTAAAGTTTTTATGAGCCATTTGATGTCGAAAGGCAATTATGAGAGTTTCTATGATAACTATGAATAAGTAGGCAGAGATAGGGTCTCCTTGCCTTAACCCATTCATTCTCTTGAAATATCCCACTGTGTGTGCATTGAAAATAAGAGAGTATCTGACAATTGAGATGCACTGATATATCCAAGTACAGAATTTCGATGGAAAATTCATCAAGGCTAGTATATGCATAAGCGCAGACTAGTGGACATAGTCGAAAGCCTTTTTTATGTCAATTTTCATCATGGCACATGGGGAAATGCTGGGAGAAGAGTATCTTGTGAGTAGCTCATGGGATAGGAGGACATTGTCAAGTATGCTTCGGTGGGGGAGAAAAGCAGCTTGATTTGAGGAGATAATTTGAGGGAGAACTTGCTTTAGCCTAGAAGCCAATATTTTTGAGATGCTTTTATATATGATATTACAGCAGGCAATCAGTCTAAATTGAGATACACAAGTGGGGTTATCAACCTTCGGTATCAAAGCTATATTTGTAGAGTTAATGGAACTAAGCATCTTGGCCTTATCAAAAAAAGTTATGAACTGCCTTATAAACATCAGAGGATATTATATTCCAGCAAGTTGTATAGAAAATGGCATCGAACCCATCAAGACCTTTAGCAGCAATTTTCCTCATAGTAAATATGGAGGTTTTAATCTCATCATTAGTTATAGGTGATAGAAGTATATCTTGTAAGTCAGCAATAAGGGTAGGCAGACTAAGAGCATTAATGAAGGTGAAATCTGGTGAAAATTTTGAGGTACCTAGCAGTTCAGAAAAGTAGTTCAGAAAGGCAGTATCTACCTCTGAGGTAGAAGAATGTGTAGCTCCATGCATGTCTTTAATTTGATGTATGTAAGATTTGGACTGCTTTATTTTCAAGGAGGCATGGTAGAATTTTGTGTTTCTGTCACCATACATAGCCCAGTTTTCTCTATATTTTTGCCTTGACATTTCAGCTTCAGATATATATGCAGCATCAAGTTGCTTAATGAGTTCATTTTCTTTGAGGTAGAGAGTGGGATCATTGGTATTGCTCATTCATATGGCATGTACCTGTTCAAGGTTATTTCTAATGTTAGTAGATATACATGCACCATATATCTCTTTAGACCATGTCTTCATAGTTTTTTTGTATTTTGCAGTTTTCTTTGGAATTTTAGCATAGGGTTTCCATAAGTGTGCATGTTCCATGCAGTAGAGACCACCTGCATGAAGTTGTTCAACTGGTTGCAGTTTTCTCTGGATCTTCTGCGCCTTTGACGATTTAACTTGTTGGTCAACTCAGTGTTGGCGCGCAGTTGTTCAGTTAGCTGTTGGCGGCTCTGGGTCAATTCTTGAAGCAGCATCTGAAACTCCTGTTTGGTAACCGGGACTGTTGGATCTGAAGGTCCGGCGGCATCTTGGTTTGATGGAGGCAATTGCGTGGGATTTTGCCTGTCCCGTCCTCCCTGATCAGCAGCTGTCGAGGTAGTCCGTGTACTTACCATGGTGAATTGATGAAAGTCCTTTCCTAGATCTGATGCAGATCTGAATAGGATGGAAGGGCTTCAAAGTTCGAGATTCGGATCTTCTTCTTGGATTTATGCAATCCGGTATCGATAGGAGATCCAAGGAGTAGGAGAAAAATTGGGTTTTCTCTCAGTGAAATCACCAAAGTGTTTGTACCAAAATTGGGCACAACACTCTTCGGAAGTTTTTGAAGAGATAAAATGAAGAAATTAAATGGAAAACGAGGATTATCTAACAAAAACTAAAAAAATAGATGATGAAAGTAATAAGAATGCACAGAAACACAAGAATTTAGAGTGGCTCGGCGTGTTTCCTACGTCCACTATGAAGTTGATTGCTTTATTAATGTTTCTTTGATGATTACAAGTGAATTCAACGAATTAAAGCAGATAATGATGATTTACAGCAGTGAATTTCGTTATTGGCAGCAGCTATGGAATTTAGATCTGGATCCGGCAGAGTCTGGGCGTTGGAGAATTCGAAGAAGAAGAAGCCCCCTTTTCTGTATGCCCTGGGGCTCTATTTATAGGTTTAGGAGGCTGATATTTCGCTCAGATCTCGGGAGACCCCCTCTGGCACGTGACTAGGCCCGCGCGCCTAAGCCCATGAAGTTTCGGCCCGATCCGTGATCGATACGAATGGACTTCGTATCGATCAAGATTTCATCAAATGGAGTCGAAATTTGGCGTGGACATTCTTCAGCATGCACGTAAGCTTCTGTGAAAATTTCATAGCATTTGGACTTGTAGATTAGGAGATATGATCGATATGAATTAGGATCTTCGGTTGGCTGTTTCGTTCGACTCCCTCATTTCGACTCGATCCTATTCGACTCGATAACATGGCGCTTGAATCTCTGGTTCACTCCGCCTTTGATGCCGAGTTGACCGAGTCGTTCTAGGACTTTCGCCCTGTTTGTATCGATAAAAGATGCGCAGTTCGCATCGATGGAGGCTCCTCGGTTCGCGTCAATTGTTATGCTCTGTTCACATCGATGGTGTGGCTTAGTTCGTATCGATAAAGGCGTTCCACCTAGATGGATTCGAACAAAGGCTCTGTCATGGACACGAAGTGGCGCGTCCTGATGGATTCGAACAAAGGCTCTGTGAGTCGAACTAGATCGTTTCGAATTGAGGCTCTTGGACGAATGCGCGGGCGCTGCCATTCTGATCGATACGAAAGTGATGGATTCGAATAGAGGCTTAGTTATGGATACGAAAACTGAGTTGTTCCCTTCATTTTGCATCGATCGTAACTTGAGCATACGAACTCGGATTGACTTGAAATTTGAAACGTTGGCTCTCATAGCTTCGCTTGTCGTGTCATATCAATTTTAGCTCGATCTGGACTCAGACAAAATTCGTCGATATCTATAGGGAGCCTGTGTATAACCGATCTCTAAGACGAACCGTCATTGGTTACTAGTCAATTCCTTGGTGTCACGGCCTTGCCAAAAGGCGGGATAACATTTGCCTCCCAAAGTACGTCTTATGGAAACATGATGTGCTTTGAAGTGCTGCAATCTTCATTCTGAATAGTTATCGTCTTTTCGATGAAAGCTGTAATCTTCGACTGTTTTTCTTGATAATGTAAACTGTTGACTATCAACTGATGTACCCTGTATTGTTGCAACTGATTGCTGTACGCTAGTGATTAGCCGTTTGTTGTTGTAATCATTATCAAACGAGTTTCCAATTCCCGTAAATCTGGAATATTGAATATTAGTCCGACATATATGCATATATGTTAATCTGACTCTCGCTGACATTCACGAGTCATTGTCAGTTTATCTTATATTGAATTATGTATCGATCCTCTACTGAACCGACGTGAAATTCGTTGTAACAACGCTCGATGGTTGTTTTTGAATGTTCCTTCGTAACGATCCTCTCCTGAATCGATGTGAAGGGTCGAAATATTGTCTTTGCATCAATTTTCATTGCATTGATGGATACGAAATGAGCATTTCGAATCGATGGATGTGGGGTTCGATGGATACGAAGCGGTCGTTCGTATCGATGGAGTTAAGATTCGATGGATACGAAATTAACTTTCGTATCTATGGTTACGAACTTTGGTGGAATTCATTTTCGAATTGGCGCGAGCCACTAAAATGGATACGAAACGTGCCTTCGTATCGATGAATATTGACCCCTGGATGCCGCGGTTCGATGGATTCGAAATGCACACTTCATGTCGCTAAACTGGGGATGGAGTCGAAAGTGGTCGATACGAAGAAGGGCTTCGCATCGATGGATTTGGTTAAGACTTCGTATCGATACAGACCCGAGTTCATGGATTCGAACAACCTGTTCGAATCGATCCCTTGGTGACGCCTTGTAACCGGTTGAACCCATTGGGAGGCGAATCGTTTATTCCCTTTACCTTCGAGTCCATATAAATACTGTGGACTTAGCCACTTTTTACTTCTTACTTTTGTGCTTTGCTTTCGTATCGCTTCAGAGACCAAGAAAGGAAACTGTTCTTCGCCTTCGAATCGAATCACATCCTTCAATTCCTTAAACCAGTTATCAAAATCAGGTAGTTGGACATCCAATCCATGTTATAGCGATGGAATTCAAAATCGATCGCCAATTACACAATCTATTTTCATGGATGCTAAGGCCATAATCGGTTCAGAGTGAATTGTTGTGGATGAGTTATAAGTATTCGCATCGATCAATCAAGGAAAGGGTTCTCTTCGTATCGGTCTGGGATGATGGAACTTTGTATCGATCCGTAGTTGAGTGAATATCATGTGGAGGGATGAAACGACTTCGTATCGATGGGCAGTGGCTGGAGTTTGTGTCGATCGATACGTAATTGATTTCGACGATCGATTCGAAGTTGATTACTTGCAATCGATACGAAATGGGCGTTATAAGTTGGTTTGAAGTCGCCAACGCTGATCGATACGAAATCGAAGCCTGTGATCGATGTAGAATTTGTTCCCCTGATCGATACGAGACGTATCGACTTGAATATGGTCGATACGAAGCGTATCGAGTCGAACACGATCAATACGAAATGTATCGATTCAAACTTGATCGATACGAAAATGGACCCCCTTGATCGATACGAGCAGCTGCATTCCAGATTGTCACGACTTGCGTCTCTGGCGATCGACCTATGTCTGAGCCCTGATGGATTCGAAATCTTACACTACTAAATACTTGACTCCGACGAGCTTCAGCTTTGCATAACCGGACTTGACTGTAGAACTGTATATTTGACTGCCTTTCAAAGCTCGTCGATGGAACTATAATTTAACCAAACTTTAACAAACTTTAACTTGGATCGATCCCTAACATCTGGATGGCACGGTAGTGATGGTCAGCGATGACGGTCATTCCGACGGAATTTCGAAGTCTTATCGTTTACACGCTTTCTCCAATTCCGTAGAACTTTTCAAGTGATATACAGTACTGCACTGCACAACACACTCACACACTTTACACTGGGGGATGCACGAGCGTTATTGTCTGTTTAACAATGATTTTCCATAAGCTAGTTAGTCATGGAACCCTCAAGTTCACAGCAGCAGGAACTCCCGAGTTCAATCCCTTCAACCATCGAGATACCGGTCATTGAAGCCGAAGTTATAGACCCAGCTCCGGACGAGCTTCCAGGCGCCCGGTTCATTTGTCGTCCGCAAGATTCTGTGCCATCCGGTATCTCCGAAGATATGCTGGGACGGATTTGTTTAAGGCATGGCTTGTCGCTCGACGACGTGTTACTGCCTGGGCCAAATGACAGGCCACATGATCCCCCGGAGGGTTTTACCGCTTTCAATCGTCGTGCTTGTACGGCGGGAACACTTCCTCCTTTCAATCAATATATAAGGGAGATGTTATCATTCCTTGGAATAGCTCCATCCCAGCTACACCCTAATGGGTACGCTTTGTTGAACAGCACCTTCATTCTATTTATGGAGATTCTCTTTCGACCACCAAAGCCGATCGAGATCAGATATCTATTTAACATTAAGAGTCGTGGAGACAGCCCTTCTTTCACCTTCTTGGAAGTGGTCAGGAATTGCCAAATTGTAACGGGCTCCTGGGGAAGGCTGAGTTACTTTAAAACTGAATGGTTCTACGTTCGGTGCCCTCCTGGATTTGCTAGGCGATGGTTGGATAGACGTAAGCATTACAATATTTCTCTTGAATTATCGAGATAATAATAACCGACCTCAAAACTGACATACTTCTCTTCTTTCACAGCCGCTATCTCCCGATCTGATGGTGGATACTTCAGAGAGCTAGTTCGGATCCTCCAAACGGTTCATGGCGAAGAGAGGCATTTTGACTTGGTTCTGACTGACAGAAACTTGAGGACTGTCGGGCTGATTGAGCGGAGGCAGAGCATAAGGTTGGAAGGGACACTTAGAGCGGTCTCGAAGAAACGGGTGAAGCGCAAGGCGCCCGGAGTCGTAATAGCTGAAGATGTTGACCCGGAGAGAACGCCTACTAACACCGAGCTCCAAGCTGGGCCTTCTTTCGATGTCCAGGATTCAGGAGGAAGGAGAAAAGACAAGGCTGTTGCTCACAAGCGTTCTAAATCCGAGAGATTAAAATCTGTGGTTATGTCCTTGCCCGTCCTGGGGATTAGAATTTCGGAGGCTCCTCCCCCGCCAGTAGAGAATCCTTTTGAAGGGCTTGCTGATATTCCGATTCCGGATTTATGTGTCGTCTCAACACGACACCGGGATGGAGGAGCTTGACAATGCTCTTGAGCTGAACGGGTCGCTTGCTATGAGTGCGGCCGACATTTCCGGTTGGTCGAGGGGTTGCACATTCATACACTTCACTACACTACATGATTCATAACTGTAAATCGTCCAACTTAAGAAATCACTAACTTTTCCTTCGTCTCTCATTTTTAGGTACGATGTCCGGAAGAGGATCAATGCTTGGGAATCTTTGCTCGGCCCGAAAGTCCTCTACCTATTATGAATCCCGCAGGAGGGACTCAGATAGAGACCGCGATCGCAAGTACTCTAACCAAGATAGGTATGAGCGTGACAGGGAGAGAGAATATAGACATCGGTCTAGATCACGCTCTCCTCCTCTTAGACTTTCATCTCCACCTCCCGTCCTTGTTCCACATCCGCCAGAGCCTCCACGTCACAGGCCATCTTTTCACACTTCTAGATCTGAGACTCGTCTTCAGAGAGTCGAAACCACGGCCTCTATAATTGCTGAGCAGGTCCCAACTGAGCCCATAGGAGAAGGGGTCCTTAAATTGGCTCAGATGAGGAAGGATTTTCCGAACATATGCTTCGATGGCTATGTCTTTCCACCTCACTTAAAGAGAATCCCATCTGGAGTGGAAAACACGATGCACAACTATGTTCATGACATCTACACCCAGTATAGAGAGTGGGTAAAGGCTGCAGAGAAAGCTTCTAAGGTGGCCTTTGAGTGAGCCAAAGCGCTTGAGAAAATGGAGACTGAACTCGCTCAAAAGGACCGGATCATTCAAGTGCTCACTGCTGAGGCCGAGTCTTCTCGGAAATCTAAAATTGAGGCCACCAAAAAAGCTGACGAAGCGAATGTGGCAATGGAGAGGTTGAGGCAAACACATGTTGCCTTGGTGGAGGAGATGGGCCATCGGAATACTACTGTTACCGCCGAACGAGATGCGGCGGTCAAGGAACTCAATGAGCTTAAGGCTAAATTCTCCGACATAGCCAAGGAAAAGGATGATGCGAATAACGCAGCCCCGGAGGCGTGTGAGCAGGCTGTTCTGCTTAAGGGTGAACGGGATGCGGCTGTGGCTAAAGTCTGCAAGGTGGAGACTGAGGTCGAGGAGAAAGTGAAATCAGCCAAGTCCAGGCTAGAGGCTAATATTGAAGACCTTCTCGTTGTTTATAACGCTAATGTGCTGAGGCACAGGGGTCTAGCCTGGCTCGATGATTATCCGGCGCATCTATACAATGCCTGGGGCCGATTAGTTGAAGAAGAGAAGGAGGCGCATTTGGGTGAGTCTGTGGATGAGTTTGAACTCGAGAATCACATTCTGAATGAAGATGAAAGGAAGATTCTTCATGAGTCAATGCTTTTGCATGAGAAGGAAAGACTCGGCGCCCAGCACTTCGAAATAGGAGAGGGTTCAGGGGTTGACCATCACGAGCCGAGTCTTGAAGTTCCAGCGTCAACCCAGCCCGAATCCTCGTCTGCGGTCGATCCCCAAGCTGTTCCTGCCTATAATCCGGATCAACCGCAGATGTCGCCGGCTACATCGCAAGTTACTGAAGTCGTTTTGCCGCCTACAAGTCAAACTGAGGAAGGTACTCTGAACATTCCACATATCTGTCTTAAGTCGAAATCTTTACTCGAGTTAAGTTCTAACAGTTCTCTTATTCTTTGTCCAGTGATCGATGCTGCACCTGTCGGGCCTCCTGTTACTCAAGAATCATATCAGACGTAGGAGGCTATTGTTACCGAAGCGATCACTATAACTACAACCGCCCCCCTTGACGATACGCAAGGAAGCACGCTTGTGTTTGATGAGCAACTGATGGAAGAACTCTTCCACAGTCATGGCGATCCTCTTGCCGACTTGTCATTTGTTATGGGTGGAGGCGCTCCTGCTACAAGTTCTTCAATGCCCACTGCTGATGCCCCCAGCGAGGCTCGAGCGGTTACTGAAGAGGAGATGTTCGCACAAATCGATGCTGAAATGGTAGCAGCAACTCATGGTGGCAGTTTTGGAGGTGGGACGGCAGCACCGGGACCAGCCGCGCTTAGAATGATATCTCCTGGTGGTACTGTCTTCATCACCAGCGTGCCCATTCCACCTTCTGTACTTGATTCTGTTCCTCCGACTCTGCCCGCAGGAAGCATCCCTATTCACTCGAGCTTGGAGGAGGATGTCGAGATTATGCCATCGCCTGGAGACCGACCACCAAAAGGCAAAGGCTCAAAAAGGAAAAATAGTGGCGGCTCCAACGGGTCTACACCGAGAAGGAAGCCGAGGAAGAAGAAAGATTATACATGCTTCCCCGGTTTATTTTGACTTGCATTTTGTTGGCCGTGTATAGATGCGGGTTCGGCCCTTACTAGTAAGAATTTTTTGGAACAAACTTGTACACGGATTTCTTTCATGAATAGTAGAAATGAAACTTTTTCTTTTTAAGCTTCTTGTGTATTTGTTTAAGCGTTTCAATGTTTGAAACGCACTTGTAAAGTTTCAGCTTCCGAGTCAAGTTTGTTTTTTTGCACCAAGTCCGGAAACTGTGGACATGGTTCGCGACTGGATTGTAGATTAGGACCGTTGTTTTACTTCTCCCTCAACATCGTTCAAAACCGAACAAAACAACCCACTCGGCCGTCGATTCTCTTCGAATTTTCACGACCAAAACGCTCGCCGATATGACGATCCAAGGTTACCAAGAGCCGCACCTACGCGTGCTCCACCTGCCGGTGCCACCACATTGAACTCGGTCTCCATCTTGTCTCGGAAATTGTGCATGATATGCGTGACTTCGAACGCCAATCACCGTCGATCCACCACACCATATCACATCGTAGCCGTTGGATCGATAGATCTCGACGTGATCTTTGTTTTTGTAGTTGATGGTTTCTGATAAAAGTGGATGGATTGGAAGAGATCGAAAGAAGAAAATCGTGAATTACTGGTCATTGAAAAGTTAGGGTGGCGGCTTGCCCTAGTTCTTTAGGGTTTAGTGAAAAAAGAAAATAATGTGGTCCTTTTATATAAAATTCTATGACACTATTCATCGTCAAATTTTCCGAACTCGAAACGAAGCATGCCGCCTGGCGTTTATAATGTTTTACCTCTATTCCGAACATAATGGAATATATATATCGAGAGCCAATTCGATCATATTTGGAAGATAGGTTTTTGAATCGACTATTTAAATTTAAAATTCACTTAAACGAATTTCTACGCGTTTTAGCTTCCCTCGGACAAACCGTAAATCTGACTGACACGAAATTTGAAATCGTTCCATAATATAACATTATGGATACGATGAAACTGGTTTCGTCGAAATCCGAGACTGTATGAAAAATGAACATTTTCACTCGTGAATTAAATATTAAAATATTCAATTTCTACAAATTAACTTTTAATTCAATTTCAAAAGTTCTCTAACATCATTCTAATTCAAATATGATTTATTACAACTTTATAATTCATTTTTATTCACATTAAATCCAAATTCCAGTTATTCACACAATTTCAAATATTAAATTAACAATTTAATTATCCAATTAAATCCTGATATTCGAAATATAATTTATCGAGCCTATAAAATTTACTTGTGAATATTTAAAATCAATTAAATATACGAATTTCAAATGACTAAAACTCTGGGTCGTTACAGAATGCATATGCATGATTATCTATGATTGTATATTGTGGTTTGATGTTATTTGTTAGTGTTTTGGATGTCAGGTAGATAGGTCGAGAGGTTAGGCAAATCGAAGGCAAATTTGGTCCGAATTGGATGAAACTTGAAAGGCAAAACCTGGAGCATTGGAGGAGCTCACAGTTCAAACCGCAAGCCCTAATTTGCTATGTAGAGAAGTCGGCATCGACATTAGAGGTCGTACTGACATCTGTGGCTAAGTCCATGTCGGCAGCGTCTTGGGTAAGAGGAAGGCTATGGCTAGTTGAGGTTGCCCAGGGTGTTGGATTGGAGATTGGCTAAGAATAGAAGGCAGCATCGACTTATTTCTAGGATATGAGATCGGGTGAGACTTGTCCTATGACGACTTGATTTGGAGCAAAGATGTCAGGGTCAAGACATATGGGCATACAGTATAGAAGCAAGGAATAGGATGGGAAGGAACTTGGCCAAGTACAGAGGTCGAGGCCGACATCAGAGGTGGTGTCGACTTCTCTTGGTTAATCATATAGAGTTGGAACTTCTGGAGGTGGATACAGGGGTTCTATATAACGTGCTAGAGATATAGTCTCATTCGCATGATGGCTGATGGCGATGTAACAACATAATGAAAATTAGAGTCTTCAGATGGTAACTCAATGTTGAATGGAGTTAGGTTCAGAAGAAGACGGCTCGATGTAGAAAAGATCCATAGAATGAGGAATGTAGAATGGTTCCTCAAAGGTGACGGCTCAATACAGAAAGGAGTCATAGAATGGGGAAAGTATAATGGTTCCTCGAAAGTGACGGCTCGATATTGAAAGGAGTCATTGAGTAGGGGAATGTAGGATGGTTCTTCCAGTATAATCGAAACTGGTTAGAGCAAAAGAAAGGGCTCAGATACGCGTACTAAGGGATCATTGATATTCGGAGTGTTTTTTGTTGTACTCAAAGAAGGGGTATCGTGTGGATGATCGTGGGTATGTTGAAGGATACCCTGGATTGGTTGATTGGATCTGTGTACCCTGGACTGGTTGAATGGGTCTAGTATCAGCTTCAGGCTAAAAAGAGTACAATGAAAACCATGATTTACATTATTCCATGGCAGTAGAATGGTCATACAAGTTATTATATATCCAGAGTACATTGAGTGATAGTAAGGATTGTTTGATGGATGCCATGGTTGTTTTGGTAGCTGTCCTTGTAGTCTATCACTCTAGGGTAGTCATTGGAGATAGATACTGGAGATAAGGATACCTGGACACCCAACACCCGTTATTATACTTTATTGTATTATGTTTTTATAACACTTAAAGTAGCATATTATGTTATTATGTGCTAACTCTTTGGGTGCAGGGATAGGTATGGTATGATTCATGTACCTTGTTCCTTCCTATATCGACTTGTATAGTATTTTGAGATTAATTTACAGCTTACACAAGACCGTTGTCTGACTCGAGGTTTTATGCATTGCTTCTTATTATCTTGGGTGCTCTTAATTGAGTTGAGTAGATAGCAAGTCTAGGTGCGATGCGGTTCTGTGCAGAGGATGAGTTGGAGGGAGCTATCTTATATTATATAAACGGATTTCTATGCTTATTCCACTATGCAACATCATGGAGCCTTGGCAGTGCTGCTTGTTAATATTATTATAAGACAGTCATATGAGTTTACTTCTGTTGTATAAACTCTTTTTCATGATGTTTAACTTCGTGCATCTGTACTCTGATATTTGGATCACTTGGTTATTACCGTCTCTTTTGTTTTATATATATGATATTATATTTTATTCCATGCGCTATGAGATAAATTATAGATTCTGTGGTGTTTTGTTTCATTTTAAACCTTGATGAATGCTCTACATCGATCGGCACAACTTTCGCCCACTATCTTATGTATATTCGGTGCTGATGGTGTTGGGTGGTCGTCACATTTGGTATCAGAGCTTAAGTTAATTGATTAATCTGAATTGATACCGTGATTCAGTAAAGATAGGGAAGGAGTTCTCACCCTAGACGGAATTGAGTGAGTACAAAAATACGAGAGCACATACTTGCTATATATTTCGATTTTCAAAACTATATAGTAGTATATATAGTATATAAGTCGCATGCACACATGAGTATCATTGACACGGTTTTCTTTTTGAGAGAGTGGTCATTCTTGTTATAAATCAAGAATAAGCTGACAAACAAGAAACACTGTTAGGAACTCCGTCTTTGGAGTTTAGCAAGGAGCGGGTTCAGGGGCTGCAAATCCTAACTTGCAAGCTATGTTCAATGCGATGATGGTGAACATGCTTCAAAATGCCTAAGTGGCTGCTCTAAATGTTGTTGTTGGTGGTGGTGCTCAAGTGCAGGAGCCGAGGGCTAACTTCACCAAGTTATGAAAGGATTACTCTACCTTGGAAGGCAAGTCATTTCTTGGAACGGAGTCTGCCATCGAAGTGCAGGATTGGTTGGACACCTACGAACGTATCTTTGGTGATATGGAGATTGATTATGCCATAAAGAGGAAGCTGGACACTAGATAGCTTCATGGGCAGGACATGAACTGGTGGAATGCCATCACTATTGCTACACCCAAGGATTAGTTCACTTAGGATTAGTTTAAGGCTAGGTTTGAGGAGAAGTTCGTTCCAACTGCTCAGAAGTCGGTGCTATTCAGAAGATTCGCTGATTTAAAGCAGGAAGATATGTTTGTTTTTGAATACATTGCTAAGTTCGACACTTTGTCGAAGTATGGGATATCTTTTATCGACACTCCATTGAGGAAGAATGAGAAATTTATTATGGGTTTGGACGACTATTCAGGAGAGAAGCTAGTGAGTCATCGATGAGCCTTTTGAGAGACTTGTCGATAAAGCTCTTTGCCGGGAGATTTCATACCATAAGTCCAAATCAGTTGTTGTTGTTAAGGAAGAACCAAAACTACAAAAAAGCGATGGAGGCAAGAAGAAGAAGTGTTACAACTACGGAAAGCCTAGGCATATATTAAAGAATTGTCCAGAACCACTGCACCAGAAATAGATTGTGAAGGCATATGCTTTTGACGCTGTTCCGACTTCGTCGAGTGCTTCCTCGATGAAAGAGAAGGGGAAGGGTGTTGTCATTCAAGGTATGCTTTCCCTTTATAATATTCCCATATGTGTTTTATTCGATATTGGGACTTTATATTCCTTTATGTCCAGTGACCTAGTAGATAGACTAGGATTGAAACCCAAAATAGTTGATCGACCGTTTATTGTGATGAACCCTGTTGGAGGCTCCACCAGCCTGTGTATGGTTTGTCATGGTTTGGTCTTATCGAGTCATGGATGCTCTTTTGTTTATGATTGTTTTGTTTTGAATTTCGTTGGGCCCGGGATAATCTTGGAAATGGACTGGCTAAGAAAGTATGCGGCAGTAGTGGACTACGAGAAGCTGTTGTTGACAACTGGGGCTGTGGAAGGGCGGACGGTAGTGATTGGCTGCCTACCAGAGGATGGGGTTATGGTCAACTTTCTATATCCACTTGAGATTCCATAGGATGAGTTTTCATCTGTGCCTATCATTAGAGAGTATCTGAACGTATTTGAGAAGATGACTGGATTACTGCCGCAAAGGGAGATCGAGTTCCATATAGACTTTACGAAGGATGCCAGACCTCTAGTTATGACTTTAAGGCACATGGAACCCAGAGAGCATAAGAAGTTAGAGGTGCAAGCGAATGACCTGTTGAAAAGAGGGTTCATTCATAGAGCATATCTGAGTAGGGTGGGCTTATAGTATTCGCCACTAAGATGGATGATTCTCTAAGGTTGTGTGTAGACTGTCATGAGCTGAATAAAGTGATAAAGAAGAACAAGCATCCACTCCTACATATCGATGACTTGTTCGATCAGCTCTATGGTATGAAGGTGTTCTCCAAATTGGATTTGGCTACGGGATTTCACCAATTGAGGGTAGCGAAGGAGAGTGTGTTGTTCATCGTGTTTCGTACGCCATCTGCTTTCTACGAATGATTGGTTATGCAGTTTGGGCTAACCAATGCTCCAACATATTTTGTTGTTCTCATGAACCACGTTTTCAGGAATCAGCTAAACAATTTCTTACTTATGTTCGTGGATGATATTCTGATCTATTCTAAGATAGAGGAGGAACACAAGGTACACTTGAAGATTATACTCGAAGTGTTGCACAAGCACAGGTTGAAAGCAAAGTTTTTGAAGTGTCAATTCTGGAGAAGGGAAATGAGATTCTTGGGATATGTCATCTCCAAGTAGGGCACTACAGTAGATCCTGCCAAGGTGGCAGTGGTTCAGGATTGGAGCCAACCCGAGTATGCTACCGACGTAAGGAGTTTCTTAGGACCTGAGGGATATTATAGATGCTTTATTAAGGACTTCTCAAAGGTAGCCACATCGTTAACCAATTTGACAAAGAAAAATCAGACTTTTACTTGGGATGCGAGATGTGAGCAGGAATTTGTGAGTCTGAAGGAGAGGTTGACGTGCGCACCTGACTGACCATTCCAAGTGAGAATGGAGAGCTGACGGTATATACCGATGCATGTGGTACTGGATTAGGTGCGATATTGATATAGAAGGGAAAAGTTGTCACTTATGCTAGTCGACAGCAGAAGTCGCACGAGAGGAAGTATCCAACCCATGATTTGGAGTTAGCAGCGATAGTGTTTGCTTTGAAGGTTTGGAGGCACTATTTACTGGGGGAAAGGTTCGAGCTGTTCATGAATCACAAATCCTTAAAGTACCTTCTCAACCTTCGACAACAACGATGGTTGGAATTCTTAGCCTCCTACGACTTTAGCATTTCCTATACATTCGGTAAGGGAAATGCGGCCGCCGATGCATTAAGTAGAAGGCATGCCAGTTTGGAGGTGATGTTCCTAGAGTGGAAATAGTCGGAGTATATTGCTGCTTATGACTTCAGACCTCATTGCGAGTTAGAGTCAGAGATGTTGGCAAGTTTGACAATCAAACCTACTTTGATTGAGTGGATCGGTGCCAGTCAGAAGCGAGATGCTAGATTAGCTGAGATCATGGAAAAAATAGAAGGAGGAGTAGAGTTTGGGGATATGAAGTAGTACGGGCTCGACCGAGAAGGTTGGCTCCATAAGGATGTGAGATTGTTTGTTCCCGATGTTAACGGACTGCGAGACGAGGTGCTGCGAGAGTGCAACCATTCCAGGTTGACCATACATCCTAGCGGTAATAAGATGTACCATGATATAAGGAAAACCTACTATTAGGATGGGATGAAGAAGAACGTTGGGACATTCATCTCAAAGTGTATGAACCGCCAGTTAGTAAAGGCAGAGAAAAAGAAACCGAATGGCCTATTGCAACCAAATGAAGTTCCCGAGTGAAAGTGGGAGCAGATATCGATGGATTTCATAGATGGACTGCCAAGGACTCCAGCAGGGTATAACAACATCTGGGTCATAGCCGATTGATTGACCAAGAGCACTAGATTTATAACGATCAAGTCAACCAGAACGGCAGCCAAACTGGTCGAGTTGTATGTGAAATGGATTGTACGATTTTATGGTGTGTCGAAGAGCATTATGAGTGATCGAGACCCATTGTTCACTAGTAGGTTTGGAAGAGCTTAAAGGAGGCATTGGGTACCAAGAGAGTGAACCGTATACTAAAGGATCTCTTATAAGCTTGCATTCTCGATTTCGAAGGCTCGTGCGATGATCACTTGCATTTGTAGAGTTCACATACAATAATAGCTATTAGTCTAGTATTAGTATGACACCATGTGAAGCATTGTATGGTTGATCGTGTAATGCCCCTTCATGCTGGTGGGAAGCATGCGAGAAACTTATACTAGGGTCATATATGATTAGAGAAACCTCAGAAAAGATGGAGATCATTCGGCAATGGATGAAACCTGCACATGATAGGTAGAAGAGTTATGCTGATACAAGATGTAGAGATTTGGAATTTTCTATCGACTATATGGTATTTGTGAAGATTTCTGCTCTGAAGAATGTTATTCAATTCGGTCGCAAAGGGAAGTTGGCACCGAGATTTGTAGGTCCTTTTTCGATAGCAGAGAGGATTGGGAACCTAGCATATAGGGTCGACTTACCTCTGAAGATGACGGGTGTGCACAACGTCTTCCATGTTAACCATCTGCGAAAGTTTGTGCACGACTCAGGCATGACGATTGCATCAGATCAGGTTGATGATATCGAGATTAAATTAGAAGCTTCTAGACCTTGTAGGTCGATTCGTATTATCGGACATGATACGAAATAGCTTAGGAGGAAGATGGTAGAGTTAGTGAAGGTTCAATGGAGCGAAAGTGAAGGCAATCACATATAGAAAACCGAGAAGAGCATAAGGGCCACATATCCGGAGCTCTTGACATGGTAAGGACTCATGTTTATCATATTTACTTTCACTTTCGATATTATATAGTGTAGTTTAGCATTCCACATGCTATGATAAGTTTATCTATGTCGTTGATTTCATGGTTGCTTGTTTGATGGTTGCACGAGATTAATAGGCATGTAGAGTGACTATGATATTATTTGTGTTTGTTTAGGGATCTTGGGAGTGAAATTCCTAAAGAGGGAAGAGTGTAACGACCCATATTTTACGTATCGGAGGATCGTAAAATGTTTTTATTTTATTCATATGAAGCTGTATGACTCTAAGATTTTGGGAAGTGACTTTTAGAGACATTTTCCATATCTATGATTTTTGTCAAATTTCTATGTGACCATTTTGACCCTGAGAATCTTGTTTGGACTATAACTTTTGATTAGAGCCAAATTAGGGTCTCAAACCACTTCCATTGCTTCAAGATGATGGTTTCTCATTCTATAGAGTGGTCTAATAGAAAAATGGACATGTTGTTTGAAAGTTGTGGCAGTTTTAAATTTTGGCTGGTACTGGCCAGTTTTATTGGGTAATTGACTAAGCCCGTACTTAGACCCACTAACACACTTCGAAATTTATGCTAATAGGAGGCTGTAGGAACTAACCTAAGTCATTTCCTTCTTACCCAAAACAGATCCAACCTCCAATAGAACTAATTTCATCAAAAATCACAATTTTTCCTTACCAATCTTAGCTAAATCATTAACTAAAGAGGGGACTGGCATATATAAGCTAGAGAAGATAATTTTCGCTGATTTGGGTTCTCCTCTTTTCCTGCCTACTTTTGATTTGAGGAGAAAAAATGGTATTTTTGGTATTTGTGAGTGGTTCTTGTCCTCTCACTCTACTATGTATGTTTATATAGTTAAAAATGTTGTTTTGATATGATTTTGACCTTAAAATGATTTCTAACCCTAATCACACTTTTATACATGTTTATAAATGAATTTTTAATGGGTTAAGTGCTTTATAAAATGGTTTTGCAATCCTTTGTATTTCATATGCATAAACTAGCGTGAAAGTTAGATCTAGGTTATGATTTGCTTGATTCTCATATTCTCATATGTTGTGTGGATGAATGGATGTATATGCATTATTATCTATGATTGTATGTTGTGCTTTGATGTTGTTTGTTTGTGTATTGGATGTTTGGTAGATAGGTCGAGAGATTGGGCAAATTGAAGGAAATTTTGGTCGGATTTGGACGAAACTTGGAAGGCAGAACCTGGAGCGTAGGAGGAGCTCACAGTTCAAACCGCAAGCCCCAATTTTCTAAGTATAGAAGTCGGCACCTATATCATAGGTCGGTATACCGACATCTATGGCTTAGTCCATGTCTATAGGGACTTGGGTGAGAGGGAGGCTATGGCTAGTAGAGGTTGCCCAAGGTGTTGGATTGGAAATTGGCTAAGTATGGAAGGCAGCACCGACTTGTTTCTAGGATATGAGATCAGGTGAGACTTGTCCTATGATGACTTGATTTGGAGTAGAGAAGTCGGGGTCAAGACTTATGGGCATAGAGTGCTAGAAGTAAGAAATGGGATAGGAAGGAACTTGGCCAAGTACATAAGTCGGGGCCGACATCAGTGGTTGGTGCCGACTTCTCCTGGTTGATCATGTGGAGTTGGAACATCTGGAGGTGCATACAGGGGTTCTACAGACCGGGTTGGAGATGTTGGCTCATTCGCATGATGACTGATGGCGATGTAATAGCATGATGAAAGTTAGAGTCTTCAGATGGTAACTCGACGTTGAATGGAGTTATGTTCCCAAGAAGATGGCTCGATGTAGAAAGTTGTCGTAGAATAGGGAATGTAGAATGGTTCCTTGAAGGTGACGACTTAATATAGAAACGAGTCATAGAATAAGAAATGTAGAACGGTTCCTCGAAGGTGATGGCTCGATGTTGAAAGGAGTCGTTGAGTGGGGCAATGTAGAATGGTTCCTCTAGGATAATGGAAGCTGGTTGGAGCAAAAGAAAGGGCTCGGATACACGTATTAAGGGATCGTCGATTCTCGAAGTGTTTTCTGTTGTACTCTAAGAAGGGGTATCGTAAGGACGCTCATAGGTATGTTGAAAGTTACCACGGATCTATTGACTGGACCTGTGTACCTTGGTCTGGTTGAATGGGTCTACTATCAGCTTCAGGCTAAAGAGAGTGCAGTGAAAACCTAGATTTCCATTAGTCCTTGATAGTAGAATGGTCATACGAGTTATCATATATCCAAAGTACATTGAGTGATAGTGAGGATTGTTTGATGAATGCTATGGTCGTTTTGATAGCTTTCCCCATAGTCTATCACTCTAAGGTAGTCATTTGAGATAGGTATTGGAGATAGGGATACTTGGACACCCGTTATCATACTTTGTTGTATTATGCCTTTATAACACTTAGAGTGGCATATTATGTTATTATGTGCTAACTCTTTGGGTACAGGGATAGGTCAGGTATGGTTCATGTACCTTGTTCCTTACTATATCGACTTGTACAGTATTTTGAGATTAATTTACCGCTCACACTAGACAGTTGTCTGTCTCAAGTTTTTATGTTTTGCTTATTATTATCCCGGGTGCTCTTAAAAGAGTAGACTAGGTAGCAAGTCCAGGAGCAATGCAGTAGCTTTGCAGAGGACAAGCTGGAGGGAGCTATCTCTTATTATATACATGGATTTCTTTACTAATTCCAATGTGCAACACCGTGGACCCTTGGCAGTGCTGCTTATTAATATTATTATGAGACAATCATATTAGTTTACTTCTATTATATAAACTCCTTTTCATGATCTATAAATTCGTGTGTCTATACTCTGATATTTGGATTACTTAGTTATTACCGTCTCTTTTGTTTTATATCTGTGATATTATATTTTATTCCATGCGCTGTGAGATATACTACATATTCTGTGATATTTATTTTATTTTAAACCTTGATGTTTTCTCTACATCGATTGGCACGACAACAGCACGCTATCTTATGTATATTGGGTGTCGATGGTGTAGGACAGTCGTCACAAAATCAGAGAGAGATTGACGTATATTGAAGAGCAATTCTTTGATTTTGTGTGGTTTGGAAATACTTGAAGAATATGAAAGAAAATCGATTGAAATGCAAAGGATATCAAGTAAGTTCCCTTAATGGAGTATAAGAGAATTTTAAGAGTGAAAAAGAGTAAGAAATAAGAGAGAATATATGTTCAATTCGTTGGTTCCCTGACCTATTTATAGACTTGAAGAGATGTGTCCATTGGTGAAAGGGCACATGCTAAAAGATACATGAGTTCCCAATAGACACTTGAAGTAATCGACTGCTATCGACAGACTAACTTTCATCTGTCGATAGATGATGTTGAAATTTGGGATTTTGAAATTGCATTGCTTTTGGGTCTTTAACATAGCTTTCTATGACATGACTATAATTGTATCACTTCTAATAATCTTTTAACTTGTTGATGCTCTAGTAATCATTGATTAATCTCTATCAGTAGCTTGGTTGAAGCAGTCTCTTTAGTATATTTTGATATAATTGCTTAGTAGCTCCTCGAGTTGCTTTGTTCCCATTTATTATATGTTTAAAAGCTTCATATACTTGAACAAATTGTTAGTATCAACATTGATATAGCTGTTGTCATCAAAACCAAATACCGAGGTTCTAACAATCTCTCCCCTTTTGATGATGACAACCATATATATGTTGGACAGATAATATAATATATAAATGCAGCAATGCTCCCCCTAACTATATGATCCCTTTAGCTCCCCCTATCATCTTGCTTATGATATACCTTTTGATTTCTATCTTGTATACATTTTTCCTCCCTCTTTGTTATCAACAAAAATGGGCTGAAAGAATTAGCCAAGAATAGGAAGGTATTGACGAATAAGAGTTAGTAGATGGTATCATAAGTTAGTGAATATATGACATGATACAATAAATGTTATGGTAAGTGTAATCATGTGATGAAAACAAAGATAAATAATTTATAAATCAAAGCAAAATAAGTACAAAACAAATGCAAACGAGACATATTAAAGTAAAATAACATAGAATATAACATTAGATAGAGTGTCAAGTATAAATTTACTTTGTTAGTCCAGTTGATACTCTAGACTCTCTAGAAGCTTAGGTTTTTGTAAACCAAACCCAAGATGAGTTTGAATATCCCTTATAAATGTAATTTTTCGAAAAGTGAACATCATTTAGAAATCAGCATAAATTTCCCTTTCAGCGTTATCAAAATCTTTTGGAATCCAGATATTAATAAATTTATTTGGGTTTTTCATTTTCAACCTTCTAGACTTTGATTTGAACTTTTTGGCCTTAAAAAATTTAATATGTGAAGTGCTAGCCTTTTTTATTCTAGACTCTAGAGTAAATCCAAGTCAAAATTTGTTTCTAGAGGGTTTAGATGAAGATATAAATTATCTAAAGCTACTTTTCCCTTATTAAATTTGTCAACGCTGGTTTTAATTTTATCAAAATCTTTAGTACAATCAGAAATTGTAAGATTTAAGTTTTTAGTTTGATCTTTTAATAAATTTATTTCAGATTTCATCGATAGATATTCAGAAATCAATGATTCATTTTCTAAAGTCAGTTTTCAAAACTCTTAGCATTTTTAGAAATTTTAGGTTTTTCAAAACTGGTTAAAGAGTTAAAATTTTGCAGTTCCAAATCCTTCTCATCATTGATTGCATTTAATCTATCAATTTCCTCTTCAAAACATTATTTCTCTTCAGTTAAAATTTCATTAAACATAGTTAAACCATTAATTTCTACTAAACTAGACTTAAATTGTTTCCTAAGGGCCTTACAACTTTTATACATATCATTTAAAACAGAAAGAATTCCTTCGTTAGAGTTGTGTACCTTTTTGTCAGCCATAAAGCATATATTTGCCCTTTTAGTCTTTGGTTCACTGGAAGTTTTTGAATCATCTAATGTTACGTTGTAAGCCTGCATTCTCTTCTTCTTAAAGGTGTCAACATTCGAAGAAAAGTTTGACCTTTTAAGATCAATCTGTAACAACTTAAAATTTAAGCTATAATAGTTAATTAACGAATTAATTAAATGATAAAATAACTTTGTGAAATTATTAGAATTGAGCCACGGGAGTTGTACCATTGTGTCCATGGTAATTTTATGGTCAATTTCCATTTATAGAACATCAGAATCTGAGCTAGTATGGAGGAGAAACGAAATAAATAAGGAAACAAGAAAAAAATATAGGGCTAGGTCGACCAGGGGGTCGACCTAGAGGGGAATGGTCGACCATGCTGTCGACCTACCCTACGTGGTGAGCGAACGGACTTTTTGTTCGTGACAGCAAGTTTTGTACACGATTTTTTCGATCTTTGGCTCCATCTGGTCCTTCCGTGCTTCCATCTGACGGCTCCTACTCAGCTTGTGATGTGGTTGCATCCTATTCAATCTCCAAATCCAACGGTTTGAGATCCACTTCTACCCCTATAAATAAGACCCTAGGCCTAACACTTTTTCTCATTCTAGATTTTCTCCGCTTGGGTTCACCTTTTCAGGAAGGACCCAAAATGGAATAATTTTCCAAGGAGAGAATCTTTTTAATAAAAGTATTTTAATATACTTAAGTGGGTCCGGGAAGACCAAAAGGGAAGAGCTTATGACCATAGGTGAGTGATTGTAATTATTTTAGATTTCTTTAAGTAATTTAAAATAATAGGGTTTCCAATAGTTGTAGTTTTACTATGATTTTTTGAATAACCTTTTTAGTAGTTTCTTTACAGTTTTTAGAATTATTTTCAATCTATTTCTTTTAGCTATTCTTTTTAGTTAATTTTAGTTTATTTCTGTTAATTATAGCTCTTCCACTTATTTACAGTTTATTTACAGTATTTTAATTTATTTACTGTTATTTATGCGTTATTTACATCTTTTTCCTATGCTTTGGATTTTCTTCTATTTTCAATTTTCTTTTATTTCTCCTTCTTCTTCGCATATGGATTAGAATGGATTAAACGCGAATATGGATTAAAATTATAAGAATACTGAAATAATGGAAGATAAGATATAATTTGTAAAGACTGTAATAAAAATGGAATTAAGACTGAAATTGAGCATAATTATGATATTGATGTTAGAATTGGACTAATTAAAGGTAATTGGCCTAGTTATAACTTAGAATTATAACTAAGAGTATAAGATGAAAGAAGCTTATTTTTACACTTAGACCTTGGGTTAAGTAATAAGCGTGATTATAACGTAGGTTATAATAAGAAATAGAATAGAGTGAAGCTTATTTTAAGACTTAGGATAAATTAATAAGCACAAATAGTAAGAACAAAAGTAAAGGCTTATTTAAATAATTTATCTAAATTGATAAGCAAAGAATTAAAGTAGGACCTGTACCAAATAACATTCCCCTATTATTTCTATGGACATGGTGTTTCACATAACCTTGAAGTGAGACGAGGTGTCTCGCATAACCCTGAAGTGAGACGAGGTGTCTCACATAATCCTGAAGTGAGACAAGGGGCACGCTTATGTTAATAACAGTAGTAAATGGTCAGTAAGTAGAAGACCAAATCATGAGGATTTGGGCAAGGGGAGAAACTAGATATTGTTTGGATGACGGGCCAGTACCAACAACATTTCTCCTATTATATCTATGGATGCGTTATTTCACATAACCCTGAAGTGAAACGTGGTGTCTCACATAACCCTGAAGTGAGACGAGGTGTCTCACATAATCCTGAAGTGAGACGAGGGGCATGCTTATGCTGGAGCTTGAGGTAATAAGAAGACCCAATAGGTGGAACAACATTTAACATGATCATGGTGGCGGTTACGCGTGCGACTTCCATTCGGGTGCTCAGTAATCGTTATGAGTTCTAAGCGCTTAGTGTATGCCTTTCGTAGGCACCAATGTCTACTGCATAGGGAGCTTTAGTGTCCGGTCCACAGTAGATTCTATGGAGTAGCAGGCCGATCAAACGGTAGTATTAGGAATTCAGCCTAATCTAAGCAGCTATCAAAAACAAGTGCAAACAATCAAAGTTGATCAATTATGTTGATCTGGTTAATTCATATTTATTTCCAGCTTATTCCTTCTTCTATTTCCTTTATTTCTTTTTATATACTAGAACTATTATAAAGTCTATTACTTTTAATTTGCTTAAGGATTCTAGTAATTACTATCATTCACCAGACTTTTAGTCTGACCCACTCCTCCATTTTCCCATTTTCCCCCCATAGGCTAACAAGAGCAAGGACGATAGATTGCAGACACTTGGAGATTCCTTTGGTAGAGATTTCTTATGTATTTCTCTTCTTTATTTTCAGTTTTTAGCTTATTCCATGTACTGGCACTTTGTGGGGGATAGTTTGTACTCTGATATTTATGTGACTGTGGTTTTGATTTCATGAGACATATATTGGTATTTTGAGACATATGATGTATTTGGTTTTATAATTCTATATTATGAAGTTTGACTTTTAGCAAATTATTATTTTAATTGTTTCCGCTATTTTTATCTATTTTGTCTTGTGAATCTTATTCTTCGCTAGTTTTAGTTATACTTACATCGCTCCACATCTTTTAGTGTGCCCTTTTGGGTATACTAAGGGATGTGGGGTATTACATTTAGTATCAGAGCCTAAGGTTACAGGATTCCTAAAAACTTATTTTAAAAATAAAGTATTTTTCCAAAAGCAACCTATTTTTAAGTAGCATATCTTCAAATTAGAAGTATTTTTCAGAAAGAAACTCTTATTATAGAAGTAGTTTTTCAAGTATAAAAGAGTTTTTATAAAAATCCCCTCAAAAGTCCAATTCAACCTTCTTTCGATTCTTTCGAGCCTAAGTTTCCTTTTCTTTGCATAATATGGCTGACTGGTTCCTTAGAGCTACGGTACCAGAGGTGCAAGGGAAAGCGCCCAATACAACATTGGTAGGTGGAGGTCCCTTTAATCCATCTGCATCAGCCAATTTTTCTAAGATATGCAAGAACTTTGCTAGTCTAGGAGGCATAATGATTTCTAGCATAGAGGATTTCGAGGAGGCATGAGCTAGGTTGGAGGTTATGGAGCAAAGGTTTAGGATGTTAGATTTGGAGGACCTTAGAAGTGGATCAAGGAAAGCGGGAAATGCAATAACTATGGACGGGTTGGTCATTACGCAAGGGACTATAAGAATAAAATGATGAAGGGGAGGTGTTTCAACTATTGGCAGCCTGGTCATCTTAGTAGAGCTTGTCCTTAGAGAACGGGGCAAAGAGCAAGCGCACCTACAATACAGGTACAAGCTTTGTATGTAGCACTTTCTAGCAGTGATTCAGATAGAGGTAGGAAAATCTCTTTAGAAGGATTAATCTCTCTTTCTGATTTTCTCATTCAGACTCTTTTCAATTCTGGAGCATCGCACTCTTTCATCTCTAGTTCTCTAGTAGATTGTTTACAGTAGACATCTCTTTAGCAATGGACCCCATTGTTGTTTCAAACCCCAAAGGAGGATCGACACACTTGTCTATGGTTTGTAGGGGTTTGAAAATTTTTTTCCTTGGCATTGAGTTTAATTGTGACGCCTATGTATTAGGATTTTCAGGGTATGGGATAATTTTGGGGATGGATTGGCCATCCACATATGGAGCTATATTAGATTGCGAGAGGAGAGTCGTTAGACTAGAGACATGCAACGTTAAGACTCTCGAGGTTTCTTGCGACCCACAAGGGTCAGTTATGTTGAGCTGCCTTTATTCCCTCAATTCATCATCAGTAGAGTTAGATTCGACTCCCATCGCCAGAGATTTTCCAGACGTCTTTGAGGTGGTTATGGGATTACCCCCTAAGAGAGAGATTGACTTCAGGATTTTTTTGACTGATAATGCTAAGCCATTACCCATGAGGCACATGGCACCTAGGGAGCGGAAGGAATTGAGTAAGAAGATCCATGATCTTTTCGAGAAAGGTTTCATTAGAAGAAGCATATCAGAGTGGGGAGCACCAGTCTTCTTCTCTACTAAGGCAGAAGGTTCTCTTCGACTGTGCGTAGACTATAGAGAATTAAATAAGCTCACGAAGAAGAACCGTTATCCACTTCCTAGGATTGATGATCTTTTTGACCAGTTAGTTGGCTCTTTATTGTTCTCTCAGCTTGATTTAGCCACTGGATAGAGTCGCTGATGACAGCGTTGATAAGACCGCATTTAGGACACCCGACGGATTCTTTGAGTGGTTGGTTATGCCTTTTGAGCTAACCAATGCCCCAGTCTATTTGGTAGATTTGATGAGCCCTATCCTAAATAAGTTCATGATGGATTTCGTGGATGACATTTTGGTGTTTTCCAAGAGTGTGGAAAAGCATGCTAATCATCTTGAAGAGGTTCTTAGTACGCTTCGTGTTTATCGGCTGAAGGCAAAATTCTTGAAGTAACACTTTTGGCATAAGGAAGTGTGTTTCTTATGCATAGAGAAGGTCTACACATGGGAAAGAGTTTGAGAAACAGTTTTGTACATTTAGGTTCGGATTGTGAAAATCCAAAGAGTGGTAGGCAAAGATTAAAGATGTACAATAGATGTAGTTGTTAAGAAAAGGAGAAAGGCCATGTATAGATAATTGCAGAAATTAAAATTGCCTCAGAAAAGTGGATTTAACGGTAATGCCATAAGATAAATATAGGCACAATAATATAAGACTTTAAGTAAGGAAATGAGATTTCCAAGGTTTAGAAAGGATACTCCTGGGATAGTAAGTAGTAAAATCCATGTTATGTCTAACCCGATAAAATGAAATTATTAAAATTGAAAAGAAGAATTGTCAATATTTTTCAAAGTAAATACTAGGTTTTTGGGAATATGGTAAGAAATTTAAATTGGTTTTTATATGATATAAATTTTGTTAAAAGTGAAATTCTTTTTGAATAATTACAGAACGTATATAGTTCACTAGTTTCTTTGTAAGTAAACAAAATTATAAATATAAAAACCTAAAAAGTATTAAGTATCAGAAACGTAGATTACAACATTTATTGTTGTAATAGATGTTTTCATGAAAATAAAGGGAGCATAGACTATAACACTACCGTTATAGTAGTTAACTCCCAAAGGAAATGTTTTTACTTAATATGTGAGGTTTCTGAGTATTTATTTTTAATAAAATTCATACACTAGTATTTTTTTGGGTTGTAGTAATAGTGTTTTACGCAACATCGGTTTTAAACCCAAATAAAAATGAATTTTAAAAGATAATTTCTAAGAATAGAAATAAAGTGATTTGTAAAGTACACTTATTATTTTAATAAGTATAAGAAAATGTTTTCTAGTTTTGGATATATTAACACAGTTTTGAAGATGAGTTTTTCTGAAAAGAAGTTTGTAAGTTAGATATTAGAAAATGTCTATCATAAGAGAAAATAAATTAAGCATACTTTAATCCATTGGAATGTAAAGGATAATGGTATAATTTTCTATGGAACCAATAAAAATGTTTTGTGAATTTATAAGGAATATGTGAAAGAGATATACAAGGTATGGGAAGCACCATATTTTGTATAACCTATTTCGAAAAATATAAAATAAGTTCCTTGTAATTTCACATAAACATGAAATCCTCTTTTAAAAGGTTCATAGAAGATTTTAGCATTAATAATTTCTCATTAGAGAAAGTACTTCCAATACTATAAAGTATGAGACTGTAAGGTGTAATAAGAAGATGGACTGAAAACACGTAAGGACATTTTAAAAGTATCTGAAAGAAAAATGGTTTGGTGAAAAAGTAAATAAATTTTTGGACTTAAAAAATTTTCCCTCTAGGTTTGGGAAATAATGTAAATTCAAAAAGCCGTGAGATGCAAGTCTAGAAAGATAAGATTTTAAGTAACCTAGTATTTTTGAATATAATAGAAACTTAAAGATAACACTTTTAAAGACAAAGGTTTTGGGATTTGATGTTTTAAAAATTTAGAAACCTTACTTTTTAAAATGGAACTATAAACATCGAACCAAACTCCTAAATGTGAAGTAGATAGGAATCATTTCCTTAGTGTAACGGAAAAGGTGTAAGGCTACAAAGGAGACAACAGTAATTACTTTTGGCAGTAATAATAGAGTTTCCATAGAGTGTATAGGATCCTAATTGTAATGCCCCAGAAATTCATGAAACCTTATTTTGGTTGCATTTTGAAAATATATGAATTTATTTGTATAGGAATGTATGGAATTAATTGTGTGCAAGTATGTGTGCATGTGTGCACGTGCACACTGATATGGCACAAGGAAGAACCCTAAATTTCCTGAAACCAAAACAAGAATAAAAAAAAAAGCATTACAAACATGATTTTGTAATTATTAAACCAAATAAGGATATTTGATTTCTGGATTATATGAATTATTTTAGAAGATAAGAAAAAGCAAGTTTTTGTTTGAACAAGGTAACAGATTTTACTTAATTTAAACCCAGGATAAATTAGATAAGGATTTGAAACATGTATGCACATATATGTGTATGTCTTTCTGAAACTAAGGAGGAGTTAAGTAAGCCTAGATAAGATATGTATGCATATGTACATTTCTATAAGTACTGAAAGTATTAAAAAGAGAAATAAGCAAGGGAAAGCATAACATTAAAATAGCAAAAGACATATTGCAGGCAAAACAATTGCTTTAGGAAGAAAATAGAAAGGAGGATTTTTAGAAAATAAACAAGTGACAATATCACACAATTATCATGACTTAGGAAGAATATAATATATTCTGGAAAAGTAAAAGGGGAGGTAAGTATCACATATGGCCGGGGTATTAAGGGTGAAAATAAGCAAATCTGAAATGCAAAATGCATGAGTTTTGGCCAGGGTAGGAATGGGATTTTACAATGATAAAACCCTAGAAAAACCTCTCTTATAAATCCAAGTTTAAACCAGAAAAAAACCATTTTCTACCCGAGACATTTAAGAAAACAAAGAAGAAAAATATTGCAAGAAGAAAGGCAAAGTTTCAAAGAGTTTCTTTTCTGGATTAAGCAAAAGGAGCATTTTCAGTGAGTAATCTCACTAAACCCATGGCATTAAGTCCTGTTATGAGGCAGCCAAGTTTATGTTATTTTTCTACATATTTCTGATCTTATTACTATGGTTTTAATGGATGCTTTAATGGGTGTTTATGAATGCTTTTGATTGCTTTGATGGTTGAGTAGTTGCTCTGTTTGGTTACACCCAGAAATGTTAAAGTATGAAATCATGAAAGTAAATAGAGAATACTTGTAACTAGTTCAGATATGGCATGAAAAATATAGAAATCAAAATGTATATGAGTGCATTACACTTGTGTAAGTGCTGAGGCTCAAATGAAAGATTCAAGGGGCAATGGAAATATCCAAAAGTGCTGAACTCTTGATCAAATAGAAAACCCATGAGCCAGAAATCTTGTTTAAGCTAGATCTTGAATTTAGTTCAAACATGGTTTCTTATGAAACAATAATAACCCACATACCTAGTCTCTATTCACAGTTGTAAATATTCTTGTATTTTCTTTAAGCCTGAATATTTGAAAATATGATTTCCCTTGACAGCTTGTTTTTGGGAGTATGCTTGCAAGTTTTATATAATGTTTCATGTACACTGTGATTTAATCACCTAGCTATCTCATGATAGGATCAAACATGAACACTTAGTAAATAAACTAAGGATTGTGAGCCAAGAAGACTGCTGGAATGCTTGTTATATTTAAAGTATGCAAGTTGGCACATGGTTTGTTTAAGCCCTGAGATCTCTGTGCAATATTGTGAATTATTTTATTGCAATGTGTCCCTATGATTCCTTTATGGCAGATGAGGCTAGGAATTAATTTGGTAAATCCAACCTTAAATTGATGAAGTAGGAACTTGAGTTATTCCTAGGTTGGTTGGATTGCAGCTATGATAGTTCCTGAGTATCTCTGTTTGACATGTATGTTTGCATGGTTGGAAGTGTGTACATAATTAGTTTTAATACTGATCATATATGCACAATATATCAGAAACAAGCCAGGCAAACTGATTAGAGAAGTTATGCAAACTTGTACAAAATGCTTATGTCTCATTTAACTACTTAATATCATGGAATTTCTGATATTGCTCATACCAGATCTTGTATCTGACCCTTGTTTGCTTATGGCATCTGGGGTGTCTCATTAAAATGGGGCAGCCTCTAATGCTCTTTCAGGGAATGCTGGTTCTAAATAGGAAGCTCCTATGGCTAGTGAGAATGTTTGGATGAGCATGCTAAATTAGAATTAAATAAGAGCTTAGAATGAACTATTTGCATGTAATCTTGGAAGTTTTATAATTCTGATCTGGTTGTTATGTAATGATCTTGAATGTTTGGATTTTATTTAGTTGGCTCAATTGAATTCTGGTAATGTATTAAGGTGGGGAAAAACAAAAGACTTAGTTGAATCTTATGCAAGAAAATATATTTGAGTATTATGGCAGAAATCTATAGATGACATATGCCTATATTTGAGAAATGGATATATGTATATATATTTTGTATTAGTCAAACTTGAGTTACTTAAAAGCTTTAAGTTTTGAGGTTAAAATCTGAGTTTGGTTAAGAATATTCTTTAAAGAGTTTTGTGTCTATATGCTGAAGTATTTTGATAAAAGAAATTATATATTTTTGTGCACTGTATAAAGATGTGTATATGTTTTAAGGGATTTTCAAGTATCTTGTTTCTGGATTGACATTGTAATGGTCAGGCATTAAGGTTTGGACAACCTAGCCATAAGGTTAACCTACCTCAATAGGAATGAGGTCTGGGTTGATCAAGATGACCGGAGTTTTTGGGTTTAAAGGAAGAAAAATGCACCTTGTAAAATCTGAAGCTTTCTTTGCAAATGCATGTATAAAGACAAGACCAAATATTTAAGCAATTCACTTGTATTTTTGAGTAGCATTCTTAGTTCAGATAGCTCAACACATCTGATATGCACACAAACCACAAAGACATCACCCATACTTTATGACCATAAATTATGGATTTCCTAAATCCAGTAAAGCAACCCTTAAATTAGTACAAAACTGAGGTAACTCAGGGATTAGGGAATGGATTTGATTCAGGGAAACACAACAATATAATTGTGAAAGAATCACTTAACTGTTTGGGTCTTAAATATAAAAGAAGTTGGGGTAAAGATCATTCATGTTGAAAATGATAAATGTGTATATCATTTTCTTTCTGGCTTTGATCAAATATCAAACAATTAGACAAAAATTAGGATGACTTACTATATAATCTGAGAACACTTTGCTAAGTCAAACTAACAGACAATCACCATAGGAATGATCAAAATTACTAAGTATAAATTACATATATGATTATGGGATTCACTACCATGACTCAAATATCAAAATCAAGGAAAATGAGCTATGTATTGGTTGATTAGAAACTCAAATTCAATCAGGATGCACTCTTGCTAAACAACACTCTGATCCAAGCAAGAGGGTCACATACATCTTCATATGTGTGTGAATATTTATTAATGAACTGATATAAATATATTAGTGGAAAATTAAGATCCTGGATAATTTAATAAAGACCAAATGACTCTAGGAAATTTATTAATGTAAAAAAAAAATCCTAGTAAAAATTAGGTAAAATAAATAGGGTCATTTCACTAATGAGAACCTAGAAATGTTGTTTCATGTGAGCAGACTAAAGAGGAACAGTAAAATGGAGTTAGTAAAATTGTAAGACACGCATGGTTGAGAATGGATACTCTTGATTTTGGAAGAACTAGGGAAAAGAATATTTCTTTAGTGGAATTCACATAAGATAATAGTTCTCAAGCTAGCATTGGAGTAGCACCTTTCGAAGCTCTTTATGGAAGACCGCGCAAGTCGCCTTCGTGTTGCTTAGAGTCTATAGAGAGATTGCTACTTGGTCCCGACATGGTTAAAAAGACTTCGGAGAAGATTAAATTGATTAGGAGAGAATGCATACTTCTTATCCACATCACTCTTTGGTAGTAAATTTCGAATTTCCTATTTCCATCCTTAGTTTTGAATAGGTTCTTTCCTTTATCTTCCTTTGGGAGGGTAGAACTAAGGATTTAACCTATGTATGGTAGGATTTGATGTAAACATGTTATTAGAACATGTTATGAATGATGGATGCAAGTGGTTGCAAATGTTTGCTAGTGGATGCTACAGATGCATATACTTACACTAGGCACTATTATCTTTTAGGGATTGACCTAATTAGGACACTAGAGCATATGCATATGGATGTGTGCGCATTTGCATTTTTCTTTATGTTCCATGGTTGTTATAGATGGATGATTATCACATGATTGTTGCATTTGGATGATGATTGTAGCACACATATAGAACTATCAGTTATCATTAGGGAATTTTTGCATTAATTTGGATACATAGCACAGACATGATTGCATAAAAGGAGGTCAACTGAATCAGTGGACCACCTAATCTTTTGCATTAGTTAGGGACATTGACACTACACTAATTGCATAAGTATCATAAATCGCATTAGTAAAACTTAAGGACAATGGATGGATGATTGATGGTTGAGTAGTTGGTTGTAGAAATTGGATGAAAACATTTAGTTCAGTCTTTTATCCTTAGAGATTTCGGGGACGAAATCTCTTAAGGAGGGAAGAATGTAACAACCCAAAATTTAAGCTATAATAATTAATTAACGAATTAATTAAATTATAAAATAACTTTATGAAATTATCAGAATTGATCCACGGGAGTTGCACCATTGTGTCCGTGGTAATTTTCTGGTCAATTTCCATATATAGAACGTCAGAATCCGAGCTAGTATGGAGGAGAAACGAAATAAACAAGGAAACCAAAAGGTCGACCTAACCAACCCCTAGGTCGACCGACCGGTCGACCTAGCGGGGGGGGAGGTCGACCGTGCGGTCGACCTGCCCTACGTGTTGAGCGAACGAACTTTTTGTTCGTTCCATCAAGTTTTGTACACGATTTTTTCGATCTATGGCTCCATCTGGTCCTTCCGTGCTTCCATCCGACGACTCCTATTCAGCATGTGACGTGGTTGCATCCTATTCAATCTTAAAATCCAATGTCTGTGATCCACTTCTACCCCTATAAATAAGACGCTAGGCCTAACACTTTTTCTCATTCTAGATTTTCTTCGCTTGGGTTCACCTTTTCAGGAAGGACCCTAAAAGGAATAATTTTCCAAGGAGAGAATCTTTTTAATAAAAATATTTTAATACCCTCAAGTGGATCGGGAAGACCAAAAGGGAAGAGCTTAGGACCACAGGTGAGTGATTGTAATTATTTTAGATTTCTTTAAGTAATTTAAAATAATAGGGTTTCCAATAGTTGTAGTTTTACTACGATTTTTGGAATAACCTTTTTAGTAGTTTATTTACAGTTTTTAGAATTATTTTCAGTCTATTTCTTTTAGCTATTCTTTTTAGTTAATTTTAGTTTATTTCTGTTAATTATAGCTCTTCCATTTATTTACAGTTTATTTACAGTATTTTAATTTATTTATTGTTATTTATGCGTTATTTACATCTTTTTCCTACGCTTTGGATTTTCTTCTATTTTCAGTTTTCTTTTATTTCTCCTTATTCTTTGCGTATGGATTAGAATAGATTAAACGCGAATATGGATTAAAATTATAAGAATACTGAAATAACGGAAGATAAGATGTAAATTGTAAAGACTGTAATAAAAATGGAATTAAGACTGAAATTGAGCCTAATTATGATATTGATGTTAGAATTGGACCAATTAAAGATAATTGGCCTAGTTATAATTTAGAATTATAACCGAAAAGAGTATAAGATGAAAGAAGCTTATTTTTACACTTAGACCTTGGGTTAAGTAATAAGCATGATTATAACGTAGGTTATAATAAGAAATAGAACAGAGCGAGGCTTATTTTAAGACTTAGGATAAATTAATAAGCATAGATAGTAAGAAAAAAAAGTAAAGGCTTATTTAAATAATTTATCTAAGTTAATAAGCAAATAATTAAAGTAGGACCTTTACCAAATAACATTCCCCTATTATTTCTATGGACACGGTGTTTCACATAACCCTGAAGTGAAATGAGGTGTCTCACATAACCCTGAAGTGAGACGAGGTGTCTCACATACTCCTGAAATGAGACGAGGGGAACGCTTATGTTAATAACGGTAGTAAATGGTCAATAAGTAGAAGTCCAAATCATGGGGATTTGGGCAAGGGGCGCAACTAGATATTGTTTGGATGATGGGCCAGTACCAACAGCATTTCCCCTATTATTTCTATGGACATGGTATTTCACATAACCCTGAAGTGAAACGAGGTGTCTCATATAAACGTCAAGTGAGACGAGATGTCTCACATAATCTTGAAGTGAGACAAGGGGCACAATTATGCTGGAGCTTGAGGGAGCTTTTGCGTCCGGTCCACTATAGATTCTATGGAGTAGCAGGTCGATCAAAGGGTAGTATTAGGATTTCAGCCTAATCTATGCAGCTATCAAAAACAAGTGCAAACAATCAAAGTTGATCAATTATGTTGATCTAGTTAATTCGTATTTATTTACAGCTTATTCCTTCTTCTATTTCCTTTGTTTCTTTTTATATACTAGAACTGTTGTAAAGTCTATTACTTTTACTTTGCTTAAAGATTATAGTAATTATTATCATTCACCAGACTTTTAGTCTGATCCACTCCTCTATTTTCCCCTTTCCCCCCATAGGCTAGCAAGAGCAAGGATGATAGATTGCAGACACTTGGAGACTTCTTTGGCATATATTTCTTATGTATTTCTCTTCTTTATTTTTAGTTTTTAGCTTATTCCATGTACTGGCACTTTGTGGGGGATAGTTCTCTGATATTTATGAGACTAAGGTTTTGATTTCATGAGACATATATTGGTATTTTGAGACATATGATGTATTTGGTTTTATAATTCTATATTATGAAGTTTGACTTTTAGCAAATCATTATTTTAATTGTTTCCGCTGTTTTTATCTATTTTGTCTTGTGAATCTTAGTCTCTACTAGTTTTAGTTATACTTACAACGCACCACATCTTTTAGTGTGTCCTTTTGGGTATACTAAGGGATGTGAGGTGTTACACAATCCCTTTTCAAATGACCAGGTTTGTCACATTCAAAACACTTAGCAACGTTTCCGTTACCAGAATCGCTGAGTTTTCTAGATTTTATTCATCTTTTGTATTTCAAGAATTTCTTGAAATTTTTTGTCATGAAAGCGATTTCCTCATCATCATCTTCTGATTCAATAGTTTGAGAGACTGAAAAAACTAAAGACTTTTTATATGACATAAGGTTCCCTATTAATTCTTCTAAACTAAGTGTACCAATGTCGTTTGCCACTTTGATGACCAAAGTCTTTTGATCCCATTCACTAGTAAGTGAATTAAGAATCTTTTGGACTTAATCTTCTTGAGTAAACGTTTTTCCTAATGCAATGAGTGTGTGTACAATGGCTTGAAATCTAGCATACAAATTTGATATTGACTCATTTTATTTCATCTTAAAAGGTTAAAACTAATTTGTCAACATGGATATTTTAGTCTGTTTGACTTGGCTAATTCCTTCGTGTGTAATTTTGAGTGTTCTTAAAATTTCATGTGCAGTTTTGTAGATTGAAACATGGTTGAACTCATTTCTATCCAAAGAGCAGAACAAAATGTTCATTGCTTCTGAATTATTGAGTGCAAGAGTTTTTGATCTATAGACCAAAGTGAAAATCAGTAGTAGGTTCTGCATATGCAACTTGAGTGGTATTCCAGACATCTAAACCATTAGATTGTAAATAGATTCTCATTCTACATGCCCAATATGCATAATTCAAACCATTATACTAGGATGTTTTGATAGTGGACTGACATTCTACAAAAGTGTGACTAGTGTTAATGGCCATTAATCGCTTTCAAAGATTCAGATTATGGATTTTTTGAAAACCTTCTGCTCTGGTATCGAATGAGAATTCAAGAGGTTCCTAGAACTCTATATGGAATGGATCTTAAGGCCGTGAAAACACTGAAGAGGGGTGAATAGTGTTTGTGTATTATTTAAAATTTTACTTGCAGATATGAATATAATTACTTTCAAACGGATTTAAACCACTAAGAGTAAGTGAAGAAAGTAAAGCAATGATAGTAAAAACACCAGGAACTTTTATACTGATTCGGATTGACCATTCATGTACTCCCTATATAGATTTTCACTATATCAACTTGGTTTCTACAGGTGGCAGGAACACCTTACAGTCTTGATTTACTTGAGCTACAAGACACACCATTTCCTCCTTACAAAAAGTAATTTAGATGCAAGACAACGTATCACAAAAATCGATTCTTGCATTTGTAGTACAATCTTCCTATAGACCTCCAATAATAATGTCAAGTGGATTTTCTTTGAGGAGTAGGATGTATAAATCAGAAAGAGATTGATGTATACTGAAGAGCAATTCTCTGATTTTGTGTGGTTTGCAAATCCTTGAAGAAAGAAAATCGATGGATTTGCAAAGGATATCAAGAGAACTTTAAGAGTGAAAGAGAGTAAGAAATAAGAGAAAATATATGTTCAAATTCATTAGTTCTCTGGCATATTTATAGACTTGAAGAGATGTGTCCATTGGTGGAAGGACATATGCCAAAAGATACATGAGTTCCCAATAGACACTTGAAATAACGAACTATTTGTCGACATACCAAATTTCATTTGCCGACAGATGATGTTGAAATTTGGGGATTTTGAAATTTCATTACTTTCGGGTCTTTAACATAGCTTTCAACAATAAGGCAATACTTGTATCACTTCTAATGATCTTTAAAATTCTAATGATCTATTAGTAGCTTTGTTGAAGTAGACTCTTTACTATATTTTGATATAATTGCTCAGTAGCGAGTTGCTTTGTTCCTATCTATTATCTATTTAAAAGCTCCATATACTTCAACAAATTGTTAGTATCAACATTTATATGGTTGTTGTCATCAAAACCAAAAACTCAGGTTTTAATAAAAATCTGCTTATTCCTCAATATTTTTGGACAATCCTTCTTGATATGCCCCGGCTTGTTGCAATTGTAGCATTTCTTGCCTTCCGCCTTATAGTCTCTCACAAGATGACCCTTCTCCCTACAATTATAGCAAATCGGCTCCTACTTGCACTTCTTCTAACCACTCTTTTGGAAGAGATTCTTCTTGTATTTATTGTCCCATTTCCTCTTGCCTCCCCTGTCAGCTGCGACTTTTACTCATCCTTAGGAGTAAGGAACGACCTAGGCTTAGGATACAGACTCTCATGTCGAAGAGCCTTCTCCACCAACCTCTCAAAGGTCTCAACGATATGACTTACAAGATTATCTCCTGATAAATTTATCATTCTTCTTGAGTGGAGCATCGATAAAAGATAGGCCATACTTTAACAGTGTGAAAAAATCTATCACGTACTTTGACACAGACATATCCCCGTGTCTCAAGTCAGCAAACTTTAAAAAGAGCACCGACTTTCGAGCCGTCGGTACATACTTTTCTTTAAACCTTGCCTTAAATTGCTCCCAAGTAATCCAATCCTCAGGAGTAGTAATCTTAATGGCGTTACACCAACCCGTAACTCGTCCTTGAAGCTGTCTAGATGCCAGATTCCTCTTCATCGCATCCTTTAACTCCATATCCTCAAAGATGCATTCACGGGTGCCTAACCAATCCTGCACTTCGATGGCTGATTCCATCCGAATGATTTGCCGTTTAGAGTAGAATAATCCTTGTTCAATTTAGCAAAGTTAGCCATTGGTGCTTGTACTACAACACCACCACCAACGGCCACAGCAGGAGCAACTTGAGCATTTTGAACCATATTGCACACCATCTTAGCGAACATGTTCTGCACCCGATCCTACCCCCTTTTCAACTCCAGAAAAAGAGTTCCTAGCAGCATTCCTCGTTAGCTGGCTCATTCTTACAAGCTGTAATAAGAATAACCAGTCTCTCTAAAAGGAATAAGTGGTGTCCATGTAATGCGACTTATATTCTACTCACACACACTACTATATTAATTGGAAACCAAAATATAACAAGTATAATCTCTCATATATCACTTAATACATTCTAAGGTGATAGCTCCTTCCTTATCTCTAATGGATCTAGGTATCAACTTAGGTCGTCTGTGCAACCTGGCTCTAATACCAAATGTGATGACCGCCCTACACATCCGATACCCAATATACATTTATAGTGTGCCATGGAGGTGCCCGGACGACGCAGGACGATAGCCAAGGGTGAAAAGCAATTAAAATCCTAGCAGAGAACCTATAAAACATCTCATAGTGCACAGACAAAATATAATATAATAACATAGATGTAAAACAGGAGAGATAGTGATATAATCAAATGAACCATAAATAAGAACATCAAAGTGCATCAGGTTCATAGACTATATATAAAAGAGTTTATACATCACAAGTCTCCAAAATAGATTCTATAAATATCTCTCAAAGTACAAGTATTGACATAGCTCCATAGTACTACACAATGGGATATAAGCGACAGTAAGCTGCAAAGTATGGATATATGAAAGTATACCCTTCTGCTCGTACTCCATACATCTCCGTGCTCTATCCAGACCTGTTATCCCTAATCTACTCATTTAAGAGTGCTAAAGATAATAAGTTGCCAAGCATAAAACCTCGGGTCAGACAACAGTCTGGTGTGAGCAATACATCATCTCAAAAATACTATAAACCTTCAATTAAATTTTTAAAAGCTCATCATTAGGCTTGAGACTTTCTCGCTTCCTCACTTCACTACTCTTTCTATCTTACTAATAAAATAAAGAGTTTTTTATTAAAGATAAAGAGTTTAATATAAGTCCGCAACTAAAAGCTACCATAGGGATTCCACCTAAGTCAGAGGGAGCAACTATTCTTAGCCTAGTATACCAAGTCGGAAGGAAATTTCCTTAATGATCGGAGTAGTTCGTTCTTGTCCGCATACTTTCCGCTTATCCTTAATCTACTCATTTATCATCTCAAAAATACTATAAAACCTCGGGTCAAACCTGTTGTACCTAATCTACACATTTTAGGTGTCAACATTCCGCTTATCCTTTATCAAAAATTCCCTTTTTAAAAGCTCATCTCATATTTCAATTAACTTATAACTTTCAAAATAAAGTTATAACCCACTTTTATAAACCTTTAAGTTAATTTATAAACCTTATTCCAAATCTCTAAAATGATTTATAAACCTTTTTCCTATTTTTAAAACTCTTTATATAAACCTTTCTATACTCCTTTATAAATATCATTTGTATAACACTTAAAGTAACCCTTCAGTAAAAACCCCTTTTATAAACAAGTTATTACTTATAAGTAACTTCACAACATAATAGCATAACTTGGAAATCATTTATAAACTTTAAACTCTAAATTAATTAAAGAATTTAAGTAAATTCAAAACACACTTTACAAATTCAAAAGGAGGCTTAGCAATCCCAATGGTACTAGTTTAAGTTACCATTCAATTTCAATTCGATTCCCAAGTCACTTAACAATTATTTACATAAGCTACCATATATGTAAATATAGTTCATATCCAATTAGGGAATAACACGTCAATATAACCAGTTGGTATATACAAGTTCAAATAACATAACAACAAGATGGTGATTTATTCTGCTAAATAGATGTCCAAACAATTCAATCAATTTATAGCAGAACGGGGATTTATTCTGCTTAACACATGTCCACACAATCAAATTACTTACATTATAGCAGAATGGTGTTTTGTTATGCTAACAGATGTCATTTAATTCTCCTAATCATAGGGGTCACTTAAGGGTCTGGACAAGAGATCATTTGATATGGAATCGAGTTACTTTAAAAAATATTTATTAAAACACATTCCATTTAGTTTAAAATCACCTTTGAAAAGTTAAAAGTATATTTAATTAGCTTAAACCCTAGCTATATCTTAATTAATCCAATTTAAATCAAGATTAAATCATAATTAAACTCTAATTAGGCTTAATGAACTTGATTAAGTTCTAATTAACTTCCTAATGCAACTTGGTTAAGGTTAAACCAAATTGTTTAAGAGTTAAACCCTAATTAATTAAATATTAGTTAAATATTAATTAAATAACCCATTAATTAAATAAATAAATAACCATTAATCTTAACTAAATAATTATTGATCACTTAATTACTTCTTAACCCCATTAATCACTAATTAAAACTTTATTAATCAATTAATAGTCATTAACTTAACTTAAGTGATGATTAACCTCTAATCACCTTCTTAATTACCAATCAGGTGCTAATTACCTTTTAATTAATTAATTAATTATATTACAACTTAATTACTTTTTAATATTACTAATTAAGTTTAAAAAACTTAGTAAACTAATCACTTTTTTCAATTTAATGGCTGCCTCCCTCCTTCCCGCCCTTGTCCCATCCTTACCTCTCTCCTCCGAGCCCATCCCTCCTTCTCCTATACCTTCTCTTCCACCACACATCCCCCCTCCAATCCCCATACCTCTATCGATCTCCTCTTCCTTAACCTCAGCTATTTCATCGGTTGTCAACCTTCTCCCTCTCTCCTCCTCTATACCAACTCTAAATTTACCCACTCCATCCTTACCGAACCCCCCTCCCTCATGAATAGACTTGGACTTCCCTTTTCAAGAAGCTTCCTCACAATGTAGGGAAGTACACACCTATTCATATGGACCTAGATTTTGATGGTGATGTCCTATTACCTCCTCCCTCTTTCATATTAGCAGGTAAAGATATCTGGAGTGAATATCTAGTTGGTTTCTTTCTTGATAAACCCCTCTCCTATACAGCAGTGGTTGAACAGTTAAAAGAAAATTTGGAAGCTATGAGGTAATATTAAGATTAAATTAGATGGTAGCCTATTTCTTTTCCTCCTCTTTGATGAACAAGACAAATGCAATATTATTAGAAGTGACCCAATTGTTATGAGAAATAAACTATTTATTATCAAATAGTGGGATCCTAAAATAAGTAATGTATGTGGATCTATAAAGGCAGTACAAATTTGGATACACCTCTCTAATATCCCAATCTTTGCATGGTCCCCATTGGGCATAATTTGGTTGGCATCTAGATTGGGAACACTAATTTCTCTGGATGAAATGACTGAAAAACAAGATCGCTTGAAAATTTCAAAGTGTTTGATAGAAATCCTTCCTGTACAAATTCCTAATGGAACAACACAGTCTGTCACTACAACAAAACAGCCATTTTACAACGGGCAATGCCCGTTGTAATATGGATTTCGCAACGGGCATGCGCCCATTGTATTAGGCATCGTTGTAATAGGTCGACCATATTTTACAACGGGCAATGCCCGTTGTAATATGGATTTCGCAACGGGCAATGCCCGTTGTAATACATGAAATTGCAACGGTTTCTGACCGTTGCAAAATAAATGCAAATTTGAAAAAAAATTACAGCAGCATCCATGCAGTAGATCCATACCAATAATGAATAATTTAAAGAGTAATAAATATTATCATAAAACAACCAAAATCACATACGAAAAGACTATTGCATTACACACATAAATTTAAAATTAATTTGCTATTAAAATAAAAATATTGTAGCAATAACAAACATATTCATATCTAATAAAAATAACAAAAAAGATTTACATTTCTAAATGCCAAAAAAGGTTCATGTTTCTTAGTCTCTTATAATACAGAACCTATAGAACAAATACTTATACCTATAAATACAATGGAAATATATATACCCACCACCTGAAACTGTCCTCACCTCCACATCCTCAGTCAGCATGCTATCATGACCAAAGCATGTCATGTTCAACACCTTATTGCCTAGTCCTTCCACTTCTATCACTCAAAACCTGATTCATTTTGTCTCACTTAACCAACACACAACCTAGCAATTCAAACATAAGCACATTTGTAGCTTGACCTGTAGCTGCAACACAAATACTGCAATCCTCATTACATCATTGGTCTTGCCCCTGCTCACATCAATTCTCCCCATGTAGCTTCATCACTAGCTCCAATATCTGGTCCGCTTGCTGCTTGTAGATTCACAACTGCCTTGTCCATGCATTACATTATGCTTTTGCCATCCTGTTCTAGCTACACTTATCTATCTTGTCCTCTCCTTTGCCAAACTGTCCACTTGCTGAACTATGATTCAACAAACAACCGACTGGTGCTAAATTGTCATAAAACTACTACCGATAAGATGATGAAGCATAAACACATAAAGGAAAACCTTAATAGCTGTTAATTAGCCGTGAAAAAATGTTATTAATAAAACATAATGAACACATAAGGGCAACCGAGAATAATTTTTGATAAGAAATTTCTTCAAAGTCTACATATTTAGGTTAATTTAATGGACTTAGGACTAGAATCATGGGATAATGAGGCCATTAGCAGTATATGCAGTGCAGTAGAAAAACTGATCATGATAGATGAAATCACAACAAAGAGCGCATGTCTGAACTTTGCAAGGGCACTAATTGAAATTGATACGATCTAATGAATTATGTTTTCTGCAGATCAATTTCTCTTGATAACTATGATATGCTGTTATTATAGGGGCTAATGTCTGTAGTTATTGTACTATCCATATTTTAGTGGATCTTTTGTAGAATCCAAAGCTAAGCACATTTGCTGCTATTTTGTTTAATTTGATCTGTTTAATTCTCCATGAAGTCTTGTCTTGTATATGTATTTGAGTGTGTGTGTGTGTGTATGGATGTGCTTGTGATTACTTGGGTATGTAAATGAATGGGGACTGAGGTTAATTAAGGGAAGAATGGACTGTTACTTGGACCTGTCGGTGTAGGGAGCATCTCTGTTTAGCAAAATATACACACAACACTTTTCTTATGTTATTCATCACCCAATTCATCAAGTTACCTTTCCCTCTTCAGTGTGCGTATGTGTGTGTATTTGCTTGCAAGGGTGTGAGTATGTGTTTGTACATGTATATGTGTGCAGCATGTGTATAAGTGTAATTGTGTGTATATGTATGGTCTGCGTGCACGTGAGTATCCATAGGAGTGTGCGTGCATCTAGGTGAGAGGGAGAGTGTGTGTGTGTATAGTTTAATAAATTGATGAATAGGTTGTAAGCAGTTAGTTTTGTTGAAATGCACATTTTTGGTTGTTGTTATATTTTGTTATTAGCTTGAATTTCATTTCTTACTTGCTCTGTTTTACACATGCAAAAATACTCATACTGTGTAGTCTGAGTATAATACAAGTGTATGTTTATATATGTAAATCCATGAGAACATTATCTTTATAAATCAATATGTGGCCGACTAAACATACCTTATGGGAAGTAAAGAGTACATACTGCGATGCTAAAGACTCATCAACACATGGAGCTGACAGATGCAAAGACATTTCAGAAGAACCATTAGTATACAGCGGAGGAGACGATGCAGGCAAAGTTGAATTCGAAGTAAAAGGCAGCACGGGCATTGGAGACACCGATGGTGGAGAACGAAATGGAACAGCTGTTGAAGGTCTTAACGGGGAGGAGAAAATAGGTAGGGCCGGAGGAGTGCTGAACTGAACAGGACTACTGGTATGGGACACATCGACCGATGGCTTAGCAGGCGGCGTTCTGGTTAGAGGTGAAGGTAATGAATCTTGTTGTGGGGAGAATCTTGAGGTTGGAGGAGAAGAAAACTGAAGAGAGGTAGGGCGCCTTTCTGGCCATGGGGTAGGTGTGTTTGGGGATGACATGCTAGGGTGTTCGGGTGTTACCATTTATGATGAAGTAGCTGCAGTAAAATTAAGTCAGTTTTAAGGAAACAATCGTATAAATTATGATATGGTAGTGTGCAAGAAATCATTAATTGAATTTACATGTTATAAGGGTCGTTCAAGGACCAGATATCAGTAAATTCAGCTTCGCCTTGTCATCTTTCTTTCAAGGTAACATTTTAGTCTTTGTACAACTCAGTTTCTTAACTGTTAACCAATGACACACTCATCCACAATAATCCAAACTGGAACAAATTTTTAGTCTACTGTAGAATTATCATGTAGTGTACCCTGTATTTCACTTATGGCTGCAATGTAGTCTTTCTAAGTATGGAGGGTACTGGAGGAATTCATCAGATACTGTAGCGTTGCACTAACAAAACATCTAATTCAATTACCAGAATGACAATTAAAAGATTCCAGATACAAAATGATAGTTAATAGATAGCTTAAACCTATAGACCTTTTTACACAAAACAGGAAGATGTGTTCAACTAGAATGTCTAGTGATTATGATGCTCACTTAAAGTTGCACTGTAAATCAATCAAGATAACTGTTTGATCTGTCATAGAATTCAAATCTATACTTAAATTATACAGGCTTTATAAAACAAATATCAGAAAACTGTTAGAGAGACAATTGTTCTAGCTACTAGGTAGAAGGATAGACCTTAAGCAATCCTAATTTATGCTATTCGATGAAGAAGTAAAATTCAATAGATCTTGCACATGCAATTTGTTAAACTACAATCAACCCTAATTTTTATATCAAAATTTGAAACTAAAATCTAACCAAAAGCATCTAAGAAAATTACCACACGGTGATGTAGGAAAAGGCTAAAATCTTGAGAGAAAATTCAACGGAAATCTTTGTGCTCATATTCGATCGAAGGTATATGAAATATCAACCAAAAAATTGACACTGCCAATCAAAATCCAATCTTGCAGTACAATTTGGGCTAATTTTGCGAAAATAGATAAAGATTCAAAAAGAATGCATACCTGAAAAAAAATTCGAATTGTTTGGCCTGAATTTAAGATGAGAGGAGAGACTATAACAAACTGGATCTCCTCTCTTTCTCGGTCGGATCAAAAATCGTCTCCGGAAATAGGAACAAATTTTGTTTTATTTGCTATACATTGTATTTATTTTTCTGATTTTAAAATTGCAACCACTTTGGATTGGCAGGATGGAACCGGGCAGTTGAAGCCGGCGAGTAGGGTTTCCGATTGGGTGATGTGGTAGATGTTGATGGGGAATGGGAGGAAAGGGGAACGGAGGGAAGGAAGAAGGAGGCGACTAGGGTTTTGGAGTAGATCTGATGGAGGAGAGAGAGGGAGAAGGGAGAGATTAGAAGGACCCGTAGGAGTTTTAGGGATTTGGGAATTAGGGTTTGAAAGGAGGAAAGAATTGGTAATAAATAAAAAAACGAACATTAGTTAAAATTTGGGAGGGATGAAAATAAAATTTGTTTAGAGCCAAAATTTCATAGTTGGAGCCAAAAAATTTGGTTTGGAGACTAAAAGAAAAATGTATACTTTGTTGCAATACATTTTGCAATAAACTTTGTCTTCAAATATTATGAATATTTTTAAACTTTTATAGAAAATTTTAAAATTTTGTCTTTAAGTTCTATAAATATTTTCTAATTTTTTATAAATTTCAATTTTGTTTAAATATTAGATACAATTATTAAAATTTTAATACTAAATAATAAATATTACTTCCTAATCATTAAATATTATTATTAATTATCAATTTTTAAACATGAAATATTAATTTTATAATTAATTATGTAATATTATTAATTATTAAATTAAGTATTAAATACCAACAGTAATTATTAAATATTTATATTTATTACTAATAGTTAATTACTAATTATTAAATTAATTATTAAATATTAATAGTAATAACAATTATTTAACATTAAATATTTTATGACCGTTGTAAAATTATCGTCTATTACAACGGGCATTTTGTGAACGTTGTAAAATTGACATGTATTACAACGGGCTTGAAAGGACCGTTGTAATAACATTCTATTACAACGGGCTATCATCGCCCGTTGTAAAAAGGGCATTATATAGGGCATCTATTACAACGGGCCTGAACGGACCGTTGTAATAGCCTTCTATTACAACGGGCTATCTGCGCCCGTTGTAAAAAGGGCATTGTATAGGGCATCTATTACAACGGGCCTGAATGGACAGTTGTAATAGCCTTCTATTACAACTGCAGCCAATGCCCGTTGTAAAAAGGGCGTTGTAATAGGGTATTTTTGTTGTAGTGTGTGTGTAGATTACTTGTGGAAACCATACATATGTGTGTATTGCTGCATATTTGGTCATACAATGGAAAACTGTGATATAGTTAGCAGTAAGGATGAGCCAAAAAGAAAGACAGAACAATTGAAAATGATACCCCCAAAAACTGCTGATGATTTAAGGAGCAATTTCAAAGCAAATAGAAATATTGGAATTGATAATAGGAAAGTGTGGAAGAAGGTGGAAAATAAAATGAAAGGTAACATTGAATATGCCAAAGATAATTTCCCTACAACTTCTGATAGCAGACAGAATGATGAGCTTATGTGCAGGCAACATGAAACATCAAACAAGGGGAAAATAGTGATAGAGAAATTGAAAATTAAAAATAAATTTGATATGATGAGTTTCATTATTGAATTTGGTGAGTATGAAGCCAGTAATAATCTGGGAAATGATGAATTGGCAAATGATGATATTATAATACAATTGGATGAGGGAGAAATATATGTGGATGAAGTTTTGTTGCACTCTAGAAATAATGATCAAGTTTCTACAAAGAATGATGCTCATGCATGCACTATTGCACAGCAATGATGCTCATGCATGCACTAATGCATAGCACCATATTAATGCAAATAGACAAGCTCCTTTTGTATCAGTATTGTAACGACCCGTAAATTTCAACTGTTTTAATAACTTAATTTAGTTAAAATTTTGTGAAATTTTAAACGATAAAATTTTGAAATATAAATTTGATATTTGGAATACGTCTAGTTAAACATAGCAACTGGTAAATTTTCATCCGAAAATACGAAAGTTTATTTCGCGCGTAAATTTACTTCAATTTAATCAGTTAAAAAGCGATGAAAATAAAATGTTTTCGAAACCTAAATATTTTTACATAGAAAAATTCTAAACCATCTTCTGAGCAAGATGTCAGTTTGTCGTTTTTCCAAATTCGGACATCTTTGGCTCCGTCGATCTTATTTTTCAGCGTTTTTCTTGCATTTTTTTTCCGTATTAGAAAATTCGAATTTTTATAATCAAATAGTACCACTGATATCCGTATACCATTTTAATAGTCTTCTCGTGCTGATCTCTACGGTATATTCGATTGTCAAGTTCGGAGTCCGGTGTACGTTGCCTTTTACGTAACGCTTACCGTATCGATACCGGTTGTGTAACGTTTTGTTTTCTGAAACCCTTTGAATCCTTGTCCATTCACTTCCACCATAATAATCAGCTATTAACAATTTCAAATTCTTAACTTTCAAAATCCTTCTTGGTTAAATTTAAAAGTTAATTCGTTCGCGTGATTTCCGGTGTTTTGGAAAGTTTCGTGACAGCATTTCATCTTCCATTTGCAAATGAATGTTTCATTTATTGCTATTCTTTCTCAACCGTTGCCCATTTTCTTCATGGCAAATAAAAATAAAAAAAAGGAAATGAACGAAACTTTCGCCAGTATGGTCGCACCCCACTGTTTCCCACCCACCTCTTGTGTCGTCGACCTCTCCCTCTTCTACCCTCCGCAAACCCACGCCCAGGCCACGGCCTAGCAACCGCCTTCTCAACCCATAATATCCCACACGCATGCAACCCTCCCGCATGAAAACCCTCTTCCTTGCCTGCCGAGCCTTCATCCGCTATCCCTTCCTCTCGCCATAGCTACAGATCTGCTACATCACCAAAGCCATCGCCTCGGTCAACCGCCTGACACCCAAGCCCAGACCGAAGCCGAGCTCAGCCTACACTCCATTGTTTACAGCCGAACTCCTCCACCAGCTCAGGCCGTAGCTTCGATTCCACCTCTCTTTCCAGCCTCTAATTCCTGGGCCTCTGTCACAAGCAATCTTCTCTATATATAAACTGAAAGGTACATATATATATGGATTTACAAAGTTATTTATATATTAGTGTATGCCTGAGTTAGCTAATTGAATTTATACAAATGTTTTTTTCCTATCCGATATATACATGTTATATAGTCTGGTTCGAAATTTTCATACATATATGATAATATTCATACTCAAATATTTTGTTTGAAAGCTATGGGTGAAGTTATAAAGGCAAGTATACGTATAATATGATTTATATAAGGTCTAACTTATTGTTCTGTTTGGATGTTGTCTGGGTTGGTATAAAAATTTATGTAAGTTAGTATACTTATGAGTGGTTATATCTAATGTTACATATTATATATAAAGTATTTTTCGTAAGTTATGTTTGGGTTGCTGCAGTTTATGTAGTGGTTTATATAAAAGTATTAGATAGGTTGTTTAAATATGATATAAGTTTTATAGGTTTATTTAACCGAGTTATATGGGCATCACAATAAAGCAAGTTGCAGTGTTTTATAGTAAATATTGATTTACAGTGTATATCTTCGGTATGAAATATATATAAGTACAATTCGTTTCAGGATCCATAGATGTTAGTCTATATTTAGCGTATGAATTGATTGTTTTAATACATGTGTTTATATTTTTAATAAAAAAAAATTGGGAATTTATTTCAAAATGCGTATTTCTAAATTTAAATTTTGGTTTTGTTTTACCAAGGCATGTTCGTATATAACATGTGAGTTGTACTATATATATATATATTTCTTTTTGTTTTAAAAATAATATATGTTGGTGCGTATATATGTGACAGTTTATACAAGCTATGTCAGTCGTTTATTTGTACACATATTAGATGATATGAGGTCAGGTTTGCATTTGTATAATATAGTCTGTATATATTATATAAGTTATATATAGTGTAACCTGTTACTATATGATATTATATAAAAAAAAATCATGCTAGTTGTATATGCTGGGTACTGTATTTAAATATTATATATATAGAGGTTTTAATATTGGTATGTTTAAGGTTCATATATATATCAGTTTACATTTTTTCATTGTTATTTATATTTATGTATACAAATTTTAATGTGTTTGTTATAACAGTATTGTTATATATATTATATGGGATAGTTATTAAACATTGATTTTAGGCGTATGTATATTGGTATTTGTATGTTGTTATATATGGATTTATAATATATATATATATATATGTTCATTCGCCCATATAATTATTTACAGTCAGCATGATATATACAGCCTTAAATATATAAATCTAATCTGATTTTTGTTTTGTTTAGATTTGTTTTATTTTAAAACACTTATTTGAAATGTAGAAATTTTATATCTATTTTATCTTATTTATGTGTTGTTTTAAACCTTATACTAATTTTTGTGAAAATATAACGATATAATTGACATTCCATTCTAATCGTTCATCGATTCTTATCTATCAGTTTGATCGTCATATTCGTGCCAATCTGCTTTGCTTTGGAAATTTGTGCTTGGATCTATAACTCATTCCATTATCTATTCTCTCTAGCCTCGGAAGGTGAGCACTCACTCACGATTAACGTTCTTTTAATTATTAAATCTGATTTCAATTGAAACGACAATTGAAATATGCTGCCGTTAGTTAATTACACTGTTATATATGCTATTGCCTGTATCAGTTCACCTGTGACATCTGACACCATTATCTGTTAATTATTTATGCGATGATAATACAGTTTGGCTGATAATTGATTGATTGTTGATGTTTATATTGGACGTTAAATTGTTAATGTTAAAATGATAAATAGTATGAAATTGAACTTGATATAGGATAATTAAATGTTAAATTTGATTAACTGACATTTGTATAATATGACCCCTTTAACTGTTGAATTTATGGACACGTAGGAATTTGATTAAATACACCTTGAACCATTTAATGTATGTTGTTTAAATCGATGTAGTTTGAAATTGAACAATTGATATCAAATGAAGAACCGTATTAATATTATTGTAATAATCTTTAATCTACATGAAATGATAGTGTAGATTCTAGAGATAATTATATTAATTTGCACAAACAACAATGTGAATTAATACGATTATTTCGAGATTATTTGAATTGATTATTGGATTGTTATTGATTGATGTTATTGCTTGTTTATTTACTTTGACACCATCCCAGTTATCACACTGCAAGTTCCCTTTACTATGCTTTGATTTTGAATTGAATTGGAATCGGGTTGAAATGATAAATACCCAAATTGAACTTTGACCTATAAATAAAACCCGATTGGTCAATAATTTGATTTAAAATTAAACGAAGATTTTATTTGAATAAATATTATTGGTTTTGAAATGAAGTTGAAATTATAATTAAGTTTAAAATTATAATTAAGTTTGAAATTAAAATCAAGTTTGAAATTATTAAACTTTGAAATGATTTAATAATTAAGTTTGAAATTAGTAAACTTTGAAATGATTTAATAATTAAGTTTGAAATTATTAAACTTTGAAAATTATTTAATAATTAAGTTTTGAATTGTTTAATAATCAAATAAGATTGGATTATTTAATGATTAAATTGAATTGAATTCTTTAATAAGTAAAATTGATCTTTTGAATAAGTGAATTTTTCTTCGTAAATAATTGAAATTGAGTTTTCTTTATTAAGTAAGTTTTGGAAAATTATTTAAGAAAGTAAATAAGTGAAATTGAATTTCTTTAACAAGAAATGAAAATGTGATATTTTTGGAATTAATGTAAGACTTGTAATTGAAAGAATTGATTTGACGAATTTAATTTAATTCAAAATTGTAAGTTTGACTTAATGAAGTTGAACTTAAGAAATTGATTTAATGATTTGGAAATTTAATAGAAATTGTTTTGAATGATAAAGTAACTTAACGAATATTGAATGAAATCGATAAATGAGTTTAGATTGATTTGAATGTTAAATAAAATTTATTTAAATGATTTCGGAATGAAACTTATATACGAATTTGAATCGATATTTGAATTGTTTTAAATAGAAATTGAATTTGAATTATAAGATTTTGAAATGGTAATTTGGAAGTTTTGAAATGTAAATCATGGAAATTGATTTGGAAAGACAAATGAAATGTTGGTTTATAAATCCTAATTGGAATTGAATTTGATTTGGTTTTGAAATTTATTAAACGACCAATCGGTGTAATAATCACGGAAGTTATTAAAGAGACCGGAATCGGTTATGGATATACTCTCTATCTAAACCGAAAACCACTTTAATAACTATACGCGGAGTGATGATCCAGAATGAAGTGGTTGGAATGATGTACGCGATGATTGAAGAAAGTGAACGATAATGGATAGCCTTGACACTTGTGTCAAATTGGAAATGACTAAAACAGGAGCCGTGCCGGGCCAATGGAGGATTAGCTACCTCAAGTGGACACACTTCTTCGAACTACTTATTACTTGTTTTCGATTGGTGCACCCTTGATTTTGGGAGTGTTGTTTCACGGTGTTGCGGGCGCTGCGGCGTTGCGTTCTCACCAGTCCGGATCAGGCGAACGGTAGTATCACTACCTTGGGTATTGCCTCATGTGCCTTGTCATACTTGTATTCCATTTATGCGCGACCACTACGATTTTGATTTGTACCTTTAGTATATGGATTGCCCTCTGGTGACTTCCGGTTTTGGGGAAACTACGGTCTTGTATATGCTTTTGGGAATAAAAATGTGTTAAGGGTGGAATGGGCCATGACTTAACGCTATTTTGATATCTTATTATTACTGATAGACATTATCTACTTATCGTACATTACTACCTAGTAGATAGTTTAACGGATCCTTAAAGGTTGGTTATTCCAAACATCCTTTGAGTTACTTGTATTTCAATTACTATTTCACTTGAGTTGGATTTATTAATATAAGAATGTTAATCCTGACTCGAGTGTCTTGTTGTAACGACCCAGGATTTTGAACAAATTTAATTGAAAAATATTTAACTTTGTCACATCCCGAAATTTTCGACTTTCGAAAATTCGACATCGATACTCACTTTATCGACTGCCGAGACATCGAATGCCGGAAACTCCAATAGTGAGGGTTTTAGAAGGAAGAAATAGAAGAAAAAGAGAAGAAGAAGAGGAAGAAAGAACAACTGAACAACATCAGACAGAAATGCAATATCAGAATCTTACACATCGCAGCGGAACAATATACAATAGATAATTACTAGTCTTTTAAAACAAAGAACTATATCATTTTATACATACATCAATCATCAGAGTCAATATACAACTCAGTACAATACATCACATCAATGGACAGTTATATAACTTGTCCTCATACAGAATACACAGCGGAATAAATACTATCAAATACAAATACTACGTCTCGTCATCCAGCTTATCTCCAAGCTCCAGAATATCCTGATAATCTAACTCTAGACTGCCCGTGTGGAAATTGGTGGGCACCCAGAGTTTAGAAGGGAACAATAAACTCCGAGTCAGTCATGGTGACTGGTGTGAGATCGTAAAACAGTTATTCTTTAAAAATAAACAGCAGAGAATTTTTTTAAAGTCAATTCGAAATGCTTTTGGAAAATGAAACTACCATAAGACCTCCCACCACACACACAATGCAAACGCAGAATTGGAGGAGATTTCTTCTTATGATAGTCAAAGATGCTTACTACGCAAAATCAAATTCTTTTTGATATTATTATTAGTGCATAGTGTAGAAATCATTTTCGAAAGTATAATATAAATCTTAGCCAGCATAGACATTTCGAACTATGCCTACTATAGCTACCATCCAAACAGTGGGGCGCCACCATAAGTGAATGATAGGTTCTACAACTAAATCCGTACAAGTCGCGTATTGTTTCTTTGGATTTCCAACAAATGGTCAGGCTAAGGAACTTCCTTTTTCCACGATGGGTACGTCCCTGGAATAGACGACCCGAGAAATAACCTAACATTACGGTTAGATCTCTGCCAACACAAGGTCGGGTTACCTCTGCAAAAATAGGTAACTACTGACACGCGTATGTCTAAATTTAAGTAACTAACAATTTTGATTTTTTTTTTAAACTAATACTTTAAATTTCTTTAACTAGTGATTTAATTATATTATTAATTTCTCTCCTAAAACTGCATATAGAGATAGCTTATAGATTTAAAAATCTACTTTTTATAAATTCCCCAAACGTTTAAAACCCTTATATATATGTATTAAAATATTTTCTATATATAAAATTAACTAAGATAGGCATGTAAAAATCTCTTGATATATTTACATTTAAAGATTTACTTTTCTGTTTTACTGAAAAAAAAACTACACATGTATATATGTACGACTTAAATTGAAACCGAAATATAAATTTAAATTTTTAAAACATATAATACTAAACAAAAAAATGATTAAATCGTATACCTCACTGCAAGAACACAAAGGAGCAGACTCCACTCGCGACAGGCTCGAGTTCGAGTGGAACAACTCGTCTCGCCGAGTCCACAAAAAATCGCGCCGCCGTGGACGCCATCGCATAGTTGTTCGCGACCTCCAGTGCGACTCAGCGCTGCTCCACCAATCGAATCGCCGCCGACCTCGCTGACCTCGGGCCCCACATCGCGAATGCCATCGCGACACTGTTCGTCGCTGACATCTTCGCCGCTACCTGAAATCGACCCAAGTCGCGAGCTCGCGCTTCACCCAACCCCAGCGCCGCCTCAAATCGCGTGAACGCGCCACCGCTAGACTTCGCCGGTCTCATCTCGAGGCTGTCGCTTCCCAAAACGACATGCGATTTTCACAGGAATTTGATTTCGACATTCTCCCCTTTTCTTTCTTTTTGAACGAAGCTTTCGTTCGTCTTCGAGGATTTAAAATTGAGGGGAAAGAAGAATATAAGTTCGGCATTTTTTTTTTTTTCGTTTGATTTTCTTTCTGATTGAACGAGAGTGAAGGGATTTTAAAAATCTGATGAAGTATGGTTTGCACGTTTTAGCCCCGTGATATTTGGCGTGTTTATAGGGAAGATAACGTGTAATATTAATTTACATAAATATAAATTTTAAATTTGAATTCGTCTTAAAATTTTAACGCGTTTATTCATCGTACGGTTACATAACAACTCTGATCAATACGAAATTTGAAATCCGGCAATAATACAACATTCCGGACCCAATGGAACTGGTTTCGTCGAATTCCGAGACTGCGCCTCGGAACGCTATTTTATAAATATCAGTTCGAGTGATTATTTTCAAAACTGAACAAAACAGTTCGAAATTAAATTCTGAAGCTTCTATCATCTTCAGTATTATCAATACGAATTTTAAAAGCTTTCGAAATATTTTTCTTCGACCTAAAACTGAAGATTCAAATTGTTATCCAGTTCAATAGATTAAATAAAAAAATTTAATCGCCAATTCCTGAATTATATTCGGGATTCAAATTAAATCATCGTTCAAATATTTAAAATTAATTAAATATTTTTCAATTAAATTTGTTCAAAATCCTGGGTCGTTACAAACTTCTTGAGCTAAAGTTCAACCTTATTGAATTAATAATGGCATAGTTCGAAATGTCTATGCTGGCTAAGATTTATATTATACTTTCGAAAATGATTTCTACACTATGCACTAATAATAATATCAAAAAGAATTTGATTTTGCGTAGTAAGCATCTTTGACTATCATAAGAAGAAATCTCCTCCAATTCTGCGTTTGCATTGTGTGTGTGGTGGGAGGTCTTATGGTAGTTTCATTTTCCAAAAGCATTTCGAATTGACTTTAAAAAAATTCTCTGCTGTTTATTTTTAAAGAATAACTGTTTTACGATCTCACACCAGTCACCATGACTGACTCGGAGTTTATTGTTCCCTTCTAAACTCTGGGTGCCCACCAATTTCCACACGGGCAGTCTAGAGTTAGATTATCAGGATATTCTGGAGCTTGGAGATAAGCTGGATGACGAGACGTAGTATTTGTATTTGATAGTATTTATTCCGCTGTGTATTCTGTATGAGGACAAGTTATATAACTGTCCATTGATGTGATGTATTGTACTGAGTTGTATATTGACTCTGATGATTGATGTATGTATAAAATGATATAGTTCTTTGTTTTAAAAGACTAGTAATTATCTATTGTATATTGTTCCGCTGCGATGTGTAAGATTCTGATATTGCATTTCTGTCTGATGTTGTTCAGTTGTTCTTTCTTCCTCTTCTTCTTCTCTTTTTCTTCTATTTCTTCCTTCTAAAACCCTCACTATTGGAGTTTCCGGCATTCGATGTCTCGGCAGTCGATAAAGTGAGTATCGATGTCGAATTTTCGAAAGTCGAAAATTTCGGGATGTGACAAAGTGGTATCGGAGCCCAGATACTTAACCTCTGTGGTTACTGCATTATTTTTCTATGTGGTTTGTTGCGAATCGGGGATCCTCGGGAAGATCGGTGACGATCGGGGGATGACATACGCGTGTCAGTAGTTACCTATTTTTGCAGAGGTAACCCGGCCTTGTGTTGGCAGAGATCTAACCGTAATGTTAGGTTATTTCTCGGGTCGTCTATTCCAGGGACGTACCCATCGTGGAAAAAGGAAGTTCCTTAGCCTGACCATTTGTTGGAAATCCAAAGAAACAATACGCGACTTGTACGGATTTAGTTGTAGAACCTATCATTCACTTATGGTGGCGCCCCACTGTTTGGATGGTAGCTATAGTAGGCATAGTTCGAAATGTCTATGCTGGCTAAGATTTATATTATACTTTCGAAAATGATTTCTACACTATGCACTAATAATAATATCAAAAAGAATTTGATTTTGCGTAGTAAGCATCTTTGACTATCATAAGAAGAAATCTCCTCCAATTCTGCGTTTGCATTGTGTGTGTGGTGGGAGGTCTTATGGTAGTTTCATTTTCCAAAAGCATTTCGAATTGACTTTAAAAAAATTCTCTGCTGTTTATTTTTAAAGAATAACTGTTTTACGATCTCACACCAGTCACCATGACTGACTCGGAGTTTATTGTTCCCTTCTAAACTCTGGGTGCCCACCAATTTCCACACGGGCAGTCTAGAGTTAGATTATCAGGATATTCTGGAGCTTGGAGATAAGCTGGATGACGAGACGTAGTATTTGTATTTGATAGTATTTATTCCGCTGTGTATTCTGTATGAGGACAAGTTATATAACTGTCCATTGATGTGATGTATTGTACTGAGTTGTATATTGACTCTGATGATTGATGTATGTATAAAATGATATAGTTCTTTGTTTTAAAAGACTAGTAATTATCTATTGTATATTGTTCCGCTGCGATGTGTAAGATTCTGATATTGCATTTCTGTCTGATGTTGTTCAGTTGTTCTTTCTTCCTCTTCTTCTTCTCTTTTTCTTCTATTTCTTCCTTCTAAAACCCTCACTATTGGAGTTTCCGGCATTCGATGTCTCGGCAGTCGATAAAGTGAGTATCGATGTCGAATTTTCGAAAGTCGAAAATTTCGGGATGTGACACTTGTGTTTTGCTTTACGCTTGGGTCAGACTGAGTGGTTCAGCTTTTGAGACTCACCTTTGGAGTTGGAGCTTTGCTTGAAGATCCAGCCATCTATTCTACTTTCAGTATTCGTTGATTCCAGTGTTGTATTCTGATTTGTATCCGATGTATCGTATTACTCTTCTGTTGTAAACTCTGATGTATTTTATACATTTATATAGTAGCTTCATGAACTACTATCTCTTTTATTTCCGCTGCAAATTATTACTCTGTGTCTGTGATCTGTGATTATATTTATTTACTGTATATGTTCAGTTTTGCCAAATTTAAATTAACAACGCGGTATTTTGAGCAATTCAACTCCGGCATGAGTGTCTACCTATACACTTATAATGGTTGTGAATGGTCCAAAATTCTGGGTCGTTACAGTTGGTATCAGAGCTTTGGTAGCTCTAGGCAAAACTCAACATATAGGGTAAATGTATTTACAGAATCACTCTCATTCGAGTTTCAATCTCTTCCTTTTGACTCGATTCCTTTGAATTTTGGAACGTTTCCTGCGGTTCCAAATTTCATTCGTGTCCCTCACTATTCGTCTCCTTTCAATTCTGGAGCATCCCATAACTCCACCTTGAATGATCTTTATAATGAATCGGCGGTCATGCCAAACTTCGAATGATTTGTAAAGGGGTGAAACTCCTTTACAATAGGCATTGATTTACCGGAGATTTCTGTATCATCGGTTTACGATGCTATATATCTCCTACTATACCTGAATTCTATTTCTTGAGATCGAAAGTCGATTTACCTCGGAATTCTACACCGATCTTATTTTTGAAGTCACGGTCGACCCGGTTAAGGTTGCCCGCGATTTATATAAATTTATCCATCACCTTATTTTGTTATTTAATTATCTCGTCTTTGTTTCAAAACTATCTTCGAATCAAATTTCTCTTTGATTTAAGTCCATCAAATTTGAATCCCTATCCTTATTTTGAAAATCCATTCCTGTATCGTCGAGCAAAGAAATGTATTTCTAAATTTATATTAAAATGTTGTTTCAAATTTGATAAACAAAATAAATTTTTGAATGATTATATTATATATAAATATAAGTTTTCTAAAATTAAATTGTTAATGAATTTGTTGTCAGAAATGATAATATTTGGTTTTCATTTATTGTTTTGTAAACCATTGACTATTGCATAATATAAATAAATGAATTTATAAACTTGGTTATAAATTGATTGGAATTTGAAATGAATCTAATTCAGAAATTTGAGAATTTATTAGTTTCCGGTGATTTCGAACTTTGTTTTTTTAAAATTTTAAAGGATATATATTGGAAGTATTTTCGAATAGAAACCGTTTTCAAAGAATTTTTAAAATGTTGAAATCAGTGCTCTTCTCTTTGTCGCTGGAAAATAATTTCGGTGATGGCGGCCGCATCATCGACATTCATTTTCGAGTTTCGAAGCGGAGATACTATTCTGTAGCTTTGCCACGGTTTTGTTTTGAGGAAAAAATAATAATAATATATTTTGATTTGAATTTCTTCAGTATATTTGATTTATATACATATATATGTATCTTATTTTAAATTTAATTTGATTTAATATAAATATATTATATATATCTCTAAATTGTTTAAAGTTAATCGGAAATCTAATTCTTAAATTTTGCTAAAGGATGATTTTAATTATAAATAAAACCAAAATTTGGAATAAATATTTAAACTCGAATAATTGAATTGGGAAAATTTTTATTTGTATATTGTTCTACTACATTCTAATACAACTTACCTGAATCATTCAAAAGTTGAATATGTAATTGGATAATATATAAGATAAATTGAATTATAAATAAATTTGAGTGTTTATAACAAACGTTATACACTAAATTTTGATTATAAAGATGTTAATAGAGTTAGATAGGATAATAAGTAAACTCAGTTAATAATGAGATAAATTTGTTTTGAAGAATTGATAAATTTGTTTTGAAAGAAGTAATAAATTGAAATTAGATCAACTTATGGAAATACCTTGAATTTAAAATCAATTAATGAATAAAAATTAATTTAAATCGAAACTTTTATGGTTTAAATTAATTTATATGGGCTAAATATATGTGATAAGATATATTAAGTAGAATAAATTTAACAGTAATTTGGAAAAAGAAGAATTAAAAATTGTTGAAAAAATATGATTATAATAAAAGACTATTCAAATTTATGGTTTTAGAAATTGTAAATTTAAGATAATTGAATAATAAGATAATGAATTTAGAAATAGCTGTGACTGATTTTAGTGAAATCAAGTGGATTAAATCAATTATTGAATATCAATTAATTTAAATTTGAATTTATATGATTTAAATTAATTGTTATTTTGTATTTCAAATCTATTTTTCTTTCTGATTGTTTCTATTCTCCTACCTCGTTCCTTTTCGGGGACAAAAAGTTTTGAGTGGGAGAGAGTGTAACGACCCGTAAATTTCAACTGTTTTAATAACTTAATTTAGATAAAATTTTGTGAAATTTTAAACGATAAAATTTTGAAATATAAATTTGATATTTGGAATACGTCTAGTTAAACATAGCAACTGGTAAATTTTCGTCCGAAAATACGAAAGTTTATTTCGCGCGTAAATTTACTTCAATTTAATCAGTTAAAAAGCGATGAAAATAAAATGTTTTCGAAACCTAAATATTTTTACATAGAAAAATTCTAAACCATCTTCTGAGCAAGATGTCAGTTTGTCGTTTTTCCAAATTCGGACATCTTTGGCTCCGTCGATCTTATTTTTCAGCGTTTTTCTTGCATTTTTTTTCCGTATTAGAAAATTCGAATTTTTATAATCAAATTGTACCACTGATATCCGTATACCATTTTAATAGTCTTCTCGTGCTGATCTCTACGGTATATTCGATTGTCAAGTTCGGAGTCCGGTGTACGTTGCCTTTTACGTAACGCCTACCGTATCGATACCGCTTGTGTAACGTTTTGTTTTCTGAAACCCTTTGAATCCTTGTCCATTCACTTCCACCATAATAATCAGCTATTAACAATTTCAAATTCTTAACTTTCAAAATCCTTCTTGGTTAAATATAAAAGTTAATTCGTTCGCGTGATTTCCGGTGTTTTGAAAAGTTTCGTGACAGCATTTCATCTTCCATTTGCAAATGAACGTTTCATTTATTACTATTCTTTCTCAACCGTTGCCCATTTTCTTCATGGCAAATAAAAAAAAGAAAAGGAAATGAACGAAACTTTCGCCAGTATGGTCGCACCCCACCGTTTCCCACCCACCTCTTATGTCGTCGACCTCTCCCTCTTCTACCCTCCGCAAACCCACGCCCAGGCCACGGCCTAGCAACCGCCTTCTCAACCCATAATATCCCACACGCATGCAACCCTCCCGCATGAAAACCCTCTTCCTTGCCTGCCGAGCCTTCATCCGCTATCCCTTCCTCTCGCCATAGCTACAGATATGCTACATCACCAAAGCCATCGCCTCGGTCAACCGCCTGACACCCAAGCCCAGACCGAAGCCGAGCTCAGCCTACACTCCATTGTTCCTACAGTCGAACTCCTCCACCAGCTCAGGCCGTAGCTTCGATTCCACCTCTCTTTCCAGCCTCTAATTCCTAGGCCTCTGTCACAAGCAATCTTCTCTATATATAAACTGAAAGGTACATATATATATGAATTTACAAAGTTATTTATATATTAGTGTATGCCTGAGTTAGCTAATTGAATTTATACAAATGGTTTTTTCCTATCCGATATATACATGTTATATAGTCTGGTTCGAAATTTTCATACATATATGATAATATTCATACTCAAATATTTTGATTGAAAGCTATGGGTGAAGTTATAAAGGCAAGTATACGTATAGTATGATTTATATAAGGTCTAACTTATTGTTCTGTTTGGATGTTGTCTGGGTTGGTATAAAAATTTATGTAAGTTAGTATACTTATGAGTGGTTATATCTAATGTTACATATTATATATAAAGTATTTTTCGCAAGTTATGTTTGGGTTGCTGCAGTTTATGTAGTGGTTTATATAAAAGTATTAGATAGGTTGTTTAAATATGATATAAGTTTTATAGGTTTATATAAACTGCCGAGTTATATGGGCATCACAATAAAGCAAGTTGCAGTGTTTTATAGTAAATATTGATTTACAATGTATATCTTCGGTATGAAATATATATAAGTACAATTCGTTTCAGGATCCATAGATGTTGGTCTATATTTAGCGTATGAATTGATTGTTTTAATACATGTGTTTATATTTTTAATAAAAAAAAATTGGGAATTTATTTCAAAATGCGTATTTCTAAATTTAAATTTTGGTTTTGTTTTACCAAGGCATGTTCGTATATAACATGTGAGTTGTACTATATATATATATATTTCTTTTTGTTTTAAAAATAATATATGTTGGTGCGTATATATGTGACAGTTTATACAAGCTATGTCAGTCGTTTATTTGTACACATATTAGATGATATGAGGTCAGGTTTGCATTTGTATAATATAGTCTGTATATATTATATAAGTTATATATAGTGTAACCTGTTACTATATGATATTATATAAAAAAAATCATGCTAGTTGTATATGCTGGGTACTGTATTTAAATATTATATATATAGAGGTTTTAATATTGGTATGTTTAAGGTTCATATATATATCAGTTTACATTTTTTCATTGTTATTTATATTTATGTATACAAATTTTAATGTGTCTGTTATAACAGTATTGTTATATATATTATATGGGATAGTTATTAAACATTGATTTTAGGCGTATGTATATTGGTATTTGTATGTTGTTATATATGGATTTATATAATATATATATATATATATATATGTTCATTCGCCCATATAATTATTTACAGTCAGCATGATATATACAGCCTTAAATATATAAATCTAATCTGATTTTTGTTTTGTTTAGATTTGTTTTATTTTAAAACACTCATTTGAAATGTTGAAATTTTATATCTATTTTATCTTATTTATGTGTTGTTTTAAACCTTATACTGATTTTTGTGAAAATATAACGATATAATTGACATTCCATTCTAATCGTTCATCGATTCTTATCTATCAGTTTGATCGTCATATTCGTGCCAATCTGCTTTGCTTTGGAAATTTGTGCTTGGATCTGTAACTCATTCCATTATCTATTCTCTCTAGCCTCGGAAGGTGAGCACTCACTCACGATTAACGTTCTTTTATTTATTAAATCTGATTTCAATTGAAACGACAATTGAAATATGCTGCCGTTAGTTAATTACACTGTTATATATGCTATTGCCTGTATCAGTTCACCTGTGACATCTGACAACATTATCTGTTAATTATTTATGCGATGATAATACAGTTTGGCTGATAATTGATTGATTGTTGATGTTTATATTGGACGTTAAATTGTTAATGTTAAAATGATAAATAGTATGAAATTGAACTTGATATAGGATAATTAAATGTTAAATTTGATTAACTGACATTTGTATAATATGACCCCTTTAACTGTTGAATTTATGGACACGTAGGAATTTGATTAAATACACCTTGAACCATTTAATGTATGTTGTTTAAATCGATGTAGTTTGAAATTGAACAATTGATATCAAATGAAGAACCGTATTAATATTATTGTAATAATCTTTAATCTACATGAAATGATAGTGTAGATTCTAGAGATAATTATATTAATTTGCACAAACAACAATGTGAATTAATACGATTATTTCGAGATTATTTGAATTGATTATTGGATTGTTATTGATTGATGTTATTGCTTGTTTATTTACTTTGACACCATCCCAGTTATCACACTGCAAGTTCCCTTTACTATGCTTTGATTTTGAATTGAATTGGAATCGGGTTGAATGATAAATACCCAAATTGAACTTTGACCTATAAATAAAACCCGATTGGTCAATAATTTGATTTAAAATTAAACGAAGATTTTATTCGAATAAATATTATTGGTTTTGAAATGAAGTTGAAATTATAATTAAGTTTAAAATTATAATTAAGTTTGAAATTAAAATCAAGTTTGAAATTATTAAACTTTGAAATGATTTAATAATTAAGTTTGAAATTAGTAAACTTTGAAATGATTTAATAATTAAGTTTGAAATTATTAAACTTTGAAAATTATTTAATAATTAAGTTTTGAATTGTTTAATAATTAAATAAGATTGGATTATTTAATGATTAAATTGAATTGAATTCTTTAATAAGTAAAATTGATCTTTTGAATAAGTGAATTTTTCTTCGTAAATAATTGAAATTGAGTTTTCTTTATTAAGTAAGTTTTGGAAAATTATTTAAGAAAGTAAATAAGTGAAATTGAATTTCTTTAACAAGAAATGAAAATGTGATATTTTTGGAATTAATGTAAGACTTGTAATTGAAAGAATTGATTTGACGAATTTAATTTAATTCAAAATTGTAAGTTTGACTTAATGAAGTTGAACTTAAGAAATTGATTTAATGATTTGGAAATTTAATAGAAATTGTTTTGAATGATAAAGTAACTTAACGAATATTGAATGAAATCGATAAATGAGTTTAGATTGATTTGAATGTTAAATAAAATTTATTTAAATGATTTCGGAATGAAACTTATATACGAATTTGAATCGATATTTGAATTGTTTTAAATAGAAATTGAATTTGAATTATAAGATTTTGAAATGGTAATTTGGAAGTTTTGAAATGTAAATCATGGAAATTGATTTGGAAAGACAAATGAAATGTTGGTTTATAAATCCTAATTGGAATTGAATTTGATTTGGTTTTGAAATTTATTAAACGACCAATCGGTGTAATAATCACGGAAGTTATTAAAGAGACCGGAATCGGTTATGGATATACTCTCTATCTAAACCGAAAACCACTTTAATAACTATACGCGGAGTGATGATCCAGAATGAAGTGGTTGGAATGATGTACGCGATGATTGAAGAAAGTGAACGATAATGGATAGCCTTGACACTTGTGTCAAATTGGAAATGACTAAAACAGGAGCCGTGCCGGGCCAATGGAGGATTAGCTACCTCAAGTGGACACACTTCTTCGAACTACTTATTACTTGTTTTCGATTGGTGCACCCTTGATTTTGGGAGTGTTGTTTCACGGTGTTGCGGGCGCTGCGGCGTTGCGTTCTCACCAGTCCGGATCAGGCGAACGGTAGTATCACTACCTTGGGTATTGCCTCATGTGCCTTGTCATACTTGTATTCCATTTATGCGCGACCACTACGATTTTGATTTGTACCTTTAGTATATGGATTGCCCTCTGGTGACTTCCGGTTTTGGGGAAACTACGGTCTTGTATATGCTTTTGGGAATAAAAATGTGTTAAGGGTGGAATGGGCCATGACTTAACGCTATTTTGATATCTTATTATTACTGATAGACATTATCTACTTATCGTACATTACTACCTAGTAGATAGTTTAACGGATCCTTAAAGGATGGTTATTCCAAACATCCTTTGAGTTACTTGTATTTCAATTGCTATTTCACTTGAGTTGGATTTATTAATATAAGAATGTTAATCCTGACTCGAGTGTCTTGTGTTTTGCTTTACGCTCGGGTCAGACTGAGTGGTTCAGCTTTCGAGACTCACCTTTGGAATTGGAGCTTTGCTTGAAGATCCAGCCATCTATTCTGCTTTCAGTATTCGTTGATTCCAGTGTTGTATTCTGATTTGTATCCGATGTATCGTATTACTCTTCTGTTGTAAACTCTGATGTATTTTATACATTTATATAGTAGCTCCATGAACTACTATCTCTTTTATTTCCGCTGCAAATTATTACTCTGTGTCTGTGATCTGTGATTATATTTATTTACTGTATATGTTCAGTTTTGCCAAATTTAAATTAACAACGCGTTATTTTGAGCAATTCAACTCCGGCATGAGTGTCTACCTATACACTTATAATGGTTGCGAATGGTCCAAAATTCTGGGTCGTTACAAGTATCTTATGATATAAATGCATGCACCAATTTGCATGCTTTAGCAACCTCAATGAAAAGTTCTCTTCTCTTATCTGAACTAACACTTCAACAAGCACAGTCCTCCTTGAAAAATGAAAACATTCAGACTTCACCAACCCATCCATTACCACATGACAATGAAACTCTGACACACTCAAACCTACCATGCATGCAGAATACTACAAACAAATTCATACCTATCTCTGATGCAAACTTAAACAATAATGATTTTTAACCTTCTCCTCAAACAAACATCATCCTAACTGAACCAATATCCCCTCAAAGCCCAAACCTTCTGCACATTGGCACCAACACAATATTCCACATACCACATGCTTCTCCTCACCATAATAACCGTTATCCCGCCTTTTGGCAAGGCCGTGACACCAAGGAATTGACTAGTAACCAATGACGGTTCGTCTAAGAGATCGGTTATACACAGGCTCCCCATGGATATCGACAAATTTTGTCCGAGTCCGGTTCGAGCTAAAATTGATATGACACGATAAGCGAAGCTATGACAGCCAACGTTCCAAATTTCAAGTCAATCCGAGTTCGTATGCTCAAGTTACAATCGATGCAAAATGAAGGGAACAACTTAGTTTTCGTATCCATAGTTAAGCCTCTATTCGAATCCATCACTTTCGTATCGATCAGAATGGCAGCGCCCTCGCATTCGTCCAAGAGCCTCAATTCGAATCGATCGAGTTCAACTCCATCGGCGAAGCCACTGTTCGAATCGATTGTACAATGACCACTTCGTGTCCATCACAGAGCCTTTGTTCGAATCCATCAGGACGCGCCACTTCATGTCCATCACAGAGCCTTTGTACGAATCCATCTAGGTGGAAGCCTTTATCGATATGAACTAAGCCACACCATCGATGCGAACAGAGCATAACAATTGATGCGAACCGAGGAGCCTCCATCGATGCGAACTGCGCATCTTTTATCGATACGAATAAGGCAATACCATCGATACGAACAGGGCAAAAGTCCTAGAACGACTCGATCAACTCGACATCAAAGGCGGAGTGATCCAGAGATTAAAGTGCCACATCATCGAGTCGAATAGGATCGAGTCGAAATGAGGGAGTCGAACGAAACAGCCAACCGAAGATCCTAATTCGTATCGATCATATCTCCTAATCTACAAGTCCAAATGCTATGAAATTTTCACAGAAGCTTACGTGCATGCTGAAGAATGTCCACGCCAAATTTTGACTCCATTGGATGAAATCTTGATCGATACGAAATCCATTCGTATCGATCACGGATCGGGCCAAAACTTCACGGGCGCGGGCGCGGGCCTAGTCACGTCCCAGAGGGGGTCTCCCGAGATCTGAGCGAAATATCAGCCTCCTACACCTATAAATAGAGCCCCAGGGCATACAGAAAAGGAGGCTTCTTCTTCTTCGAATTCTCCAACGCCCAGACTCTGCCGGATCCAGATCTAAACTCCATAGCTGCTGCCAATAACGAAATTCACTGCTGTAAATCATCATTATCTGCTGTAATTCGTTGAATTCACTTGTAATCATCAAAGAAACATCAATAAAGCAATCAACTTCATAGTGGACGTAGGCAACACGCCGAACCACTCTAAATTCTTGTGTTTCTGTGCGTTCTTATTACTTTCATAATCTGTTTTTGGAGTTTTTATTAGATAATCCTCGTTTTCCATTTAATTTCTTCATTTTATCTCTTCAAAAACTTCCGAAGAGTGTTGTCCCCAATTTTGGTACAAACACTTTTGTGCTTTCACTGAGAAAAAACCTAATTTTTCTCCTGCTCCTTGGATATCCTATCGATACCGGATTGCATAAATCCAAGAAGAAGATCCAGATCTCTAACTTTGAAATCCTTCCATTCTATTCAGATCTGAATCAGATCTAGGAAAGGACTTTCATCAATTCACCATGGTAAGTACACGGACTACCTCGACAACTGCTGATCAGGGAGGACGGGATAGGCAGAATCTCGCGCAATTGCCTCCATCAAACCAAGATGCTGCCGGACCTTCAGATCCAACATGCCCGGTTACCAGACAGAAGTTTCAGATGCTGCTTCAAGAATTGACCCAGAGTCGCCAACAGCTAACTGAACAACTGCGCGCCAACACTGAGTTGACCAACCAGTTAAATCGCCAAAGGCGTAGAAGATCCAGAAGAGACCAAAGTTCTTATTCTTCCACAGAGAGTTCAGCCTCATCTGATGATCATCACCGATCCACACGCCCACGGCTGGATGTAAGCTACACCCAGGCTACAGGACGCCAACCTGCTTCGAATCTTGGGCAACCCAGAACTAGACCATCCACTAGTCATCATACAGGACCTTCATCCCGACGAGGTGCTGCTCCTTATCATGTCATAGGCAATATTGCTACCACCACCACTACTGAACAAGGGGTTGATGCTGGAAACCGAACTGATCCTTATCAAAGCCAGCGAGAGCATACTCCAGAGCCTTATGTCCCTGAGAATGTTGAACCAAGGAGGCGAGCCACGGACCATCGACCGCGTCCGGTCCAGACTCGCGCTGTGGAACCCGACCACACCTTGGCACATCATGCTCCTAATATCCGAATGCCGGATATACCAACAATGATCCGCCAAATGATCCATGAAAGTCAGGGTCTCTCTAATGGCGACTGGGGAATCTCCCGGAGTCATACCCCTTTCACCGATGACATATTATATGATGAACCACCTCGGTGCTTCAGGATGCCAACTTTGCCGGTATATGAAGGCAGTTCTGATCCCAATCAACATATCCTGAAATATGAATGGCTGATGAATGCCACAAGGGCTGATGATGCAGTCAAATGCCGTAGTTTTCCCATTTCTCTGGGGGGCATTGCAACCATGTGGTTTACTCGTTTGCCACCACGATCCATCTCTAACTTTGACCAGATGGCCACCAAGTTTGTTGAACAATTCTGTATGCACGTGGCGAGGCCTAAAGACGTTAACATTCTGTCTAGTGTTACATAGCTCCCGGAGAAACACTTAGACGTTACTTGGAACGATTCCATGCTGCGTGTGCAGAAATAAGCAATCCCAATGACAACTCTATCCTAATGGCATTGACTAAGGGGATTGATGTTGATTCCGAGTTTGGAAATTGGTTAGTTGGGAAGCCACCTGCGTCATTGGACCGTTTCTATTCCAAGGCAGCCCAATTCTTGAGAAAGGAGGATGCGAAACAGTCTAGGAAGCAGGACGACGCAGGGCACAACATCGAAGGAATTCAGAGTAACATCGCCGTTAAACAATCCGGAGAGAGTTCTGGAAAAGTTTAGTTGAACGTGCAAAATAAACAGAATCAGTAGAGGGACAATGGAAATCAGGGCAAGAAGCGAGATCAGAATCGTGGTCCACAACGTAGAGCTCCCATGTACGATAACTATACTCCATTGAACACGTCATTGGAAAATGTGTATTTGCAGACTTTTAACACCATGCAATACAAAAAGCCTGCCTCGAAACCGTCAACAGAAAGACAAGTTCAGACTGGGAAGTTTTGTAGATTCCATGAGAGTTATGGCCATAACACAAATGAGTGCCATCATTTACAAGATCTCATTGAGAAACTGATACGCGAACGGAAGTTGGATCAGTATGTGCGAACGCCGCAGTCAGGTGGTGCGGGCCCATCGAATCAGAATCGTGCGCCAAATCCGGAAAGGCAGGAGGAACCCGCTCGTACTGGCGGGAGGTTGGTTATTAATACAATAAGTGGTGGCCCTCATCCAGCAGACCGAAGCTGGAAGGAAATGGAGTCGTATGCCAGCTCTATCAGGCATGTGGACTTCGAGTGCTATAGTAGTTTTGATGAAGGGGCTCCGGCCAAGCAACAGAAGACGATGACAGATGACATCGTGTTCAGAAACAGAGACGCAGATAAAGTGGAAGCCACCACCATTGATCCACTGGTCATCTCAGCTCAAGTAGGTCCTTCTTGGATAAAGGGGATCTTAGTTGACGGTGGAAGCTCTGTGAATATTTTGTTCAAGCGAGCTTATGATCAAATGAGAATGGAAGCCGCAGACTTGAAACCTTGTCAATCCCGAATCCATAGTTTCAACGGAAGTGCTACTATACCCACTGGAATGGTGGAACTGCCAGTGGAGTTGGGAGTTGGAGAACGTCGGAGAGTACGGATGTTACAGTTCGTTGTTTTGGACATAGACTCCCCTTATAATGCTTTCCTGGGCCGACCGACCCTCACTGAATTCAGGGCATCCATCGCCCCGTGGTGTTTGACTTTAAAGTTTCCCACTAATCATAGAGTGGGAATCATTCAGGGAGATCAGGCTACTGGAAGAGCCTGTTATGTCGCAGAGCTGCGGGAGGCGCAGCGAAAGGAGAAAGGAAAGGGCGTAGAGGAATCTCTCTACGTCCGCTTTGCTGATAATTGACAATTAACGCCCGGGCCTAGGCCCGGGCACCCCAGCCAATTCCAAAGGGATCTTGACCCAAGAGAAGCTGAAGACGAAGAAGAATCTAAAGAAAGTCAAGCATCCCCGGCCAAACTGACGATTGATGTCCCAATTGACGATGACGATGATTCAAAAATGATAAAGATTGGGTCTCAGCTAAGCCAGCAAACTCAAGAGGAATTGGTTGAATTTCTGCGGGCGAATCTTGACGTATTCGCCTGGACGCATTCTGACATGTGTGGGATCTCGCCGGACATTGCGAGCCACACACTGAATATTGACCCGCGGCATGTCCCGGTCAAACAGAAAAGGCGTGGTATGGATCCAGAGAGATCTGCCGCCTTTAAAGAAGAAGTAGAAAAGCTTAAAGCGAACGGGTTCATTCGAGATGCTCTATATCCTGAATGGGTGTCGAATCCCATGCTCGTCCGAAATCTGAACGGAAAGTGGAGAACATGCGTCGACTATTCTGATCTGAATAAAGCTTGTCCCAAAGACAGTTTCCCGCTTCCCAGAATTGATCAGCTTGTAGATTCGACAGCTGGGCATGAGCTCTTATCCTTCATGGATGCGTATTCTGGCTACAATCAGATACCGATGCATTTACCTGATCAAGAACATACCAGCTTCGTAACCAATCTGGGACTTTATTGCTACAAAGTTATGCCATTCGGACTTAAGAATGCCGGGGCTACTTATCAATGATTGGTTAATCGGATGTTTGCCAATCAAATCGGGAAAATAATGGAAGTATATGTAGACGACATGCTTGTGAAGTCACAATTTTCCACTGACCATGTTAAAGACTTGGAAACTATGTTCAACATACTTCGAGAATACAGAATGAAGCTCAACCCACTGAAATGTCACTTTGGAGTTGCATTCGGAAAATTCCTCGGGTTTATCGTCAACGCTCGGGGAATCGAAGCTAATCCTAAAAAGATTTGGGCAATCAGAAATCTTGAAACTCCGAAAACTATAAAGCAAGTCCAAAGTCTCAATGGGAAAGTAGCAGCATTGAGCAGGTTCATTTCAAAGTCCATTGACAAATGCATTCCCTTCTTCGATCTGATCCGAAAAGGAAAACGAAACTTTGAATGGACCACGGAGTGTGAGGGCGCTTTCCAAGCACTAGTTCATCATCTATCCACACCACCTATCCTGTCAAAGCCTATTGATCATGAGAAGTTGTACATATACTTGGCGATATCAGAAAATGCTATCAGCGCTGCCTTAGTTCGAGAAGAAGACAGGATACAGAAGCCAGTATACTACATCAGCAAGCGATTGACTGGGGTTGAAAGGAATTATTCGAAATTAGAGAAGTTGGCTTATTGCCTTGTTATTGCATCAAGAAAACTCCGATCGTATTTCCAGGCACATCCCATTGTTGTTTACACCGACCAGCCGTTACGACAGGTCCTTATGCGGCCTGAGACGTCTGGTAGATTACTCAAGTGGAACATCGAATTGAGCTAGTTTGATATCACTTACACTCCAGGACGAGCCATTCAAGGATAAGTCCTAGCCGATTTTATAGTTGAATTTACTGTTCCAGAGGACTTGCCCGAAACTAGTGAATCTCCCGAACATGTCTGGAAGCTTTATACCAACGGCACATCAAACGACCGGTGTTCGGGCGCTGGTGTTGTACTTGAAACCCCCAAAGGCCGATCTATATGTTATGCTTTGAAGTTCAATTTTCATGCGACCAATAATGAAGCTGAATATGAAGCCCTCTTAGCTGGTTTGAAACTTGCTAGAGATTTGAGAATTATCATCGTGGAAGTTTACTGTGATTCATAGTTAGTCGTGTGTCAAGTACGGGGAGAGTATCAAGCGAGAGATCGAAGGCTGGCTGCTTACTTAGCTTGAGTTCAGGAAGTACTGAATCAGTTTGATTATTATGCCATTTATTGTATACCTCGAGAACGCAACCAAAAAGCCGATTCATTGGCAAAGCTAGCCAGCACATGTGAAGCTCAGCAAATGGGACTCGTTCCCGTAGAAACGTTATCTTCTCCAAGCATTGACCGGGCAGAAATAGACTGGGTATGCGAAACCGTCCCCGAAAAGGATTCATGGATAACTCCACTCAGAAATTACGTTGAGCATGGAACCCTGTCGGAGCGCAGGAGTGAAAAAAGACAAGTTCTTACTCCGTTCCTTTACTCCGGTGTATCGCTCATGATGAAGTTAAACGAGTATTACACGATGTGCACATGGGAGAATGTGGCGATCACACAGGGGGGCAAGCACTTGCCAAGAAAATACTTCGGTACGGATATTACTGGCCGACTATGAATCGTGATGCGTCGGATTATGCAAAAAAATGTGATAAGTGTCAAAAGTATGCTCGAATTCCTAGAGCCCCTCCTACCGAGATAACGCAAATGGTCAGCCCATGGCCGTTTGCAATGTGGGGGCATCGACATCATTGGTACTTTACCTCTGGCAAAAGGTGGTGCGAAATACGCCATCGTCACAGTTGATTAATTCAAAAAGTGGGCTGAAGCTGAAGCTCTTACTACCATAACGACGAAGAAAGTAATCAAATTTGTAGTCTGCAACATCATCTGTCGATTCGGTCTCCCACATACCATTATTACGGACAACGGAACCCAATTCGATAGTGCTGAATTTAAAGATTTCTGCAACCGATTTCACATCCAAAAGAAATTCTCTACAGTTGCACACCCTCAGGCGAACGGACAGGTCGAAGCGGTTAATAAAGTTATAAAGTCCATTTTGAAAAAACGACTGGAAAAGGTCGGGGGCAAATGGGTCGATGAACTTCCTATGGCTTTATGGGCTTACCGAACAACCCACAAGACCGCGACCGATCACATTCCATTCTCTCTCTCTTATGGTTTAGAAGCCGTTATTCCGGTTGAGCTAGAAGTACCTTCTCATCGTGTGACATACTATGATCCAAAGACGAATGCTATATTACTTGCTGAATCTCCCGATCTATTAGATGAGAAGTGTGAAGAGGCTAATTTGAGGGCAGCCGCGCATCGAAGTCGAGTCGCCCGATTGTACAACGCCAAGGTCTGCCCGCAAACCTTTGAACTAGGCGATCTCGTCCTGAAAAGAATTTATTCGGTTCCTTCGCATATGAAGCCGACATGGGAAGGACCGTATGTTATTGAACGAAGGCTCGGAGATGGCACATTCAAACTATCGACCGTTGATTGTCTTACCCTACCAAGAGCCTGGAATAGCAAGAGTCTTTGTTGCTACTACACATGACAGGCTATGTTTATTCATTTAGTTTATTTTCCATTTTGCAATTTGTTTATGCATTTCGAAATTAGAATTTGTAATAAGGCAACTGACTTTGCCCTATTTTCTTATTTCAGCAATAAAATGCAATCTCTTCGAGCCAAGCTGTGACTTACTTGAAATGCTTCGTATGATCATCACTATGCACGGAGAGCTAAGTTTCACCATACGGTGGAATTTATTCAAATAGGGAGTGACTGTGATGCAACCGGTCACTCGCTAAGTGAAACCCGAGATCGGGGACAAGCCATCACATCAAAGTCAAAAACGGATTGATACACGACAATCCCTCACTTAACTCCCGGTTCCCAGAGTGCGAACTGGAGTATCAAAATACGTCTACGAAGAGGGTGGATCCGTCTGCCTAACGACTTCGTCCGTATCTGAACCAAGTTTGAGGAAGGTGGACCTGTCCATCTAACGACCTCGCTTGTTAACTCAGGGTGGATGTGATCCGACCATCCATGAACCTAATACACCTTTCGTTCCCAGAGTGCGAGCGAAATCCAAAAACATACAGTAGATGTGACTGACCGTCTGCTTATCAACTCTGGATTCCCAGAGTGCGAAACGGAGTATAAACATCAACTCCGGATTCCCAGAGTGTGAAACGGAGTATAAACATCAACTCTGAACTCCCAGAGTGCGAGTCGGGGTATAAACATCAACTCCGGATTCCCAGAGTGCGAAACGGAGTATAAACATCAACTTCAAGTTCCTAGAGCGTGAATTGAAGTATAAATATCAACTTCGAGCTCCCAGAGTGCGAGTCGGAGTACAAAGGTCGATTCCAAGTCCCCAGAGCGCGGACGTATGACTTAAACTTGAGCCGGCGTGACCAACCGACAATAAACAAATAAGGATCCCCGAAGTGCGGATATGATCATCGACAATCGGACAAGCGTGAATAAACCGCTCAATCTCCGCTTGTCTCAAACATTCATTCAGTGGCAATAGACTCAACATGTTATAAGTGAGAAGCAATCGCTGACTGATGTTCCACAACTCATCCCCGAGACCGGGGGGGGGGGGGGGCAGGACTTAAGCATCGACCATTGACTGAAGCGATGCGACGTCAAAATTCAACTCGCTTCTTCAAAAAACGAACGGCCAGATCGATTTAAAGGTTTATAAAAAATAAATTAAAAAAGAAAATTGTAAATTGTTGTATTATATAATCGTATAAACTTCTAAATGATATAACTTCGTCATACGAGGTCTGTTTCTGACGAAACAAGTTGCGTTGGGTCCGTATTGATGAGCACTACATTTTAGAGCTAGTTTGGAGTTGATTGGAGCTAGTGTAAAATTTGGGTAAAATTAAACGGCTGTTTAATTTTATTCGGAATAAAACACTACAACTGCTATTGGAAGCAATGTGAGTACAACTCACTCTTTCTGACTCACGGATATTTTTATATAAGTGAGAATAAATGTTATTTATGCTGATTGATGATTGTTTGGATGATATATGATATATTGTGTATATATTGATTAGTATTTGGATATATACCTGCCTATTGGAGCAGATGAGACCCTATATGTTCCCGTGTATAAGCGGATGGCCCTTTGTACGCGCATCTGCCTTGAAGTGGACATTGTACGCATATTCTCATATGTATATTTGTTGCAGGTAACAGGTTGGACGGATCCAACTGGATTCCTTACCAGTATTGGTTTATTTACAGATATTGTGATATATTTTTTTATCATGTGATATATGATGTTTGGATGTCGTGATTGATGTATTTAGTGCTTTTGCAGCATTGGGCCTATTTTGGAAATTTAAAAATGTTAAAGTGATGTTTTCAAATCAAGTGATTTTGAAAATAGATGTTTTATTGATTTTTGAATTTGGTAAAGGAATTAAATTCACGATTTTGGACATTGAATTATCCTTTAGATTAAATGTGTAGAAGTATGGGAATTTGTTAAGGAACTAAATTCACGATTTTGGACAGTGAATAATATATTGAATAAAATGGATATTTTTGGAAAGTGATATTTTAAATGTAGTTAAATGGTTTTAAGGATGTTTTAAAATGTGTTAAGGATCGAAACCATTGATTTCAACATTCATTGTTGAAATAGACGTTTTCGAGAAGTAAGGAAATGATGGACTATAACACTGTTGATATAGTAAATGATTTTCGAAAGGAAATGTTTTTGTATAGTATTAGGATTTATATATCTACCTTATTTTCAAATCCCTATACTGTTGATTTTGGGTTGTCGTAACGATGTTTTACGCAACATTCGTTTTGACCCAAATAAATGTGTTTAAAGAGAATGTTTTCTTTAAAGAATAAAATATATACTTAATCCTGATTTAAGTATATGTAATATTTTCTAAGTGTTGAAAATAAAGAGAATTGTGAATTACTTATTTTTACATAAGTATATGGAAAGGTTTTCCAAAGTTGAAATGGTTTTGAGATTATATCTTTTTAAAGGATTCTCGTATTCAAAGTGAATATTTGGCAAGTGATTTAATTAATAAAAGATTAATTGAAGGGCCTAGTGATTGTATATGGTGCTAAATATTTGTTTGTTTGCTTTAATAGTTAAATAACTGACTATCAAATTTGGTCATTTTAGTTCCTCGACTTGGTGTGGGAATTATTTAGTCGTACACTTAGTACGTAGCCTTCTGTGTAGGCTTGATTATCGTTTGTGTTGAGGATGTTGATTCGTTAGTGTGGAGTATTACTCCAATCTATCGAGCTTCCTTCTTGGCCCGAAGGATAGCAAGTTGAAAGTTGGAGACGTGATAAGTCTATGAGACTTAGTTTCTGTGTGAGGTTGAGAAACGCTTTTGCGTTGTTGGTGCGAAGAGACCGAGATCAGATTTATCTGAAAACCACTTCGGACCAACGTATATGCGACGATTGTGCAGGTTGGTTATTAATGATATTGATATTCCAGATTTTCATAGTGGAGGACTTCTTGTTGATCGTTTGGGGTTAAAATCCCAATATACATCCAGTAGCAGTGGTCTCTTCATTATGAAATATCCAATGCAAGGATTATTCGCTACTAATCCTTGGGATTTCCCAACCGAATGTGGTAGGAAAGTGCCTTCGGTTTGTCCCGTTCCTGGACAACTTGTATGAATGTTTGTCTAACATTGCATTTCTGAAGATTACGTACATTGGTTTTTACAAACCTACATCTGTTTGGTGGCGGAGAAGGCAATTTCTCTTAGCTTAACACCCTTCCTTGAGACGTACGAGCTCAAGGGTTGTATTTTTGTGAAAGGCAATTAGTAGTCAACGAAAATGGCCATGTGGCATTCATAGTGAGGTGATTGTGATTTGTGAAAGGTAATCGTTACCTTAGGCCTCATCAACCGGAAATGACCATCCTCTTCTAGATATATCTTTACATGCTTTGACGTCGTGTATCTGATTAATGTGGTTTGTATGCTATGAGGGTCCTCGGTAAAGGTCGGTAACGACCAGAGGATTATATATTCGGTACCATCTAGTTATAGAGGTGGGTCGGTCTTGTATTGGTAGAGGATCCTTTGTGATGGTCCTCGGTACATTCCTCTAGAGATGTACTGCCGGAAAGTAGTCCCTTCACCTGGTCATTTGTATGGAAATCCAAACCCCACTACGAGCTGCGATTTTGTTTGTAAAGGCGAAATGAATAGCCTCGAAATGCTATATGGGTAACCATTTCAAATATGATTAATATTATTTGTATACTAGACACTAGTATAATATAAGAGGATTTGATATGAAATGTTTTAGTTATCGTAAGGTAAAAACATGTCCGTGTTTATGTGTGGGCGTGTCTTACAAGATACTTTTATTTTGAAAGGAAAAGTTTGGTAATTGTAACAACCCGTAAATTTTTAATAATTTTATTTGTTTTATTAATATATTTAATTGAAATTTTGTGAAATTTTAAATAATAAAATTTTGAAATAAAAAGTTGATATTTGGAATACGTCTATTTAAACATAGCAATTGGTAAATTTTCATCAGAAAATATGCAAGTGGATTTTATTGTGTAATTCTATTTCAGTTCCAATCAGTTAAAAATTGATAGTAATGAAATGTTTTTCAAACCTGAATATTTTTATACCGAAAATTTATAAATCATCTTCTGAGTGAGACGTCGTATTTCGTTTCTCCAAATTTGGACTTCTATTGCTCCGTTCATCTTATTTCTGACAGACTGGCAGCATTTTCGGTACCGATGTCGACTTTTGATCGGATAATCGTACCACTGATATGTATATACCATTTTGATCGTCTCGTCATGCTGATCTCTATGGTATATTCAATTGTAAATTTCGAAGTCAGGAAAACAGTGAAATCTACTGAACAATTTCCGTATCGATTCCGCAATTTGCCTTTTGATTTCAGTGATCATTCATTTACTCACCCGTTGGAAACCAAATTGTCACAACCTTTTACTTTTCCCAAAAATCCAAACTGTGACCATTACTATTCCCACTATTCACGTTTTTTTTATCCAGCGTGCTCATTGCTATTCTCTTTTTCTTGTGTATATTCTTCATTTGGAAAAGAAAACAAGTTAAGCTTTCATTTTTCCTATAGGATTCTTCAATCTACATATCTGCTCCTCCTGACCGCGTTTGAGACCCCAACGCTCCGCCTCCTTGCTGCCGATCACAAATCCATTCCCTTCAGATACGAGCTTCCCTCCTCTCTCTCACCTGCGCGCGCAGCTATGTCAACCCGCCTCCTCCCCTCTTCTGCTGTCACATTTTTGATTGGTAATATAGTTATTTGTTGTATATAAATTTCTTTCATTTGTAGTTTTATATATATTTATTCAAGTATACGCAATTTTTTTTAACATATATATATATATATATGAGAGGTATATTTTTTTTTATATGTTAGTCGTATAAACCATATAATACGTAAGTTATAAAAGCTGCATGATCTGTTGTTTTATATTTAATTTTTTTTTTCATACACCCATATATTTTCTCTGACTTGGTTTGATTTAGAAATATATTTGTTTGCATCTTTTTTTTCTCTTTTCTCCGATCTATACATATTGTTTATAAATATACTCTAAATATAACTATTCGTTTATAAATATAAATCTGCTGTATATAATGATATATATTACTAAAGTAGTTGTACTTGTATGGTTTAAAGTACATAATAGAAAAAAACAAAGATGTTAGTTTAATGTATGTATATATATATGTATTTTCGTATGCTTTTTGGTTTGCGGGTTTTTCCTGTAATGATATACAAGATCTGTTATATATATGTAGAGTTATATAGGTATGTATATAATATGTTGCATATATATATATTATATAAAGTTACACAAGTTTGTATGTACGTGTGTTTACTTGCTTACTTATATATATATATATATATGCGTGTGTGTGTAAGTTTTATATACATATTTGTTAACATATAATCAGTAGAGCTTTGTAAGTTAATATATATATGAGTATACATAGTTAAAATAGTTGTTGCATGCGTACATAAGCATACATCCTGTAGTTTTCCTGTCGCATGCTTTTGTTGAAATATATTTATATTTTATAAGTTGCTTACATATTTTTCCTTTTACTTAGTTTCAAGCCTCCACATATATTTGTTTATATATATACACTATTTCGGATTAAGTTGATTTTTTTACTAAGTTTATAATAAATATTGTTTTAAGTATAACATATAGTGTTTATATATATATATATTCTTTTTCAGTTTTAAACTTTTGGTTTGTTGGTTGATTTCACAAGTTATATAAATATATATATATATAAGTTCACTTATATTAATTATCTTTATCGATTTAGTTCTGATTTGTTCTCATCAATTCCTATATATTAGCTTGTTCGTCGAATTCATGTCAACCTTGTTGTTTTGGATTCGTGCTTGGAATTCGTAACTCAACTTCATTGTCTATCTCTTTAGCCTCAAAAGGTGAGCAATCACTCACGATTAATGTTCTTATATTTATTAAATTTGATTTCAATTGAAACGACAATTGAAATATGCTGCTGTTAGATATTTACATTGCTATATATATGACATTATCTGTATCTGTTCACTTGTGACATCTAACACCATTATCTGATATTTATCACTGATGATATATGCATGTTATATTATTATCATATCTGTTATCACTCTGCAATGGGTTGAAATGATACATACCCGAACGGACTTTAGAATAGGAGAAAATCGTTATGGATTGAAATGATAGACACAAGCGATTTTCATTTGAATTGAATTTGGGATTGCGGGTTGAAATGATATATACCCATATATATTTTAAATTGCGGATTGTAATGATTAATATCTGTATCACTTGACCATAGGATAGAAAATTATATACAGACACCGTTGGTCTTTATATAAATATTTTAAAAAATGATTTCTATGGTTTTTGAAAAGAAATATATGGTTTTAATAAATATCAATTTTAAAGATTTATTAAAGTTGATTTAATAAAGTTGATAAATAATATGTTTAAGTATTTATTTGATATCTATATTTTTAAATATAGAGTTTATAATGATTTGAAATTATATTTATTTAAGAATTTTTCTTAAATAAGTTGATTTGAAATTTTAAAGCTTTGATTTTATAACTTGAATTTGATTAAAAGTGACTTAAATGAATATTTCAAATTTATATAAATTTAAATGGGATATTTTGTTTATTTAAATTTGTAAATTAAAGCTGTATTTAGATATTATTGAAATGATTAAGTAAATATTTCAAAACTAATAATAATAAAGTGAATTTGATATATTTATATATATAATTATCGAATTTAGTTTTGAAATGTTGAATATATTGGCTTTGATTAATATTAAAATTTGAATGGATTATTTTATGGTTCAAATATGTATTTGAAAATCGATAATTTGAAATGATTTATTGTGAAACAGAATTGAGTTGGAATTGATGATTTGAGATTTGATTAAATTTGAATTTGGAATTCGAATTTATTTGAATCGATTTGTGAAAGTCGAGGAAACTATTTTATTTTATAAAGTAATTTTAAATTTTATTTAAACTATTGTTATTTTACTTTATAAATTATTTTAATATAAACTATTTTAACTTATAACTATTTATATAAACAATTTTTATTTATAAACTATTTTAACATATAACTATTTATATAAACTATTTTTATTTATAAACTATTTTAACTTATAACTATTTATATAAACTATCTTGTTTATAAACTATTTTATTATATATACAAATTTTAATATCTAAACTGTTTAAGAGGAAAGGGTTATGATTTCCAAAATGCTATGATTTCAAAGCTGTGATTTCCAAAGTGTTTTGATCTTTAAAAGACTACGATTTTGAAAGCGTTATAACTTTGGAAAGTGATATGATTTTGGAAATGGATATATATTTGAAGTGAAAATGATATTGTATTGATTTGGTTTTTGAATTGGAAATGATATTTTGGTTTAGAAGTATAAACTATTTTGAAATGACCGCGGTGTTATAATAACGTTTGGTTGTTAAAGAGACCGGGATCGGATATGGACATACTCTCTGTCGATACCGAAAACCACTTTAACAACTGTGTACGCGGTGGAGATTCCGGAATGAAGTAGGATGGTGGCGATGATCCTAAAGGTATATACGTGGACCCAACTCCCATGAGTTGGCATAAGGTGGTTAAAACAGGAGCGATCGACGGGCCAATGAGGTAGCACCTCTGATCGGACGCATTTCTTCAATACCATTCTATTACTTTGCGATTGATTTGGTGGCCACCCTTCGATTTTGATTGGGAGTGTATTCCGAGGTGGGCGGTAGTGGCTGCTATGCGTTTCCAACAGCCCGGATGCGTAATTGGTATATCTACCCTGGCATTTCCTAGTTGTGCCGTGTCACCTACCATAGCGAGCTTTACTACAAGTTTGGATTTCTCCCGTAGCCTATGGAGTATTGAGGGTAGCCCTCGATTTGGGAGTATGCTAATACTGGATAGACTACTGGAACTATTACGTGTTAAGAGGAATATTGGGTCACTCCTTAATGCTATTTAAAAGTAAGTTTATTTTATTATTAGACATTATTATAATAGCGAATATTACTACATAGTAGATAGTTTAACGGATCCTTAAAGGATGGCTATCCCAAACATCCTTTGAGTTACTTGTATTTCAGTTGATATTTCACTTGAGTTGGATTTATTGATATAAGAATGTTAATCCTGACTCGAGTGTTTTGTGTTTTGCTTTACGCTCGGGTCAGACTGAGTGTACCAGTGTTCGAGACTCACCTTTGGAGTTGGAGTTTCGCTTGGAGATCCAGCTATATCTATTCAACTTGCAGTTATTCAGTTGATTCCAATGATGTGTTCAGATCTTGTATTTGACTATTGTATTGAGACATCTATGTATTCGAGACTTTTGTTGTATATTGTTTAACTTTGTAATATATATATATATATATATATATATAGTAGCTTCATGAACTACTATTCTTTTGCTTCCGCTGCATTATTGTTATATTACTCTATGTCTGTGATCTGTGATTATTTTATTTACTGTATATGCTGAGTTTTGCCAAATTATCAATAACAATCTGATATTTTGAGCAATTCAAATCCGACATATATGGATGCGAATGGATGAAAATTTCAGGACGTTACATGTGGTATCAGAGCTTTGGCTCTAGGGAAAGCTTAGCATATATGGTAAATTTATTTACAGAATCACTTTCGTTCAAGCTTGAATTCCTTCTTCTTTGACTCAGTTTCCTTTGAATTTTGGAACGTTCACTTCGGTTCCAAAGTCCACTCTTGTCTCCCCTATTCGTGTTTTCTTGATTCTAGAGTATTCCATAACTCCACTTCGAATAATCTCTATAATAAATCGGCGGTCTCGCCAATCTTTGAATGATTTGTAAAGGGGTGAAACTCCTTTACAACAGGCATTGATTCACCGGAGATTTCTGTATCCTCGGTTTAGATGCTGCTATCTTTTGCTTTACCCGAATTCTATCTCTTGTGATCTGATGTCAATTTGATTCAGAATTCCGCATCGATCGTATTCTTAAAGTCATAGTTGACCCGGTTAAGGTTACCCGAGATTTATATAAATTTATCCATCTTCCAATTTGAAATTCAATCATCTTATCTCCCTATCGAGTCTATCTTTTAGTTGAATTCTATTTGATTAGAGTTCCTCTACTTTGAATCCCATCTTTGCTTTGAAATCCATTCTTGAATTATCGAGTGAGGGAGTGTATTTGTAATTAACATTAAAATGTTTTATATATTGTGTTGTTTGAGTTGTTGATGTTGATTTGGGTTTTCGATCGATTTGTCTGATCAACGCTATCGATAGGATTTCCAAAACACTTGAACAGAGCAAACTGACACAATATTATTTTCAAATTTGGTAAATGAAATAAATTGGTATGATTATATCATATATATAAGTATAATTTTCTGGAATTTAATAAGCTAATTAAATTGGTGGTTTGAAATGATAATATTTGATTATCATTTATTGTTCTATAAATGAATTTATAATATGGTTTATAAATCGATTTAGAGTTTAAATGAATTTAAATAAAGAATTTGAGAATTTAATTTCCGGTGATTTCAAAGTTTGGTTTTAAAGTTTTAAATATATATTATATAAAGTATTTCTGAGTATAAATCGTTTCCAAAGGATTTTAAAGAAGTTTAAATTAGTAATCTTCTCTTTGTCGCTGGAAATTGTTAGTCCTTGAGATGATGGTTTTGATGACAACAACCTTAGAATAAGATTATAAAATATAAATACTAACATTATAGTTTAGATATATATGTATATGTAGGATTTAACCATGCAGGTATCAAGAATGAAGACTGTATAATATAGAGATACAAGACTGATGAATTTAAAGATAAAAAATATCAAGATTGAAGACTCATGAGTATCAAGAATATCAAGAATAGCAAGATTATCAAATAATACAAGATAAGTATTGAGTCTAGAATTATGTTAAAACTTCATAATAGCATTGAAATCTTCACTCCATATTTCATTTGGGGTGGAACCCATTTCTACCTTTTTAGTGGCTTACAAACCCACGACAAGTAGCTTACAAACCTACGACAAGTGGCTTACAAACCCACGAACATCCTGGTTTTGTACAAGTTCTCGAGTCCTGATGTGATGAGATATTCTACAGGAAGAAGCTTGCAAAACTACTTCAAAATGATTTTCAAAACTGCTTTTCAAAATGTTTTAGCCTTAAAAATTATCTTTTCAAATGATTTTCAAAAAGATGTTTTAGCCTTAAAATATTCTTTGATTTTGTTTTTAAATAAACTCTTGTTTTAAACTTCGTTTGTTTTAAACTATCTTTTAATTATAATATATTTATACTTAGATTTAAATATAAAATTATAGTAAAATTATATATATATATTATTCTCTATATTTACTTATGTATTTTAACAATAGTTAAGTATATTTATAAAGTTTAAAATAGTTTTAATATAAGATAGAAGTAATTTTCAAAGAAAAACAAATCACCAAAATTTCCTTTGGGATGTCGACATACCCAAGATACCCATGTCGACATAGTGGAAGTTGGTTTCAAAAATTTGAATTTCAAAAGAAGTGTCTATTCTCCATAACCTTTCACGAATAGACATGGTTGTTGTTCTTCTATAAATAGGGTATGTTTTCAACGAATTTTTAACAATATTTTTTCTGGTTTTCACTCCTCTTCTTCTTCTTCCACATTTCTTTATATATATTCTTACCATTACTCTGTCAAAATCACCATTGAATTTAACTAGATCATTTCTGGTTTGATTCTCTATCACTATCTCGACAAGATCCCAGTGCTATTCAGAGTTATAGGCTTCTTTGTAATCAATCAAGTGAGAAAAGGTGTGATTGTAGCCTTGGAAATCAATCAAGTGAGAAAAGGTGTGATTGTAGCCTAGGAAATCAATTGGGTGAACTTGTTGCCCAGGAAATCAAGTATCTCTACCCAGAGGATTGTGAATCTGGAGTGGTGTACCTCGTGGCCTTGAAATCGAGGGTTGTAATTGTAAAGATTGTTTTTGAAAGGAAATACGTACCTATGTATGGGACTGGATGTAGGGTAACCCTGAACCAATATAAAATCCGGTGTGTTCTTTCCTTTACCGCTTTTACTTCATATTTGCATCTGTGTTCGAATCTGCTTTTACTTCATATTTTCTTTTACTCCAAACTCTATCTCCTGAGATCGAATGTAGATTTATCCCAGAAAATCCACATCGATCTTATTCTTTAAGTCACGGTTGACCCGGTTAAGGTTACCCGCGATTAATTTAAGCTTATCAATCTCCCTACTCAGTTATAATCATCTTGTCTTTTGTGTCCAACCTATCTTCATAATATTTTTTAAAATTGTACTTGTAAATCTATGTTTTGTTTTGTATATTGTGTTGTTTGAGTTGTTGATGTTAATTTGGGTTTCCGATCGATTCATCTGATCAACGCTATCGATAGGATTTCTAAAACACTTTGACAGAACAAACCGACACAATATTATTTTAAAATTGCTAATGAAATAAATTTTATATATCTAAGAAAATTTATGGAACTTAATAAATTGATTTAAATTGATTATTTAAAATGATAATACTTGATTTATCATTTATTGTTCTATGAATGAATTTATAAATAGTTGTTTATAAATTGATTTGGGAACTGAAATGAATTTAAATCAAGGATTTGAGAATTTAATTTCCGATGGTTTCAAACCTTGTGTTTTCATGTTTTAAAAGGATATATTATTTAAAGTATTTTTGAATAGAAATTTGTTTCTAAAGAATTTTAAAGTTTAAAATTTTGTGCTCTTCTCTTTGTCGCTGGAAAATAATTTCGGTGATGACTGCAGCATCATCGACATTCATTTTCGAGTTTCGAAGTGAAGAGATCATTCTGTAGTCTTGCTACAGCTTTGTTTTGGAAAAAAAAATTAATTGATTTGTATTTCTAAAATATGATTTGATTTATAAAATATATAGGTATGTGATTTAAATTTGATTTGACAAATTAAGTACATACACTTATATCTAAATGGTTTGAAAGGAATCAGAAATTTTATTCTTAAAACTTTATCTTAAAGATAATTTCAGTTATAAAAAGAAAATCAAAATTTTTGAATAGATGATTCAAACTTGAAATGACTGAATTGGAAAGTTTTATTTGTATAATACTCAGTTGCATTCAAATATAACTTACCTTAATTTTTAGAAGTTAACAATGTAATTAGATAATATACAATATAAAAAGCTTTTATAAATAAAGTTTGAGTGGTTATAATAAATGTTATACACTTAAATTTTAGTTATAAAAGATTGATAGAGGTAAATAGAATAAAAAGGCAATTGAATAACTTACAATACAAAATGATGTTAAAGGAACTAAAAATAAATTAAAACAGTTATAATAAGTGTAAGTATATTTAACATAGATGATAAAATATATTAATAAGAATAAATTTAACTTTAATTAGAAATAGAGAAGAATTAATTTATTAGGTACATTTGAGTATAAAAAAATGATGATTTTCCAAATCCATGATTTTTAAAATTGTTAATATAGGATGATTAGAGGATAAGATAATGAAATTGGAGATAGTAAGATTTATTTAATTAATTATCAATTTAAGCTGAAACCATGGAAATTTCAAACCTATTATCTTACTTTGTTTTTCAAACTTATTACCTAATTTTGTTTTTCAAACTGTCTTTTGGTTGTTCTTATTTTTCCTTATCTTGAAACAGACTGGTATAGGCCTCTTCCTATAATCTTTCTGTTTAGAAATCTTTCTATAATCTTTAATAATCTTTGCTACTCATTTTGAATCTGAGCACAGCTTTCATCCACAGACCGTCGGTCAAGCGGAAAGCGTGAATCAGATTTTAGAGAATCTTTTCGTGCTTGTGTTCCTGATTCTGGAGAATCTTGGAAAGATCACCACCACCTTGTTAAACTTACCTATAACAACAGTTGTCAAGTATAATTTCAATCTCCTTGTCATCTTGTCTTAATCCTATTTCACTCTATCTTTTCTGTGCTTTCCCGTACCTCATTCCTTTTCGGGGATGAAAAGTTTTGAGTGGGGGAGAGTGTAACAACCCTAGATTTTGCATATAATTTAAAATTTGATTTTTATTTTATTTTGAAATTATTTTTAAGCTTGTTTCATTTCAAACATTTCATTGTTAAATATAAATGTTGATTATTATGTGAGTTATAGTTTCAAACTGATATAAATTGAATATTTTACTAAAAAGTGAAATTCTGGTCAAACTGTTCAATCTTTGACTTTTGAACTTTAAATTTAAATATTTCAAATTCTTAAATTTTATCTTTTATTATGAAAATAGATTTAATTCCATGAATACTGCTTTTCATTTCGTTGAAAACGGACTTATATTGTAGAAGTTATGTAAGTTTCAATTTTGTGTATAAACTGTTTATTTTGCAATATTATTTATTTTAAATCATATAAATTATATTTTTATTGTCATATTTTGTTTTAATATGTGTTAATAGGTTATTTTATGTCTTTTAATATTTTTAAAATAATAATATAAATTTTCTAAAGTATACTTGAATTTATTTCAATTTATAAAGCCTAGTTTCCTATTTTCTGCTATTTTCTTCATTAAAATTTTATTTAAAATTAAATTTTAATTATTTATTTTGTGAATGCATTTTTATTTTATGTTATTATTTATGTTTAAAAATATATTACAAGCTCATATGATTTTTCCAAAATTTATTTCAATTAATTTCAAATTTTCTAGACTAGGTTACTAATTTTAGCTATTTTCTTATTTTAACTTTATATAAATTAATAAATATTATATATATTTTTATATTTTGTTAAAGTTTCGAAATTTTATCTGGTATTATTATTATTTCCTGAAATATAAAGTTATATAAATAAAATAAAGAAATATGAAAAGGTTTTGACCTTTGAATTGCCCTTTGCCTTTTTTGGATTCCGCCTCTTCATTCTCCACACAACTCTTCATTTCTTTTGACATAACTCCCCACACTTTCAGCTGTTATCATTTCTCATTCACGTAAAACACTTTCTCCTTCCTGAAACAAAAAATTCGGCCATCATTTGTTTGGGAAAGTTTGGTAAAAACCTTTGTTCTTTTATCTATTTTCTTCTTATGTTGATTTTCTAGTTGAATTCTTGCACTTGTTTCACCTCTTTAGGTTCGGCCATAGCCTCCTTGACTGCCTAGCTGCCTTCACCACCTGTTGGCACACCACCACCACCACATCCTCACCAACCATCCATGCCATGACCCCTTGGTTGATGAGTATTCATCAATCTATCCAAACACCACCAATACTTGCATAGCCGAGCACTACCTCACATCCACCACTTCACCACCCCCTTAGCCGCCCCCTACATCACCTCCACCACCTCCAGCACCTCCAGCACTCTCGGCCACACCATCCCAGTGGACCCCACAGTAGTGGCCGTGGCACCTAAGGCTTTGGCCGAGCCCCAAAAATCAAGACAAACCCATATATGCTTGTTTTGTGATATTGCTTGCCTTCACCCACTTTTGCACCATCATCCAAACTTGTTGGCCGACCCCTACCCAACCCAAACCTGATCCAAACACCTGCTATTATCTTGTATTTACCCTTATGACTGAGCCTAGCAAAGGTTGGAAGCAAGTGCAAGCATTCCAATGCGATCCTGTGCAGTTTATTATAGCATAGTTTAATCGTTGTCAGTTTGGAACTTATTGTTGTTATATTATTTTTGTTTGATGTGGATCCAAGGAATTTGACTTTTGGCTCCTCCATTCAAATCTGTGTCGTGCTTTCGTGCTTGTGTAGATCTTGTTTGTGCAATTCGTCGTTGTGTCATCAGCTCAAACCAGTGAGTTATTCTCACCAGACAGTTTTATACTTATATTAATAGTAAATTTATCACATGTGAATATGTAATTGCACCACCATATTATATTTGCTATGTCACTATTATATGATGTTCACACCTACTTAAACACCAGTTATATCATATGTTACTGTTATATTATGTTGTTTTGTTATTTTCATCGGTTAATCACACTGCAAGTTCCCTTTAGATTAGAATCACTATGGGTTGAAATGATACATACCCGAATGGACTTTAGAATAAGGGAAAATCGTTATAGGCTGAAATGATAGGCCTGAGCGGTTTTCAAATTCATTCATTTTACTTGGGACTACGGGTTTGAAATGATAGAACCCGGGTTTTCAGTGTAAACTGCGGATTGAAATGATAGACATCCGTATCACTTGACCTAGGTTAGAAAACTATATACAGGCCCGTGGTTTATATAATATTTTCTAAAATATTTCAAAATATTTTAAAATGTGAAATTTATAATATTTTGATTTAAATTTAATTAAAAATGACTTTTATAGAAATATTAGTGATTTTTTATAAATTAAATAATGAATTAAGTAAATGGTAAAGTAGAATTTGAACTATAAGTAAATTTTGGAATTTATGTTTTGTTTTAAAAAGGGAAATTATGCAAAGTAAGAAAAGTATAATATTTTGATTTAAAAATGTATATTAGATGATTTTATAAAAATAATAATGATTTTTGAATAAGTTAAAATGTTAAACAAATGAAGGTTTAAGTAAATTTTGAAATATAGCTTAAATTGGGAAATTTTGAATTTTGTTTAAAAGGTGAAATTTTAATTAAGTAAAATAAATGGAAATAAGTTGTATTTTGGAATTTTAAACTTAATTGTTAAGTTAATAATTTAATTAAAGAAATGGAATTTAATAATTGAATTTAAATAATAAATTATGTTAACACTTGATTTTTGGATGAAATTGAACTTTATAAAAATCATAAAAATAAGAGTATTGAAATGATGATTTTAAAATGTGAAATATATGATTTTTATAAGTTAAAATAATTTATATTAAAAGTTAATTGTTTGTGAAATTGTAATTAAAACTCTGAACTTGATTTGACCGCATTTTGAAATGTAAGTAAAAGATATTACAGCATTTTGTAAATGTTGTAGTTGTTTTAAATGAACTAAAAGGTTAATTTGAAATAAAGGCTATTATAGCACTTTGTAAGTGCTATAGTGGTTAAACTTAACATTAAAGTTTATTTGGAATTTAAAGGAAATCTATTACAGCATTTAAATGTTGTCTTTTGTTAAATGAACTGTTTTAAACTATAACTTTACGTAGCATTTTATAAGTGCTACAGAAAACTATATTTTTGCTGTTTTAATAAAAATTGATGAAAAATAATCTTTGGAAAATGATAAAATTTTGGGAATTTAATATTAAGTTTCTAAAGATAATGAAGAGACATTTAAATGGTTTTAAATGGAAGAATTTAATTTTTTAAGTGTGAGATTGAAAATGGTAATTTATTCCAAAATAAAATGAATGATTTAAATGGTATTTAAATGAATTAAATGAATGATGTTTCGAATGATATTTTGATATTTGAAATGATATTTGATTTCTGATTTATTTAAATTATTTGATAAAATGAATATTTAAAATATATATTATTTGAGTTTATTTAAATGATATTGGATTTATGAAATGTGGGATATTTAAGCTTTGAATTATTTTAAAAATTGAATAGTTTATTTTGTGGACCAAATCTATATTTGAAATTGATAAGATTTGAAATGGTTGGTGATAAACTGTAATTGAATTGAAACTTTGGAAATTTAATACCTGATTTGAAATCTTGATAATTTCACTTTTAAATGAATTAATTTGTTGGAATATAAATTATATAAAAGTGATTTGAAATAATAATAAATGAATGATATCTTTGAATTTAAAGGTATTTAAGGTTGAATATTTGGATTTGAACTCAAATGATATTTTGATAATAAAATGATTTGAAATGAAGTTTTGGAAAGATATGATATTTTGATATATTAAAGTGGTTTGAAATGATTTGATCTTTATTCTGATAAATATTTGAATTTGAAAATGATATTTTATTTTTGAAATATAAAATATTATTTTAAAAAAAGTGAGTATATGTTTGAATTGGAAATGATATGGTATTGTTTTGAATATAGTTTTGAAATAAAATGGTTTGGTTTAGAAGTATAAATTATTTTGAAAGTAATATAGTTTTGAAATGAAATGAATTGATTTTTTTGAAGAATAAATAAAAAATTTAAATTATAACCACGGGTTATAATAACGATTGGTTGGCAAAGAGACCGGGATCGGATATCTGGCATACTCTCTGTCGATACCGAAAACCACTTTGACAACCGTGTACGCGGTGGAGATTCCAGAATGAAGTAGGATGGTGACGACGTTCCTAAGGTACATTTCGTGGACCTAACTCCCGTGAGTTAGCTTAAGGTGGCTAAAACAGGAGCGATCTCGGGCCAAAGGAGGTAGCACCTCTGGTCGGACACACTTCTTCGAACCATTCTATTACTGTTGTGATCGATTGGGTGCACCCCTTGATTTTGGAGTGTTGTTCGGGGTGGGTGTAGTGGCTGCTACGTTACCACCAGCCCGTGTGCATAATTGGTATATCTACCCTGGCATTGCCTTGTGTGCCGTGTCACCTACCATACCGAGCCTTTACTACGAGTTTGTTTTTCTCCCGTAGCCCGTGTGGTATCCTCTAACAGTCCCCCGGAGTGGAGATGGCATGATATTGGATGGACTACTGGGACTATAATGTATGAAGGGTGATATGGGTAGCCCGAAACGCTATTTAAAAGTATGTTTATTTTACTGTAGACATTATTATAATAGCGAAATATTACTATATAGTAAATAGTTTAACGGATTCTTAGAGGATGGGCAGTCCCAGGCATCCTTTAAGTTACTTGTACCTTATTACAGTTCACTTGAGTTGGTTTACATTATATAAGTATATATTGTCCTGACTCGAGTGTTTGTATTTTTATTTACGCTTGGGTCAGCCTGAGTTATTCACAGATCTGGATTTCCACTTCTTGGGGGTTCAGAATTGCTGGAGATTTATCAGTTCATCTAGTTTTATCCTCTTCAGTCTGTTGTTCTATTTCAGCTCTTGTATTAGTAGACTTCTGTGTGTTGAGATTTCTGTTGTACTCTATTTCTCTGTTGTATCCTATGTACTCTGATATATTTATATAGTAGCTTCATGAACTACTATTTCTTTTACTTCCACTGCATTATTTTACTCTGTGTCTGTGATCTGTGATTATATTTATTTACTGTATATTCTGAGATTTGCCAAATTTTATTTACAACGCGGTATTTTGAGCAATTCAATTCCGGCATGAGTGTCTACCTATACACTTATAATGGATGCGAATGGTTGAAAATATCGGGTCGTTACAGTTGGTACCAGAGCTTTGGTAGGTCTAGGCAAAACTTAGAATGTATGGTAAATTTATTTACAAAATCACTTTCGTTCGAGCTTAAATCTTTCCTCCTTGATTCGAATTTCCTTTGAATTTTGGAACGTTTCCTGCGGTTCTAAAATCCATTCTTATCTCTCACTATTCATCTTCTTTTAATTCTGGAGTATCCCATAACTCCACTTCGAATGATTTCTATAATGAAATTGGCGGTCTCCCCAATATTCTAATTTTCTTGTAAAGGGGAAAACTCCTTTACAATGGCATCGATTCACCAGAGATTTATATATATCCTCGATTTAGATGTTAATATCTTTTATTACTCCAAACTCTATCTCCTGAGATCGAATGTAGATTTATCCTAGAAAATCCACATCGATCTTATTCTTTAAGTCACGGTTGACCCGGTTAAGGTTACCCGCGATTAATTTAAGCTTATCAATCTCCCTACTCAGTTATAATCATCTTGTCTTTTGTGTCCAACCTATCTTCATAATATTTTTTTAAAAACAAATCACCAAAATTTCCTTTGGGATGTCGACATACCCAAGATACCCATGTCGACATAGTGGAAGTTGGTTTCAAAAATTTGAATTTCAAAAGAAGTGTCTATTCTCCATAACCTTTCACGAATAGACATGGTTGTTGTTCTTCTATAAATAGGGTATGTTTTCAACGAATTTTTAACAATATTTTTTCTGGTTTTCACTCCTCTTCTTCTTCTTCCACATTTCTTTATATATATTCTTACCATTACTCTGTCAAAATCACCATTGAATTTAACTAGATCATTTCTGGTTTGATTCTCTATCACTATCTCGACAAGATCCCAGTGCTATTCAGAGTTATAGGCTTCTTTGTAATCAATCAAGTGAGAAAAGGTGTGATTGTAGCCTTGGAAATCAATCAAGTGAGAAAAGGTGTGATTGTAGCCTAGGAAATCAATTGGGTGAACTTGTTGCCCAGGAAATCAAGTATCTCTACCCAGAGGATTGTGAATCTGGAGTGGTGTACCTCGTGGCCTTGAAATCGAGGGTTGTAATTGTAAAGATTGTTTTTGAAAGGAAATACGTACCTATGTATGGGACTGGATGTAGGGTAACCCTGAACCAATATAAAATCCGGTGTGTTCTTTCCTTTACTGCTTTTACTTCATATTTGCATCTGTGTTCGAATCTGCTTTTACTTCATATTTTCTTTTACTCCAAACTCTATCTCCTGAGATCGAATGTAGATTTATCCCAGAAAATCCACATCGATCTTATTCTTTAAGTCACGGTTGACCCGGTTAAGGTTACCCGCGATTAATTTAAGCTTATCAATCTCCCTACTCAGTTATAATCATCTTGTCTTTTGTGTCCAACCTATCTTCATAATATTTTTTAAAATTGTACTTGTAAATCTATGTTTTGTTTTGTATATTGTGTTGTTTGAGTTGTTGATGTTAATTTGGGTTTCCGATCGATTCGTCTGATCAACGCTATCGATAGGATTTCTAAAACACTTTGACAGAACAAACTGACACAATATTATTTTAAAATTGCTAATGAAATAAATTTTATATATCTAAGAAAATTTATGGAACTTAATAAATTGATTTAAATTGATTATTTAAAATGATAATACTTGATTTATCATTTATTGTTCTATGAATGAATTTATAAATAGTTGTTTATAAATTGATTTGGGAACTGAAATGAATTTAAATCAAGGATTTGAGAATTTAATTTCCGATGGTTTCAAACCTTGTGTTTTCATGTTTTAAAAGGATATATTATTTAAAGTATTTTTGAATAGAAATTTGTTTCTAAAGAATTTTAAAGTTTAAAATTTTGTGCTCTTCTCTTTGTCGCTGGAAAATAATTTCGGTGATGACTGCAGCATCATCGACATTCATTTTCGAGTTTCGAAGTGAAGAGATCATTCTGTAGTCTTGCTACAGCTTTGTTTTGGAAAAAAAAATTAATTGATTTGTATTTCTAAAATATGATTTGATTTATAAAATATATAGGTATGTGATTTAAATTTGATTTGACAAATTAAGTACATACACTTATATCTAAATGGTTTGAAAGGAATCAGAAATTTTATTCTTAAAACTTTATCTTAATGATAATTTCAGTTATAAAAAGAAAATCAAAATTTTTGAATAGATGATTCAAACTTGAAATGACTGAATTGGAAAGTTTTATTTGTATAATACTCAGTTGCATTCAAATATAACTTACCTTAATTTTTAGAAGTTAACAATGTAATTAGATAATATACAATATAAAAAGCTTTTATAAATAAAGTTTGAGTGGTTATAATAAATGTTATACACTTAAATTTTAGTTATAAAAGATTGATAGAGGTAAATAGAATAAAAAGGTAATTGAATAACTTATTATACAAAATGATGTTAAAGGAACTAAAAATAAATTAAAACAGTTATAATAAGTGTAAGTATATTTAACATAGATGATAAAATATATTAACAAGAATAAATTTAACTTTAATTAGAAATAGAGAAGAATTAATTTATTAGGTACATTTGAGTATAAAAAAATGATGATTTTCCAAATCCATGATTTTTTAAATTGTTAATATAGGATGATTGGAGGATAAGATAATGAAATTGGAGATAGTAAGATTTATTTAATTAATTATCAATTTAAGCTGAAACCATGGAAATTTCAAACCTATTATCTTACTTTGTTTTTCAAACTTATTACCTAATTTTGTTTTTCAAACTGTCTTTTGGTTGTTCTTATTTTTCCTTATCTTGAAACAGACTGGTATAGGCCTCTTCCTATAATCTTTCTGTTTAGAAATCTTTCTATAATCTTTAATAATCTTTGCTACTCATTTTGAATCTGAGCACAGCTTTCATCCACAGACCGTCGGTCAAGCGGAAAGCGTGAATCAAATTTTAGAGAATCTTTTCGTGCTTGTGTTCCTGATTCTGGAGAATCTTGGAAAGATCACCACCACCTTGTTAAACTTACCTATAACAACAGTTGTCAGGTATAATTTCAATCTCCTTGTCATCTTGTCTTAATCCTATTTCACTCTATCTTTTCTGTGCTTTCCTGTACCTCATTCCTTTTCGGGGACGAAAAGTTTTGAGTGGGGGAGAGTGTAACAACCCTAGACTTTGCATATAATTTAAAATTTGATTTTTATTTTATTTTGAAATTATTTTTAAGCTTGTTTCATTTCAAACATTTCATTGTTAAATATAAATGTTGATTATTATGTGAGTTATAGTTTCAAACTGATATAAATTGAATATTTTACTAAAAAGTGAAATTCTGGTCAAACTGTTCAATCTTTGACTTTTGAACTTTAAATTTAAATATTTCAAATTCTTAAATTTTATCTTTTATTATGAAAATAGATTTAATTCCATGAATATAGCTTTTCGTTTCGTTGAAAACGGACTTATATTGTAGAAGTTATGTAAGTTTCAATTTTGTGTATAAACTGTTTATTTTGCAATATTATTTATTTTAAATCATATAAATTATATTTTTATTGTCATATTTTGTTTTAATATGTGTTAATAGGTTATTTTATGTCTTTTAATATTTTTAAAATAATAATATAAATTTTCTAAAGTATACTTGAATTTATTTCAATTTATAAAGCCTAGTTTCCTATTTTCTGCTATTTTCTTCATTAAAATTTTATTTAAAATTAAATTTTAATTATTTATTTTGTGAATGCATTTTTATTTTATGTTATTATTTATGTTTAAAAATATATTACAAGCTCATATGATTTTTCCAAAATTTATTTCAATTAATTTCAAATTTTCTAGACTAGGTTACTAATTTTAGCTATTTTCTTATTTTAACTTTATATAAATTAATAAATATTATATATATTTTTATATTTTGTTAAAGTTTCGAAATTTTATCTGGTATTATTATTATTTCCAGAAATATAAAGTTATATACATAAAATAAAGAAATATGAAAAGGTTTTGACCTTTGAATTGCCCTTTGCCTTTTTGGATTCCGCCTCTTCATTTTCCACACAACTCTTCATTTCTTTTGACATAACTCCCCACACTTTCAGCTGTTATCATTTCTCATTCACGTAAAACACTTTCTCCTTCCTGAAACAAAAAAATTCGGCCATCATTTGTTTGGGAAAGTTTGGTAAAAACCTTTGTTCTTTTATCTATTTTCTTCTTATGTTGATTTTCTAGTTGAATTCTTGCACTTGTTTCACCTCTTTAGGTTCGGCCATAGCCTCCTTGACTGCCTAGCTGCCTTCACCACCTGTTGGCACACCACCACCACCACCTCCTCACCAGCCATCCATGCCGTGACCCCTTGGTTGATGAGTATTCATCAATCTATCCAAACACCACCAATACTTGCATAGCCGAGCACTACCTCACATCCACCACTTCACCACCCCCTTAGCCGCCCCCTACATCACCTCCACCACCTCCAGCACCTCCAGCACTCTCGGCCACACCATCCCAGTGGACCCCACAGTAGTGGCCGTGGCACCTAAGGCCTTGGCCGAGCCCCAAAAATCAAGACAAACCCATATATGCTTGTTTTGTGATATTGCTTGCCTTCACCCACTTTTGCACCATCATCCAAACTTGTTGGCCGACCCCTACCCAACCCAAACCTGATCCAAACACCTGCTATTATCTTGTATTTACCCTTATGACTGAGCCTAGCAAAGGTTGGAAGCAAGTGCAAGCATTCCAATGCGATCTTGTGCAGTTTATTATAGCATAGTTTAATCGTTGTCAGTTTGGAACTTATTGTTGTTATATTATTTTTGTTTGATGTGGATCCAAGGAATTTGACTTTTGGCTCCTCCATTCAAATCTGTGTCATGCTTTCGTGCTTGTGTAAATATTGTTTGTGCAATTCGTCGTTGTGTCATCAGCTCAAACCAGTGAGTTATTCTCACCAGACAGTTTTATACTTATATTAATAGTAAATTTATCACATGTGAATATGTAATTGCACCACCATATTATATTTGCTATGTCACTATTATATGATGTTCACACCTGCTTAAACACCAGTTATATCATATGTTACTGTTATATTATGTTGTTTTGTTATTTTCATCGGTTAATCACACTACAAGTTCCCTTTAGATTAGAATCACTATGGGTTGAAATGATACATACCCGAATGGACTTTAGAATAAGGGAAAATCGTTATAGGCTGAAATGATAGGCCTGAGCGGTTTTCAAATTCATTCATTTTACTTGGGACTACGGGTTTGAAATGATAGAACCCGGGTTTTCTGTGTAAACTGCGGATTGAAATGATAGACATCCGTATCACTTGACCTAGGTTAGAAAATTATATACAGGCCCGTGGTTTATATAATATTTTCTAAAATATTTCAAAATATTTTAAAATGTGAAATTTATAATATTTTGATTTAAATTTAATTAAAAATGACTTTTATAGAAATATTAGTGATTTTCTATAAATTAAATAATGAATTAAGTAAATGGTAAAGTAGAATTTGAACTATAAGTAAATTTTGGAATTTATGTTTTGTTTTAAAAAGGGAAATTATGCAAAGTAAGAAAAGTATAATATTTTGATTTAAAAATGTATATTAGATGATTTTATAAAAATAATAATGATTTTTGAATAAGTTAAAATGTTAAACAAATGAAGGTTTAAGTAAATTTTGAAATATAGCTTAAATTGGGAAATTTTGAATTTTGTTTAAAAGGTGAAATTTTAATTAAGTAAAATAAATGGAAATAAGTTGTATTTTGGAATTTTAAACTTAATTGTTAAGTTAATAATTTAATTAAAGAAATGGAATTTAATAATTGAATTTAAATAATAAATTATGTTAACACTTGATTTTTGGATGAAATTGAACTTTATAAAAATCATAAAAATAAGAGTATTGAAATGATGATTTTAAAATGTGAAATATATGATTTTTATAAGTTAAAATGATTTATATTAAAAGTTAATTGTTTGTGAAATGGTAATTAAAACTCTGAACTTGATTTGACCGCATTTTGAAATGTAAGTTAAAGATATTACAGCATTTTATAAATGTTGTAGTTGTTTTAAATGAACTAAAAGGTTAATTTGAAATAAAGGCTATTATAGCACTTTGTAAGTGCTATAGTGGTTAAACTTAACATTAAAGTTTATTTGGAATTTAAAGGAAATCTATTACAACATTTAAATGTTGTCTTTTGTTAAATGAACTGTTTTAAACTATAACTTTACGTAGCATTTTATAAGTGCTATAGAAAACTATATTTTTGCTGTTTTAATAAAAATTGATGAAAAATAATCTTTGGAAAATGATAAAATTTTGGGAATTTAATATTAAGTTTCTAAAGATAATGAAGAGACATTTAAATGGTTTTAAATAGTTTTAAATGGTTTTAAATGGAAGAATTTAATTTTTTAAGTGTGAGATTGAAAATGGTAATTTATTCCCAAATAAAATGAATGATTTAAATGGTATTTAAATGAATTAAATGAATGATGTTTCAAATGATATTTTGATATTTGAAATGATATTTGATTTCTGATTTATTTAAATTATTTGATAAAATGAATATTTAAAATATATATTATTTGAGTTTATTTAAATGATATTGGATTTATGAAATGTTGGATATTTAAGCTTTGAATTATTTTAAAAATTGAATAGTTTATTTTGTGGACCAAATCTATATTTGAAATTGATAAGATTTGAAATGGTTGGTGATAAACTGTAATTAAATTGAAACTTTGGAAATTTAATACCTGATTTGAAATCTTGATAATTTCACTTTTAAATGAATTAATTTGTTGGAATATAAATTATATAAAAGTGATTTGAAATAATAATAAATGAATGATATCTTTGAATTTAAAGGTATTTAAGGTTGAATATTTGGATTTGAACTCAAATGATATTTTGATAATAAAATGATTTGAAATGAAGTTTTGGAAAGATATGATATTTTGATATATTAAAGTGGTTTGAAATGATTTGATCTTTATTCTGATAAATATTTGAATTTCAAAATGATATTTTATTTTTGAAATATAAAATATTATTTTAAAAAAAGTGAGTATATGTTTGAATTGGAAATGATATGGTATTGTTTTAAATATAGTTTTGAAATAAAATAGTTTGGTTTAGAAGTATAAATTATTTTGAAAGTAATATAGTTTTGAAATGAAATGAATTGATTTTTTTTGAAGTATAAATAAAAAATTTAAATTATAACCACGGGTTATAATAACGATTGGTTGGCAAAGAGACCAGGATCGGATATCTGGCATACTCTCTGTCGATACCGAAAACCACTTTGACAACCGTGTACGCGGTGGAGATTCCAGAATGAAGTAAGATGGTGACGACGTTCCTAAGGTACATTTCGTGGACCTAACTCCCATGAGTTAGCTTAAGGTGGCTAAAACAGGAGCGATCTCGGGCCAAAGGAGGTAGCACCTCTGGTCGGACACACTTCTTCGAACCATTCTATTACTGTTGTGATCGATTGGGTGCACCCCTTGATTTTGGAGAGTTGTTCGGGGTGGGTGTAGTGGCTGCTACGTTACCACCAGCCCGTGTGCGTAATTGGTATATCTACCCTGGCATTGCCTTGTGTGCCGTGTCACCTACCATACCGAGCCTTTACTACGAGTTTGTTTTTCTCGTGTAGCCCGTGTGGTATCCTCTGACAGTCCCCCGGAGTGGAGATGGCATGATATTGGATGGACTACTGGGACTATTATGTGTGAAGGGTGATATGGGTAGCCCGGAACGCTATTTAAAAGTATGTTTATTTTACTGTAGACATTATTATAATAGCGAAATATTACTATATAGTAAATAGTTTAACGGATCCTTAGAGGATGGGCAGTCCCAGGCATCCTTTAAGTTACTTGTACCTTATTACAGTTCACTTGAGTTGGTTTACATTATATAAGTATATATTGTCCTGACTCGAGTGTTTGTATTTTTATTTACGCTCGGGTCAGCCTGAGTTATTCACAGATCTGGATTTCCACTTCTTGGGGGTTCAGAATTGCTGGAGATTTATCAGTTCATCTAGATTTATCCTCTTCAGTCTGTTGTTCTATTTCAGCTCTTGTATTAGTAAACTTCTATGTGTTGAGACTTCTGTTGTACTCTATTTCTCTGTTGTATCCTATGTACTCTGATATATTTATATAGTAGCTTCATGAACTACTATTTCTTTTACTTCCGCTGCATTATTTTACTCTGTGTCTGTGATCTGAGATTATATTTATTTACTATATATTCTGAGATTTGCCAAATTTTATTTACAATGCGGTATTTTGAGCAATTCAATTCCGGCATGAGTGTCTTCCTATACACTTATAATGGATGCAAATGGTTGAAAATATCGGGTCGTTACAATAATATTTGAGGGAATTAGGAAAAAGAATATTTATATTCTTAGTATGAAAGTTTCAAATGATAACTTGTGTCTTTTGGCAAATACAAGTGACCCTTGGATTTGGCATAAGAGATTTGGGAATTTAAATTTCAAACTCTTATCTAGACTGTGAAAACATGATCTAGTAAGAGGTCTCCCTAAAATGAATTTTAAAGTAGATAGTTTATGTGATGCATGTCAATTAGGAAAACTTAGAAAAAGTATCTTTAAATTAAAAGATATAATTTCAACTTCAAAACCTCTTGAATTACTTTATCTTGATTTATTTGGACCATCTCAAATTCAGTCAATAAATCACAGTAAATATGTTTTTGTAATTGTAGATGATTATTCTAGATTTATATGGACAGTATTTTTGAAACATAGAAGTGATAGTTTTGAATGTTTTAAGAACTTTACAAAAAGGATTCAAAATCAACTTTCTATAAAAATTATAACCATCCGTAGTGATTACGGTGGTGAATTTGAAAATGAAAAGTTTGTGGAATTCTGCAATAAAAAGGGGATAACTCACAATTTTTCATTTCCAAGAACTCCACAACAAAACGGAGTAGTAGAACGTAAAAATAGGACGATTCAAGAGTGTGCGAGAACTATGCTTTCATATAGTAATTTACCAAAACATTTTTGGGCAGAAGCAGTTGCTACCGCCTGTTATATTTAAATAGAATCTTAATAAGACCTTTAACTGATAAGACATCTTATGAACTTCTTCACGGAAAGAAACCTAAGATATCTTATTTTATAATTTTTGGAAGTAAATGTTTTATTTTAAATACAAAAGATGACTTAGATAAATTTGATCCTAAATCCGACAAAGGTATCTTTATCGGATATTCTAATAGAAGCAAAGCATACAAAGTGTTTAATTTAAGAACTAACACCATTGAAGAAACAATGCATGTTTCATTCGATGAAAATCCCAAAAATTTTGTAGAGACAAATGATGAAGAGGATTTAATTACTTAAAATAAAGAGTCAATTGAAACTAATAATGAATTTAATCATCCTAATAAAAGGATTAAACTTTTAAAAGATCATCCCATAGAAAATATTCTAGGATATATGCAATATGTTGTTACAACTAGAAATCAACTAAGTAAATGAGCAATGTAGCTTTTATATCAACTATTGAACCCAAAAATCCAAAAGAAGCATCAACTGATGATTCATGGATTTTGGCTATGCAAGAAGAATTAAATCAATTCACTAGAAATGATGTTTGGGAACTTGTTCCTAGACCTGAAAATAAAACTATAATTGGAACAAAATGGGTTTATAAAAATAAAATGACTGAACAAAGTGAGGTCGTTAGAAATAAAGCCCGGTTAGTCGCTCAAGGTTATTGTCAAGAAGAAGGAATAGATTTTGATGAAACCTTTGCTTCCGTAGAAGGATTAGAAGCCATTAGGATTCTACTTGCTTTCGCAAATTATAATTATTTCAAATTATTTCAAATGGATGTTAAAAGTGCCTTTTTAAATGGATTTGTAAAAGAAGAAGTATATGTTGAACAACCACCACTTTTTGAAAATGAAAAGTTTCCAAATCATGTTTACAAACTTAAGAAAGCTCTATATGGTCTAAAACAAGCTCCAAGAGCCTGGTATGATAGATTAAGATCTTACTTACTTCAATCAAACTTTGAAATTGGTAAAGTAGATAATACTCTTTTTATTAAAAGAAATAAAAATGATATTCAACTAGTACAAGTTTACGTAGATGATATCATTTTCGGATCAACTAATTTTGAAATGAATAAAGAATTTTCTGAAATAATGATAAAAGAGTTTGAGATGAGTCATATGGGTGAATTAAACTTCTTTCTAGGATTACAAATAAAACAATTAGATAATGGTATCTTTATTAGTCAAGAAAATTATGCTAAAGACCTAGTTAGTAAATTTGGTTTGACTACTGCAAGTGGAAAACTCACTCCCATGGCAACCAATGAGTACCTAAGTAAAGAAGATCTCTCGAAAGATGTAGATCAAAAATTATATAGAGGAATGATTGGATCACTACTCTATATCACTGCTAGTAGACCTGATATCATGCATAGCGTTTGCCTCTGTGCAAGATATCAATCCCAACCTAAAGAGACCCACTTAAAAGCTGTAAAACGTATCATAAGATATATTAAACACACCATTGACTATGGCTTATTTTATCCTAAAAATGATTTCTTTGAATTAATATCTTACTGTGATGCTAACTATGCTGGTTGTAAGTCAGACCGAAAAAGTACAAGTGGAACTTGTCACTTTTTGGGGCATTCTCTAATTTCTTGGTTTAGTAAAAAGCAAAACATGGTTTCTTTATCAACAACTAAAGCAGAGTATATTTCTGCTGCTTTAGCTTGTTCTCAAGTAATAAATATGCAACAAACTTTAAAAGATTTTTGGTTTAAATATCTCAAGATCACCAATTTATTGTGATAATACTAGTGCAATAAATTTATCAAAAAATACTACTCATCATGCTCGAACTAAACATATTGATATCAAACATCATTTTCTAAGAGATAATATAAGTAAGGAAGTAATTACTCTCGATTATATCAATTCTGAGAATCAAATTGCTGATATATTAACAAAACCCTTAAATGAATCTATATTTACTAAATTAAGAAGAGAATTAGGTATTTGTTCAATAACTGAAATATAAAATATAAATAACAAAGTATAATTAAAAATTAAATTAAAAATAAATCAAATAGTAAAAATATCAAGCACCATGTCGATATCCCCCTCCTAACCATGTCAACATATAACGATTTTTTATTTTTGAATTTTTTCCACCAAAATTCAAATAAGTGGTTATATATTCTTCTTATTTCGAAAATTGGATCATTCTTTCTGTTCTTTCTCTGTTCTATCTTCTGAAAACATTTAAACAATGGCCTCCTCTTCCAAATCAAACAACAATTCAATCTTTTCGTTCCCTTGTCCTACTTCTGGACCGTTTCAACAAACTACACTTGCACGACTGACGAAAATGGAGGATTCTTTGAAGGATGCACTGTAACTAATGACTGAAATTCAAGTGGTGCAACTTAGAATGGCCAAAGAACAAGAACGACAAGGAAAAATACTTAGAAATTTGCAAAAATATCTAATGGACAGTCATGCTAATCCGATCTTGATTGATGAAGAGTCTTCAGGAGATCAAGTGCAAGAGGACAGCGAGGAAGAAGAAGAAGAAGAAGCCCCCATGGAAGAAGAGCACGCTGAAGATAATGACAAAGTCGTTTGCGTTGGCGAAGTGTGCTTTGACAAAGATGGAAATCTTGTCGAACAACGTGGAAATTTCTGTTTTCACTATCCAAATTGTTCGGTTCATAGATCTCCCATTTTTAAGGACACACATTAGTTTCTCTTTCCTCTTTCCTATTGTTGTATGTTTTTACTTACGTTCTCTACGCTCATGTAAATATAACAATATAAATGATTTATATTACAAATATTATCATATATAGATTCTTAGTTAGGAGAGTTTGTAATTTAGGACTAAAGTTTTAGTTTTAGATTCAAGTGTTGATTATTTATGATAACACTATCATTATAATCATTTAATATTAGACTAAGGGGGAGTTATATAGTTTGGAGTTAGTTTTTGTTGATGACAAAGGGGGAGAAGTATAAATTATAGGATAGTTAGGCATAGATTAAGGGGGAGTTATTAGTTTTAGGGGGAGTCATTACGATAGATATAATATTTTATAAACAAAGGTTGTCATCATCAAAAAGGGGGAGATTGTTAGTCCTTGAGATGATGGTTTTGATGACAACAACCTTAGAATAAGATTATAAAATATAAATACTAACATTATAGTTTAGATATATATGTATATGTAGGATTTAACCATGCAGGTATCAAGAATGAAGACTGTACAGTATAGAGATACAAGACTGATGAATTTAAAGATCAAAAATATCAAGATTGAAGACTCATGAGTATCAAGAATATCAAGAATAGCAAGATTATCAAATAATACAAGATAAGTATTGAGTCTATAATTATGTTAAAACTTCATAATAGCACTGAAATCTTCACTCCATATTTCATTTGGGATGGAACCCATTTCTACCTTTTTAGTGTCTTACAAACCCACGACAAGTAGCTTATAAACCTACGACAAGTGGCTTACAAACCCACGAACATCCTGTTTTTGTACAAGTTCTCGAGTCCTGATGTGATGAGATATTCTGCAGGAAGAATCCTGCAAAACTACTTCGAAATGATTTTCAAAACTGCTTTTCAAAATGTTTTAGCCTTAAAAATTATCTTTTCAAATGATTTTCAAAAAGATGTTTTAGCCTTAAAATATTCTTTGATTTTTGTTTTTAAATAAACTCTTGTTTTAAACTTCGTTTGTTTTAAACTTTCTTTTAATTATAATATATTTATACTTAGATTTAAATATAAAATTATAGTAAAATTTTATATATATTATTCTCTATATTTACTTATGTATTTTAACTATAGTTAAGTATATTTATAAAGTTTAAAATAGTTTTAATATAAGATAGAAGTAATTTTCAAAGAAAAAAAAATCACCAAAATTTCCTTTGGGATGTCGACATACCCAAGATACCCATGTCGACATAGTGGCAGTTGGTTTCAAAAAATTGAATTTCAAAAGAAGTGTCTATTCGCCATAACCTTTCACGGATAGACATGGTTGTTGTTCTTCTATAAATAGGGGATGTTTTCAACGAATTTTTAACAATATTTTTTCTGGTTTTCACTCCTCTTCTTCTTCCACATTTCTTTATATATATTCTTACCATTACTCTGCCGAAATCGACATTGAATTAAACTAGATCATTTCTGGTTTGATTCTCTATCACTATCTCAACAAGATCCCAGTGCTATTCAGAGTTATAGGCTTCTTTGTAATCAATCAAGTGAGAAAAGGTGTGATTGTAGCCTTGGAAATCAATCAAGTGAGAAAAGGTGTGATTGTAGCCTAGGAAATCAATTGGGTGAACTTGTTGCCCGGGAAATCAAGTATCTCTACCCAGAGGATTGTGAATCTGGAGTGGTGTACCTCGTGGCCTTGAAATTGAGGGTTGTAATTGTAAAGATTGTTTTTGAAAGGAAATCTGTACCTATGTACGGGACTGGATGTAGGGTAACTCCAAACCAGTATAAAATTCGGTGTGTTCTTTCCTTTACTGCTTTTACTTCATATTTGCATCTGTGTTTGAATCTATGATCATATCTGTGCCTGAATATTGTATACATTTGTGTTAAATTAATATAAACTCGAAAAGAATTAGTAATTCCTTAAAACACTATTCACCCCCCAGTGTTTATACTAGCCTTAAGATCCGTAATCCGCATTTGTCACAGAAATAATTTCGGTGATGACGGCCGCATCATCGACATTCATTTTCAAGTTTCGAAGTGGAGAGGCCATTCAGTAGCTTTGCTATACTTTTGTTTTGGAAATTGAATTTGATTCAAAAAATTTAAAGTATGCCTTGATTTATAATATATAGGTATATGGTTGTAAATCAGATTTGATATATATTTATCTCTAAATTATTTGGAGTTAATCGAAAATTTAAAATTCTTAAAATTATGATTTAAGATGAAACCAAAATTTGGAATAAATATTTAAACTTGAATAATTGAATTGGGAAATTTTATTTGTATATTGTTCAACTGCATTCTAATACAACTTACCTGAATCATTCAGAAGTTGAATATGTAATTGGATAATATATAATATAAATTGAATTTATAAATAAAATTTGAGTGGTTATAATAAATGTTATACACTTAAATTTTAATTATAAAATGTTAATAGAGATATATAGAATAAGTTAATTGAATAATAGATGAGACAAATAAATTTGTTTTGAAGGAACTAATAAATTGAAATTAGATTAACTTATGGAAATACCTTGAATTTAAAATCAATTATTGAATATAAATTAATTTAAATTGAAATTTATATGGTTTAAATTAATTTGTATGGTTTAAATATATGTGATAAGATATATTAAGTGGAATAAACTTAATAATAATTTGGAATAAAAGAATTAAATGTGTTGAATAAAATATGAGTATAATAAATGATTATACAAATTGATGATTTAGAAATTGTTAATTGAGGATGACTAGATAATAAAATAATGAATTTAGAAACAAATAGATTGATTTAACTTAAGGGAACTCAAATGGATTAAACCAAAATGTTGAATATTAATTAGTTTAATTTGAAATTTATATGGTTTTAATTTAATTGTTTTATTTGTATTTCAATCTAATTTCTTTTTGGTTGTTTCTATTCTCCTACCTCGTTTATTTTCGAGGACGAAAAGTTTTGAGTGGGGGAGAGTGTAACGACCCGTAAATTTTTAATAATTTTATTTGTTTTATTGATATATTTAATTGAAATTTTGTGAAATTTTAAATAATAAAATTTTGAAATAAAAAGTTGATATTTGGAATACGTCTATTTAAACATAGCAATTGGTAAATTTTCATCAGAAAATATGCAAGTCAATTTTATTGTGTAATTCTATTTCAATTCCAATCAGTTAAAAATTGATAGTAATGAAATGTTTTTCAAACCTGAATATTTTTATACCGAAAATTTGTAAATCATCTTCTGAGTGAGACGTCATATTTTGTTTCTCCAAATTTGGACTTCTATTGCTCCGTTCATCTTATTTCTGACAGATTGGCAGCATTTTCGGTACCGATGTCGACTTTTGATCGGATAATCGTACCACTGATATGTATATACCGTTTTGATCATCTCGTCATGCTAATCTCTATGGTATATTCAATTATAAATTTCGATGTCAGGAAAACAGCGAAATCTACAGAACAATTTCCGTATCGGTTCCGCAATTTGCCTTTTGATTTCAGTGATCATTCATTTACTCACCCGTTGGAAACCAAATGGTCACAACCTTTTACTTTTCCCAAAAATCCAAACTGTGACCATTACTATTCCCACTATTCACGTTCTATTTTTTTATCCAGTGTGCTCATTGCTATTCTCTTTTTCTCGTGCATATTCTTCATTTGGAAAAGAAAACAAGCTAAGCTTTCATTTTTCCTGTAGCATTCTTCAATCTACATATCTGCTCCTCCTGACCGCGTTTGAGACCCCAACGCTCCGCCTCCTTGCAGCCGATCACAAATCCATTCCCTTCAGATCCGAGCTTCCCTCCTCTCTCTCACCTGCGCGTGCAGCTATGTCAACCCGCCTCCTCCCCTCTTCTGCTGTCACATTTTTGATTGGTAATATAGTTGTTTGTTGTATATAAATTTCTTTCATTTGCAGTTTTATATATATTTACTCAAGTATACGCAAAATTTTTTTAACATATATATATATATGAGAGGTATATTTTTTTATATATGTTAGTCATATAAACCATATAATACGTAAGTTATAAAAGCTGCATGATCTATTGTTTTATATTTAAAATGTTTTTTTTCATACACCCATATATTTTCTCTGACTTGGTTTGATTTAGAAATATATTTGTTTGCATTTTTTTCTCTTTTCTCTGATCTATACATATTGTTTATAAATATACTCTAAATATAACTATTCATTTATAAATATAAATCTGCTGTATATAATGATATATATTACTAAAGTAGTTGTACTTGTATGGTTTAAAGTACATAATAGGAAAAAAACAAAGATGTTAGTTTAATGTATATATATGTATTTTCGTATGCTTTTTGGTTTGCGGGTTTTTCCTATAATGATATACAAGATATGTTATATATATGTAGTGTTATATAGGTATGTATACAATATGTTGCATATATATTATATAAAGTTACACAAGTTTGTATGTACGTGTGTTTACTTGCTTACTTATATATATATATATATGTAAGTTTTATATACATATTTGTTAACATATAATCAGTAGAGCTTTGTAAGTTAATATATATATGAGTATACATAGTTAAAATAGTTGTTGCATGCGTACATAAGCATACATTTTGTAGTTTTCCTGTCGCATGCTTTTGTTGAAATATATTTATATTTTATAAGTCGCTTACATATTTTTCCTTTTACTTAGTTTCAAGCCTCCACATATATTTGTTTATATATATATACACACTATTTCGGATTAAGTTAATTTTTTTTACTAAGTTTATAATAAATATTGTTTTAGGTATAACATATAGTGTTTATATATATATATTCTTTTTCAGTTTTAAACTTTTGGTTTGTTGGTTGATTTCACAAGTTATATAAATATATATATATATAAGTTCACTTATATTAATTATCTTCATCGATCCAGTTCTGATTTGTTCTCATCAATTCCTATATATTAGCTTGTTCGTCGAATTCATGCCAACCTTGTTGTTTTGGATTCGTGCTTGGAATTCGTAACTCAACTTCATTGTCTATCTCTTTAGCCTCGAAAGGTGAGCAATCACTCACGATTAATGTTCTTATATTTATTAAATTTGATTTCAATTGAAACGACAATTGAAATATGCTACTGTTAGATATTTACATTACTATATATATGCCATTATCTGTATCTGTTCACTTGTGACATCTGACACCATTATCTGTTATTTATCACTGATGATATATACCTGTTATATTGTTATCATATATGTTATCACTCTACAAGTTCCCAGTTAGTATAGAATCACTATAGGTTGAAATGATACATACCCGAACAGACTTTAGAATAAGAAAAAATCGTTATGGGTTAAAATGATAGACCCAAGCGATTTTCATTTGAATTGAATTTGGGATTGCGGGTTGAAATGATATATACCCGTATATATTTTAAATTGCGGATTGAAATGATAAATATCCGTATCACTTGACCATAGGATAGAAAATTATATACAGACACCGTTGGTCTATATATAAATATTTTAAAAAAATGATTTCTATGGTTTTTGAAAAGAAATATATGGTTTTAATAAATATCGATTTTAAATATTTATTAAAGTTGATTTAATAAAGTTGATAAATAATATGTTTAAGTATTTATTTAATATCTATATTTTTAAATATAGAGTTTATAATGATTTGAAATTATATTTATTTAAGAATTTTTCTTAAATAAGTTGATTTGAAATTTAGTAAATTTGAAATTTTAAAGCTTTGATTTTATAACTTGAATTTGATTAAAAGTGACTTAAATGAATATTTCAAATTTATATAAATTTAAATGGGATATTTTGTTTATTTAAATTTGTAAATTAAAGCTGTATTTAGATATTATTGAAATGATTAAGTAAATATTTCAAAACTAATAATAGTAAAGTGAATTTGATATATATATATATATATAATTATCGAATTTAGTTTTGAAATGTTGAATATATTAGCTTTGATGTATATTAAAATTTGAATGGATTATTTTATGGTTCAAATATGTATTTGAAAATCGATAATTTGAAATGATTTATTGTGAAACAGAATTGAGTTGGAATCGATGATTTGAGATTTGATTAAATTTGAATTTGGAATTCGAATTTATTTGAATCGATTTGTGAAAGTCGAGGAAACTATTTTATTTTATAATGTAATTTTAAATTTTATTTAAACTATTGTTATTTTACTTTATAAATTATTTTAATATAAACTATTTTAACTTATAACTATTTATATAAACTATTTTTATTTATAAACTATTTTAACATATAACTATTTATATAAACTATTTTTATTTATAAACTATTTAACTTATAAATATTTATATAAACTATCTTGTTTATAAACTATTTTATTATATATACAAATTTTAATATCTAAACTGTTTAAAAGGAAAGGGTTATGATTTCAAAGCTGTGATTTCCAAAGTGTTTTGATCTTTAAAAGACTATGATTTCGAAAGCGTTATAACTTTGGAAAGTGATATGATTTTGGAAATGGATATATATTGGAAGTGAAAATGATATCGTATTGATTTGGTTTTTGAATTGGAAATGATATTTTGGTTTTGAAGTATAAACTATTTTGAAATAACCGCGGTGTTATAATAACATTTGGTTGTTAAAGACCCCGGGATCGGATATGGACATACTCTCTGTCGATACCGAAAACCACTTTAACAACTGTGTATGCGGTGGAGATTGCGGAATGAAGTAGGATGGTGGCGACGATCCTAAAGGTATATACGTGGACCCAACTCCCATGAGTTGGCATAAGGTGGCTAAAACAGGAGCGATCGACGGGCCAATGAGGTAGCACCTCTGATCGGACGCATTTCTTCGATACCATTCTATTACTTTGTGATTGATTTGGTGGCCACCCTTCATTTTGATTGGGAGTGTGTTCCGAGGTGGGCGGTAGTGGCTAATATGCGTTTCCACCAGCCCGGATGCGTAATTGGTATATCTACACTGCAATTGCCTAGTTGTGCCGTGTCACCTACCATAGCAAGCTTTACTACGAGTTTAGATTTCTCCAGTAGCCTGTGGAGTATTGAGGGTAGCCCCCGATTTGGGAGTATGCTAATACTGGATAGACTACTGGGACTATTACGTGTTAAGAGGAATATTGGGTCACTCCTTAACGCTATTTAAAAGTAAGTTTATTTTATTATTAGACATTATTATAATAGTGAATATTACTACATAGTAGATAGTTTAACGAATCCTTAGAGGATGGCTATCCCAAACATCCTTTGAGTTACTTGTATTTCAGTTGATATTTCACTTGAGTTGGATTTATTGATATAAGAATGTTAATCCTGACTCGAGTGTTTTGTGTTTTGCTTTATGCTCGGGTCAGACTGAGTGTACCAGTGTTCGAGACTCACCTTTGGAGTTGGAGCTTCGCTTGGAGATCTAGCTATATCTATTCAGCTTTCAGTTATTCAGTTGATTCTAGTGATGTGTTCAGATCTTGTATTTGACTATTGTATTGAGACATCTATGTATTCGAGACTTCTGTTGTATCTTGTTTAACTCTGTAATATATATATATAGTAGCTTCATGAACTACTATTCTTTTGCTTCCGCTGCATTATTGTTATATTACTCTATGTCTGTGATCTGTGATTATTTTATTTACTGTATATGCTGAGTTTTGCCAAATTTTCAATAACAATCTGATATTTTGAGCAATTCAAATCCGACATATATGGATGCGAATGGTTGAAAATTTCAGGACGTTACAGTAATTTAATAAATTCAGTTGAGTGCGTTTCTCACGCTAGTTTACCATACTGATCTGGGCGTTCTCCCCTTTCAATGCTCGGGTCAGACCGAGTATATTTATTGGTTTAGATTTGGTGCTTTTGGAGCTTCAGTAGGCGAGCTGGAGATCTTCATTTCGTATATACGTACATGATTTGCTTGATTATCCGCTATGTTTAGTTGTTGTATATTTTCGGTATTTGTGAGGACAAGTTATTATAACTGTCCAGGCTGATAACTACTGATTGATTGTTGTACTCTGATTGATGTATGTATATACAGTTTCTGTTTTGTAAAGATCATTGATATGATATTATATGTTTTTTGCTGCGATGTAAGATTCTGTATTATTCTGTTTTGTTCTATCTTCTCTCTTTCTTCTCTTCTCTTCTTCTCTCTCCTTTTCTTTCTTCTGACTTTCCATCAGTTTGTGCTTTTTGGATTGGACATGTGTGGTTTATTGTCGATTCAAAGGGCATGGATTTGCGATTCGTCACACATCCATTCATCCATACAGCATATGAGAATATGAGAATCATGCAAATCATAAAATAGATCTAACTTTTACACTAGTTTATGTATATGAAATACAAGGACTGCAAAACCATTTTAGAAAGCAATTAAACCTTTCAAAATTCGTTTATAAACATGTATAAAAGTGTGATTAGGGTTAATCATTTTAAAGTCAAAATCATATAAAAAAACATCATTTTTAACTCTATGAACATGCATTGTAGAGTGAGAGGCCAAGAACCACTCACCAAATACTTAAAACACCAATTTTTCTCCTCAAATCAAAAGTAGACAGCAAAGGAGAAGAACCCAAATCAGCAAAAATGAGAATCCCTAGCTTTTATATGTTAATCCCCTCTTTAGTCAATGATTTGGCTAGGATTAGTAAGGAAAAAGTGTGATTTTTGATGAAATTAGGGCTAATGGAAGTTTGGATCTATGTTGGGGAAGAAGAAAATGACTTAGGTCAGTTTCTAAAGTCTCCTATTAGCCCGAATTTCAAAATGGGTTAGTGGATCTAAGCACAGGCTTAGTTAATTACCCATTAAAATGGGCCAACAGCAGCCAAAATTTAAAACTATCATAACTTTCAAACGACATGTTCGTTTTTCTAATATGACCACTCTATAGAATGAGAAACCATCATCTTGAAGCAATGGAAATGGTCTGAGACCATAATTCGGCTTCTATCAAAAGTTATAGTCCAAACAAGATTTTCAAGGTCAAATTGGTCACACAGAAATTCAACGAAAATCATAAATGTGGAAAATATTCCTAAGAGTCGCTTCCCAAAATATTAGAGTCATATGACTTAATATGAATAATATAAAAATATTTTGCAATCCTCTAATGCATAAAATATGGGTCGTTACAGATTTATACTCCCTACTCCTCAAAGAAAATCCATTTGACATTGCTATAGAGATCTATAGGAAGATTGTACTTGTAACAACCTGCATATTTTACGATTGTGTATTTAAATATTTTATTTAAATATAGCGTCATTAGTCAGATTAAAGTCCGAAATGTTACTTTTTGCAAACAGTCGAATTGGGACTCGAGACCACTTCCATTGAGTCCAAAATGGCATTTGCGACTTTTTTGAGTATAAGCTTCGATATGTTTGGAGTAAGTTGAATTTTGCTATTTTCTAAGTGGGCTTTTGGGTTTGGGTTTCACCCAACTCATCTTATACTCTACTCAGCCCCTCTCTTCATCCGTTCATTCTCATTTCATTTCTTTTTCTCAAGCTCAACTGAAAATGGGGAGAGGAATGGGAAATTAAAATTCAAAACCCTAGTTTCCTTTGCAAACTCAAATTCTTGCTCCAAATTCAAAGAAAAGCTAAGGTAAGATCCTCTTCATCTTCTCCATCTCATTTCCTCTTCAATTTCAGAAAATTCCTAAACCCTAATTTAGGAAATACTTGTTTTGACCTTAGATTGAAGCTTGTAGAGTTGAAGTGAAGAGTGGTTGATCTTTTCCTTGTGTTTGAGCTTCTTACCTTTGTTTTTTTGAGTTAAAAAGGTGAGTTTTGAACTCACATCTACTTCTCTTGATATCATTGATGTTAGGTATGAATTCCTAACACTTATTCATGTTCATTTGCTTTTGGTTTGAATTGATTTGGTGAACATTTCAATTTTTGGTGTTTTGAAGTCAAAAACTCTAAAAATCATAGCTTTGATGTTTGAACATGCTTTCGGTGTTGTATTGAAGAGCCAACAGGGCTGGGTTGTCGATTGGCATAAACCCCTAGCGCCCATTACTCGTCCGATCGAAAATTGGAAGAATTGCTCTTCATTTGATAGGCTGAAAAACAGCCCCAGTGCCAGTCAGTCGACTGACCCCCTGCATTCAGTCGACTGGCTGTAGCAAATAAGTGTTCCTGGGGCTGTCTACAGAAACATGGAGTCTTTGTTTCCTGCAGTCAGTCGACTGGCCCTTGCAGTCAGTCGACTGACTGCAGGAAATGGAATTTTCGAGTTTCTGGATCAATCGACTGGCCTCTGCAGTCAGTCGACTGACCTGCTTGTTTTTGCCTATTTTTGCCTATTTTGCTTGGTTTCAAATTTCAATCGATTCGTGTCGATTCCAATTAGTTGTTATTGCATATTTGACTTTGATAATTCCTTTTTGATTTCGTGCACGGGTTTTTATAAAATGATCCTTTTAAATTGTATTAAAAGCTTATTTCTCTAACTTCTAATTTCTATTTAAAACACACACACGGTTTTGCACTTCGATTGAAGAGGGTGGAGAATTAAATGATTAAATAAAACGCGTGCTATGAACACATGCGTTTATCTTTTCAGTTAATTCCTAATCTATTCGTTTGACCGTTTTGAACTTCGGGTCTGGTTTACCGATGAGATGAGGTGAACTTTGTACTGCTTTGAGTGTGAAATTGGCTAACGGTTAGTAAACCGTTTAGTGCGAACGTGTGGTATGAGACTCACGTTAACATTTTCCGCGTTCCTTTCTGAGAGTTGTGACACATTCCGCCGGACAGTGGTGTCCAGTACCGCCACTACGGTTTGTTGCCTTTTGGCATTGCCTTTTTGGCGTTGCCTTCGGGATTTGTTGCCTTCGGGCTTGAGCCTTCGGGGTTTGTTGCCTCCGGGCATATGGCTTTGTCTATATGGACAATTGCTCCTATGTGGGAGTAGAGTCTTCGTGTGTATCGCCTCTGGGCATGTGGCTTTGTCTATGTGGACAATTGCTCCTATGTGGGAGTAGAGTCTTCATGCGTATTGCCTTCGGGCGTATGGATCCTTGTTATACAGTACTGAGCTCGAGCATCTTTTGTTTCTTTGACAATTATATTTCCCTAGTGTATCGCCTTTCGGTGTAGGTCCTTTGAACCACACGATATATAGCGATTACCTTGTGGAAACTTGTGTACCTTTGTTGGTATTTGTTATTTGCCTTTTGGCTTGTTTTGGGATATGATATCCTTTGTTATTGTGATTGCCGATATGGCGGGTTTTGGAATATCTCCTAAGTGGGAGTAATATTCTACCAACCATCTTTATTACTATTGCATATTGCCGATGAGATGAGGCTTACTATTCGACATTATGTGATGTCGATTCCTCTTTGGAGGATTTATTTATTTGCTAAGTGACTACGTTTTCACTATGTTAGTAATGTGGTTATTGTTGCACTTCTCTTTGGAGGAGTATTATATCATCATCTTATACTGCATTATTATTATCTAGCTTTATCTAACTGATTTGTTTAGTTAGACTGACCCGTGTATTTTATACTCGGGTCAGACCGAGATGTTTCAGGTTAGGTACGTTGGACTTAGCCTCTTTTGCTTCCACATGGACTATTTTGCTAGTTCCTTTTTGTTATAGCTTTTTGTGTAGTCCTTTTTGTCTGTAACTCTAATATGTATTATATCGACTCGCCTGTGTATTGTGGTTTGCTTTACCACTTGACATGTATCATTTTGTAAACTCTATGATGTATCTGTATATGTGAAAATGTATGTGATGATCTACTGTTCTGTGATGTGTATTACATTTGAGTTGTTATATTTTATTCTGATAGATCCTTCAACCACCTATGGCTTTGCATTAAGTATTTATTGGATATGTCGATCCATTTAAGTAAGAAGTGGCATTGTCGGCGTATTCAATAGATAGTTAAGATAAGGTTATAGATGGTCGCTCCTATCCAGCTCTATTCTCCGCATTAGCAGACGGTGTTACCTTGTAATACTCTTTGCTAATGTGGGTCTCGGAGTGGGGCGTTACAGTACCCACCTTCTAGTGTTTTCATGGCCTTGAGATCCATTCCGTATAGAGTTACAGGACCTTCTTGAACTCACAGTTGTGTCTGCTTACGCTTTGAACACTGTTCCAGCTTCGTCGAGTGCTCCATCGACAAAGGAGAAGGGGAAGAGCGTCATTATACAAGGTATGCTTTCCATTTCTAGTACACTTGCATGTGTTTTATTCGATATCGGGACTTCACATTGCTTTATATATAGTGATTTGGTAGATAGATTTGGGATTGAAACCCGAAATTGTTGACCGATCCTTGATTGTGATAAACCTAGTTGGAGGGTTTACTAGCCTATGAATGGTTTGTCGAGACTTAGCTTTATCGAGTCATGGATGTTTGTTTTCTTATGATTGCTTTGCTTTGGGTTTTGTGGGTTTCAGTATTATTCTGGAGATGGACTGGCTGCAGAAGTGTGGAGTAGTGGTGGATTATGAGAGGTCGTTGGTGACTATAGGGATGGATGATAGGCGTAGGTTGGAGATAGGCTGCCTACCTGATGATGAGGTGATGGTTAGCTTTCTGCACTTGCTTGAGATCTTGCACGATGAGTTGCCATCTGTGCCTATAGCGAGGGAGTATCAAGACATATTCTAGAAGGTGACAGATTACCACCACACATGGAGATAGAGTTCCATATAGATATGGTGAAGGATGTCAAACCGATAGTTTTGCCTTTGAGGCGTATGACACCCAAAGAGCAGAAGGAGTTAGAGGTGCAAGTGAATGACCTATTGAGGTGAGGTTCATTCGTAGGAGCATACCTATATAAGGCACACCTGTAGTATTCGCCACCAAGGTAGATGGCTCTCTATGGTTGTGTGTAGATTATCGTGAGTTGAATAAGGTGACAAGAAGAACAAGTATCCACTCCCATGTATTGATGACTTATTCGATTAGCATGATGGTGCTAGGGTGTTTTCTTGGTTGGACCTTGCAATGGGGTTTCATCAACTGAGAGTGGTGAAGAAGAGTGTGTTAATCACCGCATTTTGTACGCCGTCTAGTTTCTATGAGTGGTTGGTTATGTCGTTCCGGCTAACCAACGCACCGACATACTTTGTTGATCGTATGAACCGTGTCTTCAGGGATCATCTAAACAAGTTTGTGCTTATGTTCGTGGATGATATTCTTGTTTATTGAAGGATGTAGGAAGAGAAAAAGGAGATTTGAGGATTGTGCTCGAGGTGTTGAGCAAGCATCGATTGAAGGCGAAGTTTTTGAATTATCGCTTCTGGAGGAGGAAAATGCAATTTTGGATCACGTCATTTCTGGGCAAGGTATAGTTGCAAACCCTACGAAGGTGGCAGCAGTAAAGGACTGCGATCGACCCAACACCACTACAGACGTGAGAAGTTTCCTTGGCTTGGTGGGGTACTATAAACATTTTATCAAGGACTTCTCTAAGGTAGCACAGCCGTTAACCAACTTGACGAAGAAGAATCAGCCTTTTATTTGGGGTGCGAGGTGTGAGCACGCGTTCGTGGGTCCGAAGGAGTGGTTGATGAGCGCACCGGTGTTAGTCATTCCAAGCAGGAATGAGGAGCTTAGATTATACACAAACACCTGTGGTATTCGACTAGGTGCAGTGTTGATGCAAAGGGGAAAGGTTGTCACCCACACTAGTCGACAACTGAAACTGCATGAGAAGAATCTAACTCATTATTTGGAGTTGGCGGCGATAGTATTTACTTTGAAGATATAGAGGCATTATTGCTTGGGAAGAGGTTCGTGTTGCATACAGACCACTAATCGTTAAAGTATATATTCTCCCAGAAGGACCTTAACCTTCGTTAGTAACAATGGTTAGAGTTCCTAGCCTCCTATGACTTTGACATTTCCTATACACCTGGTAAGAGAAATGGGGTCGCTGATGCTTTGAGTAGGAGACATGCTAGCTTGGGAGCGATGTTCCTAGAGTGGAAGCAGTTGGAGTTTATCGATAGTTATGATTTTTGTAACGACCCAGGATTTCTGTCATTTGAAATTCAGATATTTAATTGATTTTAAATATTAACAAGTAAGATTTGTAAGTCGAGTAAATTTAATTTTGAATATAGAGATTTAATTGGATAATTAAATCGATAATTTAATATTTGGAATTCAAGAAATAATTGGAAATTTGGTTTAAATGTGTATAAAAATGATTTATAAAGTTATATTAAATCATATTGGAGTTAGAATAATGTTTGTGAACTTTTAAAATTGAATTAAAAGTTAATTTGTGAAAATTGATTATTTTAATATTTAATTAATGACTAAAAGTAGTCATTTTCCAAACAGTCTCGGATTTCGATGAAACCAGTTACATCAGATCCGTAATGTGAAATTATTATAAGGTTTCAAATTTCGTGTCAATCGGATTTACGGTTTGTCCGGGGCAAGCCAAAACGCATAGAAATTTGTTTAACCGATTTAATTTAAAATTGATCGTTTAATTTCGTAACTCGCGCATATGATTGAATTAGCCTCCGAAACACGTTCCATTGTGTCCGGAACGCGGGTAAAACCTTAGAAACGTCAACCGGCACGCTTCGTTTCGAGTTCGGAAAAAAATCGGGTGAATATTGTTTTGAAAATTTCTATAAAAGGACCTAAAATCTTCATATTTTTACCAAAACCTAATCATCTAGGGTTAGCCGGCCCTAACTTATTAATGGCCGAAATCGTTCGATTCTTCTCTCCTTAATCTCTCTAAATCCATAAACAATTGGCCAAGACATTCAACTGCAAAGTGGAAGAGCATCAGAAGATCTTTTAATCCATACGGTGATGATCATCGATGGTGCACTGTAGAGGTCGAATTTCTATCGTGAGGTCATGCGTTTCGTGCGCGGTTTCTGAGGCAGGGTGGTGGCCGAGTGCCACGTGGTTCCAGGCGGTGGTAGGGCTCGGCTCTGGCTACAAAATGATGGCATTCGATCGGGATGAAACGCAGAGATGGAGGCTCGAAAATTCGAGCAAGGAGGCGGCTACATGGGTTTTGTGCGTGCGTGTTTAACCTGGAGTTGGGGAAGATGAAATGCACGGCCTTGATTCTAGGGTTAGAAAATGAACGGCCGAGATTAAAGGTTGAAAATTAAAATAAATTTGTGATAAATTAATATATATTATAATTCGTATAAACTTTAAAACATTGTAACTTTTTGATGCGTGGTCCGTTTAGCACGAAACGAGTTGCGTCGGGTCCATATTGACGAGCACTACGCGATGGAGCTAGTTTGGAGTCAATTGGAGCTAGTGATAATTTTGAATAAAATTAAACGTGCATTTAATTTTATTCGAAACGAAACACTACAACTGTTATCGGAAACTCAAGGTGAGAACTCCTCACTCAATCGAATTTTGTTTTCGATCTAAATTTTTAATAGATGAATTTAAAATTGCTTGATTGTGTGAATTGAATGATGGTTGTCATTTTTTGCATTGAAATAGATCCTATACACCGCATATTAAGCGGAGGTTATTATATTAAAAACATATACCGCGATATTCCACCTTGAAGTGGAATTGGTATTATATATGTATTTGGAGTTGATTTCCCGCATTATATAGCGGATGAGACCCTATTGCGCCGCATAATAGCGGATAATATTTTATAAATCCCATATACCGCGATATTCCACTTCGAAGTGAAATTGGTATTGTGCTAACATCTGTGGATGCAGGGAAACAGGTTGGAGGGATCCAACTGGATTCCTCAAACATTTGAATTTATTTCAATGTTGTGTGTTGATTATTTATAATCTCTGTGTGATTATATTTGTGAATTGGAATTGTTGAAGGCTATAATTTAGCCGAATATATTTTTGGTATCGTTGGATACTAGAAATAAATAAAATTGGATTTTTGAAATTCAAGTTGAAAATTTATTGAAAAAATTATTTTTGAGAATTAGATAAATTTAAAAGGAGTTTTAAAAAGATAAAAGTCTTATTTTTGAACTATATTGAATTAAATTTCAAATTTTGGGAAAAAGGGCTTAATAAATGGATTTCGGGTAATATTTTTTATAAGTTAAAGAATTTATTTAAAAATTTGGATTTTTAAATAGATTTGAAGAGATAAAGAAATTTATTTTAAAAAGGAAATAATTTGGAAATTCGTTGAAGATTTGATTTGGTGTTTTGAAATAAATTTGAAAATCAATTTGAAATTAATTGATTATTAATTTACCATAACTAGTAAAATTTATACGTAGAAGTTTATCTGACTTTAAATTAATCAGATAATTAAATTAATCCTACTGATGGATATTTGGATTTTAATTGGATGTTGAATTGTTTGATATCTCTGATATGTGATGCTTTGTGATATATCCTGATTTGTGTTATGATCTGTAATTTGTTCATCTGTGATATATATATATCTGTGATCTGTGAATGAAAGATAAGCGTTATAGTTTATACCGCTTATCAATTACATTGTTATATTTGATCTGTGATGGTTGAATGTTGTTGCACTATTGTGTTAAACCCTTGGACTACACAATACACACAAAAATGTGGATTTCATGTGGAAATCAGTTAAGTCACATATTTTTGACAATTCTAAAGATTGAATTTTTGAATCCAAATTAGTTTTGGAATTGGAATTGAAAGTTTTTGAAAATGATTTTTAAAAATAAAAAGTTATTTTAAAAAACTTAATAAAATTGAAATTCGAATAATTTGATTTAAATTGGAATTCAATATTTGAAATTGAATTCAATGATTTGGGAATTTTGGTCTAAAAGATTTTTACAAGTGTAAAAGGTGTTTATATGGGTTTTTAACCATTTAAAAATATGGTTTTGGAAATTTAAATTTAAATCCAAGATTTGTACTTGGATGGCTTTAACCTGTGTAATTGTAACCATTTTTTCCCAAAACGAAAACTATCTGTTTTCAAATAATAATAGCTTTCATAAAGTGAAAAGATTTCCAATTTGTATCGAAACATTTCAAGTTGAAATGAAATTATGAATAGTTTGGAAAAACTATGAATTAACCTTTGTGAAAATGATTAAGCTTTATCTTGAAATCAAATAAGATTTTAAAAGGTGTATCTTTTATATTATAAAAGACTTGAATTGTGAATAGTTTTGAAAGCTATAAGTTAAATCTTGATTTAAAGTTTTAATGGGTTAATCCAATTGAATGGGAAATGATTTGAGGATCTGTGAATGAATCTTTGTGAAATTGGGTGAACTTTGTGAAGTAAATCATTTTGTTTAAAGATTTAAAATGGTAATTGTCACATCCTGAAATTTTCGACTTTCGAAAATTCAACATCGATACTCACTTTATCGACTGTCGAGCAATCGAGTGCCGGAAACTCCAATAGTGAGGGTTTAAGAAAGAAGAAAAAGGCAGAAGAAGAAGAAAAGAGTAGAAGGAAGAAGAGAAAGAAAAAGAACAACAACACGAAAGAACAACAGATACAGAACAGAGACAGAACAATATCAGAATCTTACACATCGCAGCGGAACAATATATAATAGATAAATGAATAATCTCTAAAACAAAGAACTATATCATTTTATACATACATCAATCATCAGAGTCAATATACAACTCAATACAACAATGGAAAGTTATATAACTTGTCCTCATACAGAATACACAGCGGAATAAATACTATCAGATACAAATACTACGTCTCGTCATCCAGCTTATCTCCAAAGCTCCAGAATATCCAGAATATCCTGATAATCTAACTCTAGACTGCCCGTGTGGAAATTTGTGGGCACCCAGAGTTTAGAAGGGAAACAATAAACTCCGAGTCAGTCATGGTGACTGGTGTGAGATCGTAAAACAGTTATTCTTTTAAAATAAATAGCAGAGAATTTTAATGTCAATTCGCAATGCTTTTGGAAGATTAAACTACCATAAGACCTCCCGCCACACACACAATGCAAATGCAGACTTGGAGGAGATTTCTTCTTATGATAGTCAAAGATGCTTACTACGCAAAAAATCAAATTCTTTTTTGATATTATTATTAGTGCATAGTGTAGAAAACATTTCGAAAGTAGAATATAAATCTTAGCCAGCATAGGTACCATTATATTATGCTTGCTATAGCTACCATATTAAATGGCAGGTTCTACAACTAAAACCGTACGAGGCTCGTATTGTTTCTTTGGATTCCCAACAAATGGTCAGGCTAAGGAACTTCCTATCCACGATGGGTACGTCCCTGGAATAGACGACCCGAGAAATAACCTAACATTACGGTTAGATCTCTGCCAACACAAGGCCGGGTTACCTCTGCAAAAATAGGTAACTACTGACACGCGTATGCCATCCCCCGATCGTCACCGATCTTCCCGAGGATCCCCGATTTCCAACAAACCACAAAGTAATAATAACTGTGCAGCAACCACAGAGGTTAAGTATCTGGGCTCCATACCATGATACCACCTTTATCCAGAAGGAATGACATACACTAAGGGGCGCTACTCCCTAGAACCTTGCCGCATTCGTCCTGTTTCGACCATTTCCGGGGTGTGAGGCTCGACGAAGTCTCGTCCACAAAGCTACGCTTTCTCAAAAAGCCCTGCTTCGGGTCAAACAAAATGATCAACCTATGATCACAAAGATATAAGATCAAACAAATGATCATATCACAAATGATCAAACACCGATCATTTCACAGCAACACTCAGTATGCCACGTTACCAAATTGGGATATATTGCTGATAAATTTCAACTACATAACCTCTGAGCTCGTACGTCTCAGAGAAGGGTGTTAAGCTAAGAGAATAAATTCTCCGCCACCAACAGAAATGTATTTGAAAGAAATCAGCTTTATATCTCAAATTGTAACGTCAGACACACAATCCATACAAGTCTGTTCCGGGATCGAACAGAACCGAAGGCACTTCTCACGAAGCCCTTGCAATTTCGGATAATTTTCAATCACGTCAGGACTTCCCGTCACTAAGGGTGATAAAACCTCTAAATCGAAGATCAGTCGATGTAGAGTAACTCGACGGTAATCCTTCCGTTTTCAAAAATATCCGGTCTTCAACACCGGTCTTCGAATGCAATTCATAACGACGTATCACATATTCGGAATGGGTTATACGACCCCATGGTCCTTTCCCGGCTAACCCGAATAGTGAGCGTTTATTCAAAAACAAGTGTGGCATTCAAATTCATCCAATTCACAACAAATCATCCATTCAGGGTAATTATTGATAGTCGGTTATTTAACTATCAATAAAGATGCGCAACATCATCAGATTCCAAATAATTTTCCAAATTATTTCATCTTCAAAAATATTTTAACTAGATATATTATTTTTCCACACTTCAAAAATAAATCAACGTTTATTTTTAAAAACGAATTCCCATTCCTTTATAAATTCCATATTGAATTTATATTTCAAAATATCTTCTGATATACGATTTTCAAATCGATTTTCAATATTCAATTTCAATTTATCTTTTACAAAGATAAATTCTCAAAACGTTCATTTCATTTGGAAAAGCATTTCCATACTTATTTAAAAATAAGTAATTCCCAAATCATTTATTTTCAACACTTAGAAAATATTCGATATACTTAAATCAAATTAAGTATATATTCATTCTTTAAGGAAATCATAAATTTTCAACATCTATTTGAGTCAAAACGAATGTTGCGTAAAACATCGTTACGACGACTCGAAATCACTAGTATAGAGATTCGGATTTAGATAGATATATAAATCCCAATACTACATAAAACATTTCCTTTCGGAAATCATTTACTATAACAACAGTGTTATAGTCCACCATTTCCTTATTTTTCTCGAAAACGTCTATTTCAACAAGAACTGTTGAAATCTATGCTTTCAATTCATAATACATTTTAAAACACCTTTAAAATGTTTAACTTCATTTTTAAAATATTACTTCTTCAAAAATGAATCCATTTTACTTAACAATATATTCACTGTCCAAAACCGTGAATAAAATTTACTTAACCCCATTTCAATCATTTCTACACATTTTTATTTCAATAAAAATTCTCTATTCAAAATCATGAATATATCTTCTTAAATAATCTTCTATATTAGATTTATCACATTCAATCTATTTCGAATTTATAAGTACGTTTATAAATTCTATTTCTCTTTTTAATAACAACTTCGACTTATAAACCTTCTTTTATCAGTTATTATATTTAACTTATCAAAATAAGTGACTCTGGGTTTATAAACAACTTTTATAAATTTTAATTCTATTTATAAAAGCTTCAATGCCAAATCAATTTCAATATTGATTTTTAATTTTATTTTCAACGTTTGAATAAAATTTCCATATTGATTTCTCAAAAATTCATTTCTAAATATTTAAATCAATTACAGATTGATTTCTAATTTTATTTATCTCTACTAAAATAAATTCCTTTATCCTTTTTTCTTTAAACTATTTAGAAATCCAATTTTAATTAAATTCTTCAATTTAAAAATCACTATTATACGAAATTCATTTATTTAACATCTTCACTTTATTCTGGAATTTATTCAATACGATTATGAAAAATTACTTTCTATACTTTAAAAATTCCTTTCTTCAAAATTTCTTCAATTTCAAAAATTGATTCACTTAGAAATTTTCTACTTGAATTTTCAAAAATTCAATCTCGTTTATCTTTGGAATCCAATGATGTCAAAACATCCATTCAGCTAAATTTTAGTTTTCAAACAATTTCCAGACGTCAGTTCAATAACATCAATAATCATTCACAGATTATCACATCACAGTAGGAATAAATTTAATAAATGTGAGGGGTCCAGTTGGATCCCTCCAACCTGTTTCCCTGCATCCAAAGATGTTAGCACAATACCAATTCCGCTCCAGTACGGAATTATCGCGGTATATAGGTTTTTATAAATCCGCTTACTAACGGCGCAATAGGGTCTCATCCGCTATACGAGGCGGGAAATCATCAATCCAATATATACATATGCCAATATGTATATACTGCTATATATATAGATATATCCTATCATATCTAATAGCACATTCAAACAAATCAATCAATAACTGCAAAAATTCCACTTTTAAATCGAGTGAGAAAATCTCACCTTAGCTTTTCAAATTTGCCATCCATTTCCAAACTTGACTCGATTTCTCGATTATCTTGATTTTTTTAACCTTATATAAATAATTATACAACTCATTAATATTTGAACAAATCGAATAACAAATTTTCATTTTGATGATTTTCATTAACCAATGATTTTATTCTAACCCATTTTCTTTTAAACAAATTCGCTTAACTAAAATTTAAATTAAACAATTAAATTTCCTTTTTCTAAATAATCTTTGGTATCAGAATAACTGAACACATATATTTTTATTTTCCTAAAATATCATATATACATGTTTATATTTACTGTAAATAACAAAACAAAGAATTCCTTTCTTGTAAAACTTTCTACTCCTTTTCTGTATTCTACTTATATAAATTTCTATAACAACTTTAAAATAAAACAGCCTTATATACGTATACTTATTTATCTTATTTTCTTTATCCTGTTAATTTATACAGCATATGTAATTTAAAATAAAATTAAGGTTTATTACCTTACTGCCAGTATCACGATTCGATCAAGCTGATTCCAGGCGACATTACGACCACGACAACCCTAAATCGACGAGCATCTCCAATCCAAGTCGAACAGTGCCATCGATCGAACTCGAATTTAACATCACCATCGACCAAATCGAATTCGTTTTTCGAACCCTTCATCGTGGCCTCGACCCTTGAACGCGGCGCCACCATCCTGTCGATCCATCTCATCGCCTATGCTGCCCCATGCGAGCTCGTGTGCCGCCGTACCATCGAATGCCCAGCAATCGCCACCAGAACGTCGCCTTCCATCGCCCAGGTCGCTCGAACCCATCGCGAACCCAGTCGCGACTGTCCCCACTCGAATGCGCGTTCACCTTGATTCGCGAATCCCCCTAATTGCCAGCGAATTGCCAAGTCGACAGTCGCTCGAACGACAACACCAGCGTCGCCGCCCTGAACGTCGCTACCCTCCCAGTCGCCGTCGCGACTCCCCCATTCGAGCGCGCGTATACGCTTGGCGCTTGAGTCTGAACGAATATCGATTTCGTTATTGATTTCATTTTTTTTTTCTTTTACTGTGGGGCTTCAGCCATTGATTTGTTTATGGAACGAGAATTGAAATAAGGAAGCTCGACCTTTATTTTAAAACGAGAAGAGAATTTTGCGAACGTGAGTTTCGTTTGAACGAGAAAGGGGCGGCCATGCCTCTGCACGATTATCTTCGTGAAATTAGGCGTGAATTTAGGCGTGGAACGTGGGTACGTTGTTGACCAATTTATAAATTTTAAATTTACTTTAAATCGAATCTCGATAAAAATCCAAGGCGTTTACTCAACGTGTGCTCACGTATTAACACCGAAAAATACGTTGGAAATCCAGTAATAATACAATATTACGGACCCAATGGAACTGGTTTCGTCGAATTCCGAGACTGTTTGAAAATTGACTATTTTATAAATATCGGTTCAAGTGATTATTTTCAAAACTGAACAAAACAGTTCGAAATTAAATTCTGAAGCTTCTGTTATCTTCCGAATTATCAATATAAATTTTACAAGCGTTTGAAATATTTTCCTTTAGCTTTTAAATTAAATTCTGTAATTTAACCGCAAATTTCAAAGTTTTATTCGGGATTCAAATTAAATCATCGTTCAAATATTTAAAATAAATTAAATATTCTCAATTTAATTCGTTCAAAATTCTGGGTCGTTACAAACTTCCCTCCTTAAAAGAATTTCGTCCTCGAAATTACAAGTTAGGGAAAAAGGTCCTTAACTCGTCTACTATCTTTCACAATCTAATAGTTTTATCAATTCATCAAAACAAATCTTTCTATTAAAGATTCGTTATCATTCAACTAAATTTCCAACTTCAACTCTAAGTTCAAAACAACATTGTTTGCTTAACAATTCAAATTTAAGTTTAAATTCAAATTTAAACTTTCAAATTTTCTCAAAAATTTTCTAACACTCGAAATTTTCAAAAAATTTCGCCAGCGTCTCCTTTGCGCGGCTAATACGGTACGACTACAAAACGTCCCTACGGACTCTCAGATTTCAAAAAGAAAAAGAAAAAGCCAAGCGGCTAGACCAGAAATCATCAAAACTCATATTATAATTCAAATACGTACCTTTTTCGAGCAATTCAAATCCCTTTATACACCTGTATATCCTACTAGCCATTATATCTAGTTACAGCATTCAAATCATTTTGCAAATTCTATTACAAAATTTTCAATATAACTGCTTATATCATCTCCAATTCACTATTGAAGTTCTATATTCATTATCGTTCAATATTTTACAGTTCACATTCATTTGAATTCAATTCACCATTCCAATCTAATTTGGATTCGGTTTATCTCCTGAATATTGAATTTTATCAGCTTTCATTCATAACTGATTATTTTCAGATTAGTTTCAGTTACTAATTCATTTCAATTCTAATCCACTTATTCAAATCTGTTTCTACTTACTTGAAGTTATTTGTAATTTCGAACCATTCTTTATTTAGTTCAAAATTCAAGTTTCAATTTAACTAATTCAACTTCCATTTCATGAATCAATTAATTATCAAAGTAGTTCATTTGGATTCAATCCTTATTCATTTTTTTCATATCAATTTACTTTCATTAGATTGATTAACATCCAATACATTTATTTATTCAATTGCTAATTCACTTAACATTTCAAGTTGAATTTCACTTATATAACTCAAGTTCATATTCATTTCAGTAATAAATTTTGATACCCAAAATCAAATTCATTCATCATTTCTTAAGTTATATTCCCATTAAACATCATTTATTTCACTTTCATTTTCTCATTTTATAAGTTATCCAACTTATATTCAACCTTTCAAAACCATTTTTTTGAAAACAATTCAAATTATCCTTTGAATTTCAAAAACAAAATCCAAATTTTTCAAACAACTTCTATTTAAAACAATTTGGCAGCAATTCCTCTTTTGGAAACCCGAAAATGAACACCGGTGATGTCGCGATCATCATCGGAATTATTTTCCAACGACCGAAAAGAGTTTAGAGCTCTCATCTCTTCCAAAATACTTTTCAAAACCTTTGGAATTCATTTTCAAATCAAAAATGATTTAAACTTTTCAAATCTCCAAAATTTTCAAATTCTTTCAAAACATTTCCAAATCCTTCTCTGGAATTTCATTTTTAAATTACAATTCACATTTATAATTTACATTCTTAAATTTCATTTGTATGTGAATTTATTTCTTAACTTTGGAGTTACGATTTCAATTTCTTATTCGATTTCATATAAAAATGATAACTTTCAATATTATCATTTTCCTAACATCCATGCAACCATATACTGTAATAATTTACAGAAAATCAATTCTTTTATATACAAAAATAGTTTTGGGCAAAATTATCTCATTTTACCCCATTTTAAAATCAATACTGTGTCGGTTTATCTTGTTTAGAGTTTAGAAACCCCTATCGATTACAGTTAGCTAGACTGCACCGACCAGAATCTATAAACAATCAACCGATAAGTCAACACAATACAAAACAGTTTCATATTCAAATAACAAATACGCGCTCATATCTATTATTACACTCAAACTCATTCTAGAGTACTACTGACTCTATCTCTAATGAGTAACACCCAACAGAGAAGGGTTGTCGCTTAACCATATGCTCTGATACCACTTTGTCACATCCCGAAATTTTCGACTTTCGAAAATTCAACATCGATACTCACTTTATCGACTGTCGAGCAATCGAGTGCCGGAAACTCCAATAGTGAGGGTTTAAGAAAGAAGAAAAAGGCAGAAGAAGAAGAAAAGAGTAGAAGGAAGAAGAGAAAGAAAAAGAACAACAACACGAAAGAACAACAGATACAGAACAGAGACAGAACAATATCAGAATCTTACACATCGCAGCGGAACAATATATAATAGATAAATGAATAATCTCTAAAACAAAGAACTATATCATTTTATACATACATCAATCATCAGAGTCAATATACAACTCAATACAACAATGGACAGTTATATAACTTGTCCTCATACAGAATACACAGCGGAATAAATACTATCAGATACAAATACTACGTCTCGTCATCCAGCTTATCTCCAAAGCTCCAGAATATCCAGAATATCCTGATAATCTAACTCTAGACTGCCCGTGTGGAAATTTGTGGGCACCCAGAGTTTAGAAGGGAAACAATAAACTCCGAGTCAGTCATGGTGACTGGTGTGAGATCGTAAAACAGTTATTCTTTTAAAATAAATAGCAGAGAATTTTAATGTCAATTCGCAATGCTTTTGGAAGATGAAACTACCATAAGACCTCCCGCCACACACACAATGCAAACGCAGACTTGGAGGAGATTTCTTCTTATGATAGTCAAAGATGCTTACTACGCAAAAAATCAAATTCTTTTTTGATATTATTATTAGTGCATAGTGTAGAAAACATTTCGAAAGTAGAATATAAATCTTAGCCAGCATAGGTACCATTATATTATGCTTGCTATAGCTACCATATTAAATGGCAGGTTCTACAACTAAAACCGTACGAGGCTCGTATTGTTTCTTTGGATTCCCAACAAATGGTCAGGCTAAGGAACTTCCTATCCACGATGGGTACGTCCCTGGAATAGACGACCCGAGAAATAACCTAACATTACGGTTAGATCTCTGCCAACACAAGGCCGGGTTACCTCTGCAAAAATAGGTAACTACTAACACGCGTATGCCATCCCCCGATCGTCACCGATCTTCCCGAGGATCCCCGATTTCCAACAAACCACAAAGTAATAATAACTGTGCAGCAACCACAGAGGTTAAGTATCTTTGCTCCATACCATGATACCACCTTTATCCAGAAGGAATGACATACACTAAGGGGCGCTACTCCCTAGAACCTTGCCGCATTCGTCCTGTTTCGACCATTTCCGGGGTGTGAGGCTCGACGAAGTCTCGTCCACAAAGCTACGCTTTCTCAAAAAGCCCTGCTTCGGGTCAAACAAAATGATCAACCTATGATCACAAAGATATAAGATCAAACAAATGATCATATCACAAATGATCAAACACCGATCATTTCACAGCAACACTCAGTATGCCACGTTACCAAATTGGGATATATTGCTGATAAATTTCAACTACATAACCTCTGAGCTCGTACGTCTCAGAGAAGGGTGTTAAGCTAAGAGAATAAATTCTCCGCCACTAACAGAAATGTATTTGAAAGAAATCAGCTTTATATCTCAAATTGTAACGTCAGACACACAATCCATACAAGTCTGTTCCGGGATCGAACAGAACCGAAGGCACTTCTCACGAAGCCCTTGCAATTCCGGATAATTTTCAATCACGTCAGGACTTCCCGTCACTAAGGGTGATAAAACCTCTAAATCGAAGATCAGTCGATGTAGAGTAACTCGACGGTAATCCTTCCGTTTTCAAAAATATCCGGTCTTCAACACCGGTCTTCGAATGCAATTCATAACGACGTATCACATATTCGGAATGGGTTATACGACCCCATGGTCCTTTCCCGGCTAACCCGAATAGTGAGCGTTTATTCAAAAACAAGTGTGGCATTCAAATTCATCCAATTCACAACAAATCATCCATTCAGGGTAATTATTGATAGTCGGTTATTTAACTATCAATAAAGATGCGCAACATCATCAGATTCCAAATAATTTTCCAAATTATTTCATCTTCAAAAATATTTTAACTAGATATATTATTTTTCCACACTTCAAAAATAAATCAACGTTTATTTTTAAAAACGAATTCCCATTCCTTTATAAATTCCATATTGAATTTATATTTCAAAATATCTTCTGATATACGATTTTCAAATCGATTTTCAATATTCAATTTCAATTTATCTTTTACAAAGATAAATTCTCAAAACGTTCATTTCATTTGGAAAAGCATTTCCATACTTATTTAAAAATAAGTAATTCCCAAATCATTTATTTTCAACACTTAGAAAATATTCGATATACTTAAATCAAATTAAGTATATATTCATTCTTTAAGGAAATCATAAATTTTCAACATCTATTTGAGTCAAAACGAATGTTGCGTAAAACATCGTTACGACGACTCGAAATCACTAGTATAGAGATTCGGATTTAGATAGATATATAAATCCCAATACTACATAAAACATTTCCTTTCGGAAATCATTTACTATAACAACAGTGTTATAGTCCACCATTTCCTTATTTTTCTCGAAAACGTCTATTTCAACAAGAACTGTTGAAATCTATGCTTTCAATTCATAATACATTTTAAAACACCTTTAAAATGTTTAACTTCATTTTTAAAATATTACTTCTTCAAAAATGAATCCATTTTACTTAACAATATATTCACTGTCCAAAACCGTGAATAAAATTTACTTAACCCCATTTCAATCATTTCTACACATTTTTATTTCAATAAAAATTCGCTATTCAAAATCATGAATATATCTTCTTAAATAATCTTCTATATTAGATTTATCACATTCAATCTATTTCGAATTTATAAGTACGTTTATAAATTCTATTTCTCTTTTTAATAACAACTTCGACTTATAAACCTTCTTTTATCAGTTATTATATTTAACTTATCAAAATAAGTGACTCTGGGTTTATAAACAACTTTTATAAATTTTAATTCTATTTATAAAAGCTTCAATGCCAAATCAATTTCAATATTGTTTTTTAATTTTATTTTCAACGTTTGAATAAAATTTCCATATTGATTTCTCAAAAATTCATTTCTAAATATTTAAATCAATTACAGATTGATTTCTAATTTTATTTATCTCTACTAAAATAAATTCCTTTATCCTTTTTTCTTTAAACTATTTAGAAATCCAATTTTAATTAAATTCTTCAATTTAAAAACCACTATTATACGAAATTCATTTATTTAACATCTTCACTTTATTCTGGAATTTATTCAATACGATTATGAAAAATTACTTTCTATACTTTAAAAATTCCTTTCTTCAAAATTTCTTCAATTTCAAAAATTGATTCACTTAGAAATTTTCTACTTGAATTTTCAAAAATTCAATCTCGTTTATCTTTGGAATCCAATGATGTCAAAACATCCATTCAGCTAAATTTTAGTTTTCAAACAATTTCCAGACGTCAGTTCAATAACATCAATAATCATTCACAGATTATCACATCACAGTAGGAATAAATTTAATAAATGTGAGGGGTCCAGTTGGATCCCTCCAACCTGTTTCCCTGCATCCAAAGATGTTAGCACAATACCAATTCCGCTCCAGTACGGAATTATCGCGGTATATAGGTTTTTATAAATCCGCTTACTAACGGCGCAATAGGGTCTCATCCGCTATACGAGGCGGGAAATCATCAATCCAATATATACATATGCCAATATGTATATACTGCTATATATATAGATATATCCTATCATATCTAATAGCACATTCAAACAAATCAATCAATAACTGCAAAAATTCCACTTTTAAATCGAGTGAGAAAATCTCACCTTAGCTTTTCAAATTTGCCATCCATTTCCAAACTTGACTCGATTTCTCGATTATCTTGATTTTTTTAACCTTATATAAATAATTATACAACTCATTAATATTTGAACAAATCGAATAACAAATTTTCATTTTGATGATTTTCATTAACCAATGATTTTATTCTAACCCATTTTCTTTTAAACAAATTCGCTTAACTAAAATTTAAATTAAACAATTAAATTTCCTTTTTCTAAATAATCTTTGGTATCAGAATAACTGAACACATATATTTTTATTTTCCTAAAATATCATATATACATGTTTATATTTACTGTAAATAACAAAACAAAGAATTCCTTTCTTGTAAAACTTTCTACTCCTTTTCTGTATTCTACTTATATAAATTTCTATAACAACTTTAAAATAAAACAGCCTTATATACGTATACTTATTTATCTTATTTTCTTTATCCTGTTAATTTATACAGCATATGTAATTTAAAATAAAATTAAGGTTTATTACCTTACTGCCAGTATCACGATTCGATCAAGCTGATTCCAGGCGACATTACGACCACGACAACCCTAAATCGACGAGCATCTCCAATCCAAGTCGAACAGTGCCATCGATCGAACTCGAATTTAACATCACCATCGACCAAATCGAATTCGTTTTTCGAACCCTTCATCGTGGCCTCGACCCTTGAACGCGGCGCCACCATCCTGTCGATCCATCTCATCGCCTATGCTGCCCCATGCGAGCTCGTGTGTCGCCGTACCATCGAATGCCCAGCAATCGCCACCAGAACGTCGCCTTCCATCGCCCAGGTCGCTCGAACCCATCGTGAACCCAGTCGCGGCTGTCCCCACTCGAATGCGCGTTCACCTTGATTCGCGAATCCCCCTAATTGCCAGCGAATTGCCAAGTCGACAGTCGCTCGAACGACAACACCAGCGTCGCCGCCCTGAACGTCGCTACCCTCCCAATCGCCGTCGCGACTCCCCCATTCGAGCGCGCGTATACGCTTGGCGCTCGAGTCTGAACGAATATCGATTTCGTTATTGATTTCATTTTTTTTTTCTTTTACTGTGGGGCTTCAGCCATTGATTTGTTTATGGAACGAGAATTGAAATAAGGAAGCTCGACCTTTATTTTAAAACGAGAAGAGAATTTTGCGAACGTGAGTTTCGTTTGAACGAGAAAGGGGCGGCCATGCCTCTGCACGATTATCTTCGTGAAATTAGGCGTGAATTTAGGCGTGGAACGTGGGTACGTTGTTGACCAATTTATAAATTTTAAATTTACTTTAAATCGAATCTCGATAAAAATCCAAGGCGTTTACTCAACGTGTGCTCACGTATTAACACCGAAAAATACGAAATTGGAAATCCAGTAATAATACAATATTACGGACCCAATGGAACTGGTTTCGTCGAATTCCGAGACTGTTTGAAAATTGACTATTTTATAAATATCGGTTCAAGTGATTATTTTCAAAACTGAACAAAACAGTTCGAAATTAAATTCTGAAGCTTCTGTTATCTTCCGAATTATCAATATAAATTTTACAAGCGTTTGAAATATTTTCCTTTAGCTTTTAAATTAAATTCTGTAATTTAACCGCAAATTTCAAAGTTTTATTCGGGATTCAAATTAAATCATCGTTCAAATATTTAAAATAAATTAAATATTCTCAATTTAATTCGTTCAAAATTCTGGGTCGTTACAGTAATTTGTTTAAACCATTTGAAAGAAAGGGTTTGGGTAATAAGCTGTGACTTAATTGAAATCCCTATATCCATATGTTTTAAATATTGTGCTCACTATTCGGTTTAGCCGGGAAAGGACCTTTGTGTCATATAACCCATTCCAAATAAGTGATATGACGATATGGATAACATTTGAAGACCGGTGGTGAAGACCGGGTATTTGTGAAAACGATAGGATGACCTATCGATTGTCTTTGCACCGTTAGCTACGGTATAGAGATTTCCTTTATGATGGGAAGTTCGATCAGGATTGTGAATACCCGGATTGCAAGGGCTTCTTCGGAAGTGCCTTTGGTTCTGTTCGAACCCGGAACAGACTTGTATGGTTACATGTCTGTCATTACATTTTGAGATATAAAGCTGATTTCTTTCAAATACATTTCTGTTGGTGGCGGAGAATTTATTCTCTTAGCTTAACACCCTTCTCTGAGACGTATGAGCTCAGAGGTTATGTACTTGAAGGTTATCAGCGATATATTCCCAATTTGGTAATGTGGCATGCTGAGTGTTGCTATGTGATGATTATTTATTGAACATTTGTTGATCAAAGCGTGGCTTTGTGAAAAAGCGTGGCTTTGTGGACGAGACCTCATCGAGCCTCACAACCCAGAAATGGTCGAAACAGGAATGATGCGGCAAGGTTATGAGGGTCGCTCCCTTTAGGGTATGTCATTTTCTTCTGGAAAAGGGTGGTTGTGATATCCCGGAATTTTGGCAATATCAATTTAATAATCTTTATAAATAATTAAATTGATTTGTTGATTTTATTTTGTAAATTGACAAGTTTATTCATTTTAAAGGTTAATAATATTTAATTGGCAATATTTATTAATATCTTTTCTAACAATTTAAAATTGGTAAGATTTATCTTTCAAAACTTATATAAATGTTTTCTATTTATAATGTATATATATATATATTGGTATATATATTATAAATAGGGAGTCTTTAATTTAATAAAGGATATGTTTTCAAATTATAATATATATGTATATATATTGTGATTTGAAGTTATGTATTAAAATTCAATATGATAATTATCAAAACTAATGTTAAAAATATTTGTAAAGATAAAATAAAATACTCAAGCATATAAATATATGATACATTAAAATTTATCAAAGTATAAGTTGTTATAAATAATTGTTTTCATGAATTCACTTTTCTATATTTATTAAAAATGTAAAAGCTTAATTATAAAAAGATAAATACATTATATACATATAAATATTTCTTAAATACATGTATATGACTTAAATAAATTAATTAAAAACAAGATTTACACTTGTAAGCTTTTAAAGATAGTTTAAAGACATTTGTAAATTTATATGCATAGGTGTAAGCAAATTAATACATAAGGGGACAAGTGGCTTAATTTTATCTTTTTGAAAATTTAAGTTATAAAAATTAATATGAAAGAAGATCTGTATTCGTTTTCTAAGTTCAAATTATTTTTATCCTCAACTCTTTCTCCTCATTTCTAAAAACAACCTAAAATCTAAAATCAAAAGAAAAGATAAAAACTGGAAATGCAAATCAGAGAAAGAAGATGAAAGGCAATTTCAAATATCAGTTTCAAATTCTTCAACAACTTGAAGATCAGGAAAAGGGAAATCTATCAACAAATTTCAAAGATCTACAGCTAGGATTTTAAAATCAAAAAGCAAAAGGAAATGAAGTTCAAAATCAAAATCAGTCTGGGAATCATCAAGCCTGGAAAACAAAAATCTCTGTTTTCTGTTCTCTGCTAAATTGGTGAGTGAACATATTTTAAAAACAGTTTAAATTTGGATTTCATTTAGATGTTTTGTGAATGGAATTTATTCTGTTATCTAAAAATGTTGGAATTAAATGTATGCATGTTTGTATATGGTTGTTTGAATGCCTGGGTAGACATAATATAGCTCTGTTGTATTATTTACAGGTTTTTGATTACTGTAAAAATTCAATATCTTGTCATTGAATCATAGATAGCCCTTGATTTGTAAATAAAAGATGTTTAAAATCATATGATATCACCACTAAAAATAATTCCAGAAATTTATATTTAAAATTTATCTTGAAATTTTAAAATTTACAGTGAATTTCAAATTGAGTCAAAAATGTATAAGTTTAATTTTTGAAATTGATTGCATAATTGAATTCAATATAGGAAACCATGAATTTTAAAGGTAATATCACGATTTTTAATTTTGAAATGTTTGAGTATTGTCGAGATGAACATTTGGGTTGTTTTAGTCGATTACCGTCGATCAACGACGAACAGGTCGTCGTGGTTGGGATTGAAGGTCGAGGGGAAAGTGGAGTTCATCGGAAAAATAGTGGAGTGATTTATCGTTGATCGTGATGGTGGGAAATCGGTGGGTTAGGGTTTTATCACCTGGGTTTGTCGTCAATGTTCAAATCGGGTTACGCGATGCCTAGGAGCGACTGGAGTCGATCGCGAGTTGTTTTGGAGATGCTGGTAGACGAGACGTAGCTGCGGTGAAGGTGGCGTGGTGCATCGATCAAGGATCGTCGGAGGCGAGTCGATTGTCTGGTGGTGTTTGTTTAAGCTGATGGGTTAAATGGTCGAAGTTGATTCTCGTTCGAATCGAGGAGAAATGAGGGGTCGATCGTGATGTCGTGGTGAAGTCTGACTTGTCGGAGGCCAGGCGTAGTTCGTCGTCGATCAGCAAGGGTGTGCACGTGCACAAGCACGATCGCGTGCATCTGGGGATATGGGTTTGGAGAAGAAATATAATACTCGGGTTTTTGTCCAGGGAATTCGAGTTTTACTCGAAGCAGGTAGCATAGTGGGGATACTCGAGAGTTACTTCGGGTAATTAGGGGTTTTACTCGGGTGGGAAGGAGCAGGCATTATAATTTTTAAAAGAAAGTTTTTAAATCAAAAGAAATTTGTTTTTGAAATGGTTCTAAGTTTTAAAAATAAAAGTAAAACAAAGTTTTTACTATTAAACTAAATTATTGTATAGAAAAATTATTTTTTACAAGTTTTAAATAATTTAAATAAATAAGTTTTAAAGAATAAGAAATAGATTTTCAAATTGATCTTTGTATTAAAATTTATTTAATAACTTTGAAAAGCTTCAAAAATTTTGAAGGTTAAAAGTAATGTTGAAATGGTTTAATTATAATAAAGATTTTATCTTAAGTATTTAAGATTTGATTTATTAAAGGAAATTAATATGTGAAATTAATAAGGATAATTCATTTATTTAAAATGATTTAAGAATAGATAATAATTAAATTAAGATAATGGTTTTCTTAATTAAGATCTTTAATTATAAGGAGTTAAGAAATTATTTAATTAAATTTAAATAATTAGTTAGATAATTAACTAAGTGATTAATAGTGATTAATTTAAAGATAATCACTTATAATTAATTAAGTATAATTACTTGATGAAGTAATTAAGAAATAATTACTAGATGTAATTAAGTAAAGGTAAAATATTTAGTAAAGTAATTAGAGGATAATTATTTTATTAAATAGATAATGATTAAGGTTAATTACCTAGTGTTATTAAAAAAAAATATTTAATAAAGGATTAAGATTAATTAATAAGGTAATTAATTATTTGTTAAGGTAATTAATTAAAAGGTAATTAATTAATGGAAGTAATTAAGGGAAGTTAATTACTGGATTAGATTAATCAAAGGTGATTAATAATTGTGGTTTAATTAAGATAAATTACTTAATGTAATTAATTTAATTAAAATAAATAATTAAAGATATAATTAAGGGTCATTAGTTTATAATTAATTAATGATGTGATTAAGAGTTGATTAATTAAGATTAATTAATCAAATGATAAGTGATTAATTGTAATTAATTAAGGATTTAAAGTAATTAATTTATAATTAATTAATTAATGAAGTAATTAAAGGTTAATTACTGTATTTGGTTAAGAATAATTAATTTATGAAATTAATTAAAGTTAATTACTTAAATGTAATTAAAGAATAATTAATCAAGGTGATTAATTAAAGTGGATAATTAGAGAAAGATTAATTAATTTATTTGTGATTAATTAATGATTATATAAGTAAGATTTATAATGAAGTAATTAATTTAATTAACTTTAAATTAATTAAGAGATGAAGAAATTAATTTAATTCACTTTAAATTAATTAAAGATAGAGATAGTTAATTTAATTCATTTTAAATTAATTATGTTGTGATTAAGTAAATCATTGCTTATGTATGAATGGATGACATTGATTGTCTTGAATGGATGTAATCTCAGAAATGAGATAAGTAATGATGTATGGTATGAATGCTTGGTTGTATTATGATGGTAATATTGATTAACTATTGTGATGTTGATATGGATTACCTATTTGGTTATGAATCATCTGTTTAAATTGATAATGTGATTATCAATTATGATTTGTGAATTATCTATCTGTATGAATATAGATAAGTTAAATTGTTTAAACCTTTAAACAACTTGGCCTTAAAAGATACGTTTTGGATTTCGATGAGACCGGGATCGGGTTTCCGTATACCGGGATTCCAGGTCTGGAGACCCGAATACCACATCGATCCAAATTAACGATAGGTCGTGAATTTCAAGTGAAGATGAAGATTTAGAGTGCAAGGGTTATTGTCGTTAACTCTGAGGGTGATTCCAAAACGAGTGTAACGAGATAATGCCTTCGGTTTCGTTCGAACCCGGAACGAACTTGTATGGATTGAATGCTTTCAGCACATCGTCAGGCGGACGATGAGCATTCTAAGTGATATGTTCTGATTAAAGGTAATCGTAACCTCAAGCCTCATCAACCGGGAATGGCTAAAACAGGGGAGGTGCAGCAAGGCTTCGTGGGTAGCACCCACTGAGAGCAAGATAGATCCCTGTCTAGAGGTCCCTTTTCTTTTCATTCGGCTTAGTGTGTGGTTGGTCGCGCCAACTACGAGGTTATCTTGTTCGGAATTATCCAGTAAGGGATGGTTCCGGCTTTGTGTTGCAGGGGAGCGGGCGTACTCCTCGGTACGGTGATCTAGGCCACGTACTGTGACGGGCGGTACCCCAGTAGCCCTGCCATTGTATGGAAACCCATTCTTCCTACGTGCCCTTACGGTTTTGATTGTATAACCCACTTTGTGGCTAGTATGCTGGAATTTAATAATGTAACAATTTCAGCTATTTCATATTTATTTGAAAACCCTAGACCCTATTATAATATAATCGGATTTCCTATCAAATGTTTTAGTTAGCGTAAGGTAAAAACTTACCCATGTTTATTTGTGGGAAGTCTTACGTGATACTTTTTTTTTCAAAGGTTTTCAAAGTTAAGCAATTTAACCGTTTACTCACACCAGACCCATGTCTGACCCAAGTGTTTATTTTCTGTTTTATTAAACTCTTGGGTACTCAATATTTTATTGAGTAGTCGAGGGATTCAGGTTAGTCTTGGCGAATACTGGAGGAGCTGAGGAGCAGGAGGCTTCAGCGTGTAGATATATAGAGTTTCCGCTGTGTATGTTGTATTGTACTGATGTACTTGTGATGTATAATAGACAGAAGTTTATAACTGTCTATTTTGTGTTGTATAAATTGTATACTCTGATGTATATGATACTATATAATATCTTATGAGATATAATATATTTCTCGTTCCGCTGTGAGATCTCTGATGTGTTGTTGTTCTTTCTTCTTTTCTTTTCTTCTTCTATCCCTTTCTTTCTTCATAATGATGCGTCTTTCTGGGCAGAGAAGGGCGGGTCGTTACAAGTGGTATCAGAGCAAGGTTGAGTGAATACCTAGGCTCTGAAGTGGTGTCTATCTTGAGAGCGCGTAATTGTTAGTTATATAAAAATGATTTTATATTGTGTTAATTGATCGGTTGAGTGGTATATGGATTCTGGTCAATACGAGTAGCTAAAGTTATTGATAGGGATCTCTAAACACTTGAACCAGGCCAACGGACACAATATTGTTTTAAAGAGGTAGATGAAATAATTTTACCCAGAAATAATTTCTATATAAAAAGTATCATTTTAAACATATATATATATATATATATGTATTTCTACCTATTTGTTGGGTTACCTGTTCGGGTTTTCCAATATAAGTTATAAAGTTAGATAAGGTGGTAGTGTGTGTAACACAATTACCAATAGTTGGAGTTTGAATGTTTGAGGTTGGAAGTATATATCGAGACTGTAAACCCAATATCGTCTCGAGTAAGTTGGCAGTATGGAGTAAGGATGTCTCGGATCTCTGAAGAAAATCCTTTTCAAGATTCGGAGTCCATTATTGGAATGTAAGATTGGTTGAGCTCGGGTGAGCAGATTTTCTAGAGTTGAGTCTATCAGTTGTGCAGAAGTAAGTGATGGTAGCTTGGCGACTTCAGGAAGGAGTAGCTGTGTGATAAGACATAGTATCTATGGATGTTCCCGAAGGAGGTGTTCTTTTTGGAGCAAGATTAAGAAGGTATTGGAGGAACAGTTGATGTCTACCATAGGAAAGACTCGGCTGTATAGGAATTCTTTGATATCGAGTAAGAGAGTTTTATCTGTTTGGAAGTATGGGACTAAGGTCGATTAGTTGTTCTTCGGACATGGTCTCATTGTTTCCCTTAAGAAGAGTAAGTTATTGGCGTTTGGTTTGGAGCCGAGTTTTCTTTTGGAATGTCTGCCATCTCGGAGGTCCGTTGTGAAGTTAGTTGATGGTTTTAGTTGAGAAGCCTTTGGATTAGAAGTTCTTGGTTAGCTGTGATAGCAGTGCAGCTCGGAGTGTTCGGTGTGCTGTCGAGATAGAGTTTGGAAACAGAAGTGTGGTCCGTTTTTCGGATGGTTCAGGAATCTTTGTGGATCTTCTATCAGCAGTCTGGGTAGATGGTGAAGACTTTCTTGAAGGGTTAACCTTGTTTGGAAAAGCTTAAGGCTGTTTTAATTGGTAAAGAGAGAACAGTTTCTTTGGAATCCGAACTAGGTAGGATCGCAAAAGTGACTTGCGATTAGTTTGAGAGTTCATCTTGAGTAATCTTTTGTATGGAGTTGAGGCATCTCAAGAGGAAGTAAAAGTTATCGAAGAGGTCAAAGATTTAGTTTATATCGATTTGGTTCCTAGAGAAGGATTTGGTGAAGCATCTTAGAATTTTATGGAGTATCTGTGTTTTCTCTTCTGTTTCTAATTTCGAGTTTCCTCTAGCCAAGGATAGCTGAAGACAGTACCCTTGACCGAGGACTCGTCCATTCTTTGAGTAGTTGGCTATGTCTTTAAGATAACCAATGTTCCCGCTTGTTTGTGGATCTAGTTTGTGCTCGAGTTCATCGACATTCTCATCTATTTCAAAATCAGAGTTGTGCAGCGAAAGCAAAGGTAGTAGCTGTGCAAGAAAGGAAGTAACCTCAGATTTCTACAAGAAGTTTATGTGAATTTCTAAGTGGGTATAGAATTTTCTGGAATCTGGGAGAAGGAAGTTCAGTCTTCTATTTCTTGTGGAGAAGAGTTTGTGGATTTCAGCAGATTTGAAGATCATTTTGTGCTTGGTTCATAATTGTTTCAAAAAGCATCAGCAAAGGTTGAGCTGATCAGGAAGAGATGAGGTAGCTCGGGATCGTCTGGTGAGCTATGCAGATATGAGTCAGAGTTTGGAATTCGGAGTTGGAAATTGGAAACTGTTTAAATTTTCCTCGATTATAAGAGCTATAAGATTTGGTAAGTCTGGAAGCTAGCTCCGAAATATTTTGGATTTTCTTGTGTTCTTGAGAGGAGTAGTTCTTTGTCTACAGGAATGAATAGCCAGTTTGGATATCTGGAATTCATTATATTTCACGTATCTTTGAGGGAATACGTGTGTGATTCATCTGGTTGTGGGATCAGCAGTTCAGATGGATATGGAAGTTGAGATGGTTTTGAGTTTAGTCTAATATCTTGTTCAGATTTGTAATCTAGATGGGAAGGAGTTCTAGATTATTGTAGATAGTTAGTTAAGATTCTGTAGAACGAGTATCCCGGTATATATATATACTTGGGAAAAACTCGAGGAAATTCTATCCAGAATTTGTCTGGATAGTTAAATTTGTTTGATTAAATTGTTGGCTATGATTGTTAGAATATGATTGATATGTATGGTTGCTGTTTGAAATTAAAATTAAAATTTTGCTAGGTTATTAAATTATCTTTGCTTTTAAATTTCGGGGACGAAATTATTTTAAGGGGGAAGGAATGTGATATCCCGGAATTTTGGCAATATCAATTTAATAATCTTTATAAATAATTAAATTGATTTGTTGATTTTATTTTGTAAATTGACAAGTTTATTCATTTTAAAGGTTAATAATATTTAATTTTCAATATTTATTAATATCTTTTCTAACAATTTAAAATTGGTAAGATTTATCTTTCAAAACTTATATAAATGTTTTCTATTTATAATGTATATATATATTGGTATATATATTATAAATAGGGAGTCTTTAATTTAATAAAGGATATGTTTTCAAATTATAATATATATGTATATATATTGTGATTTGAAGTTATGTATTAAAATTCAATATGATAATTATCAAAACTAATGTTAAAAATATTTGTAAAGATAAAATAAAATACTCAAGCATATAAATATATGATACATTAAAATTTATCAAAGTATAAGTTGTTATAAATAATTGTTTTCATGAATTCACTTTTCTATATTTATTAAAAATGTAAAAGCTTAATTATAAAAAGATAAATACATTATATACATATAAATATTTCTTAAATACATGTATATGACTTAAATAAATTAATTAAAAACAAGATTTACACTTGTAAGCTTTTAAAGATAGTTTAAAGACATTTGTAAATTTATATGCATAGGTGTAAGCAAATTAATACATAAGGGGACAAGTGGCTTAATTTTATCTTTTTGAAAATTTAAGTTATAAAAATTAATATGAAAGAAGATCTGTATTCGTTTTCTAAGTTCAAATTATTTTTATCCTCAACTCTTTCTCCTCATTTCTAAAAACAACCTAAAATCTAAAATCAAAAGAAAAGATAAAAACTGGAAATGCAAATCAGAGAAAGAAGATGAAAGGCAATTTCAAATATCAGTTTCAAATTCTTCAACAACTTGAAGATCAGGAAAAGGGAAATCTATCAACAAATTTCAAAGATCTACAGCTAGGATTTTAAAATCAAAAAGCAAAAGGAAATGAAGTTCAAAATCAAAATCAGTCTGGGAATCATCAAGCCTGGAAAACAAAAATCTTTGTTTTCTGTTCTCTGCTAAATTGGTGAGTGAACATATTTTAAAAACAGTTTAAATTTGGATTTCATTTAGATGTTTTGTGAATGGAATTTATTCTGTTATCTGAAAATGTTGGAATTAAATGTATGCATGTTTGTATATGGTTGTTTGAATGCCTGGGTAGACATAATATAGCTCTGTTGTATTATTTACAGGTTTTTGATTACTGTAAAAATTCAATATCTTGTCATTGAATCATAGATAGCCCTTGATTTGTAAATAAAAGATGTTTAAAATCATATGATATCACCACTAAAAATAATTCCAGAAATTTATATTTAAAATTTATCTTGAAATTTTAAAATTTACAGTGAATTTCAAATTGAGTCAAAAATGTATAAGTTTAATTTTTGAAATTGATTGCATAATTGAATTCAATATAGGAAACCATGAATTTTAAAGGTAATATCACGATTTTTAATTTTGAAATGTTTGAGTATTGTCGAGATGAACATTTGGGTTGTTTTAGTCGATTACCGTCGATCAACGACGAATAGGTCGTCGTGGTTGGGATTGAAGGTCGAGGGGAAAGTGGAGTTCATCGGAAAAATAGTGGAGTGATTTATCGTTGATCGTGATGGTGGGAAATCGGTGGGTTAGGGTTTTATCACCTGGGTTTGTCGTCAATGTTCAAATCGGGTTACGCGATGCCTAGGAGCGACTGGAGTCGATCGCGAGTTGTTTTGGAGATGCTGGTAGACGAGACGTAGCTGCGGTGAAGGTGGCGTGGTGCATCGATCAAGGATCGTCGGAGGCGAGTCGATTGTCTGGTGGTGTTTGTTTAAGCTGATGGGTTAAATGGTCGAAGTTGATTCTCGTTCGAATCGAGGAGAAATGAGGGGTCGATCGTGATGTCGTGGTGAAGTCTGACTTGTCGGAGGCCAGGCGTAGTTCGTCGTCGATCAGCAAGGGTGTGCACGTGCACAAGCACGATCGCGTGCATCTGGGGATATGGGTTTGGAGAAGAAATATAATACTCGGGTTTTTGTCCAGGGAATTCGAGTTTTACTCGAAGCAGGTAGCATAGTGGGGATACTCGAGAGTTACTTCGGGTAATTAGGGGTTTTACTCGGGTGGGAAGGAGCAGGCATTATAATTTTTAAAAGAAAGTTTTTAAATCAAAAGAAATTTGTTTTTGAAATGGTTCTAAGTTTTAAAAATAAAAGTAAAACAAAGTTTTTACTATTAAACTAAATTATTGTATAGAAAAATTGTTTTTTTACAAGTTTTAAATAATTTAAATAAATAAGTTTTAAAGAATAAGAAATAGATTTTCAAATTGATCTTTGTATTAAAATTTATTTAATAACTTTGAAAAGCTTCAAAGATTTTGAAGGTTAAAAGTAATGTTGAAATGGTTTAATTATAATAAAGATTTTATCTTAAGTATTTAAGATTTGATTTATTAAAGGAAATTAATATGTGAAATTAATAAGGATAATTCATTTATTTAAAATGATTTAAGAATAGATAATAATTAAATTAAGATAATGGTTTTCTTAATTAAGATCTTTAATTATAAGGAGTTAAGAAATTATTTAATTAAATTTAAATAATTAGTTAGATAATTAACTAAGTGATTAATAGTGATTAATTTAAAGATAATCACTTATAATTAATTAAGTTTAATTACTTGATGAAGTAATTAAGAAATAATTACTAGATGTAATTAAGTAAAGGTAAAATATTTAGTAAAGTAATTAGAGGATAATTATTTTATTAAATAGATAATGATTAAGGTTAATTACCTAGTGTTATTAAAAAAAATTATTTAATAAAGGATTAAGATTAATTAATAAGGTAATTAATTATTTGTTAAGGTAATTAATTAAAAGGTAATTAATTAATGGAAGTAATTAAGGGAAGTTAATTACTGGATTAGATTAATCAAAGGTGATTAATAATTGTGGTTTAATTAAGATAAATTACTTAATGTAATTAATTTAATTAAAATAAATAATTAAAGATATAATTAAGGGTCATTAGTTTATAATTAATTAATGATGTGATTAAGAGTTGATTAATTAAGATTAATTAATCAAATGATAAGTGATTAATTGTAATTAATTAAGGATTTAAAGTAATTAATTTATAATTAATTAATGAAGTAATTAAAGGTTAATTACTGTATTTGGTTAAGAATAATTAATTTATGAAATTAATTAAAGTTAATTACTTAAATGTAATTAAAGAATAATTAATCAAGGTGATTAATTAAAGTGGATAATTAGAGAAAGATTAATTAATTTATTTGTGATTAATTAATGATTATATAAGTAAGATTTATAATGAAGTAATTAATTTAATTAACTTTAAATTAATTAAGAGATGAAGAAATTAATTTAATTCACTTTAAATTAATTAAAGATAGAGATAGTTAATTTAATTCATTTTAAATTAATTATGTTGTGATTAAGTAAATCATTGCTTATGTATGAATGGATGACATTGATTGTCTTGAATGGATGTAATCTCAGAAATGAGATAAGTAATGATGTATGGTATGAATGCTTGGTTGTATTATGATGGTAATATTGATTAACTATTGTGATGTTGATATGGATTACCTATTTGGTTATGAATCATCTGTTTAAATTGATAATGTGATTATCAATTATGATTTGTGAATTATCTATCTGTATGAATATAGATAAGTTAAATTGTTTAAACCTTTAAACAACTTGGCCTTAAAAGATACGTTTTGGATTTCGATGAGACCGGGATCGGGTTTCCGTATACCAAGATTCCAGGTCTGGAGACCCGAATACCACATCGATCCAAATTAACGATAGGTCGTGAATTTCAAGTGAAGATGAAGATTTAGAGTGCAAGGGTTATTGTCGTTAACTCTGAGGGTGATTCCAAAACGAGTGTAACGAGATAATGCCTTCGGTTTCGTTCGAACCCGGAACGAACTTGTATGGATTGAATGCTTTCAGCACATCGTCAGGCGGACGATGAGCATTCTAAGTGATATGTTCTGATTAAAGGTAATCGTAACCTCAAGCCTCATCAACCGGGAATGACTAAAACAGGGGAGGTGCAGCAAGGCTTCGTGGGTAGCACCCACTGAGAGCAAGATAGATCCCTGTCTAGAGGTCCCTTTTCTTTTCATTCGGCTTAGTGTGTGGTTGGTCGCGCCAACTACGGGGTTATCTTGTTCGGAATTATCCAGTAAGGGATGGTTCCGGCTTTGTGTTGCAGGGGAGCGGGCATACTCCTCGGTACGGTGATCTAGGCCACGTACTGTGACGGGCGGTACCCCAGTAGCCCTGCCATTGTATGGAAACCCATTCTTCCTACGTGCCCTTACGGTTTTGATTGTATAACCCACTTTGTGGCTAGTATGCTGGAATTTAATAATGTAACAATTTCAGCTATTTCATATTTATTTGAAAACCCTAGACCCTATTATAATATAATCGGATTTCCTATCAAATGTTTTAGTTAGCGTAAGGTAAAAACTTACCCATGTTTATTTGTGGGAAGTCTTACGTGATACTTTTTTTTTCAAAGGTTTTCAAAGTTAAGCAATTTAACCGTTTACTCACACCAGACCCATGTCTGACCCAAGTGTTTATTTTCTGTTTTATTAAACTCTTGGGTACTCAATATTTTATTGAGTAGTCGAGGGATTCAGGTTAGTCTTGGCGAATACTGGAGGAGCTGAGGAGTAGGAGGCTTCAGCGTGTAGATATATAGAGTTTCCGCTGTGTATGTTGTATTGTACTGATGTACTTGTGATGTATAATAGATAGAAGTTTATAACTGTCTATTCTGTGTTGTATAAATTGTATACTCTGATGTATATGATACTATGTAATATCTTATGAGATATAATATATTTCTCGTTCCGCTGTGAGATCTCTGATGTGTTGTTGTTCTTTCTTCTTTTCTTTTCTTCTTCTATCCCTTTCTTTCTTCATAATGATGCGTCTTTCTGGGCAGAGAAGGGCGGGTCGTTACAGTGGTATCAGGTATGGAGCCCTGGTATTTAACCTATGTGGTTACTCCAATCTCATTTACTATGTGATTGTTGTTTTGTTGAGGTGCCTCGGATAAAGGTCCCAAAGGACCGGGAGGTAGCATATTCGTGTAGTAGTTACCTAGTGTAAGAGGTGAGCCGGCCTTGTGTTGGCAGAGAGCTAGTTAGTTCTCGGGACGTCCATCCAGAGGCGTACCCATTGGCAGTAGGAAGTTCCTTACCCTGACCATTTGTTGGAAAATCCAAAGAAACAATACGAGCTTTGTACGGCTTTAGTTGTATAACCTGCTATGGAATATGGCGGTAACCTGCTATTGAACATAGTAGCTTTAGTAGGCATACAATAATGGTTGTATGCTGGCTAAGATTAATATTATACTTTCGAAATGTTTTTCTGCACTATGCACTAGTAATAATATCCAATGATTTTGCGTAGTAAGCATGTTTGACTATCATAAGGAGAAATCTCCTCCAATTCTGCGTTTGCATTGTGTGTGTGGCGGGAGGCCTTATGGTAGTTTCATTTTCCAAAAAGCATTGCGGATGTCTTTTACTTCCTTTGTTGTTGTTTTAAAGATAATAACTGTTTAAGTTCTCACACCAGTCCCATGACTGACCTGGAGTTTATTGTTCCCTTCCTAAACTCTGGGTGCCCATCATTTTCCACACGGGCAGCTTAGAGTTAGTTTTCAGGTCATTCTGGATTCAGGAGATGCTTTGGAGCTCAAGTGGCGAGCTGGATGGCGAGACGTAACATTTGTATATGATATTATTATTCCGCTGTGTATTCTGTATGAGGACAAGTTTGTATAACTTTCCATTGATGTATTGTGTGTATATTGACTCTGATGATGATGTAATGTATAAACTGATATAGTTCTTTGATTTAAAGATTATTCATTTATCTATTATATGTTGTTCCGCTGCGAATGTGAGATTCTGATATTGTTTCTGTTGTTTCTTCTTTCTATCTTTCTGTCTTCTTCTACCTCTTCTTTTTAACCATAACAATTCGGTTTTCCGTCATTCGATTGCTCGGCAGTTGATACAGTGGACGTATTAATGTCGATTTTCGGAAGTCGAAAATCCCGAGATGTTACAATTTTAGACCTTGATGTGAGCTAGAGCCAGAAGTGTTGGCTAGCCTGACGATCAAACCTACCTTCATTAGCGGATCGGTACTAGTTAGAGTTAAGACGCGACTAGTGGAGATCATGGCGAAGATAGAGGAAGGATTAGAGTCTGAAGAGATGAAGCAGTATGGGATCGACCGTGATGGTTGGCTCTACAAAGGTAGGAGATTGTTTGTTCCTGATATCGATGGGTTGAGGGATGAGGTGTTATGAGAGTGCCGTCATTCGAGATTGACTGTACATTCCTATGGCAATAAAATGTACCATGATATGAGACAGATATTTTATTAGGAAGGGACGAAGAAGGATGTTGGAACATTCATTCGAATTGCATGAACTGTCAGTTGGTAAGAGCAGAGCAGAAGAAGCCGAGTGGTTTGCTGCAACCACTCAAGATTCCTGATAGGAAACAGGAGCAAGTTTCGATGGACTTCATCGATGGATTGCCGAGGAAAAAAGGAGAGTATGATAGCATTTAGGTCATAGTCGATAGATTAATGAAGAGTGCCTGATTCATATCCATCAAGTCTAGTAGAACGACATCCAGATTAGCCGAATTGTATATGAAGTGAGTTGTGCGATTCCATAGTGTGTCGAAGAGTATTGTGAGAAATTGGGATGCTTTGTTTACTAGTGGGTTTTAGAATAGCTTACAAGAGGCGTTGGGGATGTAGATGTATCTTAGTATAGCTTATCACCCACAAACTGATGGACAGACCGAGAAGGTGAATCGTATCTTGGAGGACCTCTTACGAGCTTGCATTCTCGATTTTGGTGGCTCATAGGACAATCATTTTCATATAGTAGAGTTTATATACAATAACAGTTATCAATCTAGCATCGATATGGCACCAGTTGAGGCGTTATATGGCTGACCGTGCAACGCTCCTTCATGTTGGTGAGAAGCGGGCGAGATTCTAGCACTTAGGCTAGATATGATTAGAGAGACTTTGGAGAAGATCAAGATTATTTGGAAACGAATGGAAGCAGCTGATTAGGATCAATGGAAGAGCTAAGCTGATAGGAGAAGACATGATTTAGATTTCTTCGTCGGCGATATAGTGTTTGTCAACATCTCTTCGCTGAAGAATGTTGTTCGATTCGGTACTAAGGGAAAGTTGGTGTCGAGATTCGCTGGTCCTTTTCTGATACTCGAGAGGATTTGGGATCTAGCTTGTAGACTCGACTTACCTCGGAAGATGGCGAGCATGCACAATGTGTTATATTTCTCTTACTTGTGGAAGTTTGTTCACGGCTCAGGCATGATAGTTGAACCAAATCATCTTAATGATATCGAGATTGAACCGAAAGCATCGAGACCTTGTAGGCCTATTTGTATTATTGGACGTGATACGAAGTAGCTTAGGAGAAAGACGGTAGAGCTGGTGAAGGTTCAGTGGAGTGAGAGCGAAGGTGATTGTACTTGGGAGATGGAGGAGAGCATGATGACCGCTAATTCAGAGCTCTTTACTTGGTGAGACTTCTATTTGTCGCATTTACTTTTACTTTCGATATCACATATGGTAGTATAGTATCTTGCATGCTAGGGTAGGCGTAGATATTAATACTTGCTTTTATATGCTAGTTTGATGTTTGATATGTTTGCTTATGGATGTTAGGCATGCAGGGTAGCTATGTTTGGTTTCACCTCGGTTGTGTTGGGGGTTTCAAGGGCTAAATTCCTAAAGAGGAGAGAGTGTAACAACCCGTATTTTACAAATTGAAGGATCGTAAATATTGATTTCAAGTTCATATAAGGTCTCATGACTCTAACTTTAGGAAATACCTACTAGTGACATTTCCTATCTATAGAATTTTTCTAGATGATTTTACATCTAAAAACTTGTAACAGCTATAACTTTTTATATAAGCCGAATCAGCATCTGAGATCACTTCCATTAGTAAGATATGATGGTTTCACTTTTCGTAGAGTGGCCATAATAGCGATTTAGACTTTCTAACTAAAAGATACAGCTATTTAAGATTGACAGTTTTTGGAGCAGCTTAGGGGTAATTAGAGAGTTTGAGGGCAAGCGCACTAACACGTTTCAGATTTGGAGGCTGTATCAGGCAAAACCATCATCCCCAAATCACTCTTACCACTTCTCAAATATATCTAAGCTCCTATTAACCCATTCTCCACCTAAAACCTTCTCTTTTCTCATTCAAATCAAGTCTAAATCATATATTAAGGGTGGATTAGCAAGGGGATTCATTAGAGTTCTTCAAATCTACTTTTTTGGGGAGGAAAAATTACATTCTTACTGTTCATTTTCGAATTTGCATGCAAAACTTGGATTTTTGATGTTTTGGTGAGTGATTTATTATCTCTCGCCTTATTATGTACACCAATAGGTTTTAACATGTTTTAAACCCATTTTTAAAGTCAAAATCATGTTTTGGGACTATTTTAAAGTGTTCTAATCATGTTAGTTTGGTGCATGGTTGCCTTTATGTGTGTTAGGCTATGTTAGAGATATATTATAAGATAATTTGCTATGAATTGTTATATATTTGCATGTTTGAATGTTGCTTGGTGCATGTATGGTATTTGCTTGTATGCTTGAATGGTTGAAAATGCTCGTCGAAGTGAACTAGAGGTAGGAACCATGAAACCGAACTTCGATGGATAGGCTCAAAGAGGTAAGCAGTTGTATCAATGCATATGGAAGGCATACAGGATGAAGAACAAAGCAGTGGAATTGACGCGAAATTGGGATTCAAAGACTCGGTAGTGTTTTGGTTCAAAGGAATTCTGGTCGATGTTAGGCGCGGCTCAGAGTGAGGCATGATTTGGCTCGGAGCCGGACAAGAATTGCTGTTCAGGAGTGTTGCCTTGGGTTTGATTCTAGTCTAGTGGTGGTGTCGGCTCAGGACGGACAGGAATTGCTGTTCGAGAGGGATGCTTTGGGCTTGGCACGGGAAAAGTGGGGATTAATCAGGGTTGGCATCGAACAAGAATAAGCGCTTGGGGTGCTTTAGGCTCGACTTAGGGAAATGTAGCGGCTACTTTGGGCAGGCTCTAGGGTAAGCCCGAACACAGTTGAGAAGTCGAGAGATTTTCATCGTGGTGTGGCGATTTCTTTGTGGCATGTTCCGAGGCCCTAGAGGATGATGTGGGTAAAGTTGGAAACTCCAACCAACTCGAGACGACCTTAGATTTTGTGTGACAGCAGGGGAGCATTAGCGTAGCGCTTTAACTCGACAACGTCGACGATGATGGCGACGGCTTTAGAACTTTGACAGGATGGCTCTACGACTTATGATGGGTGTCTAAAGGCGTTCCGAAGATGATGAATTAATGTTGGGAGTCATGGAATTGATCCACAAGGGCAAGTTCAACGATGGGAGCTTGTGAGTAGAATTTGCGACTATGTTCTACTGTGAAGATAACCTAAATGGAATAACAATTGAGTTCCATTATGAAGACGCAAAGGGATCATTGAAAACTCAGAGGCTTTTAGTGTGCTCATAAAGAAGGCTTATATGGGGACGACCATGTAGATTTGCGATTGTGTCTAGATCTGGCTACGGTAGATTACCCTAGGCTTTTGCGATAGTGAGCCAAGTTCCTAGCCTTACAAAGTGGCATGGATTCAAGCACCAATGAAGACGGGATTTTGACTGGGATCCCTAGTTTGCTATTGTGCCATACAAGTTATCATATATCATATGCATACGAGTGATCCTAAGGATTGTTTGATGGATGCTATGTTCGTTATGGTTGTTTATTACTCTAGGATGTCACATAATGTAGGTATTTTTGACAGCATACATAGACATTGGACATCGTACTTCGAATGTAGTACACTTATATGGTTGTGATAGTACATTAGCATATATCGACTGCTATGTGCTAACTCTTTGGTTGCAGGGACAGGTCAGGTACGGTTCTCATACCTTATGCCTCTATTTACTATATATGGTTTTTATAGTATTTTTTGAGATGATATATCACTCACACTAGACTGTTTTCTGACCTAAGGTTTTATGCTCTGCTTATTATTATCTCGGGTACTCTTAAATGAGTTGATTAGGGATAACAGGTCTGGATAGTGCATAGAGCTGTACGAAGTATGAGTAGAAGGCTACGCTTTCATATATTTATACTTTGGAGGTTACCATCAATCTTATATTCTGTTGTGCAGTACCATGGAGCTATGTCAGTACTTGTATTTTAATAGATATTATAGAGTTTATTTTGGCGACTTGGGATGTATAAACTCTTTATTTCAATTTTTGTATAGTCTATGAACCTAATGCACTCTGATGTTCTTATTTATGGTACATTTGATTATATCACTATCTAGCCAGTTTTACATCTATGTTATTATATTATATTTTCTATGTATGCTATGAGATGTTCTATAGGTTATGTGCTTGTATTTTTGTTGCTTTTCACCCTTGGCTACCGTCCTGCATCATCCGGGCACCTCCACGGTGCACTATATAGGTATATTGGGTACAAGATATATAAGGCGGTCGTCATACTTAATATCATTAAGCTAACATGTTACGGTTAAGCTAAGGAAAGATGTTCAAATTAAAAGTACTAATAAAATTTATTAGAAACGATGTTAATAAATTTTGTGAATCTACCAATTCATTTTGGTTGAATCCAACTCCTCGTAAGATTATTTGCAGAAACTCACTGATGCATCTTCTTATACACTTAACCAAGTGACTAATAATTCCACGGGAAAATAATCAACAATTAGATAACTGAAATAAAATCTTTTAAAAAATACGTGATTATGAATGAGAGGTTTCAAATTATCTATCTCCCATCATTGTTGAGTCGGTATATTCGTTGAAATCCTCCAAGTTTTACCTTGGTTTCACCATTATTGTTCTATCACAATTTAGAAGAATAATTTTGATTTATTTTGTTAAACGGTTTTTTAATTTGCAATCAAATTGTATTTAATTAGTGATTCATACGATTTTCTTCATTGGTCACCATTGCCATCATATTAAAAACTTGAAATTAATCCTAGCATGGAAAATATTAATGTTTATCCACCAAGATTAATTGAAATCCCAATAACTCTATATCATTTGAAATATTTATAGAAACATAGATTGGAGCCACATTAAAAGGGTAGTTACTACTTAGGCAATTTCTCATCATATCAAACAAAAATCTTAAACATAGAGATAGCCTTCGCGAATAACAAACTAATTATCTTCACCCAATTATAAGTATGTGAAAATAAAACAAACACCCAAAATAAAAGATAATCCTAGTGTTTAAGTATATGTTGGAAGGATTACCCATAAAATAAGGATCTTCAGTGCACCAATGTCTGGAGTAAGAAAATGAAATTACCGAGGAATGTTCTTGTTAAAGGGAAAATTGTGCATTATAGAAAAATTTGGAAGAAGGTCATGAGAAGTAAAAGAATATGGACATAGAATCTAGCTTTTAAGAGGTTATAAATGATGAAACTAATTTGATGATAATATGGGAGGATAAGATGAGATAGGTTGTTGGAAGAGATAAAATAATGAGAAGAAAACTAAACATGCAAATGCTTTAAAGCTAGCAATGCAATTGAAACAAGTGAATTTGTATTCAATTGAGCAGGCTTTATTGGGTGTTGCTATATACAACCACCAATACACTCCCTAATGTAACTCAAAGAGATATTAAAAAATAAATAAAAATCTCTTCGAACCCCACCATTGTTTAATGAAAAAGATTTAAATTTCTACCAACTTTATAGAGAATCTCACTTTGAATATATTTATCAATTTGAGCAATTACTTCTTTGCAGATCATTCTTATTGTATCTTTAATTTTTTACCGATTGGAAAGAGATTTCAATTGAAATCATCTAACATTCTAGTGTATTAAGAATAAAAAATTATCAAACTAACTACAATTTTCTAATCAAATTCTGAATTGATAAAAATTTATTGAAAAAAGGATTGGGGTTTATGAAATTTGAGTTCACGACTGTTATTTATGTTTATAATTTTAGGAAGATGAAATAATGAACGCTTGTTTTCTTAAAAAATTAAGAGATAAGAAGTGGGTATATAAGGATGGGAAAAGTATTTTACAAAATATTTGTGGATGAGAAAAGAGGTGGGAGAGATAAAGAGAAAAGTGGATGTATATAGTAGCATCATGTTTCTTTAGAAGGTAAACATGAGTATAATATAAGATTAAGGGATGATTTGAAAATAGTAAGTCAAAATTATGAGAAAACAGTATATTATTTTGAAAATAATAATAATTAATTAAACGAAGGGATGCATATTCTAGTTTTTATATAATAAAATAGATAGATTGTTGGATCTCGAAGACATTAATATTCTTAAGTCTAGTATGGACTACAAATTTATTTAGTTTTTGTTTGCTGCATATTTTAGCATTTAGTTTTGAGAATTGAGTAATATATTTGCAAAAATTACTAGGTTGATATATGTGAGCTTTTCTATTGTAAAAAAGAAAGATAATTAATGTAACCATTGACCGCCTCATTTGAAATACTAGCTCACTATATGTTATACAACTAGTGTGACCCGTGCTTCGCACATGGATATGGCAAAAATATATTTATTGCAGTTAGATATTTTAAATTATTTTGAAAATTAATCAAAATATACTATTTATAGGAAGGAATTAGAAATTTTGGTACACAATAGCAGATATAAGTATTAAAATTAGTACGTAATCCTTATTGAGTTAGTTTGAACAATTATATAGAAAACTGTGTATGTTAGGACTATAATTTTCATGTGTGCATGTCTATGCTGATATGTAAACTAATTGAAAATGTACAATTTGAAAAATGATTTTATTTGATGTTGAACTATATGTCAACAACACATCACTGGCAGGAAAGATAGGTAAAAGAAATGTATGAAGTTAATATCACAAATCATAAAAACCGTATACATAGACCAAGTACTTTCACTTTGCATAATCACACAGAAACCGTATATTATAAACTAAGCAGTTTGAGTTTATTAAAACATACAACTAATAAGTTTGTACCATGTACCAAACATTGCAATACTATCATAAGCCCAGTTATGCAAGGTATATATACATTTAATGTTATAAAATTATTAACAATTGTAAATTTTGAAAATAATATGACATAATTGTATCATTAAGTGGCATCTACCACAAACTGATGTACATTTTTTGGCACTGATCCGATGATAAATTGACCTTAAATAAATCTTCGACTCTTTTTGTCACATTAAATTTTAACAATAATGTATTTAAGACTATAAACAGAGGTAATACACTTTACTTGAATTTCTAATCATGCAAACCTTTGTGGCTCGCAACTTCAAACTCTTCTCCCACTACTATTGCTTTAGATATTTTTGCTTCATCACTTTGGCTTAAAAGATCATAACCAAGTTGTTTCCCTTCATCGACATTAAGAATCAATAATATCCTTCAACTGTTATAAACAATTTTCCATCCATAGTTAACATTTTCAGTGCAAATTATACCCCTTCGACTACTACTTATGAACAAATGCAACAGAATGTGTGTTGTAAAAATGTATCCAATTCATTATCATCAACATGCTTTGAGGCATGGGAAAGAGCAAGCCACTGTAAGGATATTTGTTGTGGTGTTTGTGTAACGATCCCGGATTTTAACTAAGTTTAAATTGATAATTAATTTAATTTTTGAATAAAATTGTGAAATTAATTGATAAACAAATTTGAGTTTCTCCAAATTCAAATAAAATATGTGTTAAATAATTTGAATTTCTAAAATATATCTTACTAATATGTAAACATAAGTGTAAAATAAACATATGTTATAAGTATACGAAGTAAAATAAAATACATACAAAGGTACTTACAAAATAAATATAAAAACACATATGTAGACATACAAGACAATTAGTATTAAAGTTAGAAATAAATATTTGAGTTAAAAATAGGAATACAAATATATAAGATAAATTATAAAAATATAAAGTAAACAAATTAGCTAAATTTTAACAACATATTAAATATAGAAATTCATTTATATTACAAAATTATAAGCATAAGAAGAAAAATAAAATACATTCAAATATGAACAAAATATGGATTAGTATGGACAAAAGAAAGAAATATGTTCATAGAAACAAATGAAGTTAAATGTGTACACTTGTCAAAGAAAACAAAAATATATATGTAATAGCTTGTAAAAGAAGACAAAGGAACAAATATATATATATATTCAAGTATGTAGAAACAAAATACATTCTTGAGAACAAACAAGGTACAAAGTATATTCAGGTATGTACACTTGAACGAGAATAAATATCTTTGAACAAACAAAATTAGATAAGTATAAGCTTGTAAAATAGGACAAGCCTAATTAATGCAAGCACAATTTATCATCTCAGCCACCAAAGCAAGAAAAATCTCTGATGTATTGTACAAAAATATCACCCTGTATTGTACAAAAACATATCATCACCCAGTGAACTCAATTTCTATACATCAATTCCACATTTCAGTTTCGTCCATCTACATCTGGAAAAAGAAAGAAAAAAAAACTTAAACAAACTTCAACATAAACAACAATACAAATTAATTCAAACCGGAGAATGAAAGAAGAAGGATTACAGTTTCCAGTTCAAGCCTGTTTAAAAGAAAAGAAAACTCTGTCCATTTTGGGAATCAAAGTGAGTAAACAACCTTTTCCAAAGCTAATTTTGTTTGATATCCTGATGCTTGTGATGATCACTGAAATTATGATGTTAAGTATGTTATATGAATGTAAATCATGATTACATGTCTATATATATGTAGTGTATATACTTGTATATAGAAACCATCTCTCTGTTCATAGTTTACAGGTTTCAAAACCTGTTCATAAATCCATAACTCCTCATGCAATAAGATTTAGACTATGATCTTTAAATGAAACTTGTTAATATAAAAAAGATCCTGTTTTTAAAAATAATTTCAAATGAATATATTGTGTAATTCTTTCAAAAACAAGGAAGAACAGTGAAAACAAAATCAAGTTAGAAAATCGATTGTCTAGAATTTGTGTTTTGATTTCATAATATGATTCGTCTTTGAAAATAATGAATTTTGATAATAGTATCAAGATTTTTAAGTTCGAATTTGTTAAGTGATTGCGAGTTGAACGGAAAAGACATTTTCGTCAATTGTCGATGATCAGCGTGTCTGGGTTCATCGTGGTTGATGTCGAAGGTCGATTGGGAGATGTAGATCATTGAAAAAATAGTAGTTATATTTATTAATGGAGAAGGTGGTGTGGCGGCGATGATCTAGGGTTTTAGCCCAGATTTTAGTTAGCGTCGAATTTTGAATCGCTGACGCCTTATCATCGCATCGGAGTCGATCGCTCCAGTGGCGCTCGAAGCTGGAAAGCCTTACGCAGCTATGGCCAGAATTGTGTGGCCTCTGGTGGCCTGTGGAGTCGGAGCTAGTTGATTGAATGGATCGAAGTTGTGTTCCAACGAACGTCGAGTAGCTCGATTGAAGATTTGTCAGTGTTTTGGATATCTGGGTGTCCTTGGAGTTAGTGGAGATCATCGCAGATATGTCGATGATGGTAGCTTTGATCGGTGATGGCTGGGATCGTTGTACACGTGCACAAGTATCGATCGTATCTGGGTGATGATGTTGTTTAGGGAAGAAGAGGTTTGCTCGGGTGTTTGCTCGAAGTCGATCTCGGGGAAGATGTTGATTTACTCGAAGTTGAACGTGAGTAGCTCGGGTTTGCTTAAGTAGCAGGGTTTTAAATTTTGAATCAAAACAAATTTTTAAAAATAAGAAGGAGGGGAGACTCGGGTATTAGCTCGGGTTTTTGTTGATTGAGCTCGGGAAAATATTGTTTGGGTCCCGGGTGTTGGTAATGATAGTTTAGAAATTTAAATGAATCAAGTTTTTTTTTAAGTTTGTTTAAAATAAATAAGTTTTCAAAAGATTGTAAACTAGATTTTCCAAAGTGAGATTATTAAACAAGATTTCATTCGAGTTTCAAAGTTAAATTTTAAAAGTTCAATGTTTTAAAGATAAATTGTTTTGAATATTGAATAATTATATGTATTAGTTAATTAATGGAAGTAATTAAAAGAATAATTATTCAATGTAATTTATTGAAAGGTTAATTACTTAATGAAATTGATTACTTAATGTAATTAATAAAAGATTATTACTTAATGTAATTAAGGGATAATTACTTTGTGTAATTGTATTAAAGAATGATTAATTAATTAATATTAACTAATATAAGTAATTAAAGGTAATTAATTATTTAAAGATAATTACTTAATTAAAAGTAATTAAATAAATGATTAAAATTGATTAATTAAATGATTAAAGGATAATTGCTCAATGTAATTAATTTGCGATTAGGGATAATCATTTTTGTAAATAATTAAGGGTTAATTACTTTAAAGAATAATTAATTAATGTGGTTAATTAATTAGGGTAATTAATTTAAGAATATTTAATTAAAGGTTAATTAGTTAAAGTTATTATGAAATGATTATTAATTAAAGGGTAATTAATGATTAATTAAAGAATAATTAATTAAATGTTTGTAATTAATTAACCCTGACTAGGAATTATCCATAGTCAAATGATCCGGTTTAGATTAATCAGATATCTTAATTGGTTCCACTTATGGATGACTGTATTCTATTGAATGCTGTGAATTGTTTGATATTCTCTACTGTGTGATGCTTTGTGATGTAAATTTGTTTTAATTCAAGCTGTGATGAATGTAATTTATTTTATCTGTGATGAATGTATATTATTTATCTGTGAGTTGGTAAATGGAAGATAAGCGTTATAGGAATATACTGCTTATCGATATTGATATGCTTAAATTTGTGATGATGTGATGATTTGTAATGTTGCACTACTTTGTAAAACCCCTGGACCACACTTTTACACACACAAATATGGACTTCACGAGGAAGTTGGTTAAGTCACAGATCTTTGAAATAGTTTTAAAATTGAAAATTTGAATTCCAATGGTTTGGAAATAGAATCGGGTTAAATGTGAAAAGCTTTTGAAAAGGAGTTTTGAGAATAAAGTTATTTTGGAAAACTTCATAAAGTTTTGAAATTTAAAATGGTTGAACCTTGTTTTGAAATTGAAGAGGATTTTAAATGGTGTATCTTTTATATATAAAAGATTTGAAATGAAAAAATGGTTTTCCAAGTTATGAATGAATCTTTTTGAAAGCTATGAATTAAATCTTGATTTAAAGATTTGATGAGTTAATCCAATTTGAAAAGGAAATTGTGTTGAAAAGAATATGTATAAATCTTTGTTAAAGATTGGTATACTTTGTTTTCAAATTGAAAAGGGGTCTTAAAAGTGTATCCTTTCTATAAAAGATTTGAAATGGAAATCGATTTGAAAACCTATAAATAGATCTTTGTGAAACTGGGTGAACTTTGTGAGATGAATCTTTTTGTGTAAAAGATTAAAATGGTAATTTGTTTAGACCATTTGAAAGAGAAGTTTTGGGTAATAAGTTATGACTTAACTGAAATCCCAATACCCATATGTTTTAAAATATTGCGCTCACTATTCGGTTTAGCTGGGAGAGGACTTTGTGTCATACAACCCATTCCGAATAGTGATACGACGTAAATGGATAGCATTTGAAGACCGGTGTTGAAGACCGGGTGTTTGCGAGAACGATAGGATAACCTATCGATTGTCTCTGCACTGAGTAGCTACGGTATAGAGATTCCCTAAGTGATGGGAAGTCCGATCGGGATTGTAAATACCCGGATTGCAAGGGCTTGTTTGGAAGTGCCTTCGGTTCTGTTCGAACCCGGAACAGACTTGTATGGCCATATGTTTGACACTACACTTTGAGATATAAAGCAGATTTCTTTCAAATACATATCTGTTGGTGGCGAAGAATTTATTCTCTTAGCTTAACACCCTTCTCTGAGACGTACGAACTCAAAGGTTATGTAGTTGAAGGTTATCAGTGATATACTCCCAATTTGGTAGTGTGGCATGCTAAGTGTTGTTGTGTGTTGCTAATCATTTGTTGATCAAAGCATGGCTTTGTGAAGAAGCGTAGCTTTGTGGACGAGACCTCATCGGACCTCACACCCCGGAAATGGTCGAAACAAGAAAGATGCGGCAAGGTTTCAGGGGTAGCTCCCCTAGGGTATGTCCATTCCTTCTAGAAAAAGGTGGTATCATGGTATGGAGCCCGGATATTTTACCTGTGTGGTTGCTCCAATCTCATTTACTGTGTGATTGTTGCTTTGTGATCGAGGGCCCTCGGATAAAGGTTGCAAACGACCGGGGGTGGCATATCTTAGGTTTACTTCCCAGGAAGGGGGTAACCGGCCTTGTGTTGGCAGAGAGCCAGGTAGGTTCTCGGGGCGTCACTCCAGAGGCGTTCCCATGTGGCATAGGAAGTTCCTTAGCCTGACCATTTGTTGGAAAATCCAAAGAAACAATACGAACCCAGTACGGTTTTAGTTGTAGAACCTGCCATTTAACATGGTAGCTATAGCAGGCATAATATCATGGTACCTATGCTGGCTAAGATTAATATTATATTTTTGAAATGTTTTCCACTATGCACTATTAATAATATCAAAAGGATTTTGCGTAGTAAGCATGTTTGACTATCATAAGGAGAAATCTCCTCCAATTCTGCGTTTGCATTGTGTGTGTGGCGGGAGGCCTTATGGTAGTCTCATTTTCCAAAAAGCATTGCGGATTTCAATGTTTAAAATTCTTTTGTTGTTTGTTTTAAAGATAAACTATTTTGTTACTCACACCAGTCCCATGACTGACCCGGAGTTCATTGTTCCCTTCCTAAACTCTGGGTGCCCACAATTTTCCACACGGGCAGTCTAGAGTTGGGGTTTTCAGATAATCAGGTTTAGTAGATTAGTTGGAGCTAGTTCAGTTTTTGGAGTTCACGGACTACACTTGCTTATCTTGGTGCAACGTGATGGTGGTTCGAGCTTGATGTTGGAGTTGTTGGACTCATTCTCTTTTAAAGATCGTTTGGAGTTATCACTTCTGTTGTTTCCGCTGTAACATTATTATTTGTCTCTGATATTCTTGTATCATATAGATATCATTATTGTATATCATATTCCGGATAATGTATCATTTGTGATGTATATGATATCATTCATTTCTTTCTTCCGCTGTGTTGTTATACTTCACGTGTTATAAGCTCCGGCGAGCCAGATTCGGCGTTTGAATCTGCGGCATTCGAGTACAAGTGAAGTACGGGTGCCGATTTTCGAAGGCTGAGTCAGGATCGTTATAGTGGTATCAGATCTGAGGTTGAACTTTAGCTCAGGAGTGTAACACATCAAGTAGCTCATTAGAGATAGGGTGAAGTATACCCTAGAATGAGTAATCCTTAAGATATCTGTCTGTATGCCTCAGTAAATTCTCTTACTATCCACTGATAGTAAGTATGAGTGCAAGAAGAGGATGAGATAGAGGACAGGGGAATACGACTATAAATGGTCAATACCCTGTAACAACAAGGAAACAATCTTTTCTCTATCAATCTCTTTTATTCAGCATCTCTTTTCAATTCTTCGATGGTTCCTGGTAGATCCAGGAAGAAGATTGATATATTTGTATGGGACATAAACTCCAAATACGTCGAATTGTTTGTTTGAATGAATTGGTTGCTTTGGTTGCTATGGTTGATAGGTATAATTTGGTTTCTAAACTAAAATTTTTGGAGTTGTATCCATATATCTGTCTATTTTTGGGTTCGGATATGTTCTACGAATGGTTGGTTATCCCTTCGGACTAACCTATGCCCCTACATACTTCGTAGATCTGGATAACCCAAGTATCTTGTGAAATTTTTTAAAAAAAGATTCGTTCTCGTATCTATTATTGATATTCTGATTTGGTAAGCCAAATGCAGAATAGATGCTCAATTTGATTTGATGAAACATTCTTCATCTATTCTTTTGTTGTCTCCCTACTTTCAAATTTCGAGGACGAAATTTCTTAAGGGGGGGAACCTATAACGATCCCGGATTTTAACTAAGTTTAAATTGATAATTAATTTAATTTTTGAATAAAATTGTGAAATTAATTGATAAACAAATTTGAGTTTCTCCAAATTCAAATAAAATATGTGTTAAATAATTTGAATTTCTAAAATATATCTTACTAATATGTAAACATAAGTGTAAAATAACATATGTTATAAGTATACGAAGTAAAATAAAATACATACAAAGGTACTTACAAAATAAATATAAAAATACATATGTAGACATACAAGACAATTACTATTAAAGTTAGAAATAAATATTTGAGTTAAAAATAGGAATACAAATATATAAGATAAATTATAAAAATTTAAAGTAAACAAATTAGCTAAATTTTAACAACATATTAAATATAGAAATTCATTTATATTACAAAATTATAAGCATAAGAAGAAAAATAAAATACATTCAAATATCAACAAAATATGGATAAGTATGGACAAAAGAAAGAAATAGGTTCATAGAAACAAATGAAGTTAAATATGTACAATTGTAAAAGAAAACAAAAATATATATGTAATAACTTGCAAAAGAAGACAAAGGAACAAATATATATATTCAAGTATGTAGAAACAAAATACATTCTTGAGAACAAACAAGGTACAAAGTATATTCAGGTATGTACACTTGAACGAGAATAAATATCTTTGAACAAACAAAATTAGATAAGTATAAGCTTGTAAAATAGGACAAGCCTAATTAATGCAAGCACAATTTATCATCTCAGCCACCAAAGCAAGAAAAATCTCTGATGTATTGTACAAAAATATCACCCTGTATTGTACAAAAACATATCATCACCCAGTGAACTCAATTTCTATACATCAATTCCTCATTTCAGTTTCGTCCATCTACATCTGGAAAAAGAAAAAAAAACTTAAACAAACTTCAACATAAACAACAATACAAATCAATTCAAACCGGAGAATGAAAGAAGGATTACAGTTTCCAGTTCAAGCCTGTTTCAAAGAAAAGAAAACTCTGTCCATTTTGGGAATCAAAGTGTGTAAACAATCTTTTCCAAAGCTAATTTTGTTTGATATCCTAATGCTTGTGATGATCACTGAAATTATGATGTTAAATATGTTATATGAATGTAAATCATGATTGCATGTCTATATATATGTAGTGTATATACCTGTATATAGAAACCATCTCTCTGTTCATAGTTTACAGGTTTCAAAACCTATTCATAAATCCATAACTCCTCATGCAATAAGATTTAGACTATGATCTTTAAATGAAACTTGTTAATATCAAAAAGATCCTGTTTTTAAAAATAATTTCAAATGAACATATTATGTAATTCTTTCAAAAACAAGGAAGAACAGTGAAAACAAAATCATGTTAGAAAATTGATTGTCTAGAATTCGTGTTTTGATTTCATAATATGATTCGTCTTTGAAAATAATGAATTTTGACAATAGTATCAAGATTTTTAAGTTCGAATTTGTTAAGAGATTGCGAGTTGAACGGAAAAGACATTTTCGTCAATTGTCGATGATCGGCGTGTTTGGGTTCATCGTGGATGATGTCGAAGGTCGATTGGGAGATGTAGATCACCGGAAAAATAGTAGTTATATTTATTAATGGAGAAGGTGGTGTGGCGGCGATGATCTAGGGTTTTAGCCCAGATTTTAGTTAGCGTCGAATTTTGAATCGCTGACGCCTCATCATCGCATCGGAGTCGATCGCTCCGGTGGCGCTCGAAGCTGGAAAGCCTTACGCAGCTATGGCCAGAATTGTGTGGCCTCTGGTGGCCTGTGGAGTCGGAGCGAGGTGATTGAGTGGATCGAAGTTGTGTTCCAGCGAACGTCGAGTAGCTCGATTGAAGATTCGTCAGTGTTTTGGATATCTGGGTGTTCTTGGAGTTAGTGGAGATCATCGCAGATATGTCGATGATGGTAGCTTTGATCGGTGATGGTTGGGATCGTTGTGCATGTGCACAAGTATCGATCGTATCTGGGTGATGATGTTGTTTAGGGAAGAAGAGGTTTGCTCGGGTATGTGCTCGAAGTCGATCTCGGGGAAGATGTTTATTTACTCGAAGTAGAACGTGAGTAGCTCGGGTTTGCTTAAGTAGCAGGGTTTTAAATTTTGAATCAAAACAAAGTTTTAAAAATAAGGAGGGGAGACCTCGGGTTTTTGTTGATTGAGCTCAGGAAAATATTGTTTGGGTCCCGGGTGTTGGTAATGATAGTTTAGAAATTTAAATGAATCAAGTTTTTTTTTAAAGTTTGTTTAAAATAAATAAGTTTTCAAAAGATTGTAAACTAGATTTTCCAAAGTGAGATTATTAAACAAGATTTCAATCGAGTTTCAAAGTTAAATTTTAAAAGTTCAATGTTTTAAAGATAAATTGTTTTGAATATTGAATAATTATATGTATTAGTTAATTAATGGAAGTAATTAAAAGAATAATTATTCAATATAATTTATTGAAAGGTTAATTACTTAATGAAATTGATTACTTAATGTAATTAATAAAAGATTATTACTTAATGTAATTAAGGGATAATTACTTTGTGTAATTGTATTAAAGAATGATTAATTACTTAAGATTAATTAATATAAGTAATTAAAGGTAATTAATTACTTAAAGATAATTACTTAATTAAAAGTAATTAAATAAATGATTAAAATTGATTAATTAAATGATTAAAGGATAATTGCTCAATGTAATTAATTTGTGATTAGGGATAATCATTTTTGTAAATAATTAAGGGTTAATTACTTTAAAGAATAATTAATTAATGTGGTTAATTAATTAGGGTAATTAATTTAAGAATAATTAATTAAAGGTTAATTAGTTAAAGTTATTATGAAATGATTATTAATTAAAGGGTAATTAATGATTAATTAAAGAATAATTAATTAAATGTTTGTAATTAATTAATTAATTATTAATTAACCCTGACTAGGAATTATCCATAGGCAAATGATCTGGTTTAGATTAATCATATATCTTAATTGGTTCCACTTATGGATGACTGTATTCTATTGAATGCTGTGAATTGTTTGATATTCTCTACTGTGTGATGCTTTGTGATGTAAATTTGTTTTAATTCAAGCTGTGATGAATGTAATTTATTTTATCTGTGATGAATGTAAATTATTTATCTATGAGTTGGTAAATGGAAGATAAGCGTTATAGGAATATACCGCTTATCGATATTGATATGCTTAAATCTGTGATGATGTGATGATTTGTAATGTTGCACTACTGTGTAAAACCCCTGGACTACACTTTTACACACATAAATATGGACTTCACGAGGACGTTGGTTAAGTCACAAATCTTTGAAATAGTTTTAAAATTGAAAATTTGAATTCCAATGGATGGAAATAGAATCGGGTTAAATGTGAAAAGCTTTTGAAAAGGAGTTTCGAGGATAAAGTTATTTTGGATAACTTCATAAAGTTTTGAAATTTAAAATGGTTGAACCTTGTTTTGAAATTGAAGAGGATTTTAAATGGTGTATCTTTTATATATAAAAGATTTGAAATGAAAAAATGGTTTTCCAAGTTATGAATGAATCTTTTTGAAAGCTATGAATTAAATCTTGATTTAAAGATTTGATGAGTTAATCCAATTTGAAAGGGAAATTGTGTTGAAAAGAATATATATAAATCTTTGTTAAAGATTGGTATACTTTGTTTTCAAATTGAAAAGGGGTCTTAAAAGTGTATCCTTTCTATAAAAGATTTGAAATGGAAATTGATTTGAAAACCTATAAATAGATCTTTGTGAAAATGGGTGAACTTTGTGAGATGAATCTTTTTGTGTAAAAGATTAAAATGGTAATTTGTTTAAACCATTTGAAAGAGAAGTTTTGGGTAATAAGTTGTGACTTAACTGAAATCCCAATATCCATATGTTTTAAAATATTGTGCTCACTATTCGGTTTAGCCGGGAGAGGACTTTGTGTCATACAGCCCATTCCGAATAGTGATACGACATAAATGGATAGCATTTGAAGACTGGTGTTGAAGACCGGGTGTTTGCGAGAACGATAGGATAACCAATCGATTGTCTCTGCACTGAGTAGCTACTGTATAGAGATTTTCTAAGTGATGGGAAGTCCGATCGGGATTGTAAATACCCGGATTGCAAGGGCTTCTTTGGAAGTGCCTTCGGTTCTGTTCGAACCAGGAACAGACTTGTATGGCCGTATGTTTGACACTACACTTTGAGATATAAAGCAGATTTCTTTCATATACATATCTGTTGGTGGCGGAGAATTTATTCTCTTAGCTTAACACCCTTCTCTGAGACGTACGAGCTCAGAGGTTATGTAGTTGAAGGTTATTTGTGATATACTCCCAATTTGGTAGTGTGGCATGCTAAGTGTTGCTGTGTGTTGCTGATCATTTGTTGATCAAAGCATGGCTTTGTGAAGAAGCGTAGCTTTGTGGACGAGACCTCATCGGACCTCACACCCCGGAAATGGTCGAAACAGGAAAGATGCGGCAAGGTTTCAGGGGTAGCTCCCCTAGGGTATGTCCATTCCTTCTAGAAAAAGGTGGTATCATGGTATGGAGCCCAGATATTTTACCTGTGTGGTTGCTCCAATCTCATTTACTGTGTGATTGTTGCTTTGTGATCGAGGGCCCTCGGATAAAGGTCGCAAACGACCGGGGGTGGCATATCTTAGGTTTACTTCCCGAGAAGGGGGGTAACCAGCCTTGTGTTGGCAGAGAGCCAGGTAGGTTCTCGGGGCGTCACTCAAGAGGCGTTCCCATGTGGCATAGGAAGTTCCTTAGCCTGACCATTTGTTGGAAAATCCAAAGAAACAATACGAACTCAGTACGGTTTTAGTTGTAGAACCTTCCATTTAACATGGTAGCTATAGCAGGCATAATATCATGGTACCTATGCTAGCTAAGATTAATATTATATTTTTGAAATGTTTTCCACTATGCACTATTAATAATATCAAAAGGATTTTGCGTAGTAAGCATGTTTGACTATCATAAGGAGAAATCTCCTCCAATTCTGCGTTTGCATTGTGTGTGTGGCAGGAGGCCTTATGGTAGTCTCATTTTCCAAAAAGCATTACGGATTTCAATGTTTAAAATTCTTTTGTTGTTTGTTTTAAAGATAAACTGTTTTGTTACTCACACCAGTCCCATGACTGACCCGGAGTTCATTGTTCCCTTCCTAAACTCTGGGTGCCCACAATTTTCCACATGGACAGTCTAGAGTTGGGGTTTTCAGATAATCAGGTTTAGTAGATTAGTGGAGATAGTTCAGTTTTTGGAGTTCACGGACTACACTTGCTTATCTTGGTGCAACGTGATGGTGGTTCGAGCTTGATGTTGGAGTTGTTGGACTCATTCTCTTTTAAAGATCGTTTGGAGTTATCACTTATGTTGTTTCCGCTGTAACATTATTATTTGTCTCTGATATTCTTGTATCATATAGATATCATTGTTGTATATCAAATTCTGGATATTGTATCATTTGTGATGTATATGATATCATTCATTTCTTTCTTCCGCTGTGTTGTTATACTTAACGTGTTATAAGCTCCGTCGAGCCAGATTCGGCGTTTGAATCTGCGGCATTCAAGTACAAGTGAAGTACGGGTGCCGATTTTCGAAGGCCGAGTCAGGATCGTTATAGTTTATCTTATATATTTCTAAACTAAAATATAATATATTATAGATTATATCATGATGGGCATGGATGTTCGAATATAACTGGTAGTTATGACTAACAAAGTGTATGCATAGTCTAGGAGCATGCTCCAGTGCTTCTCATGTGATAAACTACGTATGAAATGAAACATATGGAGGCAGCCATTTATGGGGATGATGATTATTTTGATAAAACTGAATATTTTTTAGTTGGTAGACGTTCATAATAGTAGAAAATAAATTTTCTACTTACATTGATATCTTGGTACATATAAATTGGTATAAAATGAGATATTGAATACAGTTGTTAATGACTCACTCACTGGTCAAATACTATTCTTTCATGTTACTGCGAGTTGCTTGTTATGACTTAGCAAATTTTAGTTGAATAACTCAAATTTGACTCTATGATGGAAAACATAAAATAAAATTGATATCACCCTGATGTATTGTACAAAAATCTCTGATGTATTGTACAAAAATATCACCCTGTATTGTACAAAAACATATCATCACCCAGTGAACTCAATTTCTATACATCAATTCCACATTTCAGTTTCATCCATCTACATCTGGAAAAAGAAAGAAAAAAAAACTTAAACAAACTTCAACATAAACAACAATACAAATTAATTCAAACCGGAGAATGAAAGAAGAAGGATTACAGTTTCCAGTTCAAGCCTGTTTAAAAGAAAAGAAAACTCTGTCCATTTTGGGAATCAAAGTGAGTAAACAACCTTTTCCAAAGCTAATTTTGTTTGATATCCTGATGCTTGTGATGATCACTGAAATTATGATGTTAAGTATGTTATATGAATGTAAATCATGATTACATGTCTATATATATGTAGTGTATATACCTGTATATAGAAACCATCTCTCTGTTCATAGTTTACAGGTTTCAAAACCTGTTCATAAATCCATAACTCCTCATGCAATAAGATTTAGACTATGATCTTTAAATGAAACTTGTTAATATAAAAAAGATCATGTTTTTAAAAATAATTTCAAATGAATATATTGTGTAATTCTTTCAAAAACAAGGAAGAACAGTGAAAACAAAATCAAGTTAGAAAATCGATTGTCTAGAATTTGTGTTTTGATTTCATAATATGATTCGTCTTTGAAAATAATGAATTTTGATAATAGTATCAAGATTTTTAAGTTCGAATTTGTTAAGAGATTGCGAGTTGAACGGAAAAGACATTTTCGTCAATTGCCGATGATCAGCGTGTCTGGGTTCATCGTGGTTGATGTCGAAGGTCGATTGGGAGATGTAGATCATCGAAAAAATAGTAGTTATATTTATTAATGGAGAAGGTGGTGTGGCGGCGATGATCTAGGGTTTTAGCCCTGATTTTAGTTAGCGTCGAATTTTGAATCGCTGACGCCTTATCATCGCATCGGAGTCGATCGCTCCGGTGGCGCTCGAAGCTGGAAAGCCTTACGCAGCTATGGCCAGAATTGTGTGGCCTCTGGTGGCCTGTGGAGTCGGAGCTAGGTGATTGAATGGATCGAAGTTGTGTTCCAACGAACGTCGAGTAGCACGATTGAAGATTTGTCAGTGTTTTGGATATCTGGGTGTTCTTGGAGTTAGTGGAGATCATCGCAGATATGTCGATGATGGTAGCTTTAATCGGTGATGGCTGGGATCGTTGTACACGTGCACAAGTATCGATCGTATCTGGGTGATGATGTTGTTTAGGGAAGAAGAGGTTTGCACGGGTGTGTGCTCGAAGTCGATCTCGGGGAAGATGTTGATTTACTTGAAGTAGAACGTGAGTAGCTCGGGTTTGCTTAAGTAGCAGGGTTTTAAATTTTGAATCAAAACAAATTTTTAAAAATAAGAAGGAGGGGAGACTCGGGTATTAGCTCGGGTTTTTGTTGATTGAGCTCGGGAAAATATTGTTTGGGTCCCGGGTGTTGGTAATGATAGTTTAGAAATTTAAATGAATCAAGTTTTTTTTAAAGTTTGTTTAAAATAAATAAGTTTTCAAAAGATTGTAAACTAGATTTTTCCAAAGTGAGATTATTAAACAAGATTTCATTCGAGTTTCAAAGTTAAATTTTAAAAGTTCAATGTTTTAAAGATAAATTGTTTTGAATATTGAATAATTATATGTATTAGTTAATTAATGGAAGTAATTAAAAGAATAATTATTCAATGTAATTTATTGAAAGGTTAATTACTTAATGAAATTGATTACTTAATGTAATTAATAAAAGATTATTACTTAATGTAATTAAGGGATAATTACTTTGTGTAATTGTATTAAAGAATGATTAATTAATTAAGATTAACTAATATAAGTAATTAAAGGTAATTAATTACTTAAAGATAATTACTTAATTAAAAGTAATTAAATAAATGATTAAAATTGATTAATTAAATGATTAAAGGATAATTGCTCAATGTAATTAATTTGTGATTAGGGATAATCATTTTTGTAAATAATTAAGGGTTAATTACTTTAAAGAATAATTAATTAATGTGGTTAATTAATTAGGGTAATTAATTTAAGAATATTTAATTAAAGGTTAATTAGTTAAAGTTATTATGAAATGATTATTAATTAAAGGGTAATTAATGATTAATTAAAGAATAATTAATTAAATGTTTGTAATTAATTAACCCTGACTAGGAATTATCCATAGGCAAATGATCCGGTTTAGATTAATCAGATATCTTAATTGGTTCCACTTATGGATGACTGTATTCTATTGAATGCTGTGAATTGTTTGATATTCTCTACTGTGTGATGCTTTGTGATGTAAATTTGTTTTAATTCAAGCTGTGATGAATGTAATTTATTTTATCTGTGATGAATGTATATTATTTATCTGTGAGTTGGTAAATGGAAGATAAGCGTTATAGGAATATACTGCTTATCGATATTGATATGCTTAAATTTGTGATGATGTGATGATTTGTAATGTTGCACTACTTTGTAAAACCCCTGGACCACACTTTTACACACACAAATATGGACTTCACGAGGAAGTTGGTTAAGTCACAGATCTTTGAAATAGTTTTAAAATTGAAAATTTGAATTCCAATGGTTTGGAAATAGAATCGGGTTAAATGTGAAAAGCTTTTGAAAAGGAGTTTTGAGAATAAAGTTATTTTGGAAAACTTCATAAAGTTTTGAAATTTAAAATGGTTGAACCTTGTTTTGAAATTGAAGAGGATTTTAAATGGTGTATCTTTTATATATAAAAGATTTGAAATGAAAAAATGGTTTTCCAAGTTATGAATGAATCTTTTTGAAAGCTATGAATTAAATCTTGATTTAAAGATTTGATGAGTTAATCCAATTTGAAAAGGAAATTGTGTTGAAAAGAATATGTATAAATCTTTGTTAAAGATTGGTATACTTTGTTTTCAAATTGAAAAGGGGTCTTAAAAGTGTATCCTTTCTATAAAAGATTTGAAATGGAAATCGATTTGAAAACCTATAAATAGATCTTTGTTAAACTGGGTGAACTTTGTGAGATGAATCTTTTTGTGTAAAAGATTAAAATGGTAATTTGTTTAGACCATTTGAAAGAGAAGTTTTGGGTAATAAGTTATGACTTAACTGAAATCCCAATACCCATATGTTTTAAAATATTGCGCTCACTATTCGGTTTAGCTGGGAGAGGACTTTGTGTCATACAACCCATTCCGAATAGTGATACGACGTAAATGGATAGCATTTGAAGACCGGTGTTGAAGACCGGGTGTTTGCGAGAACGATAGGATAACCTATCGATTGTCTCTGCACTGAGTAGCTACGGTATAGAGATTCCCTAAGTGATGGGAAGTCCGATCGGGATTGTAAATACCCAGATTGCAAGGGCTTCTTTGGAAGTGCCTTCAGTTCTGTTCGAACCCGAAACAGACTTGTATGGCCATATGTTTGACACTACACTTTGAGATATAAAGCAGATTTCTTTCAAATACATATCTGTTGGTGGCGGAGAATTTATTCTCTTAGCTTAACACCCTTCTCTGAGACATACGAGCTCAGAGGTTATGTAGTTGAAGGTTATCAGTGACATACTCCCAATTTGGTAGTGTGGCATGCTAAGTGTTGCTGTGTGTTGCTGATCATTTGTTGATCAAAGCATGGCTTTGTGAAGAAGCGTAGCTTTGTGGACGAGACCTCATCGGACCTCACACCCCGGAAATGGTCGAAACAGGAAAGATGCGGCATGGTTTCAGGGATAGCTCCCCTAGGGTATGTCCATTCCTTCTAGAAAAAGGTGGTATCATGGTATGGAGCCTGGATATTTTACCTGTGTGGTTGCTCCAATCTCATTTACTATGTGATTGTTGCTTTGTGATCGAGGGCCCTCGGATAAAGGTTGCAAACGACCGGGGGTGGCATATCTTAGGTTTACTTCCTGGGAAGGGGGTAACCGGCCTTTTGTTGGCAGAGAGCCAGGTAGGTTCTCGGGGCGTCACTCCAGAGGCGTTCCCATGTGGCATAGGAAGTTCCTTAGCCTGACCATTTGTTGGAAAATCCAAAGAAACAATACGAACCCAGTACGGTTTTAGTTGTAGAACCTGCCATTTAACATGGTAGCTATAGCAGGCATAATATCATGGTACCTATGCTGGCTAAGATTAATATTATATTTTTGAAATGTTTTCCACTATGCACTATTAATAATATTAAAAGGATTTTGCGTAGTAAGCATGTTTGACTATCATAAGGAGAAATCTCCTCCAATTCTGCGTTTGCATTGTGTGTGTGGCGGGAGGCCTTATGGTAGTCTCATTTTCCAAAAAGCATTGCGGATTTCAATGTTTAAAATTCTTTTGTTGTTTGTTTTAAAGATAAACTATTTTGTTACTCACACCAGTCCCATGACTGACCCGTAGTTCATTGTTCCCTTCCTAAACTCTGGGTGCACACAATTTTCCACACGGGCAGTCTAGAGTTGGGGTTTTCAGATAATCAGGTTTAGTAGATTAGTTGGAGCTAGTTCAGTTTTTGGAGTTCACGGACTACACTTGCTTATCTTGGTGCAACATGATGGTGGTTCGAGCTTGATGTTGGAGTTGTTGGACTCATTCTCTTTTAAAGATCGTTTGGAGTTATCACTTCTGTTGTTTCCGCTGTAACATTATTATTTGTCTCTGATATTCTTGTATCATATAGATATCATTGTTGTATATCATATTCTGGATAATGTATCATTTGTGATGTATATGATATCATTCATTTCTTTCTTCCGCTGTGTTGTTATACTTCACGTGTTATAAGCTCCGGCGAGCCAGATTCGGCGTTTGAATCTGCAGCATTCGAGTACAAGTGAAGTACGGGTGCCGATTTTCGAAGGCTGAGTCAGGATCGTTATAGTGGTATCAGAGCTGAGGTTGAACTTTAGCTCAGGAGTGTAACACATTAAGTACCTCATTAGAGATAGGGTGAAGTATACCCTAGAATGAGTAATCCCTAAGATATCTGTCTGTATGCCTCAGTAAATTCTCTTACTATCCACTGATAGTAAGTATGAGTGCAAAAAGAGGATGAGATAGGGGATAGGGGAATACGACTATAAATGGTCAATACCCTGTAACAACAAGGAAACAATCTTTTCTCTATCAATCTCTTTTGTTCAGCATCTCTTTTCAATTCTTCGATGGTTCCTGGTAGATCCAGGAAGAAGATTGATATATTTGTATGGGACATAAACTCCAAATACGTCGAATTGTTTGTTTGAATGAATTGGTTGCTTTGGTTGCTATGGTTGATAGGTATAATTTGGTTTCTAAACTAAAATTTTTGGAATTGTATCCATATATCTGTCTATTTTTGGGTCCGGATATGTTCTACGAATGGTTGGTTATCCCTTCGGACTAACCTATGCCCCTACATACTTCGTAGATCTGGATAACCCAAGTATCTTGTGAAATTTTTTTTAAAAAAAGATTCGTTCTCGTATCTATTATTTATATTCTGATTTGGTAAGCCAAATGCAGAATAGATGCTCAATTTGATTTGATGAAACATTCTTCATCTAAACTTTTGTTGTCTCCCTACTTTCAAATTTCGAGGACGAAATTTCTTAAGGGGGGGAACCTGTAATGATCCCGGATTTTAACTAAGTTTAAATTGATAATTAATTTAATTTTTGAATAAAATTGTGAAATTAATTGGTAAACAAATTTGAGTTTCTCCAAATTCAAATAAAATATGTGTTAAATAATTTGAATTTCTAAAATATATCTTACTAATATGTAAACATAAGTGTAAAATAACATATGTTATAAGTATACGAAGTAAAATAAAATACATACAAAGGTACTTACAAAATAAATATAAAAATACATATGTAGACATACAAGACAATTAGTATTAAAGTTAGAAATAAATATTTGAGTTAAAAATAGGAATACAAATATATAAGATAAATTATAAAAATATAAAGTAAACAAATTAGCTAAATTTTAACAACATATTAAATATAGAAATTCATTTATATTACAAAATTATAAGCATAAGAAGAAAAATAAAATACATTCAAATATCAACAAAATATGGATAAGTATGGACAAAAGAAAGAAATAGGTTCATAGAAACAAATGAAGTTAAATATGTACAATTGTAAAAGAAAACAAAAATATATATGTAATAACTTGCAAAAGAAGACAAAGGAACAAATATATATATTCAAGTATGTAGAAACAAAATACATTCTTGAGAACAAACAAGGTACAAAGTATATTCAGGTATGTACACTTGAACGAGAATAAATATCTTTGAACAAACAAAATTAGATAAGTATAAGCTTGTAAAATAGGACAAGCCTAATTAATGCAAGCACAATTTATCATCTCAGCCACCAAAGCAAGAAAAATCTCTGATGTATTGTACAAAAATATCACCCTGTATTGTACAAAAACATATCATCACCCAGTGAACTCAATTTCTATACATCAATTCCTCATTTCAGTTTCGTCCATCTACATCTGGAAAAAGAAAGAAAAAAAACTTAAACAAACTTCAACATAAACAACAATACAAATCAATTCAAACCGGAGAATGAAAGAAGAAGGATTACAGTTTCCAATTCAAGCCTGTTTCAAAGAAAAGAAAACTCTGTCCATTTTGGGAATCAAAGTGAGTAAACAATCTTTTCCAAAGCTAATTTTGTTTGATATCCTAATGCTTGTGATGATCACTGAAATTATGATGTTAAGTATGTTATATGAATGTAAATCATGATTGCATGTCTATATATATGTAGTGTATATACCTGTATATAGAAACCATCTCTCTGTTCATAGTTTACAGGTTTCAAAACCTATTCATAAATCCACAACTCCTCATGCAATAAGATTTAGACTATGATCTTTAAATGAAACTTGTTAATATCAAAAAGATACTGTTTTTAAAAATAATTTCAAATGAATATATTATGTAATTCTTTCAAAAACAAGGAAGAACAGTGAAAACAAAATCAAGTTAGAAAATTGATTGTCTAGAATTCGTGTTTTGATTTCATAATATGATTCGTCTTTGAAAATAATGAATTTTGACAATAGTATCAAGATTTTTAAGTTCGAATTTGTTAAGAGATTGCGAGTTGAACGGAAAAGACATTTTCGTCAATTGTTGATGATCGGCGTGTTTGGGTTCATCGTGGATGATGTCGAAGGTCGATTGGGAGATGTAGATCACCGGAAAAATAGTAGTTATATTTATTAATGGAGAAGGTGGTGTGGCGGCGATGATCTAGGGTTTTAGCCCAGATTTTAGTTAGCGTCGAATTTTGAATCGTTGACGCCTCATCATCGCATCAGAGTCGATCGCTCCGGTGGCGCTCGAAGCTGGAAAGCCTTACGCAACTATGGCCAGAATTGTGTGTCCTCTGGTGGCCTGTGGAGTCGGAGCGAGGTGATTGAGTGGATCGAAGTTGTGTTCCAGCGAACGTCGAGTAGCTCGATTGAAGATTCGTCAGTGTTTTGGATATCTGGGTGTTCTTGGAGTTAGTGGAGATCGTCGCAGATATGTCGATGATGGTAGCTTTGATCGATGATGGCTGGGATCGTTGTGCATGTGCACAAGTATCGATCGTATCTGGGTGATGATGTTGTTTAGGGAATAAGAGGTTTGCTCGGGTATGTGCTCGAAGTCGATCTCGGGGAAGATGTTGATTTACTCGAAGTAGAACGTGAGTAGCTCGGGTTTGCTTAAGTAGCAGGGTTTTAAATTTTGAATCAAAACAAAGTTTTAAAAATAAGGAGGGGAGACTCGGGTATTAGCTCGGGTTTTTGTTGATTGAGCTCAGGAAAATATTGTTTGGGTCCCGGGTGTTGGTAATGATAGTTTAGAAATTTAAATGAATCAAGTTTTTTTTAAAGTTTGTTTAAAATAAATAAGTTTTCAAAAGATTGTAAACAAGATTTTCCAAAGTGAGATTATTAAACAAGATTTCAATCGAGTTTCAAAGTTAAATTTTAAAAGTTCAATGTTTTAAAGATAAATTGTTTTGAATATTGAATAATTATATGTATTAGTTAATTAATGGAAGTAATTAAAAGAATAATTATTCAATGTAATTTATTGAAAGGTTAATTACTTAATGAAATTGATTACTTAATGTAATTAATAAAAGATTATTACTTAATGTAATTAAGGGATAATTACTTTGTGTAATTGTATTAAAGAATGATTAATTAATTAAGATTAATTAATATAAGTAATTAAAGGTAATTAATTACTTAAAGATAATTACTTAATTAAAAGTAATTAAATAAATGATTAAAACTGATTAATTAAATGATTAAAGGATAATTGCTCAATGTAATTAATTTGTGATTAGGGATAATCATTTTTGTAAATAATTAAGGGTTAATTACTTTAAAGAATAATTAATTAATGTGGTTAATTAATCAGGGTAATTAATTTAAGAATAATTAATTAAAGGTTAATTAGTTAAAGTTATTATGAAATGATTATTAATTAAAGGGTAATTAATGATTAATTAAAGAATAATTAATTAAATGTTTGTAATTAATTAATTAATTATTAATTAACCCTGACTAGGAATTATCCATAAGCAAATGATCTGGTTTAGATTAATCATATATCTTAATTGGTTCCACTTATGGATGACTGTATTCTATTGAATGTTGTGAATTGTTTGATATTCTCTACTATGTGATGCTTTGTGATGTAAATTTGTTTTAATTCAAGCTGTGATGAATGTAATTTATTTTATCTGTGATGAATGTATATTATTTATCTGTGAGTTGGTAAATGGAAGATAAGCGTTATAGGAATATACTGCTTATCGATATTGATATGCTTAAATTTGTGATGATGTGATGATTTGTAATGTTGCACTACTTTGTAAAACCCCTGGACCACACTTTTACACACACAAATATGGACTTCACGAGGAAGTTGGTTAAGTCACAGATCTTTGAAATAGTTTTAAAATTGAAAATTTGAATTCCAATGGTTTGGAAATAGAATCGGGTTAAATGTGAAAAGCTTTTGAAAAGGAGTTTTGAGAATAAAGTTATTTTGGAAAACTTCATAAAGTTTTGAAATTTAAAATGGTTGAACCTTGTTTTGAAATTGAAGAGGATTTTAAATGGTGTATCTTTTATATATAAAAGATTTGAAATGAAAAAATGGTTTTCCAAGTTATGAATGAATCTTTTTGAAAGCTATGAATTAAATCTTGATTTAAAGATTTGATGAGTTAATCCAATTTGAAAAGGAAATTGTGTTGAAAAGAATATGTATAAATCTTTGTTAAAGATTGGTATACTTTGTTTTCAAATTGAAAAGGGGTCTTAAAAGTGTATCCTTTCTATAAAAGATTTGAAATGGAAATCGATTTGAAAACCTATAAATAGATCTTTGTGAAACTGGGTGAACTTTGTGAGATGAATCTTTTTGTGTAAAAGATTAAAATGGTAATTTGTTTAGACCATTTGAAAGAGAAGTTTTGGGTAATAAGTTATGACTTAACTGAAATCCCAATACCCATATGTTTTAAAATATTGCGCTCACTATTCGGTTTAGCTGGGAGAGGACTTTGTGTCATACAACCCATTCCGAATAGTGATACGACGTAAATGGATAGCATTTGAAGACCGGTGTTGAAGACCGGGTGTTTGCGAGAACGATAGGATAACCTATCGATTGTCTCTGCACTGAGTAGCTACGGTATAGAGATTCCCTAAGTGATGGGAAGTCCGATCGGGATTGTAAATACCCGGATTGCAAGGGCTTGTTTGGAAGTGCCTTCGGTTCTGTTCGAACCCGGAACAGACTTGTATGGCCATATGTTTGACACTACACTTTGAGATATAAAGCAGATTTCTTTCAAATACATATCTGTTGGTGGCGAAGAATTTATTCTCTTAGCTTAACACCCTTCTCTGAGACGTACGAACTCAAAGGTTATGTAGTTGAAGGTTATCAGTGATATACTCCCAATTTGGTAGTGTGGCATGCTAAGTGTTGTTGTGTGTTGCTAATCATTTGTTGATCAAAGCATGGCTTTGTGAAGAAGCGTAGCTTTGTGGACGAGACCTCATCGGACCTCACACCCCGGAAATGGTCGAAACAAGAAAGATGCGGCAAGGTTTCAGGGGTAGCTCCCCTAGGGTATGTCCATTCCTTCTAGAAAAAGGTGGTATCATGGTATGGAGCCCGGATATTTTACCTGTGTGGTTGCTCCAATCTCATTTACTGTGTGATTGTTGCTTTGTGATCGAGGGCCCTCGGATAAAGGTTGCAAACGACCGGGGGTGGCATATCTTAGGTTTACTTCCCAGGAAGGGGGTAACCGGCCTTGTGTTGGCAGAGAGCCAGGTAGGTTCTCGGGGCGTCACTCCAGAGGCGTTCCCATGTGGCATAGGAAGTTCCTTAGCCTGACCATTTGTTGGAAAATCCAAAGAAACAATACGAACCCAGTACGGTTTTAGTTGTAGAACCTGCCATTTAACATGGTAGCTATAGCAGGCATAATATCATGGTACCTATGCTAGCTAAGATTAATATTATATTTTTGAAATGTTTTCCACTATGCACTATTAATAATATCAAAAGGATTTTGCGTAGTAAGCATGTTTGACTATCATAAGGAGAAATCTCCTCCAATTCTGCGTTTGCATTGTGTGTGTGGCAGGAGGCCTTATGGTAGTCTCATTTTCCAAAAAGCATTACGGATTTCAATGTTTAAAATTCTTTTGTTGTTTGTTTTAAAGATAAACTGTTTTGTTACTCACACTAGTCCCATGACTGACCCAGAGTTCATTGTTCCCTTCCTAAACTCTGGGTGCCCACAATTTTCCACATGGACAGTCTAGAGTTGGGGTTTTCAGATAATCAGGTTTAGTAGATTAGTTGGAGATAGTTCAGTTTTTGGAGTTCACGGACTACGCTTGCTTATCTTGGTGCAACGTGATGGTGGTTCGAGCTTGATGTTGGAGTTGTTGGACTCATTCTCTTTTAAAGATCGTTTGGAGTTATCACTTATGTTGTTTCCGCTGTAACATTATTATTTGTCTCTGATATTCTTGTATCATATAGATATCATTGTTGTATATTAAATTCTGGATATTGTATCATTTGTGATGTATATGATATCATTCAGTTCTTTCTTCCGCTGTGTTGTTATACTTAACGTGTTATAAGCTCCGTCGAGCCAGATTCGGCGTTTGAATCTGCGGCATTCGAGTATAAGTGAAGTACGGGTGCCGATTTTCGAAGGCCGAGTCAGGATCGTTATAGTTTATCTTATATATTTCTAAACTAAAATATGAATATATTATAGCTTATATCATGATGGGCATGGATGTTCGAATATAACTGGTAGTTATGACTAACAAAGTGTATGCATAGTCTAGGAGCATGCTCCAGTGCTTCTCATGTGATAAACTACGTATGAAATGAAACATATGGAGGCAGCCATTTATGGGGATGATGATTATTTTGATAAAACTGAATATTTTTTAGTTGGTAGACGTTCATAATAGTAGAAAATAAATTTTCTACTTACATTGATATCTTGGTACATATAAATTGGTATAAAATGAGATATTGAATACAGTTGTTAATGACTCACTCACTGGTCAAATACTATTCTTTCATGTTACTGCGAGTTGCTTGTTATGACTTAGCAAATTTTAGTTGAATAACTCAAATTTGACTCTATGATGGAAAACATAAAATAAAATTGATATTATTAAAAAAAACTAAGGTAATTTCTTTGTCAAGCCAAAGATAATTATACATAATCATTCAATTGATGGATATATAAACATAACATCTTAGGGAAAAGTAGTCAACATGATAAAGTATAATAAGATCGCATGAGTAATGTTCCACGGTATCATGTTAGGTGATGTGTTACTGTTTGCTTCTAAGAACTACAATAATCAAAGTGTTTATTATTGAATTTTAACTAAGTAAGAGCTGAATATTTACCTGCAATTTGGTAGTTTAAAATTTTTAAATTCAAAATTGAGTCAGATGATAAACAATCAATAACCATTTGTAAAAAAGCCAATAATTATGTAAAATATAAATTTAAAAACAGCCGATAGAATGGTACTAAAATTATAAGAGTTGCATTGTAGTGGACCAAGAATAATCAACCAATTTCATCAATATTTATTCAAAAATATTTTAGCACGCCATAAAATTTGTCTATATTCATTTGCTATAACATGCATAGTAATGGGTGATTATATGCATGCAACACTACCTTATTCAATAAGAAGTTACTTTGAAACATCCAAAGCTATTATAACTTTGGACGATGGACACATCTACATTAGTATCCAAATGACATGTGTCTAATCCATTAGAGATTTCGATGAAGTGCATGTCCTCATTAATTATTATTTGCTCATTTTTTTAGTTCTTGTTCAAAAAATAAATAATGAAATAAAAAACTAACGTTTATGGTATAATATTTTGGAACAAAATTATTATACACATCATATGACAAAACACAGCATAAATATGAAGGAAATTTTTTGCTCTAAAGCTAATTTCTTTGCTCATTATAAGGTAAACTTCAATTATGAACCTATATGATCACTCTACAGTCTGGACCAAACCCCATTCAATTTGGTCTTCACCACCCATCTCACCCATGTAATTATTGTAAAATAATCAATGGTTTTTTTAATTAATTTGAATGCATAGATGTAAATTTTTAGTACAATAGAAATAATTTCCTATTGAATTTTCTATACATAATGTCTACTAAACAGTCGGGTGAGGAATATCATCCCAAGAAGTAAGGTAAATTTTAGTGTGTTGTATGTGACCTTCATTAATGTCACAAAGGATCTTGTGTGTGGCATGTTTTTTTTTTGAAATTGTACTTTATATACAACATGTCACCGGGACAACATATCACATGTCAATAAACGTTCGAATCATGTTATGAAAGTTTCGAACTTATGACCTCTCACACCAAAGCCGAATCACTTAACAACTTGGACGATGGTGCTTGTCTATGTGTGGCATGTTGTCTACCTGTAACATGCATTTATCCGATCTCCTATAGGGAAATCAAGAAGGAGGTGGAGGAATTTTTGTCAGGAAGTTTAAACAATAAATATTATTAAGCGTGGTGGATATTTATCATTTAAGAGCAAAAACTACTATAAATCGGTTTATGATAAATATGAATGAAGGCTTTATTAAGATGAAATAGTTATGATTCAAGATGATCGCCCATAAAGAAATAATAAAACACACAAACTGAGCATAGCATGGTCTCTCAAGCTTCGAATTCCAGTCAAAAATAACCTGAAAACAAAGTATCAACAATTTTAACTTGGACACGAAAATTAAAGCACCCAAAAATATATTAAATTTTCATACTTTTTTGTTTAAACCTGAATTGTTGTTTTATATTTTGCGCGCGTGTGTGCGTACACATGAAAATTAAAGCATCCAAAAATATACTAAATTTTCATACTATCTTGTTCAAACTTGAAGTGTTGTTTTTTATTTTGCATGTATGTATATAACGATATATATATATATACATATATATATATATATGCATGTATATATGTGGACATGCTTATGTGTATGTGGACATGTTTGCATGCTTGGTTTTGTGGTGTTAATTTTGAAAGCCTATACATGGTTAATAATAGAAAATGCTAGTTTACAACATGCTGTGAAGCATGATGGTGTAACAAAAGCCTAACCAATAGCATGTAGAAATAACATTTCAGCAAAAATAACAATAATATAAAATGGAGAATTTACCTTGCAAAGCTAAATACTGCTTTCCTATTCCAATCATCATCGAATAACGATAACTACGATAACTATAGTCCGGTTATTAAACATCATCCAAATCTTAAAATAGACATATAACAAACTTTATTCATTATAGCTAGATAGACAAAAATATCAGTATCAACATAAGCAGTTTATCGAACTTATAAGTTAGCATAACATGTTCGGAAAAAGCTGAAGTCGTAGAAATCCAAGAAACTTACTTCATTGATTGGTCTGTGTAATGAAACAATAATCGATTCATCAAATCTAAAGCAGAGAAATAGTATATAATTTCATGTGTTCTATACAAAGGGATAAATAATATAATACGGATTAAGGATAACAGTATCTAAACATACTACATCCTACGATTTTTCCCAAAAAATAGATTGTTTTATTCACTTAAAATTAATTTGCAAATCAGATAAGAGCCAACAACAGATGGATAAACCAAAGAAGAAGAAGTTGCTTAAATATTAAAACTAACTATACCTTGAGGTCGGTTGAATATATAAGTTGGGTAGAGAGCGGTGGGTTTATGTTTGAATAAAATTCTGAAGCCACAAATTTGGGTTATGAGAATTGGAGATGAGGGTTCAAAATAGGTTAAGGGGATGAAAAGATAAAAGAGAGAAAAGATGATGTAACATGAGAAAGTAACATTTGGCTTTTAACATGGCATGTGGAGTAACCTGAAATTATGAGTTGCAAAACATGAAAAAATAAATGAAGCATATAAGTGAAAAATATATTTTATGACTCATTTTGCTTTTGGGCCTATCTATTGAAAATGTTATAATGTCGATTTCCCCAAAATGTAAAAGTTATTTCTGCCATTGTGCCATATCTATATCTAACACCTAAATATAAATAAATTTACCGAGTATATACCAAAATTAATGTCAATGAAATATCGACCAATCTAGTACAATCACACGAAATGAAAAGCATATAAGTTAAAATTCCATGATATGACATATTTAGATTGATACAAAAAATGGTGGCTGGAAAACACAGTAAATGAACAATTTAAAACAAATTAGAAATTTGTGAAACTAAAAATCTAAACAAAGTGAAAAGATATTTATCGAACCCAATTTCCAGTTGAATTGTAGATTAAGGCCTGATATAGAAATGTATAGTAGTAAAAAAATAGCTCACTTAAATAAACCTTTGGCGTTTATTTTTTATTCAAATAATTGAAGAACTTTGCAGATTGAATAAACCTTTTTTGCTGGCTTAAAAGCGTAAAGTCTTCATACTAAGCATCAATATGTAATAGTATGTCATTACTAATAGATGTATATACTAAGATTATTATGTACCATTATTATCACTCCTTTTATTATATTAAGTAATAAATCAAACTTTAGTATAAAATTTATTGAAATAATGCTGCAGTTGTGACAAACCACAAGTAATGGTTAAAATGGTAAGCTTAAAAGTTGAACTAAAATCATTGGTATATGCTCGTTACATCTTATACTGTATATATAGTGAACATAAAATTTACACTAAAATAATCAAATTAATTTAGCAGTAGAAAATTAGGTTAACTCTATACTTCCATTTATAAAAAAATTGCAAAGGGGTAGTGTTCCATATCGAAATGCTATCTTTCTAATCTAAAAGAAATATCTAGTAATGAATATGAAATAATTATACAACTATATCAAGTGACAGCTACAGTAACTGCTAGAAATGAGTTGAGAGTGATAGACATTTTAGTACTTGGAATCGCAGAAAACATTTGTCTAGTAATCAACCCATTAAGTATTAGCTAAATCATTAAACATAATAGCAGACTACATTCTAATATAATTGCACATTGCATTCTAATTTCTACATTTCACATACAACCTATAAATAAATTACCTCTTTCGCTTCAACCTCTGTAATTATTCTAACTTCAGTTTTGTCCACCTTGAAACCAAGCTACTTTTGATCATCAAAACGCAATGAATTAAAAAACAAAATAGTCATCACATACAGATGAAACCCAATTAAATATAGTTGTGAATGAAATAATTGATCTAAAATTTATGAATCTTGCGTTAGTCTAACATAAAAATAGCAAATAATTTACCTCATCGCGATATAGCCTTTGGGACAGACGAAATCAGCGATGCTTTAAAATTAGAAAGCAGATCTAGGGTTGGAAGGACACTTCCTAATTCATCACTGAATTAAGCCAACGAGAGATTTGGATTGCTTCTTAGAGGAAACTTGAGGTAGGTAGGGTTTGGGAGAGGAGAGACTTTTGGACCTCTGAACCAAATAGATTTGGATTCCTTGCATGAAAATAAATTGTAAACACCAAAGACGAAGGAGATCGCTCGGTGGAAGAAGGAAAAAAACAAAAACGCAACTGTTCATTTCACAAAATACTAATGGGGCTTCTACGCCCTTGAAATGCAACTCGGTTATAATATAATAGTATAGATAAGTAAATTATTCTTGATAGAGATTATGAAAAGTAACATTAACAAATATTTAACCAACTCAAGTAATATATGTATCTCTAATTGTCAAATTTCAATTCAAGGTACAACTTAAGTGTTATCGTTGACCATCCATTATAGGTTTTACTGTCAGACCATCCTAAATTGTATTTCATTAACTAACAAAGTCGGGTTATTTAAAGACGAATAAGGATCGTGAGCTGAACATTGAGATAAACCACATATATGTAGAATGCATATATCTACTAATTTCAATGCATCTTAGCAAAAATTATCAAAATGTAACATTGGCATGTAAACTAAAGATTGTATGATTTTTGTTCTTGCTACGATTGAAGATAATAGTATTTCAATAAAAGAATTAACTATCATGTAAAAAGTTTGTAAACCATTTCTTATTTAAGCATCCATAAATTATCATGAGCTTAGTATCTTCCTAAAATCATGACCGATTCCACAAATGTAATAATATTGAAACTCTTACTTCTCTATGATATTGCTCTTTGTATTGGTTACCTATCATAAACTCAGCTTATATCCTATAGGTTTCTCAAACTCTGTAACGACCCGGAATTTTCGAACCCGAAAATTCCAGATAGTTAGAAGAAAAAGAAAGAGATAGAAGAAAGAAACAGAAAGAAGAAAGGAGAACAGAGAACACAACATCTCACATTCGCAGCGGATTAAATATAATAACAAATAATAATATCAGTTATACAAAGAAAAACTGTATTTGTTAATTACATTTTAATACATCAGAGTTACAACATTCACAAATGTACTAGACAGTTAAAATTAACATGTCTCAGACAACTATAATATATCACAGCGGAATATACTCCATACGTTCCTGCCATCCAACTCGCCTCCTGAGCTCTAGAACGTCCTTACCTGAAATCTGTAATACTCGGTCTGACCCGAGCATTACATTCAAGTAACACCCGGGTCAGGCTGGAAACCAGCGTGAGTAAACTTATCTAACATGAAATTCCAATTCATAGAACTTACATAAAACCCGGGGTAACCCGTTCATCACTACAAGTTCACAACTTGTTATAGTCAGCACTTAATCAATCCCTAAGTACCTTTACTTAGTTTTAAATGGTCCAGTCATTTAAATTATTCCATTTCAGCCTATTGATTTCTCATATCAATCTATAAAGAATCGAAGTGGTTTCGGGCATTTACTAATACCCGACTCCGGCCTCTTCGAATCATCTTAAGCAAAGCTGTTTAAGTTTAAAACAATTCCATTTATATCTACAATTACATATTTATATAGCCATTTATCATAGATAGACAAAACCATACAGTTCAATCCAAACATATCATATCACACAAATCACATAGGGATGTCAACTATTTTAAGGCATACAATATTACACAATCATTCATAAGTAAGATTAATTAGTCATACCATTTCTAATTAATTTAAATAAATTAAATTAATTACTTCAATCATTTTTAATCCTACTTACTTAATATTAATTAATTACAAACCATTAATTAGTCATCCCTTAATTATCCTCTCTGATTACATTCAGTAATTAGCCTTTAATTAATTACCCAAATTAATTAACCTTCACCATTTCACATTAATTATATTTATCTTTAATTAATTCCTAAAATGAATTATCCTATAATCACTTATATTAAGTAATTATCATTTAAGTAATTAATCTCAAATTAATTAACCTCTAATTACCAATCGATTAATCTCTAATTACCAATCAATTAGTCTCTAATTACTTAATTAATTAGTCTCTAATTACTTAATTAATTAATCTCTATTCTTAATTATTAATTAATTAATCCTTAATCCTTAATTAATTAATCCTTAATCCTTAATTAATTAATTCCTCTTTAATTACTTCATTAATTTAGTTACTCATTAATTATCCAATACCTTAATTAATCTTAAGATAAACCTTTTCTTTATTAATTTCTAAAACATTATTAAGATCTTACACTTGAAATTATTTACCATTAACGTATAATATAAAAACGTATTACTCCTTTAATTAACTACTACATTACATATTTAAATTAAGTTTTTAAATAAACTTAAGAATCTACTTAATTTATTTATGTAACATAAATCATTTAACTTTCTTTAAACCGATTACTAAATAAAACATTTATTATATATAAAAGAAAATTTATTTAACTGATAATTAATTACCCAATATAAATTAGGAATTTTCTTTACTCTAAGCCTTCTAATTTAAAAATAAATTTTGCTAATTACCCTACAGACCAGACTCGAGCCCAACCCAATACAAACTCGAGTCAAAACCAAACTACCCCGACCTTCCTCCTTCTTCCTCTCCTCTCAAATCACGGCAACCCCAAAACCCAGACACACACTGACACACGTGCACATGCACACATGATCAGAACCACTCCGACCATCACCGCTACCACCAGCAAGTCGTCGATGACATGCTTGATCGCCTCCACTACCCAGAAACCCGATCGAACTCGTAAATCAAAATCGAGCAAAACGAGCTATACAGGGACAAACCCGATCGCACGAACCACCTCGCACCGCCCAATGCCGACCACCAGAAAACTCGTCGCCGTGCCCAGACCTTCGCCACTCGACCATGCTCCTTTTCCCCTTACTCCGGCCTCTTCCGATGCGATTACGACATTGCATTGGCCTCGACAATCTCGTCGTCTTGAGCAGGATCTTAAACCCTAGTTCAACGTGGTTCGACCTCCACGTCCATCTATAAAGCCTCCTTCCATTTTTCCTGTGACCACCAAGCTACCCGCTACCTCCAGCCTTGATCACAAAGACAATCATTCCGCCGATCATCGGAATTTGATGATAATAAGATTTCTGTTCAACTCAAGAATCCACACTATTTTCAAATCTATAAATCTTGATCTTATCATTAAAATTCCTCATTTTACAACTCGAATCAATTTATAAAATTTAAACTTGAAATTAACATGATTGGGTTTTCTGATATTATACATTTTGACTATGATTTCAGATTTTCCAGTAAACCTTTGACTAATTATACTTATAATTATTTTTAAAATTAAGTTTACACTCCTATCATCATCTTTTATTTAGAAATCAAAGCCTAAAACTGATCAGAGAAAGAACAAATGATTTTAGAATTATATTAGCATCCAGACATTCAAGATCAGAGTGAACACTGTTATACCCACAGAGATATCCATATACATATACACATATAATCATTAAATCAACATGCAAACCATTATCACTAATTTAATACTTAAGTTTACTGCATGCATTAAGTGTTAAACAGATTTAAAACTTTAAAAATAACAGTTTGTTTACTCACCTGTTACAGAGGTTTGAACAGAACTGAGATGTTTGAACAGAGCTTTTGAAAAGTTTGAAAACTTTAACTTGAATCTGGAACTTGAATTGTTTTGATTAGATTTGAGATTGTTGATTCTTGAAAACTTGCAGCAGTTGTTTTGTTGATCTTTGGTTTCTCTGATTTTGTTCTTCAGTTTGAAAATAGTTTTCAGCTTTAGATTTTGAGGAAGTTTTTAACTTGAATTTGAAGAAGACTTTGGGATTGTGGAGAGAAATTTGCTATAGGTTTATTTCTTGAATTTTAGGTTTACCTTGAAGATGATTTCAGTTTTTGGGTAAATTTTTCTCAGTTTTGAAAACGTGGCTGAAGCTTTTAGAATTGAGATAAAAATGAGGTAGAAAAAGGGAAAAGAAATGAGAAGTAGTGTTATATAGAATTTGGTTTTTGATTTATTAAAATTAAAGAAAATAAAATGAAATTGTGACACTTGTCACTAAACACAATTACTAACTTAACACATGTATTTTAAAGTGTTTAAATGTTAACACATATTTTCTCATGCATAAATACTTTTACATTTATTAAATAAAGATTTTATAATTTATTTCCTAATAACTAATGCATATTTTTAATTATAAAAAAAAATCTTTTTAAAGAAATGGAATAAAACAAACTATATTTATAAAAATCATTTATTCATACCTTTAAATTCAAAATATATATATATATTAAGATATATATATATCATCTTTTTTTTGAAATCCAAATATAAGTTCAAACCAATTATTAAATAAAAAATTTTAAAATCAATCTTAAAATCAATTTGATATATATATTTAAACATCCATCACATTAATTTGAAATAAGTACTCTATTTAAAAATCTATATTCACTCACACATATATATACAATATACAATACATTTTCATTATTTGAATATAACAATTTTGCCAAATTTAATTAATTTATTAAAGGAGATTATAAAATAAATATTTATCCCGATATAAATATTTATTATCAGAATTATTTATTCAATTCATAAATCAGTATTCTTATTAATCAATCCAGTTAATTATCAATTAACAAGTGTTCAAAAATCCGGGTTATCACATTCCTCCCCCCTTTAAATCTTTTCGTCCTCGAAAAGGAACGGAGCCAGAATTTACTTATTTACTTATTATCAGATAAAATTTTCTTTTGAACATATTTTTAAAACACTTTAAAAAAAATCTTTATAATATTACTAAATTAGTTTTTATAAAAATATTTTTATAACTCGATGTTTCAACAAGTCCATTCTTGTTCTCACAGAAATTCGGTCATACGTTGATCAGGCGTAAGACTGAAAATCTATAAGTACTAGATATGTAACGACCCAGAATTTTGAACGAATTAAATTGGAAATATTTAATTAATTTTAAATATTTGAACGATAATTTAATTTGAATCCCGAATAAAACTTTGAAAATTTGCGGTTAAATTACAGAATTTAATCTATTGATAGTCGAATAAAAATTTGTATCTTCAGTTTTAAGCTGAAGAAAAATATTTCGAAAGCTTTTAAAATTCGTATTGATAATACTGAAGATAATAGAAGCTTCAGAATTCAGTTTCAAACTGTCTTGTCCGGTTTTGAATTTATATCGTTTAAATGGAATTTAAAAATAGTCGTCCGAGGTCCAGTCTCGGAATTCGACGAAACCAGTTCCATTGGGTCCGTAACGTTGAATTATTGTCGGATTTCAAGTTTCGTATTGATTGGAATTGATATGTGAGCACGCGATATATAAACGCGTTAGAATTGAATAAATTCAATTTAAATTTAACATTTAAATTTTTTGTCAGCGACATCACGTTATCTCCTAAATCGCGCCTGGTATCACGCAATGATATCGTGTAACCCATGCCCGCTTCCAGTTTTAAATAATCACCTCCCTCTCTCAAAAATCGAAACCGCCCTCAGATAAAAATCGCGACCCCCGTTTTGTTCAAATCAATTTCGACCGAACTCGATTTCAGCGAGCGATGAAGGCGATCAACGCGTGGAGATTTCGCGACTGGATTTTGGGGTAGTTCGACTGGGTGGCGGCGGTCGACTCGACGTCGAAGCTAGGGCTTGGGGTAGAGGTGCTCGCGAGTTCAATCTCGCGTACGTCGAGCTCGAGACGAGTGCGAGCGCGGCATCGTTGTGGAGGCGGCGGCGTTCGTCGATGGCCTGGGCAGTGTTCTGGGAGGCGCGCGCGTAGACCCGTGTAGGTGGAAGGATAGGCAACGACGGTGGTGTGTGTCGCGTGTGCTGTGGCAAACGAAGGATGGTGATGGCGGCGTCGACATCGTCGTGAGTTCCCTCGAGGCAGTTGATGCTCGTGTGGATCGCGATGGGCTCGATGGAGGAGACGAGCTCGAATGTATCTTGGCGATGGCGGGTCTGGCATCATGTTCAGTGGAGGCTCGATTCGTGTTCGATTGCAGTTATTTCTGTAAGGTATTTTAATTTAAATTTTTTCATTGAATTATATATATATCAGTGATTAATTTGCTTAATAAATTGATTTAATTTATTTATGTTACAAAAAGGACTTTCAAAAAGGGAAACTATCAGTTTAAATTTAATTGTTAGTAAATTAAATTTAATGAATGGTAATTGATTATTTGATTTGTTAAAAATGTTAATATAATTATTCATTCAAGGTGAAAACTGAAAAAAAATGCAGTAAGGTGATTGATTTGTTTAATTTGGTTATTTAATTATATTTACGAAACTTATTTATTATAAGAAATTATTAGTTAAATTTATTTATTTAATGGAGATTGATTTTGGATTACTTCGAATATTAATAAAACATACAATGTTATATAAGGTCGAATACAACGAAGAAAAATAAAACTGGGATGGAAATGGATGCAAAATAAAAAGCTAAGGTGAGATCTTCTCACTCAGATTTAATTTTGAATTGCAGTTGTTTATTGACTGATATGATTGCTATTGAATGTGCTATTAGATATTATAGGATATATCTATATATATAGCAATATATACATATTGGCATATGTATATATTGGATTGATGATTTCCCGCCTCGTATAGCGGATGAGACCCTATTGCGCCGTTAGTAAGCGGATTTATAAAAAAACCTATATACCGCGATAATTCCGTACTGGAGCGGAATTGGTATTGTGCTAACGTCTTTGGATGCAGGGAAACAGGTTGGAGGGATCCAACTGGACCCCTCAATATTGTTGTGAATTTATTTTATTGTGATATGATAATTCTGTGAATGATTATATTGATACGATCGATGATATTGATGATTGGGAATTGTTCGAAAATAAAAATTGGCCGAATGGATGTTTGATATCATTGGATTCCAAAATATACGAAATTGGATTTTTGAAATAAAAAAATAGGAATTTCTAAATGAATCAATTTTAGAAATTTAATAATTCTGAAGAAAGGAATTTTTAAAGTATAAAAAGTTAATTTTTATAATCTTATCGAATTTATTTCCAGAATAAAGTGAAAATGTTAAATAAATGAATTTCGTATGATAGTGATTTTAAATTGAAGGAATTAATTTAAAATCTGGATTTTTAAATAGACTGAAAGAAACAATTGAAATATATTTTCTTTGAAAGGAATTTATTTAAAAGGAGATAAGTTGGAAATCCAATTAGAAATTTGATTGGTAAGTTGAAACGATTTGGAAAATCAATGTAAAATGGTTTCAATTTAAAGAATCCATTTAAAAACAGGATGTTGAATAATTTGAAAGAAAAATAAGGAATTTATTTTAGTAGTGATAAATAAAATTAGAAATCAATCTGTAATTGATTTAATATCTGGAAATGAATCTTTGAGAAATCAGCATGGGAATTTTATTTAAAGTTGAAAATAAATTTAGAAATCAATATTGAAATTGATTTGATATGAAGTATTATAAATAGAATTGAACTTATAAAAGTTGTTTATAAACCCAAAGTCACTTATTTTGATAAGTTAAATATAGAAGTTGATAAAAGAAGGTTTATAAGTCGAAGTTGTTATTAAAAAGAGAAATAGAATTTATAAACGTGCTTATAAATTCGAGATAGATTGAATGTGATAAATTTAGTATAGAAGATTATTTAAGAAGATATATTCACGATTTTGAATAGCGAATTTTTATTGAAATAAAAATGTGTAGAAATGATTGAAATGGGGTTAAGTAAATTTTATTCACGATTTTGGACAGTGAATATATTGTTAAGTAAAATGGATTCATTTATGAAGAAGTAATATTTTAAAAATGAAGTTAAACATTTTAAAGGTGTTTTAAAATGTGTTATGAATCGAAAGCATAGATTTCAACATTATTGTTGAAATAGACGTTTTCGAGAAATATAAGGAAATGATGGACTATAACACTGTTGTTATAGTAAATGATTTCCGGAAGGAAATGTTTTGATATAGTATTGGGATTTATATATATCTATCTTAATTCTGAATCCCTATACTATTGATTTTGAGTCGTCGTAACGATGTTTTACGCAACATTCGTTTTGACTCAAAGAGATGTTAAAATTTATGATTTCCTTAAAGAATGAATATATACTTAATATTGATTTAAGTATATTGAATATTTTCAAATGTTGAAAATAAATAGATTTGCGAAATACTTATTTTTAAATAAGTATGGAAATACTTTGCCAAAATGAAATGAAACGTTTTGAGATTTTATCTTCTTAAAGATAAATTGAAATTGAATATTGAAAACGGTTTGAAATCGAATATCAGTAGATATTTTGAAATATAAATTCAATATGGAGTTTATAAAGAAAAGGGAAACTGTTTAGAAAAATAAACGTTGATTTATTTTTGAAGTGTGGAAATTTTATATCTAGTAAGGATATTTTTGAAGATGAAATAATTCGGGAAAATTATTTGGAATCTGATGATGTTGCGCATCTTTATTGATAGTTAAATAACCGGCTATCAATAATTACCTTTAGATAGGTATTTGTTGTAAATTGGATGAATTTGAATGCCACACTTATTTTTAAATAAACGCTCACTATTCGGGTTAGCCGGGAAAGGACCATGGGGTCGTATAACCCATTCCGAATATGTGATACGTCGTTATGAATTGCATTCGAAGACCGGTGTTGAAGACCGGATATTTTTGAAAACGGAAGGATTACCGTCGAGTTACTCTACATCGGCTGATCTCCGGTTTAGAGGTTTTATCACCCTTAGTGACGGGAAATCCGGACGTGATTAGAAATTTATCCGGATGTGCAAGGGCTTCGTGAGAAGTGCCTTCGGTTCTGTTCGATCCCGGAACAGACTTGTATGGATTGTGTGTCTGACGTTACACTTTGAGATATAAAGCTGATTTCTTTCAAATACATTTCTGTTGGTGGCGGAGAATTTATTCTCTTAGCTTAACACCCTTCTCTGAGACGTACGAGCTCAGAGGTTATGTAGTTGAAATTTATCAGCGATATATCCCAATTTGGTAACGTGGCATACTGAGTGTTGCTGTGAAATGATCAGTGTTTGATCATTAGTGATATGATCATTTGTTTGATCTTATATCTTTGTGATCATAGGTTGATCATTTTGTTTGACCCGAAGCAGGGCTTTTTGTAGAAAGCGTAGCTTTGTGGACGAGACTTCGTCGAGCCTCACACCCCGGAAATGGTCGAAACAGGACGAATGCAGCAAGGTTCTACGGAGTAGCGCCCCTTAGTGTATGTCATTCCTTCTGGATAAAGGTGGTATCATGGTATGGAGCCCAGATACTTAACCTCTGTGGTTACTGCATTATTATTATCTATGTGGTTTGTTGCGAATCGGGGATCCTCGGGAAGATCGGTGACGATCGGGGGATGGCATACGCGTGTCAGTAGTTACCTATTTTTGCAGAGGTAACCCGGCCTTGTGTTGGCAGAGATCCGGTTAGGTTCTCGGGTCGTCTATTCCAGGGACGTACCCATCGTGGAGAAGGAAGTTCCTTAGCCTGACCATTTGTTGGAAATCCAAAGAAACAATACGAGCCTTTACGATTTCAATTGTATAACCTGTCTCCTCAGGAGGCAGCTATAGCAGGCATAATATAATGGTACCTATGCTGGCTAAGATTTATATTCTACTTTCGAAATGTTTTCCACTATGCACTAATAATAATATCAAAAAGAATTTGATTTTCGCGTAGTAAGCATCTTTGACTATCATAAGAAGAAATCTCCTCCAAGTCTGCGTTTGCATTGTGTGTGTGGTGGGAGGTCTTATGGTAGTTTCATTTTCCAAAAGCATTGCGAATTGACTTTAAAATTCTCTGCTATTTATTTTAAAGACAAATAACTGTTTTACGATCTCACACCAGTCACCATGACTGACTTGGAGTTTATTGTTCCCTTCTAAACTCTGGGTGCCCACAAATTTCCACACGGGCAGCCTAGAGTTAAATTATCAGGATATTCTGGATATTCTGGAGCTTGGAGATAAGCTGGAGTTCGAGGCGTAGTATTTGTATCTGATAGTATTTATTCCGCTGTGTATTCTGTATGAGGACAAGTTTATATAACTGTCCATTGTTGTATATTGACTCTGATTGATGTATATATAAACTGATATAGCTCTTTGTTTTAAAAGACTAGTGTTTAATTATTATATATTGTTCCGCTGCGATGTGTAAGATTCTGATATTGTTTTCTGTCTGATGTTGTTCAGTTGTTCTTCTTCTTTCTTTCTTCTCTTTTTCTTCTATCTTTTTCTTCTACCTCTTTTTCTTCTTCTTAAAACCCTCACTCTTGGAGTTTCCGGCACTCGATTTCTCGGCAGTCGATAAAGTGAGTATCGATGTCGAATTTTTCGAAAGTCGAAAATTTTGGTATGTGACAAAGTGGTATCAGAGCATATGGTTAAGCGACAACCCTGCTCTGTTGGGTGTTACTCATTAGAGATAGAGTCAGCAGTACTCTAGGATGAGTTGAGTGTAATAATAGATACGAGCGCGTATTTGTTAGTGATTATAAAAAAAAATGTTTTATATTGTGTTTGCTTATCCGTTGAGATGTTTGTGAATTTTGGTCGGTATGTGGGACGCCATATTATCGATAGGGGTTTCTAAACACTTAAACGAGGCAAGACGACACTGTATTGTTTTAAAATAGGGCGAATGAAATAATTTTGCCCAAAACTATTTTTGTATAGAAACGAATTGATTTTCTATGAATTACTATAGTATATGGTTGCATGGTTGCTAGAAATGATAACATTAAACTATTATCATTGAAACTAAATGAGAAATTGGAATTATAAACTCCAAAGTTAAGAAATAAAATTTATATACGAATGAAATTTGTGAATTATAAATGTAATTTGTAATTTAAAATGGAATTCCAGAGAAGTTTTTGGAAAAGTTTTGAAAAGAATTTGAAAATTTTGGGGATTTGGAAATTTAAATTTCTTTTTGATTTGAAAATGAATTTCAAAGGTTTTGAAAAGTATTTTTGAAGAGATGAAAAGCTCTAAACTCTTTTCGGTCGCTGGAAAATAACTTCGATGATGACCGCGGCATCGTTGGTGTTCATTTTCGGGTTTCCAAAAGAGGAATTGCTGCCAAATTGTTTTAAATGGAAGTTGTTTGAAAAGTTTGGGTTTTGTTTTTGAAAATTCAAATGGAATTTGAATTGTTTTCAAAAAGGCTTTGAAATGATGGTAAGACTCTGGAATACCATATTTATGAAATATTATCAAGTTGATAACTTATACAATTTGCTTTTTGATAGAATAATTTTAACTTAAATAATGAAGTTAAATGAATGTAAATACAAGCGAATCAATTTAATGAAAGTCAAATTAAATGTTGAAACTCATTTCGAATTCGTAAGCAAATGAATTGAATTGAATAATTGTAAACGAAAGATGAATTAAAATTCGTATGGGAATTGGAAATCCAGTTTAAAGATAGGTAGATTTAACCGAAGTAGAATTAAAATAAATTGAATTGATATCAATATGAATTAGTAATTGGAACTAATTTAAGATAGTGCAGTGTAAATGACAGATAATTGATAAAATTCAATATTTCAGAATTGAGAGTAAATTGAATCCAAATTGGATTGGAATTGTGAATTGAATTCGAATGAGAAATTGAAATGTGAAATGTAATTCAAATGAAATTTGAAATGTAAAATTTAAGATAATGGATATAACTTCAATAGTGAAGTAATGATGATATAAGCAGTTATATTGAAAATTTTGTAATAGAATTTGCAAAATAGTTTGAATGCTGTAACTAGATATAATGGCTAGTAGATATACAGGTGTAAAGGAATTGGGATTTTAATTTAGAAGAGAATTTGAATTGCTCGAAAAAGGTATGTATTTGAGTTTTAATATGAGTTTTTGATGATTTCTCTCTAGCCGCTTGGCTATTTCTTTTTCTTTTTGAAATCTGAGAGTCCGTAGGGACGTTTTGTAGTCGTGCCGTATTAGCCGCGCAAAGGAGACGCTGGCGAAATTTTTCGAAAATTTAGGGCGTTAGAAAATTTTTGAGAAAATTTTGAATGTTTAAACTCGAATTTGAATTTTGAAGTTAAATAATGTTGTTTTGAAACTTATAATTGAAGTTGGAAATTTAGTTGAATGATAACGAATCTTTAGTAGAAAGATTTGTTTTGAAGAATTGATAAAACTATTGAATGTTGAAAAATAATAGACGAGTTAAGGACATTTTTCCTAACTTGTAATTTCGAGGACGAAATTCTTTTAAGGAGGGAAGTTTGTAACGACCCAGAATTTTGAACGAATTAAATTGGAAATATTTAATTAATTTTAAATATTTGAACGATAATTTAATTTGAATCCCGAATAAAACTTTGAAAATTTGCGGTTAAATTACAGAATTTAATCTATTGATAGTCGAATAAAAATTTGTATCTTCAGTTTTAAGCTGAAGAAAAATATTTCGAAAGCTTTTAAAATTCGTATTGATAATACTGAAGATAATAGAAGCTTCAGAATTCAGTTTCAAACTGTCTTGTCCGGTTTTGAATTTATATCGTTTAAATGGAATTTAAAAATAGTCGTCCGAGGTCCAGTCTCGGAATTCGACGAAACCAGTTCCATTGGGTCCGTAACGTTGAATTATTGTCGGATTTCAAGTTTCGTATTGATTGGAATTGATATGTGAGCACGCGATATATAAACGCGTTAGAATTGAATAAATTCAATTTAAATTTAACATTTAAATTTTTTGTCAGCGACATCACGTTATCTCCTAAATCGCGCCTGGTATCACGCAATGAGATCGTGTAACCCATGCCCGCTTCCAGTTTTAAATAATCACCTCCCTCTCTCAAAAATCGAAACCGCCCTCAGATAAAAATCGCGACCCCCGTTTTGTTCAAATCAATTTCGACCGAACTCGATTTCAGCGAGCGATGAAGGCGATCAACGCGTGGAGATTTCGCGACTGGATTTTGGGGTAGTTCGACTGGGTGGCGGCGGTCGACTCGACGTCGAAGCTAGGGCTTGGGGTAGAGGTGCTCGCGAGTTCAATCTCGCGTACGTCGAGCTCGAGACGAGTGCGAGCGCGGCATCGTTGTGGAGGCGGCGGCGTTCGTCGATGGCCTGGGCAGTGTTCTGGGAGGCGCGCGCGTAGACCCGTGTAGGTGGAAGGATAGGCAACGGCGGTGGTGTGTGTCGCGTGTGCTGTGGCAAACGAAGGATGGTGATGGCGGCGTCGACATCGTCGTGAGTTCCCTCGAGGCAGTTGATGCTCGTGTGGATCGCGATGGGCTCGATGGAGGAGACGAGCTCGAATGTATCTTGGCGATGGCGGGTCTGGCATCATGTTCAGTGGAGGCTCGATTCGTGTTCGATTGCAGTTATTTCTGTAAGGTATTTTAATTTAAATTTTTTCATTGAATTATATATATATATCAGTGATTAATTTGCTTAATAAATTGATTTAATTTATTTATGTTACAAAAAGGACTTTCAAAAAGGGAAACTATCAGTTTAAATTTAATTGTTAGTAAATTAAATTTAATGAATGGTAATTGATTATTTGATTTGTTAAAAATGTTAATATAATTATTCATTCAAGGTGAAAACTGAAAAAAAATGCAGTAAGGTGATTGATTTGTTTAATTTGGTTATTTAATTATATTTACGAAACTTATTTATTATAAGAAATTATTAGTTAAATTTATTTATTTAATGGAGATTGATTTTGGATTACTTCGAATATTAATAAAACATACAATGTTATATAAGGTCGAATACAACGAAGAAAAATAAAACTGGGATGGAAATGGATGCAAAATAAAAAGCTAAGGTGAGATCTTCTCACTCAGATTTAATTTTGAATTGCAGTTGTTTATTGACTGATATGATTGCTATTGAATGTGCTATTAGATATTATAGGATATATCTATATATATAGCAATATATACATATTGGCATATGTATATATTGGATTGATGATTTCCCGCCTCGTATAGCGGATGAGACCCTATTGCGCCGTTAGTAAGCGGATTTATAAAAAAACCTATATACCGCGATAATTCCGTACTGGAGCGGAATTGGTATTGTGCTAACGTCTTTGGATGCAGGGAAACAGGTTGGAGGGATCCAACTGGACCCCTCAATATTGTTGTGAATTTATTTTATTGTGATATGATAATTCTGTGAATGATTATATTGATACGATCGATGATATTGATGATTGGGAATTGTTCGAAAATAAAAATTGGCCGAATGGATGTTTGATATCATTGGATTCCAAAATATACGAAATTGGATTTTTGAAATAAAAAAATAGGAATTTCTAAATGAATCAATTTTAGAAATTTAATAATTCTGAAGAAAGGAATTTTTAAAGTATAAAAAGTTAATTTTTATAATCTTATCGAATTTATTTCCAGAATAAAGTGAAAATGTTAAATAAATGAATTTCGTATGATAGTGATTTTAAATTGAAGGAATTAATTTAAAATCTGGATTTTTAAATAGACTGAAAGAAACAATTGAAATATATTTTCTTTGAAAGGAATTTATTTAAAAGGAGATAAGTTGGAAATCCAATTAGAAATTTGATTGGTAAGTTGAAACGATTTGGAAAATCAATGTAAAATGGTTTCAATTTAAAGAATCCATTTAAAAACAGGATGTTGAATAATTTGAAAGAAAAATAAGGAATTTATTTTAGTAGTGATAAATAAAATTAGAAATCAATCTGTAATTGATTTAATATCTGGAAATGAATCTTTGAGAAATCAGCATGGGAATTTTATTTAAAGTTGAAAATAAATTTAGAAATCAATATTGAAATTGATTTGATATGAAGTATTATAAATAGAATTGAACTTATAAAAGTTGTTTATAAACCCAAAGTCACTTATTTTGATAAGTTAAATATAGAAGTTGATAAAAGAAGGTTTATAAGTCGAAGTTGTTATTAAAAAGAGAAATAGAATTTATAAACGTGCTTATAAATTCGAGATAGATTGAATGTGATAAATTTAGTATAGAAGATTATTTAAGAAGATATATTCACGATTTTGAATAGCGAATTTTTATTGAAATAAAAATGTGTAGAAATGATTGAAATGGGGTTAAGTAAATTTTATTCACGATTTTGGACAGTGAATATATTGTTAAGTAAAATGGATTCATTTATGAAGAAGTAATATTTTAAAAATGAAGTTAAACATTTTAAAGGTGTTTTAAAATGTGTTATGAATCGAAAGCATAGATTTCAACATTATTGTTGAAATAGACGTTTTCGAGAAATATAAGGAAATGATGGACTATAACACTGTTGTTATAGTAAATGATTTCCGGAAGGAAATGTTTTGATATAGTATTGGGATTTATATATATCTATCTTAATTCTGAATCCCTATACTATTGATTTTGAGTCGTCGTAACGATGTTTTACGCAACATTCGTTTTGACTCAAAGAGATGTTAAAATTTATGATTTCCTTAAAGAATGAATATATACTTAATATTGATTTAAGTATATTGAATATTTTCAAATGTTGAAAATAAATAGATTTGCGAAATACTTATTTTTAAATAAGTATGGAAATACTTTGCCAAAATGAAATGAAACGTTTTGAGATTTTATCTTCTTAAAGATAAATTGAAATTGAATATTGAAAACGGTTTGAAATCGAATATCAGTAGATATTTTGAAATATAAATTCAATATGGAGTTTATAAAGAAAAGGGAAACTGTTTAGAAAAATAAACGTTGATTTATTTTTGAAGTGTGGAAATTTTATATCTAGTAAGGATATTTTTGAAGATGAAATAATTCGGGAAAATTATTTGGAATCTGATGATGTTGCGCATCTTTATTGATAGTTAAATAACCGGCTATCAATAATTACCTTTAGATAGGTATTTGTTGTAAATTGGATGAATTTGAATGCCACACTTATTTTTAAATAAACGCTCACTATTCGGGTTAGCCGGGAAAGGACCATGGGGTCGTATAACCCATTCCGAATATGTGATACGTCGTTATGAATTGCATTCGAAGACCGGTGTTGAAGACCGGATATTTTTGAAAACGGAAGGATTACCGTCGAGTTACTCTACATCGGCTGATCTCCGGTTTAGAGGTTTTATCACCCTTAGTGACGGGAAATCCGGACGTGATTAGAAATTTATCCGGATGTGCAAGGGCTTCGTGAGAAGTGCCTTCGGTTCTGTTCGATCCCGGAACAGACTTGTATGGATTGTGTGTCTGACGTTACACTTTGAGATATAAAGCTGATTTCTTTCAAATACATTTCTGTTGGTGGCGGAGAATTTATTCTCTTAGCTTAACACCCTTCTCTGAGACGTACGAGCTCAGAGGTTATGTAGTTGAAATTTATTAGCGATATATCCCAATTTGGTAACGTGGCATACTGAGTGTTGCTGTGAAATGATCAGTGTTTGATCATTAGTGATATGATCATTTGTTTGATCTTATATCTTTGTGATCATAGGTTGATCATTTTGTTTGACCCGAAGCAGGGCTTTTTGTAGAAAGCGTAGCTTTGTGGACGAGACTTCGTCGAGCCTCACACCCCGGAAATGGTCGAAACAGGACGAATGCAGCAAGGTTCTACGGAGTAGCGCCCCTTAGTGTATGTCATTCCTTCTGGATAAAGGTGGTATCATGGTATGGAGCCCAGATACTTAACCTCTGTGGTTACTGCATTATTATTATCTATGTGGTTTGTTGCGAATCGGGGATCCTCGGGAAGATCGGTGACGATCGGGGGATGGCATACGCGTGTCAGTAGTTACCTATTTTTGCAGAGGTAACCCGGCCTTGTGTTGGCAGAGATCCGGTTAGGTTCTCGGGTCGTCTATTCCAGGGACGTACCCATCGTGGAGAAGGAAGTTCCTTAGCCTGACCATTTGTTGGAAATCCAAAGAAACAATACGAGCCTTTACGATTTCAATTGTATAACCTGTCTCCTCAGGAGGCAGCTATAGCAGGCATAATATAATGGTACCTATGCTGGCTAAGATTTATATTCTACTTTCGAAATGTTTTCCACTATGCACTAATAATAATATCAAAAAGAATTTGATTTTCGCGTAGTAAGCATCTTTGACTATCATAAGAAGAAATCTCCTCCAAGTCTGCGTTTGCATTGTGTGTGTGGTGGGAGGTCTTATGGTAGTTTCATTTTCCAAAAGCATTGCGAATTGACTTTAAAATTCTCTGCTATTTATTTTAAAGACAAATAACTGTTTTACGATCTCACACCAGTCACCATGACTGACTTGGAGTTTATTGTTCCCTTCTAAACTCTGGGTGCCCACAAATTTCCACACGGGCAGCCTAGAGTTAAATTATCAGGATATTCTGGATATTCTGGAGCTTGGAGATAAGCTGGAGTTCGAGGCGTAGTATTTGTATCTGATAGTATTTATTCCGCTGTGTATTCTGTATGAGGACAAGTTTATATAACTGTCCATTGTTGTATATTGACTCTGATTGATGTATATATAAACTGATATAGCTCTTTGTTTTAAAAGACTAGTGTTTAATTATTATATATTGTTCCGCTGCGATGTGTAAGATTCTGATATTGTTTTCTGTCTGATGTTGTTCAGTTGTTCTTCTTCTTTCTTTCTTCTCTTTTTCTTCTATCTTCTTCTTCTTCTACTTTTTCTTTTTCTTAAAACCATAACTTTTCGGGTTTCCGGCATTCGATGGCTCAGCAGTCGATAAAGGAGTATCGATGTTGAATTTTCGAAAGTCGAAAATTCCGGGATGTTACAGGATAGACCCGTTTTCAACACCCAGTGAAAATATTTTGGAAAATAATTTTATTGAAAATATAGAAAACAGTTTTGGAAACAGAGGAAATATCTTTGGTGAGAATGCTCTAGAAATCATCACCCCCATCCATGGTCGCAGTTAACCCGATGGTTACGTTGCCGTCCCGGCAAAATCCACAGATAACTGTAGGTCTCCGCGCTCCTCGATTACGCCATGGAACCCTGCTACAGATCGCAGTTATACCCGGGCCTTACGTTGCTATCACAGCACAAACCCATATAACTATAGGCATCAGCGCCACCGAATTTCGCTGCCAAATAATGAAACTTCTCCCACATAGGTCGCAGTCTACCGATATAAAATCAAACGTAGACTGTTGGCTCTCAGCGGCACAAACGACTTTCGCTATGTTACCATAGTGTCACAGTCTACCGATATAAAATCAAACGTAGACAGTTGGCTCTCAGCGGCACACATGACTTCCGCTATGGTCTGCAGTAGATCGCAGAGACATCGAGTTAAACGGTCGTCACAGCATAACCCAAATGCCTCTGTGGGCACCAGCCCCTCGACTTTCGCTACACAAATAATCCTCAGGAACTAGTTTGTCCGGACTCCTCACAGGATCAACTTTAGAATCCCCCCTTGGGGTTCAAGGCAGTACCACCCAGTGGCACTCCTGAGAAGTTCATTTCAAGAGAGCGCCTTTTTCCCCAGAGCTATACTCAAAACATTTTATACTATATACTTATAGTATCTTCAAATCATACCCTTTATGATTTATCAAAATCTCCTTTACACAAAATCGATTACCAAAATCGATAATTCTCAAACTAGGCTTTCCAAAATCCAAAATTGATTTTCCCAAAAATCAAAAGCCTTTTCCAAATTCATAGGTTCCCAAGACCTTTTCCAAAATCATTCTCATAAGATCCTTTATATATATAGATATAGATATATATAACTTTGAAAATCTTTGTATCATTTCAAACTTGTATAAAACCTCTTTTATACTTCAAATATTTCAAAACCCTTTTTATTCTGGCTAGATTCAATAAGGGAAGTTTATCACATTACAAAATATAACTTTATTATTTGTCAAATCAAATATTCAAGTTTGATTTCTTTATAAAGTTATTTACCATTTACTTACCTCCATAAAGTAAATTTCAACCAAAGAAATACCCAATTCCATTATATTTCACATAATATACCTTTCATTTTCGAAAACCATTTCAAATTTCTTATCCTCAAATTTTAAATGCCAATTTCATTCAAACCCGTACGATGTACACATATCATCCGTACGCTATATCAATCTAATCGCTCAATCGATCACACAATTTCACTTCCAAACTAGTATTGTCCACCCGGCTTCCTAGTGCGGACTCAGATCTGGTTTCCTGATCAGAAACCGTCATTCTCCTTGCATAGTCACAACTATGATAGAGAATATCCAGAACCAACAACAATCCATATCCAGGTTCGCCGTCGAAAATCGAGCGAAAAATCCTAACTCGGATCCATAATACTATCTCGAAATTCTGTGTTCGAATGTGGATCAAATCACTATGCGAATAGAATAATATACGTATATCCTACGTATTTAACTTTATTGGTTATTAGCCAAATCAATTCTCTTTTCTATTCACATTTCCTTTAATTCTATTCTCTTATTCTCAATTGCTTCCATTTACAATTGAGTTAATACTTCAATTATAAACAGTTTGAACTCTGACCAATTTAAATTTAAAAATAGCTTGAAAAAGTTTAAAATAGATAAGTAGTTGAAAAATAGTTATTAGTTTGTAAAATAGCTGTAAAATAGTTAAGTAGTTATAAAATAGTTAGATAATTGCAAAATAGTTTTTAAAATAGTGTTTAGATATAAGTAACTGAAAAACAGTAATGAGTTTATAAGACAGTTTCAAAATAATTGTAAAATATATATAAGATAGTTTGGGGTTTAAGAAGAAAGATTGTATAGTAAATAGTTTGGAAAATATATTTGTATTAAAACAATTTACTTTGAAAATAATCCAGAGTCAAACTGTTAAATTTCCAAATTTTCATTTCCAATTGATTTCTCATCAATTTAAATTAGATTCCACTTCCATTTAAATTGATTCAATACCCCAATTTCCATTGAAATTGATTTAATCCCAATTCAAGTTGAATTAACCTTAATTCCTTTCCAAATTCAAATCAAATTCCATTTGAACAAATTTCAATTTAAAACTCAATTTTAAACTCAATTTTAAGCTATCTCAAATTTATATAAATTCGAGTTAAATTTCTAAATGTTGATTTAATTTCTTAAATCAAATTAACTTATATCTTTAAACCATTAAATTCTGAATCCAAATTCCAAATTCCATTTTAAAATTATCTTTACTTAACTTATTATAAAGTTCAAATAAGACTTCAAAAACAATTAAATTTCAGATTCTAATTTATTGTCCATTTTCAATTTCCAGATTTCAAACCCATTTTGAGATCACTCATAGCTCCTATTCAAATTTTAAACTTTAGATTAATAGTCTTTCCCCTTTAAGTTTAAAAACTTCCTTTACTTTGGGTTTTACATCACATTCAAATTTAAAACTCAACACTAAGTGTTTATTTCAAATCATCATTGGTATTATATATATTCCTCATATATACATTTTCTTTACACACCAAGTTATACTTTAAATTTTAAACCACCTTTGTTTTTAATTCAAAACAACTTCTTTAAAACAATTTCAAGTTTTCTGGATTTAGATTTAAAATTTCACAATTTTAAATTCTCTTCAATTCCAATTTATAAGTTATACTCACTTAAATGTTTACTTCCCTAAACATTTCATTATTAAACACAATAACCATTTATGATAATAACCAAGATTATCATATCTGGAAACCAATTCATTTTTATCTTTATTCTGATAACACTTCTATAAATTCAAGATTTTATTTTCAGTTTGGATCCATTTCAACTTATCTTCATTCAATTTCAATTTGACTTTATTTCTATTACCACTTAATTTAATTCCAATATTTTAACAACCAATTACCTTAATATTTATTAGAAAGAAATATCATTTTATATATCAAAATATATTCTTATATAAAATCATTTAAAATCCTTATATAAGAAAATAACAATTACGCTCTCATATATATATACACACTCAACTCGTTCTAGGGTACCATTGACCCTATCCTTAATGAGTAATCCCAACAGAGTCAAGGTTCTCGCTTAACCTTTGCTCTGATACCAACTGTAACGTCCTAGGCTTTTCAACCTTCAGCAACGGTTCACGACCGGTAGGCTTTTCAACCATCCCAGCCCCGCTGTGGCTCACAGTGATACCTCGGGTTTGCTTTTACGGCCACCCTCTCGAGTCGCAACCAACCCCAAAAGGCCTTATACTACCCCCGGGGACATGTAGGGGTAAGAGTCTCCCGTTCGCCACCTAACGCAAAGCGAGAACCCCCTATCACGCTGTAATGTAGCAAACCCGATCCCACGAACCACCTCGCACCGCCCAATGCCGACCACCAGAAAACTCGTCGCCGTGCCCAGACCTTCGCCACTCGACCATGCTCCTTTTCCCCTTACTCCGACCTCTTCCGATGCGATTACGACATTGCATTGGCCTCGACAATCTCGTCGTCTTGAGCAGGATCTTAAACCCTAGTTCAACGTGGTTCGACCTCCACGTCCATCTATAAAGCCTCCTTCCATTTTTCCTGTGACCACCAAGCTACCCGCTACCTCCAGCCTTGATCACAAAGACAATCATTCCGCCGATCATCGGAATTTGATGATAATAAGATTTTCGTTCAACTCAAGAATCCACACTATTTTCAAATCTATAAATCTTGATCTTATCATTAAAATTCCTCATTTTACAACTCGAATCAATTTATAAAATTTAAACTTGAAATTAACATGATTGGGTTTTCTGATATTATACATTTTGACTGTGATTTCAGATTTTCCAGTAAACCTTTGACTAATTATACTTATAATTATTTTTAAAATTAAGTTTACACTCCTATCATCATCTTTTATTTAGAAATCAAAGCCTAAAACTGATTAGAGAAAGAACAAATGATTTTAGAATTATATTAGCATCCAGACATTCAAGATCAGAGTGAACACTGTTATACCCACAGAGATATCCATATACATATACACATATAATCATTAAATCAACATGCAAACCATTATCACTAATTTAATACTTAAGTTTACTGCATGCATTAAGTGTTAAACAGATTTAAAACTTTAAAAATAACAGTTTGTTTACTCACCTGTTACAGAGGTTTGAACAGAACTGAGATGTTTGAACAGAGCTTTTGAAAAGTTTGAAAACTTTAACTTGAATCTGGAACTTGAATTGTTTTGATTAGATTTGAGATTGTTGATTCTTGAAAACTTGCAGCAGTTGTTTTGTTGATCTTTGGTTTCTCTGATTTTGTTCTTCAGTTTGAAAATAGTTTTCAGCTTTAGATTTTGAGGAAGTTTTTAACTTGAATTTGAAGAAGACTTTGGGATTGTGGAGAGAAATTTGCTATAGGTTTATTTCTTGAATTTTAGGTTTGCCTTGAAGATGATTTCAGTTTTTGGGTAAATTTTTCTCAGTTTTGAAAACGTGGCTGAAGCTTTTAGAATTGAGATAAAAATGAGGTAGAAAAAGGGAAAAGAAATGAGAAGTAGTGTTATATAGAATTTGGTTTTTGATTTATTAAAATTAAAGAAAATAAAATGAAATTATGACACTTGTCACTAAACACAATTACTAACTTAACACATGTATTTTAAAGTGTTTAAATGTTAACACATATTTTCTCATGCATAAATACTTTTACATTTATTAAATAAAGATTTTATAATTTATTTCCTAATAACTAATGCATATTTTTAATTATAAAAAAAAATCTTTTTAAAGAAATGGAATAAAACAAACTATATTTATAAAAATCATTTATTCATACCTTTAAATTCAAAATATATATATTAAGATATATATATCATCTTTTTTTTGAAATCCAAATATAAGTTCAAACCAATTATTAAATAAAAATTTTTAAAATCAATCTTAAAATCAATTTGATATATATATTTAAACATCCATCACATTAATTTGAAATAAGTACTCTATTTAAAAATCTATATTCACTCACACATATATATACAATATACAATACATTTTTATTATTTGAATATAACAATTTTGCCAAATTTAATTAATTTATTAAAGGAGATTATCAAATAAATATTTATCCCGATATAAATATTTATTATCAGAATTATTTATTCAATTCATAAATCAGTATTCTTATTAATCAATCCAGTTAATTATCAATTAACAAGTGTTCAAAAATCCGGGTTATCACAAACTCATTGCAGCTATGAAGGAAAAATTATTCAATACTTTTGCTGGTAAAAAAATAAACTGACAATATCAAAGAAGTAACGTCTAAAAATTAAAGAAACTTACCATCGAGAATTGCAATAATTAATTCAACTGCCTTGGTTATATACATCTTTCCTTTTATCTATTTTGGAATTTGGATATAACAGAACTCAAATAAGATTAACAATGTAATTAAACTCATATTCTATTCTAATGTGCGTAGTATACTAAGTTAGTGATTGATCAAATTTTCATTTCAACATGTGTAACTAAAGAACTGAAATTCAAAAATAGATAAGTGATTCAAACTCATATTGACAAGCACCATTGTACCAGTGGTTAAGTGATTCGACTTTGGTGCGAGAGGTCACAAGTTTGAAACTTGCGTAGCGTGATTCGAACATATACTGACATGTGATATGTTGTCCTAGTGATATGTTGTATCTAAGTACCATTTCAAAAAATAATAATAATCAATAGACAGTACATTGTAATAAAGCTTTCATTCCGTATTTGGTCCAAAAAGAATACCGAAATAATATCAAAATTAGTGTATAAAGATTGAAATTTAACATTTTTGGCATGGTGAATTTAATGTATTTAGTTCAAAAGGCAAACTGAAATAATATCAAAATTAATGTATAAAGAAACAGTTGAAAATAATTATGTATCATATATACAAAGTTGTGATGAAATACTATTATACATAAAGATTGAAATTTAACTTTTCTGGGATGGTGAACAACCAAACTAAAAAAAACATAAACATTTGATCTACTAATTTTATATTGGAAAAAAATAGATAGTTAGGATTACGGAAATTGAATAACATCCCTTGCGAATTCCCAATAAGGAAATAGGAACAAAATGAAATTGTAATCATAAAATGAAAAAGGAAACTTGTATTTTAAAATGATACACCCAAACTCATATCAAACCTCACAATAAACTAAGCACATTCATTTTATGGTGGCAATGATAGGTCAAAGCATAAGAGCTAGCAATTCCAAGTTTAAAGGCGTCGGAGGGAGAAAGAAGAGCAGTGACTATGGGTAAGGGTGGGGGTGGATAGCACCTGTGGAGAAGAAGGGGGTAGGAGAATTTATTTTTACGAGAGAAATCGATGGGAAGTAGATTAAATTCAAATTAGGGTTAGAACTAGGATTAGATAGAAAAAGGGAGAAGGAGAACAAACTAAAGATTTCTTTGTTATGGTAAAAAAGGGACGTTAGAATTTCCAAATATCTGTGTCAAATCATAGTTAAATTTCTATAAGAAATGGAAGAGGGCTTTACTGCTAAGGAAGATCTATTTAGTACTATTAGTACAGTGTAGATTAAAGGGGGTGACTGGTTGCAAAAATGAAAAGGAGAAGCATAAATAAGAGTATAGTTGAAATAATGTAGGGATGTGGAAAAAAAGTAAATGAGAGGATTTTTCTACTATAAGAAAAACTAAATATTGTCAAAATACAGGAATAGTGTAATTGGAGGAATTCAGAGTGCAATATGGTAATTTGATGTGTAATCCCTCCTGAAATTTTGTTTTTGGTGTACAATTTAACAAAATTTAAATTTGATCATAATAGCATTTCTTTTGAAAACGTTAAAAATTATACAACCCACTTATTAACTGGGCTTACAAATTGGGTTTACTCGATTACATAGCTTAGTTACAAAACCCTAATTCCTTGCCTTTCATTTCATCTCGATAAATCATCTCTCGCCGCCTTTCTTCCCAAGAGTTTACACTCTCAATAATGACTACTACTTTCTTCTCTTTTATCTTCAAATTTCTCTTTAATTCTACCTCTTTTGCTCTACTTATTTCCTGTTCCACTTTCTCTTTGCTCCTTTCATGCTACTTTCACCCCTTTTCCAGTACAATAAACTTCGATTTAAGCTCTCACATGTTCAACACTTCAGTAATTGGGGCTTTGCCTCTGATTTTGTTGTTCTTCTTGTATCTTCTTTCCCTGTGACCATTTATAGCATTAGATTGTAAATTATTAACTAGATCTGGCTCATAACTTATTATCGTCGCTGGTATCAATTTACTTGGTATATCTATGAGGCGATATATCATGCGAGGCACTGAATTTGCTAGAGCAGCTTCAGATTTATCTAAATTGTTACAAGGCTCTTAATTTACCTGAGCAGCTTCTGTTGAAGTTTAAACGTCGCAAGGTTCTAACACTATTGGATTATTTTTTAGGAAACTTCTTCTATATGAACAAAGATATTCATCAATGTCATTTTGTCTTCATTGGGCAGCCATTCTTCATATAAGTATATTGCCCTAATTTTCTTCTTTGATTTAGATAATATGATTTTACAGTCTTTATATATTATTAACCAACTTTATTTTCTAGTTAATGTATTTCCATCATGCAGTTTATTATTTCGTTCTTTTCATATATTGTAAATGGTTGTTGCTAACATAATATTTGCCATGTCTCTCTATAGTGATTTTCCTTTAAAATGTTTACTGAATAATTTAAGTTTTATTCTTAATTCCATATTGCTGCTATTGTGTATTCCTAGCAAAGCCTTTGCATTACTCCACAAGTAACCAGCGTAAGTGCATTCATAAAACAAGCGATTGCATGATTACATCTTCGCTTTGCCTAGTATGCATGTTGGATCATTTACTTTACTTCATTTATTTATTTTGTCTTTTGTTGCTAGTTTTCCTGTGATTGCAAAATAAGAACAAAAGGACATTTTAGGACAACTAATTTCATCATATATGTCTTCATGCCAATCCACCTCTAGTTGCTTGCCTCTTATATATTCCCATGTTTTTAAAAAATGAATTTTCTATATTTATTTAAGCTCCATTTGTAACGACCCGCGAATTTAACGATTTTTAATAACATAATTAACTAAATTTTTCTTGAAAATAAACAATTAAATTTTGCAATGAAAATATGATATTTGAGATACATTTATTTGAACGTAGCAAGTGTCAGATTTTCATCAGAAAATATGAAAGTTAATTCTGTTGTAAAATTTCAATTTTAAAATTTTAAAATCAGTTAAATTTGATGGGAATAAAATATTATTGAAATTTGAATATTTTTATATAAAAATAATGTAAATCATTTTTTGAGTGAGACGACATATTTCGTTTCACCAAATTTGGACTGCTCTAGCTCCGTTTATTTTATTTTGGGTGTTTTAGCAGCAGTTTTGGCGGCGAAATTCAAGTTTTGATTGATGGGTCATGTCACTCATATCTATGTATCATTCTGTTCATCTCGTCCTGCTGATCTCCGCAGGATATTCGTTTGTGTGTTTTGCTGTCCGGTACGCGGTGATATCCACGAAATGATTAGAAGTATCGGTTCCGCGTTCGAGTCTTTTGGGCTTTCTTTGTCCCTTCATTTGTCCACCAGGTAAAACCAACGGACAGCAGCCTTTGATATTTCCAGAAATTCACCTCTTAGCCTTTGCTATTCCATCGTGTAATTTATATTAATGGTTCATTTCCTTTCTGCCATCTTTTCTCTTTTTTTTTCTTCTCCGTTCAGTTTTGAAAAAAATAATATAGAGGTTTGCACTCGTTCCAATCTCCTTGCTCCAACTCACCGCCACTCGCTCCAGGTTACCTCCCTACCTTTTGCCATTTCACATTGCTCCATGTCATCCTTATAGCCTTACTTTCCATCCATACAGCTGTCCCGAACCACAGCCTAGTCGAACTGCCACCTAACCCGGCCTCAGCCTCCACCACGTCAACCCCTGACAGCCTTTGCCAATCACCCTCTCAAGCAAGCTTTCCACCTCTTTTATTATATGAAGTGTTATATAATATGTTTAAAGTGTTATATAATATGTTTAAAGATATATATATATATATTATGTTTAAATGTTCATTTGATAATTTTTGAAAGAAATAGATGGGTTTTATAAATATTGATTTTATAAAAAAAGTGTATATATGTATATATTATATATATATTGTTTTCATCGAATTCGAATTCATGTAATCTAGCTTGTCGCAGCCATCTTTTGCGTGTCGCATGTCCGTGTGCACTAGTTCGTGTCTATATCCGTGGATCGTCGCATCTTGTCCTTATCATTTCTCTAGCCTCGAAAGGTGAGCAATCACTCACGATTAACATTCTTATGTTTAGTAAATTGATTTCACATGAAATGACGATTTAAATATGTTGTTAAAATTGAATTCATTAGTAATTTGCTTCGTTGAATATGTTATGTTAATATTTAAAATTGTTCACCTTTGTAATTGACATATGACTCCATAACCATGTTGTGTGTGTGTATTATATAAATTGTTAATTATGATCCATGCTGTAATTGATATGTTATGCTATTTTATATTATTTTTCTATTATTCTCACTCTGCAAGTTCCCTGTTAGTTTAGAATCCTTATGGATTGAAATGATACATACCCGAACGATATTGTAGATTAGGGAAAATCGTTATGGGTTGAAATGATAACTCAAATGATTTTATTGATTTTTGAAATTTTGGGATTGCGGGTTGAAATGATATATACCTGTAAATATTAAATTATTGTGGATTGAAATGATAAATATCTGTATCACTTGACCATATACGGACACCGTTGGTCTATTTTTGAAAAATGAAGTCCAAAATTTTGAAAGGAAATATATAGGTTTCAATAAAGTTGATTTTTAAAATATAATATAAAGGTTTTATTTTAAATTTTAATATGTGTATAAATTTAGATTTTAAATTATATGTTTTGGAAATTTTAAAAATTATAAGTTAAAGTTTAAAATGTAAATTATAATTTTTTACTTATAATTTTATTCTTTTAAATATATAAAATAAGATTTAAAATAGATTTAATTTAATAATAATTAATATCGTAAAATTTATTGAGAATGTATTTTAACTAATAATATATATATATAATATGTTTTTAAGTATTTATTTAAATTTATATTCATATTTTGAAAATAGATTTTGTAATAACTTTAATAAATTAAGGTTGGAAGGATAAATTAAAATTGATTTGTTAAGAATTGGATTTAAATAAGAATTGATTTGGACTTATTGATATTGAGATTTTAAAGATATGAAATTTATAATTTGATAACGGGATTTTGATTAAAGATGATTAAATGAATAATTTCAAATTTAAGTAAATAGAAATTGAATATTTAGTTTTGATTTAAATGTGTAATTTGAGATTTTATTTAAATATTTGTAAAAGTGATTTGGTGAATGTTTTATAACTAAATATAATTGAAGTTGGATATTTAATTTTTGATTTTACTTAAATTGGTAATTTGAGATTTTATTTAAATGTTATTAAAAGTGATTAGGTGAATATTTCAAATTTAAATAAAATTAAAGTTGAATTTTGGAATATAAATGAAATTTATCAAATTGAGTTATTGTAAATTGTTTGAATATTTTAACTTTGAAACCTATTGGATTGGAAGTGGTTTAATCTGAAATCGATATAAATCAAATATGGTTTAACGAGAATGTGAATTGATTTGTGAAATTGGAAGAAACAATTCTAACTTGAAACTATTTTTGATATATATATATATATTAATATATAAACTATTTTTAATTAATAAACTATTTTAATCTATAAACTATTTTAAATATAAAATATTTTTAATTTATAACTATTTCAATATATATAAACTATATTCAGTATTTAAACTGTTTAATATGGAACTGTTATGATTTAGATTTAAATGGTTTAAATGCGAATATTTTGATATGAAGGTTTAAACTATTTTGTGGTTATGATTTTAGAAGCAAATAAGATTTCGAAAGTGAATATGATTTTGAAAGTGATATGATTTCTAAGTGATATGATTTTGAAATGAATATGATATTTTGATAATGAACTATTTGAAATATAAAATGACCACGGTGTGAAATAAGCGTTTGGTTGTTAAAGAGACCGGGATCGGATATTGTCATACTCTCTGCCAATACCGAAAACCACTTTAACAAATGTGCACGTGGTGGAGATTCCAGAACGAAGTAGGATGGTTTGGCGAATGATTCTACATAAGGTATTAACGCAGCCCTGACGCCCACGGGTCAGCTTAATGTGACTAAAACAGGAGCCACACCGGGCCAAGTGAGGTCGCACCTCCGATCGAGCATGCTTCTTCGATACCATTCTATTACTTTGTGATTTGATTGGGTGCACCTTTGATTATGGGAGTGTGTCTCAAGGTGGGCGGTAGTAGCTGCTATGCGTTACCACCAGTCCGGATCCGCAAAACGGTAGAATCCTACCCTGGGCATTGCCTCACGTGACTTGTTGCATGCCTTATCACGCCCTCTACGATTTTGTTATGCACCGTACCTATGGAGTGCTCCTTGAGTCTCCCACCAGTTTGGTGGAGCTTACAGTATCTGTACAGACTACGAGAATATATAAAATGTGTTAAGGGTTATGGGTAACGCCTTAACGTTATTTTAATATTTTACTTTACTGTAGACATTATCTATGTAGCGTATTGTACTATGTATGTAGATAGGTTAACGGATCCTTAAAGGATGAGAATCCCAAACATCCTTTAAGTTATTTGTATTTCAGTTGACATTTCACTTGAGTTTATTTACTAGTATAAGAATGTTAATCCTGACTCGAGTGTTTTGTGTTTTGCTTTATGCTCGGGTTAGATTGAGTGTCATAGAATTTGAGACTCACTTTTGGAGCTTGGAGCATTGCTTGAAGATCCATCTCTATCTATTCAGCTTCTGTTATTCTAGTTGTTCAAGTTTTTCATATTCAGACTTGTTATTTGCTCTGTATTTGAGACTCCTATGTACTTGGGATTTTCTTTTGTATTTTATTTTAAACTATGATGTTCTGTAGTAGCTTCATGAACTACTATTTATCTATTCTGCTACTTATTGTTATATTATTCTGTGCTTGTGATTCTGTGATTGATTTATTTACTGTATATGCTAAGTTTTGCCAAATATAAATAAACAATCTGTTGTTTTAAGCAATTCAAGTCTGACATGTGTGGATGATTGTCAATTTAAATGGTTCGAAATGCCAGGTCATTACATGTGGTATCAGAGCTCTGGTTTAGGCAAAATTTAGCATATGGAGTAAAAATTAATTACGGAATCATCTTCGTTCGATGTAACGACCGGGCGATTTTTGACTCTCGAAAATCGACACTAATACGTTCACTGTATAGAGTGTCGAGCAATCGAGTGCCGGAAATACAAGGTTGTTAGGGTTAAGAAAAAGAGATAGAATAAGAAACAGAAACGGCAGCACAAAATCTCACAATCGCAGCGGAACAAAATATAATATACAATAACAGCATTTATACAAAAGAAAGCTATAACTGTTATTATTCACACAAGTTATCAGAGTACAATCACCAATATAAAAATCTGGACAGTTATAATAACTTGTACCTAACCACTGAATATACAGCTTATAATACATAGCGGAATATAACCAAATACGTGAAATACGTCTCTGCCATCCAGCTCGTCTCCTGAGCTCTAAGCGTCTAAACCTAAAATGATGTAATACTCGGTCTGACCCAAGCATTACAATAAAGTAACACCCGAGTCAGACTGGAAACCAGCGTGAGTAAACCAACTTAATTTGAAATACTTAAGTTATAAAAAACTTTTAAAACCAAGGTAACCCGTACAAACACGACGAGTTTTCATCTTACTTTAACCCAAACCATTTTTACATAAATCCATCGATATTTTGACAATGTCTAAGTACAATTACTTTTTAAAATAGTTAAATTCGTGAAATTAAATCCAATTCCAGCATATTAACTCTATAATCAAACCCGTAAAGGTTCGTAGTGATTTCCAAATCGAAGTGGTTCTGGATAATACTGATATTTGATTCCTGTAACGACCCGGATTTTTGACGTCTATTAATTGGGTGATTAAATTGATTTTAATTATTGAAATATTGTTTTTACGAGTCGAACAAATGAATTTCTGATATTTAAAATATCTGAATATATATAAATTGATTCAAAGCTATATAAAAATTTAAATTTTAAATTTCTTGGTATGATAAAGTTTATAGGAAATATACATAAAGCTCCACCACTTTATTTAAAATATCTGAATAGAAATTCGAATGTTGTGTTTTGGTTTTTTGCTTAGATAAACATGATCGCCATACAAAATCGTGATTTGTGAGGGTTGTTTGAGGATTTTTAGTTGGGTATGGAGGTGGTATGGGGAAGATTATTAGAATTGGGGTTATCCTCAAATTTCGGCGGCACTGTTGATGACATGCCTCGGCGATGGTTATGGAGGGAGTTTAGGTGACATGGCATCGGAGAAAAATATTGTGGGTTGTTGAAATGAGTCGTTGTGGTAAGGCGAAGTCAAGGTAGGGTTTTGGTTGGGTTTTTCTTGGCTTCGGTTACGAGGGAACGAAGGTGACGAGAGGAGAGGAGAGGTGTACGGTCCAGGGGGGTTTGGGAGAGAGGGTTGCGGCGGAGCTCTGGGCCGAATTTGGGGGCCGATGGTGGTCGGGGTTGGCAAGGCGAGGCGATGATGCCGTGGTTGTTCATTCCAGGATTTTGGGTCGAAGTTCTAAATTTCGAGCAATGGATTTAGACACGATTCCAGGTGATAATCGTGAGCGCGGAGTCGAGCGTGACTGGGTTGGAGGGTCGTGGACGAATGGTCGTGGCCGGGGACGTCGTGCACATGCACATGTACGTGCACAGTTTCTCTGAGCAGGGAAGAGAGAGAAAGGAACAGGAAGAAGGGGAATGGGCCGGAAAATTTATGGGCTGGATAGGAATAGGAAGTAAGAAAAATAAAGGGAAAAGAAAGAAAAAATAAGAGGGAAGAGAAAGAAAAGAAAAGAGAAAATAAAGGAAGGAAATAAGGAAAGAAAAGAGAAATAAAGTAAGAAAGAAAATAATAAGTAAGAAAAATAAAGGAAAAAGAAAAATAAAAGAAAAGGAAGAAAAGAAGGGATGAGCTTTTTACATACATACATACATATATATATATATATTTATATATTTATAAGATAATTTATATTTTTTTCTTAACTAAAAGGCTATTTTCATTTTAAAATCCGTAATTTAAAATTAAATGATATTTTATAATGGTAATTAATTATATTAGTATTTTTTTATTTGACTTAAAACTTATGAGCAATTAATGGATCTAATAATTTATTATTAGTTAATAAATCATTAAATTTGTAATTAATTTGGATAAAAACATAAATGAATACGGTCAATCAAAGTTAATTAAAAGCTGATGTATGAATCGTTTTGATATTTGTTATTGACCATTAAATTGATTAACAATCTATATCTTGACAAAATTTTATCAGATATTTATTTCAAAATAAAGCAATGAGACTAAAATGATGATATGTTTTATTGGAAATAAACGTCTGCAATAAACTCCTATATTTGAAAGGTTGTCACCTTAAATAATAAATTGTTATTTTAAACAATTTACCCTTTTAAAGTTGTTACTTGGACTCGAAGAGGCCGGGGTCGGATACCAGTGATACCCGGAACCACTTCGAGTTGATAAGCACTACAAATCTTTACGGGTTTGATTTTAGAGTCTAATAGGCTAGAGTTGAACAAATTAAGTAAATTTGACTATTTTAAATAAGTAAATCTGTACTTAGGCATTTTCGCAATATCGATGGATTTCGGAAAAAAAGTGTGGGTTTTAAATCAAAAATAAAATCTCGTCGTGTTGTACGAGTTACCTTGGTTTCAAAGAAGTTTTATAACTTAAGTACTTCATATTAAATGGGCTTACTCATGCTGATTTCCAGCCTGACTCGGGTGTTACTTTATTGTAATGCTCGGGTCAGACCGAGTATTACAGAATTTCAGGTTAGGACGCTTTGGAGCCCGGAGACGAGCTGGATGGCAGAGACGTATTGACTATATTCCGCTGTGTATTATAGGCTATTTATTTCAGTATTTAGGGAAAAGTTATTATAACTGTCCAGATTTATTTGTTGATGGTTGTACTCTGATATCTTGTATATGTACACTGATAGTTACAGCTTTTCTTGTATAAAATGCTGCTATTGTATATTATATTTTGTTCCGCTGCGATTGTGAGATTCTGTACTGTTGTTTTCTGTTCTTATTCTATCTCTTTTTCTTCTTAACCCTAACAGTCTGGGATTTCCGGCACTCGGTTGTTCGGCACTCTATACAGTGGATGTATTAGTGTCGATTTTCGAGGTCGAAAATCTTCGGGCCGTTACATTTGGTATCAGAGCTGAAGGTTAAGCGAGAACCTTGGCTCTGGTGGGGATTACTCATTAGAGATAGGGTCAGCAGTACCCTAGAATGAGTTGAGTGTAGTATATATGAGAGCGTAATTATTATTTTCTTATATAATGATTTTAAAAACGGTTTGAAAAATGATTTTTTATATAAGCTTATATTTTGATATATAAAGCAATAATTTGCTAAATTATTATAGTATAGTAAGGTGATTGATTGTTGTTATTAAAATTAAATATGATCATAAGATTTAAGTGGTAAAACTCATATAACCAAACAGAATTTGGGTAAGGATTAACTATACAAATAAGTTAAGCTAAAAATGGATTCAAACCTGAATTTAAATCCCGGAAAATTCAAAAGAATGTTCAAAGTATTTGAAATAAGTTACCTTGATTTTATTTCTCTAGTAAATTATTATGGAATATATGGTGTGTTTGATTTCCAGGTATAGTAATATTGATAATAATCATAGATTGAGTATTGTGTCTTAATAAAGAATGTTTATTACAGAATAAACAATGATGGAACAGGGTGAAATGTTTTAAGGAAGTAAAAATTTATATAAGTATGACTTATAAATTGAAATGGATTTAAATTGTGAAGTTTTAAATCTAAGTCAGAGAAATTGGAAATTGTTTCAAAGTGTTTAAGGAGATAATAAATAATATTATTTGGAATATTTTTGAATATAAAAATCTTTGTTTTAAGACAAGAGTTGTATGAAGATATATTTGTTTTGGATAAAAACCAAGGATGGTTTGAAAATTTAGAGTGTGATTGGATATATGAATGGGATAAATATATATATTATTGATACATATATGATTTCAAAGTTGATTTGAAATAAATAGTGATGTTTGGATTCTGAAATCCCTCTGGGAATGAGATGTATAACCCAAAGAGAAATAAGTTTTTGAACTTATAAGTGGGAAGTGATATTAATAAGAATTTAAATTTGGAATGGGAAATTTAAATTTAGTAAGATTAAATGAATTGAACGAATTGGAATTTACTTAGAGCAAGTTAAATAAGTTTTGAACTTATGATCGGAAATTAGAAAATTTCAATGTGAAATGGAAAATTTAACTTAGGGAAGTTAAATGGATTAAATTGAAAAGAGAAGTATGGATTTGATAAGAGGTTATGTATGGATAATTTCAAACAGCCTTTGAAATTAAAACGAGTTTCTAATTCTAAATTTTTTTGTGATGGATGCTATTGACTGATGTTTTAGATAATTTGGATGTTTATTTGTTTAATATATCCTGCTACCATTCTGTTTATTATTTATAGTATATAAAACTATAAATTGGATTATTTAGAATAAATTAGGAAGTGGATTGAAATGATATATATCCAACCCTGAAATTGAATAGAAATAAAATTTGGATTTATGGAACTGGAATCATTTTGAACTCAAGTTTGAAATGTTAAAACAAAACTTATCAACCGGAATTGTTTAAAGGGATTGGGTTTAAAATTTTGAAGTTATAATTGGGAAATAAATTGAATTCCAAAAATTTATTTGTTCTAAAAGATGTGAACACTCACTTGAACCTTGAATAAGTTTAAATAAAGGTAATTTAAATGAATATTTGAAATTTGGGTTCAGAATTGAATTATCTTAAAGACTTGGGTTGTTAAATTAAATATTAAAGGTTAATTTGATTTAAGTAATTAAATCGGTATTTGAAAACCGAACCCAAAGTTATATAAATCGAGATGGTTAAAAATTGAGGATGGGATTGAAATTAATTCAAATGGGTATTAAATTGAATTAATTGTAATTGTAATTGAAGCTGAATTTGTTTAAATTAAGATGGGAAATGATTTAAATTGGAATAGGAATCGAAGTTAATTCAAATTGGAATCTAGATTGAATCAATTTAAATGGAAGTGGAAATTGAAAATTGATTTGAATTGGAAATTGGAAACTGAATCAGTTTGACTCTGAAACTATTTTCAAATAAATTATTTTAATTGTCTTAAATCTATTTTCTTAAATATTTAAATTATTTTGATCTTTCCAAGCTATTTACTATACAAACCATTCTTTTTAAAATTCAAACTATCTTATATTAACTATTTAACTATTTTAAAAACTATTCAAACTATTTTCTAAATTCAAACTGGTCAGAGTGGAAGATATTTATATTTAAATCGTGGATTTAAATACGAATTGGGTTAAATTGAAGTTATAACCCAAAATGCAAATTGGAGCAAATTCTGAATTGGAACTAAAATCAAGATATTAAGGAAAAAATGATTTTGAAGTGAAAGAGTATATTTTGAGAAATATATGATGATAAAAATAAAAAGTAAATTGTCACTATAACTGGGAACTTACTTTGCAAGAAATAAGTAAAGTGATAAATGACTTTGAAAAGGAAATAGAACTTGAAAATTTTGGTTTGGCATTAATGAGATCATATATATTAGTTATTTATTTAAGCTTCCCTTATTGAAGGTATAACCGGAAGGAAATGATCTTTAAAGGATATTTGAAATATAAAGTGGAATTTATATAAGTATGAAGTGATCCAAAAATTATTCAAGTTGAAAGAATAATCTTATATATATAAGAATGATTTTATGAGAATGAAACTGAAAGGGGTTTTGGAACTCATTGGTTTTAAAGGCTTTTGGTTTTGGAAAAAAGCAAATTTTGGGAATTTGGAAAGCCAACTTTGAGAACTATCGATTTTTGAGATATCGAATTTGAAGTTTATATGTGATACATATAAAGAATATGATTTGAAAGGTACTATATGTGTATAGTATGAAATGTTTTGAGAATGCTATGGGGAAAAAGGCGCTACCAATTAGAGTTGAAACTTATAGTAGGAGATCCACTAGGTGGTTCTGACTTGAGCCCTAAGGGAGGTTCTAAATTTGGATCCCAGAGGACGTCCGGACAAAACTGTAGTTCCTGAGGATTGTGTTTGGGGTAGCGTAATTCGTGTGGCGTTGATGCCTACAGTTACATTGGGTTTTGTCGTGATGGCAACGTAACCTTTGTTGTAACTGCGATCTATCGCCGTTCCATAGCGTAAGTCGAGTGGCAGTGATTGCCTACAATCTACGTTTGATTTCGCTGGGATAGCGACGTAACATCGGTAGATTGCGATCTATGTGGTTTGGTTCCATAGCGAAATTCGTGTGGTAGTGAGTGCCTACAGTCTACACTGGTTCCACTGGAACATAACTTTGTGTAGTCTGCGATCTATGTGGTGAAGTTTCGTTTGGCAGCGTAATTCGAGGGGCGCCGATGCCTACAGTTACACAGGTTTTGCTGTGATAGCAACGCAACCCTGGGTGTAGCTGCGATCTGTGCAGTTTCCATGGCGAAAGTCGAGAGGTGCGGATGCCTACAGTTTTCTTATGGTTTCGCCGGGATGGCGACGCAATCATCATGCTAACTGCGACCCATGGAGGGGTTGATGATTTCCATAGCATTCTCACAAAGGGTTTTCCAAGTATTTTCACTGGGTGTTGAAAACGGGTCTACTAAGTACTTATAGATTTTCAGTCCTACACCTGATCAACTTATGACTGAATTTCTGTGAGAACGAGGATGGACTTGTTTGAACATCGAGTTATAAAAAGTATTTTTATATAAAATGGTTTGGTAATATTATGTAGTTTTAAAAGTGTTTTAAAATTTTAAAATAAAAAGAGTAAAGAGTTAAAGTGTTTAAAGATGGTCTAATTAATAAGAAAAAATTAAAATTAAAATTCTCGTTTCGTTCCTTTTCGAGGACGAAAAGTTCTAAGGGGGGAGGAATGTAACGACCCGGATTTTTGACATCTATTAATTGGGTGATTAAATTGATTTTAATTATTGAAATATTGATTTTATGAGTCGAACAAATGAATTTCTGATATTTAAAATATTTGAATATATATAAATTGATTCAAAGCTATATAAAAATTTAAATTTTAAATTTCTAGGTATGATAAAGTTTATAGGAAATATACATAAAGCTCCACCACTTAAAAACTAGGATAAACATATAAAGTGTATATATATATATATAAATGTACACAAGCTTTACGTCATTAATAATATACAAGTATGTAAATGTGCATATATGAATATATATCATATGAAGTAATATATAGTGTGAAGGTACATATGTATATATATATAATGACAAATTTTACATAAGCAAAGTAAATAAATACGTATAAATATAGGTAAGTATACCTGCAAATGGAAGAGATTTGTATAAATGAAAAATATGTATATGATGATAAAATAAATGCAAGTATAGGTGTATATATACTAATATAAAATAGTGTATGTGTAAATAAGTACAAAACTTATCTACCTATATATATATATATGAAGTATGTATATATGCATATGTAAGCATGCAAGGGAACATCATTATGACAAGATTTCAAAATCAAGTCATATGAAGATCAAATCAACTTTTATTAAATCAAATCAGCTGTATATCTAAATCATATCAAGATTTTCAAAGCAAAAATAAATTAGAAAAAAAAAGTGCAAAAGCCTGTAGCAAAGGCCTCAGCCTTACCCCTCTCCTCTTATATATATATCGTGCCTTGCTTATTAACATTCAACATCTCTACCAGCATAACAAACAAAAAAATAATAATAATAACTTAAGTGTTGTCATCAAACAACAAGGGAAAGGACCAGAATACATAAAGCTTGAAGAAGAAATCATAGCAGTAGTTCAAAATTCTTGGTAAACTGTGAGTAAAACCTATTCTTATATACTGTAAACCTGGGTTAATGCTGGAATGCGTAAATTTAAGTATGATTGATATGAGTGTTGGTACAGGAATGCATATATACACTCGTATATGAATATATGTTAAGTGTTATAGTCAGATAGATCATAGGCCTGTTCATTCTTTTTCTTCTTAACATTGCTCTGTACATTTCAAAGAGGTGTTATGCTCAACTTTAAAAATCCTTATCGCTCCCTATAATCTGTTTTAGGTTATGAGGTAAAAAGCAAAGTTGTTTGTTTTTGGATTTATTTTGCTCTAAAATTGGTTTGGTTGGATATTATCATGTACGTATTGAGAAAAAAAATGTTTTTGTAGTAAACAACCTAAAATGGAAGAAATTCGAATGTTGTGTTTTGGGTTTTTGCTTAGATAAACATGATCGCCATACAAAATCGTGATTTTTGAGGGTTGTTTGAGGATTTTTAGTTAGATATGGAGGTAGTATGGGGAAGATGATCAGAATTGGGGTTATCCTCAAATTTCTGCGGCATGGTTGATGACATGCCTCGGCGATGGTCATGGAGGGAGTTTAGGTGACAGGGCATCGGAGAAAAATATTGTGGGTTGTTGAAATGAGTCGTGGTTGGGTTTTTCTTGGATTCGGTTACGAGGGAACGGAGGTGACGAGAGGGGAGGAGAAGTGTGCGGTCCAGGGGGATTTGGGAGAGAGGGTTGCGGCGGAGCTCTGGGCTGAATTTGGGGGCCGATGGTGGTCGAGTTTGGCAAGGCGAAGCGATGATGCGTGGTTGTTCATTCCAGGATTTTGGGTCGAAGTTCTAAATTTCGAGCGATGGCTTTCGACGCGATTCCAGGTGATGATCGTGAGCGTGGAGTCGAGTGTGCCTGGGTTGGAGGGTCGTCGGCGAATGGTCGTGGCCGGGGACGTCGTGCACATGCACATGTACGTGCACGGTTTCTCTGAGCATGGAAGAAAGAGAAAGGAACTGGATGAAGGGAAGAAGAGGAACGGGCTGGAAAATTTATGGGCCGGATAGGAATAGGAAGTAAGAAAAATAAAGGGAAAAGAAAGAAAAAAATAAAAGAAAAGAGGGAAGAGAAAGAAAAGAAAAGAGAAAATAAAGGAAGGAAATAAGGAAAGAAAAGAGAAAGAAAGTAAGAAAGAAAATAAAAAGTAAGAAAAATAAAGGAAAAAGAAAAATAAAAGAAAAGGAAGAAAAGAAGGGATGAGATTTTTACATATATATATATATATTTATAAAATAATTTATATTTTTTTCTTAACTAAAAGGCTATTTTCATTTTAAAATCTGTAATTTAAAATTAAATGATATTTTATAATGGTAATTAATTATATTATTTTTTTTATTTGACTTAAAACTTATGGGTAATTAATGGTATTTAATAATTTATTATTAGTTAATAAATCATTAAATTTGTAATTAATTTGGATAAAAACATAAATGAATATGGTCAATCAAAGTTAATTAAAAACTAATGTGTGAATCGTTTTGATATTTGTTATTGACCATTAAATTGATTAACAATCTATATCTTGACAAAATTTTATTAGATATTTATTTCAAAATAAAGCAATGAGACTAAAATGATGATACGTTTTATTGGAAATAAACGTCTGCAATAAACTCCTATATTTGAAAGGTTGTCACCCTAAATAATAAATTGTTATTTTAAACAATTTACCCTTTTAAAGTTGTTACTTGGATTCAAAGAGGCCGAGGTCGGATACCAGTGATACCCGAAACCACTTCGAGTTGATAAGCACTACAAATCTTTACGGGTTTGATTTTAGAGTCTAATAGGCTGGAGTTGAACAAATTAAGTAAATTTGACTATTTAAAATAAGTAAATCTGTACATAGGCATTTTCGCAATATCGATGGATTTTGGAAAAAAAAGTGTTGGTTTTAAATCAAAAATAAAAACTCGTCGTGCTGTACGAGTTACCTTGGTTTCAAAGAAGTTTTATAACTTAAGTACTTCATATTAAATGGGCTTACTCACGCTGGTTTCCAGCCTGACTCGGGTGACTTTATTGTAATGCTCGGGTCAGACCGAGTATTACAGAATTTCAGGTTAGGACGCTTTGGAGCCTGGAGACGAGTTGGATGGCAGAGACGTATTGACTATATTCCGCTGTGTATTATAGGCTGCTTATTTCAGTATTTAGGGACAAGTTATTATAACTGCCCAGATTTATTTGTTGATGGTTGTACTCCGATATCTTTTATATGTACACTGATAGTTACAGCTTTTCTTGTATAAAATGCTGCTATTGTATATTATATTTTGTTCCGCTGCGATTGTGAAATTTTGTGCTGTTGTTTTCTGTTCTTATTCTATCTCCTTTTCTTCTTAACCCTAACAGTCTGGGATTTCCGGCACTCGATTGTTCGGCACTCTATACAGTGGATGTATTAGTGTTGATTTACGGGGTCGAAAATCTTTGAGCCCAAGCAATAAATTTAAAAGGGTAAATTGTTTAAAAATAAATAATTTATATTTAGGGTGACAATATCCTCATATGGAAATTTATTACAAATGTTTATTTCAAACAAAACATATCATCATTTTAATCAAACTATATTAACTCGTTTGACTACTTGATGGTACAAACAAGGATTATTTAATAAATATCCAATAGAGTTAAGCCAAGATATAGATCGTTAACTAATTTAACGATCAATAACCAATATCAAAACAATTCACACATCAAGATTTAATTTACCTTGATTAACCGTATCCACCAAATTACTTATAATTTAAAGAATTATAAAACAATTTATTTTGAGTTAATTAAGATTTAACACTATTTAATATCTAACTTTGTTAATTTATATAAATTCTTAAGTCAAATAATAATATAATTAATTACTCATTTCTAATTATAAAATATCATTAAACTTTAAATTATGGGAAACTCACAATACCAATTTATAATACCGAGTAATAGGATTGAGGTGTAAAATCTTCATGTTGGTTTGGGTTTTAAAATGAAAATAAAATTTGAGTTTTAATCACTTAATTTATTATATAGAGAAAATATACCTTCTTTTCCTTTAGAGAAAATAAAATGAAAATATCCTTTTTCTTTCCCCTTTTTTTTCTTTTTCCTTTTCCTTTCTTTCTTTTACCTTTCTTCTTTCCCTTTCTTTCTTTCCCTTTCTTTCTTTTATCTTTTCTTTTTTCTTCCTTTTATTTTTCTTTCTTTTCCTTTGGCCCATACCCAGCCCACTCTCCTTCCCTTCTTATTTCTTTCCAGTTTTCCTCTGTTCTTACCTTTTTCCCTCCTTCTATTTGAACTGACAAGACGCACACGAATGAGTGCACGTGCACGCATACCCCTGGCCATCAACTACACCGCCGACCGACCTCGCAAATCACCCTCGACCTCCCTACCACTTTCCTTCACCTGGAACCATGAACGAGACCATCGTTCAAAAATCAAACACCCCACCCAAACCTGGAAATTCCTCGCGCCTGCTAAACCACCTCACCACGCCACCTCCGACCACCAACACCCACCAGACCTCGTCCTTGACTTCGCCACAACCTCCTCCATCTTTTCCCTCAGGTGCGCAGCCCCCTCCTTTCCCCTCGACGCTGCCATTTTCTCCAAACCGAAGCTATCCCCAAACCCATCTCGAACCCTACTTTGACCTCGTTTGGCTTCTACGGTCTTCTAGAAATCACCGTAGCATTTTTCATACGTACTCCATCTCCTACACCTCCTCCACAACGAACACCAAGCCCCCAAATCAACCACGTCGTCGACAATCGGCCAAACTCCCAAAATCGTTCATCTCAGCCTTTCTCACTCAATACAAAATTAAAAATCATCAAACTACTCTCAAAAACCATCGTTTTCAATTACAAACACAATCATGTAAACCAGGGATTTAATTACGATACTCGATTTTTGGCCATTTACAAGCTATCTACTGTAATTCATATTTTTCTACTCCTTCACTTTACAATATCAGTGAAACTAATTTTTAAAGTAAACTACATTAAAAATTAAACACACTTTCTTTTGGAATCAGGGCCTCAAACCAATTGTATAAGGAGATAAGAAATTTTAAAGTTATAAGCAGTTAGCTTTATTCAAAGAACAGGTTGTTAATCATGTTTATAGTTTACAGGTGTTCAATTTTGGTTTAACACATATATGCAGCATAGAAAATCATTAACACATGAATACTTGTCAACATACGAGTTTCCATGGATGTATTCAAAATTTACCGTAAGCAACTTGAAATTTCACTCACCTCTTTAAAAAAAATGAACACTACTGCTTATTGGAGCTTGAGTGTTAAGCTTTATCTATAGTTTTTAATGGCAGATTATGTTGTTTTATGCTTGTGGACTGAAGTGTATATACAAGGCAGTGATATGTATGTGTATATATAGGGAGTGGAAGTGTACCGTGCAAGCTTGCACATGTACAGGCTGATATTTTTTTCATTTTTATTTTGGTTTTGATTTGAAAATGGTGATTAGATATATTATATGCTGATTTGATTTAAGGCTTGACTTTGATTTTGTTTTGACATTGATTCAATGTTTTGTAAGCATGCATATATAGATATGCATACATTCACATGGATATATATATTACTTCATATTTTACCTCTATACATATACACTACTTATATATATATATATATATATCTTCTTGTCATCATACACATATATTCTCATATTATAAATATATTTTGTCTCACTCACATATACATATATCTTCCTGTATGTATACATGTTTTTCATATAGATATTTATATTTCCATATGCATTTTTTTATAACATATATACATACTCATAAGTTTTGAAATCTTGTCATTATAAATTCATACATTCATGTATATTTATTTGCATATACAATATTTTTATAACATATATACACATACATTTACTTATATATGGTTGCCACCATATATGTATATATTTACATTTACACATATTTTCATATACATTACTTTCCTATGGCCATATTTATACATATATGTATACATATATACTTATATATATATTATCAAACATCTTAAAGCTTGTATATATTTACATTTATACATTTATGGGTATCTTATCTTAAATTTAAATGGTGGAGTTTATATATACATAGAATTTATCATATCCATCATATCTAGAAAGTTATAATTTAAATTTGAATATAGTTTTTAATCAATACATAGATTGAGATATTTTAAACATCAGAAAATTTATCCATTCGACTAATAAAAATTAATATTCCAATATTTACAATCAGTTAATTACCCAATATCCGATGTATAAAAATCCGGGTCGTTACATTCGAGCTTGAATTTCTTCGTTAGGATCCTCTTTGATTTGAATATCTTTTGAATTTCGGAACTCTCCCTTTGTTCTAAAATCCATTCTTGTCTTTTCCTGTTCCTATTCTTCTTGATACTGGAGCAGCCCATAGCTTCATTTCTATTGATCTCTATAATAAATTTGAACACATATTGAAACCTTAATTGGCAACTTCATCCTTGTGTGTGACTAATCCCATTGGAAACTTAGTATGATTTGTAAAGGGGTGAAACTTCTTTACAACTGGCGTCGATTCACCGGAGATTTCTATGTCCTCGGTTTGATGTTGTTATCTCTTGCAAAGCCCAAACCATTTCTCTTGCAGATGACTGGGAAATTCTTTTGTGGTCGTATGTCGATTGCCTCAGGACTATACAGGTAGTTTATCTTTTCGCTTGATTCTTACCCTAGTGATCTTAACTCCACCCAACATTCAGGGACTATCCGAATGTCTTTGGTGAAGTCACTTCTCTTCTTCCCAAGTGGGAAATTGAATTCCGCATCGATCTTATTCTTGGAGCTCGACCTGTTGTCCTCCCTCCCAGACGAATGGTTTCTATGAAGGGTTAGTCATGTCCTTTAGATTAACCAATGCTCCTGCCCTCTTCGTTGATCTCATGAATCGCGTTTGCCGCGATGTTCTTCTCAAGTTTGTCCTGGTTTAGTTGATGACATTCTCGTCTTTTTAAGTCTCGGTTGACCCGGTTAAGGTCGCCGCGATTAATATAAGTCTATCCATCTTTCCTTTTTCGTAATTTATTTATCTTATCTTCCTTTCGAGCCTATCTTATTAATTAGAATTCTCTTTGACTAGGATCCCTCTAAATTTTAATCTCTATCCTTGTTCAAAAATCCATTCCTGAATCATCCTTAGAAAGAACGTATTTGTAATTGATATAAAAATGTTTTATATTGTGTTGTTTGAGTTGTTAAGTTTGAATTTTGGGTTTCGATCGATTCGTCTGGCCAACGCCATCGATAGGAATTCCAAAATGCTTGAACAGAGCAAACTGACACAATATTGTTTTTGAAATTGGAAATGGTATAATTTTATGTATGATTATAATTTATATATAAAAGTATAATTTTTTGAAATTAGATAGTTAAATGAATTGATTGTTAGAAATGATAGTACTACATTATCATTTATTGTTTTGTCAACATTTCTAAACCATTAACCATTGTTGTATGTTATAAAGAGATGAAATTTTTAAACATGGTTCATAAATCTGATTTGCAAATGAAATAAATTTAAATAAGGATTTGAGAATTCAATTTCCGATACTTTTCAAAATTTGGTTTTCAAAGTTTGGAATTATATTATTTGAAAGTATTTTCGAATAGAAATTGTTTCCAAATAATTTTAAAAGAAGTAAGTCAGTACTCTCCTCTTGTATCACTGGAAAATAATTTCGGTGATGACTGCAGCATCATCGACATTCATTTTCGAGTCTCAAAGTGAAGAGACCACTTAGTAGCTTTGCTACACTGTTGTTTTGGAAAATGGATTTGATTTGAATTTCTTGAGTGTGATTTGATGTATAGAATATATATATATATATGTATATTTATTTCAAAATGATTTGAAGTGAAACTGGAAATTAACTCTTGAGTTTTTTGTTAAGTAATGGTTTTCAATTATTGAAATGAAGCAAAATTTTTGAATAATTGGAATGTCTAAAATAAGAAATGGAATTGAAACAACTTGAAACAGTTGAATTGGATAAATTAATTTGTACTCAATTACATTCTAAAATATACATATATAACTTACTTGAAATATTCAAAAGCTAAAATGTAATGTGAATATTTAATTGAAGGTTATACAAGAGAAAATTTAAATAATAAAAATGTTCAAACAAAATTTTGCTTAATAAAAATGTTGTAATAAAAGATAAATTTGTATAGTGTTCAATTACATTCGAAAACATTAATAAAACTTACCTGGAACGGGTTTGAATGTAATTGAATAATATACAATAATAAATGTAAGCAATAAGATGTCCAAAATTTAAATTTTGTTTAGGGAATTTATAAATAAAAATTGAGTGGTTATAATAAATGTTTATACATTTAATTGATGTTATAAGAAACGTAAGTGAAATAAATTGAATAATAAATAGAGAATGTTATTTAAGTAAATAAATATGAACTTAAGAATAGTTGAATTTGAATTTTTAAGTGGAATCAACTTAAGTGAAGATAAATGGATAATATAAATGAATTAAATAAAAATAAATTTGTTTTGGAAGAAAATTTTGTAACAAATGTTAATAAATTGAAATCAAATCAATTGATTGAAATACATTGAATTGAAGTCAAACAAAATGTGAATACTATGACTATTTATTGATTGAATAAAGGGATTGAACCCAAATACGTTGAATATTAACCAATTTAAAAATAAATGAAATTTATATGGTTTTGAATTAATTGTTATATCAGGTACTATGTATTTCAAATCTATCTTATCTTTATGTTTGCTTCTATTTCCTATCTCATTTATTTTTCGGGGACGAAAAGTTCTGAGTGGGGGAGAGTGTCATGACCCGGGAATTTAAAGATTTTTAATAACGTAATTAACTAAATTTTTCTCGAAAATAAACAATTAAATTTTGCAATGAAAATTTGATATATGAGATATGTCTATTTAAACGTAGCAAGTGTCAAATTTTAATCGAAAAATATGAAAGTTAGTTCTGTTGTGAAATTTCAATTTAAAAATTTAAAAATATGTTAAATTTGATGGGAATAAAATATTTTTGAAATCTGAATTTCGTTTTGCCAAATTTGGACTGCTCTAGCTCGTTTATTTTATTTTCGGCGTTTTAGCAGTAGTTTTGGTAGCGAAATTCGAGTTTTGGTTGATGGGTCGTGTCACTCATATCTGTGTACCCTGTTCACCTCGTCCTGCTGATCTCCGTAGTATATTCATTTGTGTGTTTTGGTGTCCGGTACATGGCGAAATCCATGAAATGATTAGCAGTATCGGTTCCGCGTTTGAGTCTTTTGGGCTTTCTTTGTCCCTTCATTTGTCCATCAGGTAAAACCAATGGATAACAGCCTTTGATATTTCCAAAAATTCACCTTTTGGCCTTTGCTATTCTATCGTTTAATTTATATTAATGGTTCATTTCCTTTCTGCCATCCTTTCTCTTTTTTTTCTTCTTCGTTTAGTTTTTAAAAATAATAATAATAGAATATAGAGGTTTGCATTCGTTCGCATCTGCTTTGCTTCGACAAACTGCTCCTGGCCTTGTCACTTTCACACGACCTCACCAACCATTCTCCGAGCCTTCGCAACCGCCTCTTCCACCATCCTTCAGATCGCCTCCTCCTTAACTGCCGCGTCAACCCCACGCCATATTCTTCCACCACGCCATAGCATCCTCCCCTTTTTGCTTCCAACCATCAGCCGAGAGCCTCCTTAGTTCCTCAATGCAACGCCTAACAGCGAATCACCCCATTGACCTCCATCATGCACACCAATAACAACACCCACTGCCGAGTTTTCCCACCTCCAGATCTTGCCTCCTCTACCCGGTTTCGCCCTCCATAGCAGCGAGTAGCCGAACTTTCCCTTCCATTATCAATCGCAGCCACATTCACACAAGCAGCTCCAACCCGACATCCCACTCGCCACGTCCATTCCACTCAAGCATACAACCTCCCACTAACCGTGCCACCTTGCCCGCCACAAGACAGCCGCACCCATCTCCTTGCTCCAACTCACTGCCACTCGCTCCAACTTTCCTCCCTTCCGTTTGTCGTTTCATATTGCTCCATGTCATCCTTACAGCCCTACTTTCCATCCACATAGCTGTACCGAGCCATGGCCTAGTCGAACTGCCACCTAACCCAGCCTCAGCCTCCACCATGTCAACCCCAGACAGCCTTTTCCGATCACCCTCTCAGGCAAGCTTTCCACCTCTTTTATTATATGATCTGTTATATAATATGTTTAAAGTGTTATATAATATGTTTACAGATATATATATATATATAATATGTTTAAAGTATTTACTTAAATTTATGTTAATATTGTTAAAATAGATTTTTTTGTAATAGCTTTAATATATATATATATACATATATTATGTTTAAATGTTCATTTGACAATTTTTAAAAGAAATGGATGGGTTTTATAAATATTGATTTTATATAAGTGTATATATTATATATATATATTGTTTTCATCGAATTCGAATTCATGTTTTCTAGCTTGTTGCAGCCATCTTTTGCTTGCCGCATGTCCGCACGCACTAGTTCGTGTCCGTATCCGCGGATCGTCGCATCTTGTCCTTGTCATTTCTCTAGCCTCGAAAGGTGAGCAATCACTCACGATTAACATTCTTATGTTTAGTAAATTGATTTCATATGAAATGACGATTTAAATATGTTGTTAAAATTGAATTCATTAGTAATTTGATTCGTTGAATATGTTATGTTAATATTTAAAATTGTTCGCCTTTGTAATTGACATATGACTCCATAACCATGTTGTGTATGTGTGTGTGTATATATATATATATATTATATATAAATTGTTAATTATCATCCATGCTGTAATTGATATGTTATGCTATTTTATATTATTTTTCTATTGTTCTCACTCTGCAAGTTCCCTGTTAGTTTAGAATCCCTATGGATTGAAATGATACATACCCGAACGATATTGTAGATTAGGGAAAATCGTTATGGGTTGAAATGATAACTCAAATGATTTTATTGATTTTTGAAATTTTGGGATTGCGGGTTGAAATGATATATACCTGTAAATATTAAATTATTGCGGATTGAAATGATAAATATCTGTATCACTTGACCATAGGATAGAGAATTATATACGGACATCATTGGTCTATTTTTGAAAAATGATTTCCAAAATTTTGAAAGGAAATATATGGGTTTTAAAAAAGTTGATTTTTAAAAGATAATATAAAGGTTTTATTTTAAATTTTAATATGTGTATAAATTTAGATTTTAAATTATATGTTTTGGAAATTTTAAAAATTATAAGTTAAAGTTTAAAATGTAAATTATAAATTTTTACTTATAATTTTATTCTTTTTAAATATATAAAATAAGATTTAAAATAGATTTAATAATAATAAGATTTAATTTAATAACAATTAATATCATAAAATTTATTGAGAATTTATTTTAACTAATATATATATATATATATAATATGTTTTTAAGTATTTATTTAAATTTATATTCATATTTTGAAAATAGATTTTGTAATAACTTTAATAAATTAAGGTTGGAAGGATAAATTAAAATTGATTTGTAAATTTAATTTGTTAAGAATTGGATTTAAATAAGAATTGATTTGAACTTATTGATATTGAGATTTTAAAGATATGAAATTTATAATTTGATAACGGGATTTTGATTAAAGATGATTAGATGAATAATTTCGAATTTAAGTAAATTGAAATTGAATATTTAGTTTTGATTTAAATGTGTAATTTGAGATTTTATTTAAATACTTATAAAAGTGATTACGTGAATGTTTTATAACTAAATACAATTGAAGTTAGATATTTAATTTTTGATTTTACTTAAATTGGTAATTTGAGATTTTATTTAAATGTTATTAAAAGTGATTAAGTGAATATTTCAAATTTAAATAAAATTAAAGTTTAATTTTGGAATATAAATGAAATTTATCAAATTGAGTTATTGTAAATTGTTTGAATATTTAAACTTTGAAGCCTATTGGATTGGAAGTGGTTTAATTTGAAATCGATATAAATTAAATATGGTTTAATGAGAATGTGAATTGATTTGTGAAATTGGAAGAAACAATTCTAACTTAAAACTATTTTTGAAATATATTTTTTAATATATAAATTATTTTAATATATAAACTATTTTTAATTTATAAACTATTTTAATCTATAAACTATTTTTAAGTTATAACTATTTCAATATATATATATAAACTATTTTCAATATTTAAACTGTTTAATATGGAACTGTTATGATTTAGATTTAAATGGTTTAAATGCGAATATTTTGATATGAAGGTTTAAACTATTTTGTGGTTATGATTTTAGAAGCGAATAAGATTTCGAAAGTGAATATGATTTTGAAAGTGATATGATTTCTAAGTGATATGACTTTGAAATGAATATGATATTTTGATAATGAACTGTTTGAAATATAAAATGACCACGGTGTGAAATAGGCGTTTGGTTGTCAAAGAGACCGGGATCAGATATTGTCATATTCTCTATCAATACCGAAAACCACTTTAACAACTGTGCACGTGGTGGAGATTCTAGAACGAAGTAGGATGGTTTGGCGAACGATTCTATATGAGGTATTAATGCAGCCCTAACTCCCGCGAGTCAGCTTAATGTGACTAAAACATGAGCCACGCCGGGCCAAGTGAGGTCGCACCTCCGATCAAGCATGCTTCTTCGATACCACTCTATTACTTTGTGATTTTATTGGGTGCGCCTTTGATTATGGGAGTGTGTTTCGAGGTGGGCGGTAGTAGCTGCTATGCGTTACCACCAGTCCAGATCCGCAAAACGGTAGAATCCTACCCTGGACATTGCCTCGCGTGCCTTGTTACATGTCTTATCGCACCCTCTATGAGTTTGTTTTGTACCGTACCTATGGAGTGCTCCCTGAGTATCCCACCGGTTTGGTGGAGCTTACAATATCTGTATAGACTACGGGAATATATAAAATGTGTTAAAGGGGATATGGGTAACGCCTTAACGCTATTTTAATATTTTACTTTACTATAGACATTATCTATGTAGCGTATTGTACTATGTATGTAGATAGTTTATTGGATCCTTAAAGGATAGGAATCCCAAACATCCTTTAAGTTATTTGTATTTCAGTTGACATTTCACTTGATTTGATTTACTGGTATAAGAATGTTAATCCTGACTCGAGTGTTTTTTGTGTTGCTTTATGCTCAGGTCAGACTGAGTGTCACAGCATTTGAGACTCACCTTTGGAGCTTGGAGCTTTGCTTGAAGATCCATCTCTATCTATTCAGCTTCTATTATTCCAGTTGTTCAAGTTTTTCATATTCAGACTTGTTATTTGCTTTGTATTTGAGACTCCTATGTACTTGGGATTTTCTTTTAAACTCTGATGTTCTGTAGTAGCTTCATGAACTACTATTTATCTATTCCGCTGCTTATTATTTTATTACTCTATGTCTGTGATTCTGTGATTGATTTATTTACCGTATATGCTAAGTTTTGCCAAATATAAATTAACAATCTGTTGTTTTGAGCAATTCAAGTCTGATATGTATGGATGATTATCGATTTGAATGGTATGAAATGCCAGGTCGTTACACCATTCCTAGTAGTCCTATTTTACATTTATATTCAATGGTATCCTGTTGATTATATTGCTATATATACTTGTTGCTTGATGTAATTGTGGGTGCCAATGATTGTCTCTAATAATTTCTGTTGTTGTTGCTTTTGCATATCCTATGAGAATGAGACTATTACATTCCCATTTGTTAATTAGTGTTTCATCACTTATCTAGGGATCAAATAATAAACTAGTTGTAGGACCATAAAATATCTTATTATTAATTGCTTTGTTGGACCTCTATGCTTTAATATATGCCTACATGCATTTGATTAATCATACTTTACTATTACATTCTATACATTTTATTACTTTAAATATTTGTTTTCCCCATCTTGCATGTTATGATTCAGAACTTGTTAAACTCCATATTAGTTTGAGATGACATCCTCTATGTAGATCATTGAAGTTTCTGAACCCCATGCCACATTCTTTCTTTGGTTTACATAATTTTTCCTAAGCTAATTTGTGATATCTCCTTTCCATATGAAATTAACATATAATCTCTCTATCTTTTTAATTAAAGTTGTTGGTATATGATGTGTTTGCATCTAATATAATATGGTTCCATATATGACAATCATTATTAGTTCCACTTTGCCTGCAATTAATAAAAGCTTGCTTGACCAAGTTTCAATTTTCTATTTTATTCTCTCAATCATAACATTACACTTGTTGTCTTTTATTTGATTTACAGATAGATAGTGGTAACGCTATGTACTTTATAGGTAGAGACCCTTCCTTAACTTGTAAGTATTCTAGTACTCCTTTACCGTTGCAATGCTTATTGAAATCCACTTTACTTTTTCAATGATTTGTTGTCTGCATACTTATGCAACAACTCAAAGGTTTCTTCAAGAGACACATCATTAGACTTATCAGCTTTTATAATCATTAAATCATATGCATATATTAAATGAGTAATACATGATTTTATCCTATTAATTGGAGTAATGTTCTTTTTAGTCTCTCAAATCTCCACAAGAATAGTGAAAAATTCTATTGCTATCCTTAATAAGTAAGGAGACACATGATCTCATTGTCTAGGACCCCAATTATTACTCTTTTATAAACCCTACTGGTTTCCACTATATCATTATAGAAAAGTTGCAATATTTATACATTCAAATACAAGGTCATAATACTTTATAGGAAAACCCATGCGTTGCATCATATGATGTATAAATTTTCTATTAACATTTCTATAAGCTTTTTGCAAATCGATTTAAATACCCATACTATTAACTATTTTACTATTAAAATTTCTTACCATTTCATCTCCTAACAACAAGTTTTTATATATCAATCTTCCATGAATAAAATCATTCTGATTTTCTAATATAGCATATGTAAGAATTTTTTCCATCATATTACTGTTAACCAGAAAAATGGATCAACACCCTGGATTAAGTGTGAAAGCACTAGTGTAAATAATCAGCAGCACAAATCTCAGATAAACAACAAATAAACATGAGAAGTAAGAAAAGAGGCACAAGATTTTTATAGTGGTTCGACTGACTCTAACCTACGTCCACTTTAATCAATCTTTATTATGATTATACTAGTTGAATCTCTCTGGATATCAAATAGTTAGTTCCTAGATCTAAGTTACAATGAGTTAGAATAAGTCACAAGTACAAGGGATGACTGGAGAATCACAGTAACCCCTTTAATGAATATTATGAGGGAGAAGAAAGTTGAAGAAGCGAAGGAATTCCAGTAGAGTAATGGCAGCTCTCTCTCTCTCTAGAAAAGATCCATCTCTAGTTGAAGGTAGGTGAGTATTTATATGAGAATTCAGTGAGTGTTGGGCCAGAAGCCCAAGTGCAGAAGAGTCCGGTTGTTATGCCAAGTCATCACCAAAAATCTCAAATCAATCTGAGTTATTTCTATGGATCGCCAACTATCCATAGGGGATGGATCGCTAGCTATCCATCAAATTAGCATATTTTTCTCCCAGAAGCCTTTACTTAGTGCTACGAAGGAGCTCGGAAAGTTTGATGGTGATCCGACCTATCTTGATGGATCGCTAGCTATCCATAGGGGATGGATCGCTAGCTATCCATCCACTTAGCATATTTTTGAGCGATCTTTGTTTGGTTATCTTCCTATCTTCTATTTAAGTGCCTTGTCCAAATATCAAGTCGTTTGGAGTTAGTTTGATCATCTGTCTTCATAGGTCATCTAGTCTAGAAGAATCATCCATAAATCACTTAAATCTTAACGAAATCTAACGAAACTTTGGCAAAATTCTCCAGAGAGTGTTAGAGACCCACCATAAAAATTGGAGATGGTGGGGCCCACTCTAAATGGGACGCTAGCGATCCATCTAGATGGATCGCTATAGATCCATCAAATCAACTCAAAATGCTCTCTTTTTTTTCAAACCTTCTTCTATGCCCACTAAATGTTCTCCCAAAATTTCAAGTCAATCCGACTTCGTAGGAGTTCTATAGGTACATTTTAAGTTAGCTGCTTTTGGTCAAATAGCTTGAATCTGGTGAGTCTTCACTTCTCGAGCTAGATTGTTTGACATGATATGAAACTTGGCAAGTGTCTCAGTGGAACATATTAGATCATGATGCAGGAGGATTGGAGGATCCACGAGCAAGATTTATGGATCGTTAGCGATCCATAGGCGATGGATCGCTAGCGATCCATCGCCTTAGCTTGTTTTAGCGTTTTTCTTCTTTGGTCTTTCTCTTCTTTTCCTTCTAGTCTTCTTGGTCGATCCTTGAGATATTTTGACTTTTTTAGATGTTCTAGTTCCCTTTGAATTCTATTAGGTTAAAAACCCTATTAACACTTACCCCCAAAGTATGCCTTTTGGATGAAAGGTGTGCATTGCTCCAGAACAGTAACAAGTCTTTGATTGTTGAGCTTTCCACCGGCTCTAGCCTTGGAAAACCGTCCAGTTCCTTTGGATTCTTTGGTCAATTACAAGTTACCACAAACTTGTTATATCCTAGGACTCTAACTCTACTTAGGTGTAATCTATACATCACAATCATTCTGATTACATTCGGATCTATTACATTACATTAAATCACATGATTCCAATTACATCACATATATCCATTTACATCACAGATCTCTAATTGTCCCATGTTCATTCGGGATTTACATCACTATCAATTTTTGCTTCTCATTCAGAGTTGTTACATCATATATCAAAATCACATTATTGTTAGTCCTTGAGATGATGGTTTTGATGACAACAACCTTAGAATAGATTATAAAATATAAATACTAACATTACAAGTTTAGATATATATGTATTTGCAGGATCTAACCATGCAGGTATCAAGAATGAAGACTTTACAGTATAGAGATTCAAGATACAGAGATAGAAGACTCATGAGTATCAAGATTATCAAGAGTTCAAGGTTAAGTTTGTTTTATTAGGAATATTTGTTAAAACTCGTAGAAAAGCACTGGCATCTTAATATCCAATTTATTCGTGGAATGGAATCCACTTCGAGCCCGTTAAAGGGATGGAACCCTAAGTAGGATGGAACCTACGAAAATCTAGTGGGACATTGTATTGTATCCACTAATTTTAATTCAAATGATTTTAAAAAATTATCTTGTTTTCAAAATGATTTCAAAACTTTTCTTTTAAAAGATTCAAAACTCTCTATCCTAATTTTAAATAATTTTAGCCTCAAAACATCTTTAATTTCAAAATCAAAATACTCCTGTTTTTAAATGTCTTTTCAAATAATATATTTAACTTTTAATATTTATAATTAGATTTAAATATAAAATTATAGTTAAATTATGTATTTATTGTTCTTTATATTTACTTATGAATTTCAACTATATTCAAGTATATTTATAAAGTTTTAAATAGTTTTTATATAAGATAAATATTGTTTTTATATAAATTCAAATTATCATTTTTGGCTGAGGGATGTCGACATGCCCCTAGGTAGTATGTCGACATAGTGACAGTTGAAGTTCAAATTCAAATTTCAAAAGAAGTGTCTATTCGCCATAACTCTTCATGAATGGTCATGGCTGTTGGTTTTCTATAAATGGGGGTCAATTTCAACGAATTTTCAATCATATTTTTCTAGTTTTCACTCCTCTTCATCTTCCACATTTCTTATTACAAAATCATACCATTACTCTGCCGAAATCAACATCGAATCATACTCGATTACTTCTAGTTTGATTCTACATCACTATCTCTACAAGGTTCTCAGTGCTATTCAGAGTTATAGACTTCTTTGTAATATATTAGCGAGAAAAGGTGTGATTGTAGCCTTTGAAATCAATCAAGCGAGAAAAGGTGTGATTGTAGCCTTGGAAATCAATTGGGTGAACTTGTTGCCCCGGAAATCAAGTATCCCTACCCAGAGGATTGGTATTCTGGAGGGTGTACCTCGTAGCCTTGAAATCGAGGGTTGTAATTGTTGAATTGCTTTTAAAAGGAAATCCGTACTTAGTTGTGCGGGACTGGATGTAGGGTAACTCCGAACCAGTATAAAATCCGGTGTGTTATTTCCTTTATTGCTTTTACTTTATATTTGCATCTGTGTTTGATTTTGTATTCATATCTGTGTCTAATTAGTGTATACATTGTTAATAAAGTTAGATAAACTCAAAAAGATTAACAAATTTCTTAAAACACTATTCACCCCCTATCTAGTGTTAATTCTAGCCTTAAGATCCTTAATCCGCATTTCTCACATTTGGTATCAGAGCTTTGTTTTCAAAAGTTTCATTATCTGAATTTTGAAAATTTCAAAATGGCTACTAACACTAGTGTTGCTATTACCTCCAACACTAGTTCATTTGTAGAAGGTCAGTCTATTGCCAGACCACCACTTTTTAATGGCAGTAACTATGCATATTGGGCATGTAGGATGAGAATATATTTACAATCTGTAGGATTAGATACTTGGAATATCACACAAACTGAATATTCTGAACCCACAACTAATTTTGCACAGTGGACCACTGAGCAAAAGACTGTTGCACAAAATAACTCTAAGGCAATGAATATTCTGTTTTGTTCACTTGAAAGAAATGAATTTAATAGAGTGTCAGTTTGTAAGTCTGCATATGAAATATGGAAATCTTTGCAAGTAACTCACGAAGGAACAAGCAAAGTTAAACAGACCAAAATTTCCATGCTCACAAATCAGTTTCAGTTATTTAAAATGAATACTAATGAGTCTATTTCAGATATGTATAGTCGATTTCAAGATATTGTGCATTCTTTAATATCTTTGGGAAAGGAATTTTCGGAAGAAGACCAAGTCAGAAAAAATTTAAATTCTCTCACTCCAGAATGGGATCAAAAGACACTTGCAATTGAAGAGGCAAATGACATCAGTACTTTAAAGATAGAAGAATTGATTGGAAATCTAATGTCGTTTGAAGTTCAAATGATCGGGAGAAGAGAAAGCAAAGCATCAGAAAAGAAATTAATGGCATTCAATGCATTGACCGATGGATCAGACTCAAACAGTGACAATGATGAAGAGATAGCATTTATGACCAGAAATTTTAGGAAATTTCTGAAGTACAGAAAATTGAATAGTTCCAAGAGAAACAACTTTAAGAATTCCGGTAATCAGACTACAGTACCAAAATTTATCAAATGCTTCAATTGTGACGAACCAGGTCATATCAAAAAGAACTGTCCGTATCCAGAAAGGCAGAATCCTCCTATGAACAATGAACCAGCAAAGAAACGGAAGCATGCATTTACTGCTACTCTAGATGACTCAGACTCGTCCTCAAGTGATGATGATCAGAAGATGGATAACTCGAATTTGTGTTTCACTGCAGTTCACGACTCCGACGAGTTCAAAGAAACGGACTCAGAAAAAGGTACACGTTTACAATATAATTAGTTAAAATTACTTGCATAGAATTAGTTGCTTGATTGTTTGATTGATTGATTTTGAATTGATATGTTGTTTGAATTTTAAAATTTATTTTCTATTTTTACTATTATTTTATTATTATTTTTATTATTTTTGACACATTTTGAAATATATTATAAGTAAAATAATATTTCAGAAATATAGACATTAATAATAATATTTATATATATGTATATTAGATATCTTAGGAAAATCATATCATGAAAATTCACAGGCACATGTCGACATGGCCCCTACCACGATGTCGACATGCTACCTGAATTTGAATTTCAAATTTTGAATTCAAATGTTTGAATTTCCCTCCACCTTTTCACTTCATTTATTTCTCTGAAAAGATACCTTTTGACCAGAGAATATGTCCTTTGAAAGTCTATTTATCCACTATCTTTTATCATATCTTTTCACTTTCATTTTCAAATTCAAACTCTCTCTTCATATCTTCAAGCACTCTACTCTCTACTCTAATGGCTTCTTCAAGTAACCCCTCAACCATGAGAATTTCCAGAAAAATCAAAGAGCAATTATTCAATGATCCGAAGGCAATTAAAGCATACATCAATTATGCTAATTATGCCAAAGTCCATCCCGGAAAATTTGCTATTTTTTCAAGATTTTTCTTCTTATGAAATTGATTCTCTTTTTGCAAACAATGGTGTTTTAAGTCTTATTGACTCTTCTCAAATCGATTTTGTTTGCTATCCTAATCTTGTCAAAATCTTTTATGCTAATCTAAACAGTGCTTTTTATAATGGAAATGAGAATGAGATTTGGAGTAGTGTCAAAGGGACTCAAATTGTTTTGAATTGTGATCTCTTGGGTACCATTCTTAATTGCAAAAGCACAGGAATGGATCTTTCTAGTTTTAAAATCGATGAACATGATCGTGAGACATTTCATCATATTTTTGAAGGAGATGAAAACTTTGAATTTAAAAACCGAAACTTTCGTCCTAAAGCAAGGATTGTCAATCTTCTTTTACAACATACTTTGACCCCAAGATCGGGTAATTTTAACAATCCTACCTCAAAAGTGTGCAAAGCACTTTTTGGTATTTTCGGAAATTATGACATCAATTGGGCGCAAGTTATTTTGGATGAACTTCGTCCTAAAAATTTTGAAATGGGAGAAAACACTTTATATCATGGAATATACCTTACTCTGATTTTTAACTATTTTGGAGTGGATTTCAAAGGTGAAGAATTTGTCTCTAGAAAAGTTTTTAATATCTCAAACATTTCTCTCATTAAAATCCCATATGTTTTTCAACCTTATGAGACTCTTACCGAAAAGGAAGAGCATTTGGCTCATGAAGAAATGGAAGAGGAAGAAGAAGAAGAAAGGGATGAAATGGAAATAGAAGAAGAAGAAGAAGGTGAAACATCCTTAGAAAGTATTGAATACCCTTCCAATCCATCCAACAAAACCCTTCTCAAAAACAAAAAGATAATTGTGGAGAATCAACGGATTTTAAAACGATCCGTTAGTAAGAAGTTGGATAACATGTCTTCGAAGATGAACAAGTTCTTTTCAAAAGTCAACAAGAAACTTGGACTATCTTCATCATCTTCATCTTCTAACTAGTTTTATCTTTTAGTATCTTATTGTATTTGTCTTAGTTTGTTTCGAATGTTCGTGTAGTTCCTTATGTTTAATCATTGTATTATCCAATTATGCAATGAAATTGAATTTCCTTCCTGTCATCTAGCTTATTTTATATCTAGAATAAATGTTAATATATTATAGAAATATATATACATCATTATTCATAAGATAAAATTATCATCAATTTTCACTAAAGTATGTCGACATACCCCCCTTGACCATGTCGACATGTACTGGTCAGAAGTGACTATTGATTTTGAATTTGAAATTTGAATAACTACCAAATGTCTATTCATTTCAAACGAATTTCTACACCTATATATACCTTTGTCTTCCAGAAATCTTCACTGAAATTTATTTCTCATTATCTATATCCTTCATTTCTTTCTCTAATTCAATTATGGCTAATCCTATTCATAACCTATCTGAAAATCTTGAAGAAACACTCAATTCATTCAAGAATATTCTCTCTATCATCCTCCGTAATCAGCGTCACTTAGAATTAAGTCAAATGCAGATGATCAAGGAACAAGAGAGACACTTCGATGCAATTCGATGGATGATCTCCTCCCTGCACAAGGATGATAACGAAGCACATCCTCCCATTTCTCTATTTGTTGATAATGAAAATTGGGATGCCATCAAACAAGACCCTATCTTTGGAGAAGAAGGATGGGTTGATGTTCCTCGTAACGTTTAATTTTCTTTCCTTGATTGATTTGTTTGAATTAATTTGTTTGATTTGATTTGGTTTGGATTGATACTTTGTGTGGATTGATTTCATTTGGTTTGAAGTTTGCTGTGTGAAACATGTATATATATACATTAAAATGAATATAGTCTTTAGTTAAGTTATTATGCTCATAAGTATCATTATTTCTTAATCTATATATTATATATTCCGTTGTATAGTTTATCAATGCAGGTACTAAAGTCCAAGAGTAAGGGGGAGTAAATTTTTGTTGATGACAACGGGGGAGAAGTATAAAATAGGGTAGTTAGGCATAGATTAAGGGGGAGTTGTTAGTTTTAGGGGGAGTTATTAGGATAGAAGGAATATTTTATAAACAAAGGTTGTCATCATCAAAAATGGGGAGATTGTTAGTCCTTGAGATGATGGTTTTGATGACAACAACCTTAGAATAGATTATAAAATATAAATACTAACATTACAAGTTTAGATATATATGTATTTGCAGGATCTAACCATGCAGGTATCAAGAATGAAGACTGTACAGTATAGAGATTCAAGATACAGAGATAGAAGACTCATGAGTATCAAGATTATCAAGAGTTCAAGGTTAAGTTTGTTTTATTAGGAATATTTGTTAAAACTCGTAGAAAAGCACTGGCATCTTAATATCCAATTTATTCGTGGAATGGAATCCACTTCGAGCCCGTTAAAGGGATGGAACCCTAAGTAGGATGGAACCTATGAAAATCTAGTGGGACATTGTTTTGTATCCACTAATTTTAATTCAAACGATTTTACAAAATTATCTTGTTTTCAAAATGATTTCAAAACTTTCCTTTTAAAAGATTCAAAACTCTCTATCCTGATTTTAAATAATTTTAGCCTCAAAACACCTTTAATTTCAAAGTCAAAATACTCCTGTTTTTAAATGTCTTTTCAAATAATATATTTAACTTTTAATATTTATAATTAGATTTAAATATAAAATTATAGTTAAATTATGTATTTATTGTTCTTTATATTTACTTATGAATTTCAACTATATTCAAGTATATTTATAAAGTTTTAAATAGTTTTTATATAAGATAAATATTGTTTTTATAGAAATTCAAATTATCATTTTTGGCTGAGGGATGTCGACATGCCCCTAGGTAGTATGTCGACATAGTGACAGTTGAAGTTCAAATTCAAATTTCAAAAGAAGTGTCTATTCGCCATAACTCTTCATGAATGGTCATGGCTGTTGGTTTTCTATAAATAAGGGTCAGTTTCAACGAATTTTCAATCATATTTTTCTGATTTTCACTCCTCTTCATCTTCCACATTTCTTATTACAAAATCATACCATTACTCTGCCGAAATCAACATCGAATCATACTCGATTACTTCTAGTTTGATTCTACATCACTATCTCTACAAGGTTCTCAGTGCTATTCAGAGTTATAGACGTCTTTGTAATATATTAGCGAGAAAAGGTGTGATTGTAGCCTTTGAAATCAATCAAGCGAGAAAAGGTGTGATTGTAGCCTTGGAAATCAATTGGGTGAACTTGTTGCCCCGGAAATCAAGTATCCCTAACCAGAGGATTGGTATTCTGAAGGGTGTACCTCGTAGCCTTGAAATCGAGGGTTGTAATTGTTGAATTGCTTTTGAAAGGAAATTCGTACTTAGTTGTGCGAGACTGGATGTAGGGTAACTCCGAACTAGTATAAAATCCGGTGTGTTCTTTCCTTTATTGCTTTTACTTTATATTTGCATCTGTGTTTGATTCTGTGTTCATATCTATGTCTAATTAGTGTATACATTGTTAATAAAGTTAGATAAACTCAAAAAGATTAACAAAATTCTTAAAACACTATTCACCCCCCCTCTAGTGTTAATTCTAGCCTTAAGATCCTTAATCCGCATTTCTCACAATTATATACCAAAATCACATCATATATCAAAATCACATCATATATCAAAATCGTATCATATATCGAAATCATCATGTGTTCATCTAAGGTTTATCAATTTTATTATGTTTATAAAGCATTCAAATCCTTTTATTAAATCAAATCTATTTTAAGGCTCGATCTCTCCCGATCGTTTAAGTTTAATGCGTGATCTCTCCGGATCGTTTAATGTTTAGTTTAATGCGCGATCTCTTCGGATCATTTAATGTTTTGTCTAATGTGCAATATCTCTGGATTGTTTAATGTTTTGTCTAATGTACGATCTCTCCAGATTGTTTAATGTTTTAAGTTAAGGGGACGGTCTCTTCGGATCGTTTGTTTGTTAAGTTAAGGGGGTGATCTCTCCGGATCATTTGTTTATTAAGTTAAGGGGATTAAGCAAGCCCATCCGCTCATTATCCGGTGATGGAACTTACTTCTTGCACTTCGGTCCCATCTATCCAGTCAGGACTCTATGGCATTCAATATCGTACAAATCCATCCACTCGCTCTCCGGCAAGGGGACCAACACCTTGCATTCTGGTCCCGTCTCTCCAGTCGGGACACTATGGCGTTCAAAATCAGTTATCACATTAAATATGGATTTTACAAAATTCAAATTTCAAATCAAAGCAAACAACCAGAAATTAAAGAAGCAGAAATCTTGAATGTCTATCCCAAACATCCGACCCAGAGCGTGGCAAGGGACCAATCTTGGTTTTGTGCACGTCCAAGCGGTTTGAGATTATTATCCTAAGCAATTATCCCGGATATCTGACTCAGAGCGCGACTAGAAACATGTGACGCCCCACCTCTATACTCACACTAGCCAAGGACACTACAGGGTAATGCCGTCGACTAGCACGTAGAATAAGGCTGTTAAGGAGCGACCATTTGTGTAATTTCTTTGTGCGAGTACCGATATGTCAAATAATATGACTTGCATTTCATTTCAAGAGGAAATCCAACATATCAAATACAAACTTAAAGCTACTACACAATGGCTATGTGGGCTTCGAAAACAAATATAGAAATAAGCATAACAGATATTCATATCACAAAAGCGGAAACAGATATGAATATAACACATAAAAGTGTACATCAAAATAGTGGTCATACAAGATCCACTACATCACAAAAGAATAGGTACAAGTGCTAAGCAAAAGAATATGTATACATCAAGGAGTCTCTATCTCGAATGTATAAGAACAAAAACTACTAAGCTAAAGTAGTTAGCCAAAAGTCAGAAGCTAGTCCCAGCTAAAAGGTCAAGTAGAAGCACCTGTAACACCTCGGTCTGACCCGAGTATTATTTAAGAAGAGAAATAATAAACGGATCAGTCTAGCTATAAATATCATATAAGATGAGAAAGGATAAGAGATACCACAAAAATGTATGATAACAATAATGCCATACTGTGACAAGTATACATTCGATAACAATAAAAACCATACAATATCTCAAATCTCGTCAAATATCCAAAAAGAATATCACATTCTTAAGTTTATTCACCAAACCCCAAATATTGACAAAACATATCAATGCCAATCGCAAAAATTGGTGAAACACAAATTCCATAAATCAACAATTAGAAATCCAGAAAACACAAAGGGGGAGGCCTATCACAAACGGGAGCATGAAAACTCACCAACACGTGTATCACAAACGGGTCGCTATCCCATAGAGCCGGTGCAACGACGTAGTGCAATAACGGTACGCCCGAGGAACCTGAAACTCAAATGAGCTGGAACAACGACGTAGTGCAATAACGGTACGCCCGATGAACCTGAAACTCAAATAATCCGGAACAACGACGTAGTGCAATAACGGTACGCCCGATGAACCTGAAACTCGAATAATTCGGAACAATGACGTAGTACAATAACGGTACGCCCGATGAACCACTAACCAGACGTCTGGTTGGATTTCCAAACGTCTGGATTTTGCCTCTGCCTTTTTTCTTTTTCCAGGGACCAATTCCAGACGTCTGGATTTTTCAACCAGACGTTTGGATTTTCAACCAGACGTCTGGATTTTCAATTCAGACGTCTGAAATTTCCTACTAGGCAAAAATAAGCCTAGCCCAAAAAGGGCAAAAATCCAAACCGAAAGCGATCGAACGAGCAATGGAGGCTAGGAAATTATGCCAAGCGACAACCCAGCCTTATAGGCTCTTCGATACACCCCAAACAACATGTCCAAACATCCAAGATAGGTCTTTTAAAGATTTTGACTTCAAAATACCAAAATTTGGAAAATTCACCAAATCAATTCAAATCAAAAGAAATTGAACATGAAATAGATGTTAGGAATTCATACCTAACAACAATGAAAACTTTAAACATAGATGTGAGTTTAAGAACTCACCTTTAAACCCAAAACAACAAGTGAGAAGCTTTAAAACAAAGGAAAGATCGACCACTCTTCAACTTCAACTCTAGAAGCTCCAATCTAAGATCATAAGCAAATATTTCCTAAGTTAGGTCATTGGAAATTTCTAAAATTGGAGAGAGATTGAGATGGAGAAGATGAAGAGGATGCTTACCTAAGCTTCTCTTTGATTTATAACTTGAATTTGAATTCCTAAGAGAAACTTGGGCTTAGGAATTTTAATTTCCTCTTCCCACCATTCTTTCTAGGGCTTGAAAGTGTTAGGAAATGATAGAATGAATGAAGAGGAGTTGGAGTGGGAGTTATTAGATAGAGGAGTTGGGTTCACTTGTTGGGTTAGTGGGCTGAAACCCAAACACAAAGCCCTAAATGAAAATATCAAAATTCTAATCAACTCTAAACATATCGATGTTTATACTCAAAAAAGGTCGCAAACGCCATTTTAGACTCAATGGAAGTGGTCTCGAGTCCGGATTCGACCGTTTACAAAAAGTCACGTTTCAGACTTTTAAATTCAACCAACGATGCTATATTTAAATAAATCATTTAAATATATTATCGTAAAAATATGCGGGTTGTTACAGACTCCCCTCCTTAAAGAAATTTCTTCCTCGCAATACTTAAGAAGAAAATAAAAAGTAACAACCATACTAAGGAATAACAACACAAAAGAAGAAATGTTGAAATGAGAAGTTCACCTTAAGGAGCACGAGAGAGTAAGTCCGGATATATTTGCTTAATGAATTCTCTGGATTCCCAAGAGCAATCCTTAGGATTTGTGGACCATTGAACTTTCACAAGCGGAATATCTTTATTACGAAGGCGTTTAACCTCCGTAGCAATGACACGAATAGGATGTTGCTCATAAGTCAAATTAGAAGAAACTTCAATTTCCTCAATGACACAGGGCTCAAGGATAGAATCAGAATCTCTAAGGCATTTTCGTAGTTAAGAGACGTGGAATACGTCATGAATAGCAGAAAATTGAGCCGGTAATAAAAGGCGATAAGCCACGGAACCAATGCGTTCGGTGATGGGAAAGGGGCCAATATATCGAGGTGCTAATTTTCCCGATCGACTGAAACGCACAACACCCTTCATAGGTGAAACACGAATGAACACCAAATCTCCCACAGAAAATTCCAAATTCCTTCTTCGATTATCGGCATAGGATTTTTGTCTATTTTGAGCTTCTTTCATCCTATGACGAATAAGGTCAATCTTTTCTATGGAATCACGAATAAAATCTAGACCTAAATCAGCTTCTCACCGGCTTCAAGCCAACACGAAGGAGATCGGCACGGCCTTCCGTAGAGTGCCTCGAAAGGTGCCATACCAATACTAGATTGGAAGATGTTATTATAAGAAAACTCAACATAAGAAATATGATCTTCCCAACTTCCACCAAAATCAAGAACACATGCACGAAGGAGATCTTCAAGAGTTTGATTCACACGCTCGGTTTGTACATCGGACTGAGGATGATAAGCGGTGCTAAAATTAAGCTTCGTTCCCAAAGCTTTTTGAAGACCCTTCCAAAACACACTAGTAAATAATGGATCATGATCGCTAACAATAGAAGTAGGAACTCCATGCAATTTAACGATTTCTTTAACATAGAGTTTGGCCAAAAGAGGTACGGTCCTGTTGGACCAAACAGGAATAAAATGAGCAGATTTTGTAAGTCTATCTACAATCACATATAAACTGTCATGACCCGAACGAGAACGGGGAAGACCGTCAATAAAGTCCATGGAAATTTGATCCCACTTCCAAACGGGAATGTCCTATGGTTGCAATAACCTACCAGGCCTTTGATGCTCGGCCTTTACGAGTTGGCAAGTCATGCAACGCTTAATGAAGTTAGCAATATCAGATTTCATTCCATCCCAATAATAAAGTCGCTTCATGTCCGCGTACATTTTACTACTACCTAGATGAATGGTAAATTTAGAACGATGAGAATCTTCTAAAATGTCTTTACGAAGATCGGTAATATTTGGCACAATAAGTCTACCAAATTTTCGAATGCCTCCGCGAGCATCAATATCAAAGACTTTCAAACCATCAACCTTATTTTGATCCCTACAACTTTGGCTAAGACGAGCCAATTCGAGATCTTGCTTTTGAGCTTCAAGGATGCGGTCCAAAAGAGAAGGATGAGCCTTAAGGCTACATAAAGCAAGAGATGAACATGAATCGGATTCATGATCTCGAATCTCACAAGTGGATAAAGTCTCGAGATCATTCCATTCAGATATCATCATGGAAACAACCGCTTGTTGCTTACGACTAAGGGCATCGGCAACATGATTCCCCTTTCCGGGAGTATAAAGAATATCAAGATCATAAGATGCAAGGAATTCGAGCCAACGTTGTTGACGCAAATTAAGTTCCTTTTGAGAAAATAAATACTTCAAAGATTTATGATCGGTGTAGAGAACAAATTTTTCTCCCAAAAGATAATGACGCCAAATTCTAAAGGCGAAAACAATAGCCGCGAGCTCTAAATCATGAGTGGCATATCTAGTCTCGGCAGGCTTTAATTGCCTAGAAGCATAAGCGATAACACGTTCCCTTTGCATGAGAACGGCTCCCAAACCAACACTACTAGCATCGGTATAAATAACCAAATCTTGGTTCCCTTCGAGAATCACAAGAATAAGAGCATCGGAAAGGAGTTCTTTTAATTTCTGGAAAGCAGCTTCACATTTGTCTGACCAAATGTACTTAACTCCCTTCTTTGTCAAACTAGTAAGAGGTACGGAAATTTTAGAAAAGTCTTTTATGAACCGACGGTAATAACCTGCCAATCCAAGAAAACTATGGATTTCCATCACACTCTCCGGTCTCTTTCAATTTTGAATCGCTTCAATCTTTGAAGGGTCCACGGAAATTCCAGATTCAGAAATAATATGTCCTAAAAATTTCACACGGGATTGCCAAAAGTGGCATTTAGAAAATTTTGCTTTTAATAGATTACTCCTAAGAGTTTCCAACACAATCCGAAGATGTTTTTCATGCTCTTCCTCGGTTTCAGAATAAAAAGGAATATCATCGATAAAGATGAGAACAAATCGATCGAGGAAGTCTTTGAAAACTCGATTCATAAGGTCAACGAAATAAGCTGGAGCATTCATTAAACCACATGGCATAACAAGCCATTCATAAGATCCATAACGAGTACGGAACGATGTCAAAGGAATATTATCCTCTGCAATACGAAGCTGATGAAAACCGGTTGCTAAGGCTAACTGTGAAAAGTCTCTAGCACCACTAAGTTGATCGAATAGATCATCAATCCGAGGCAAAGGATATTTATTCTTGATGGTGAGATCATTAAGCTTGCGGTAGTCAACGCAAAGCCTAAGTGTACCATCGGATTTCTTCACAAAGATAACTGAAGCTCCCCAAGGAGAGGAACTAGAACGAATAAACTCTTTGGCTTCCAATTCAGATAATTGTTTACGCATCTCCTCATTTTCCTTATTGGACATACGATAAGGAAGACGAGTGATAGGTAGAGCTCCAGGGGATAGATTAATTCTGAACTCAATTTCTCGCTTAGGTGGTAATCCTAAAATGGGCTCAAATATGTCGGGAAATTCACGAACAACGTGAATAATGGAAATGACATCTTCCTCATCATCATTATCGTCATCATGTGGATTTAGAGAATATAAGGATGCCACCGAATTGGAATCTGAATCTTTAAGAACAATAGAAATCCGCTTAACAGATTGAGGATGTCGAAGATAAATAGTCCTCTCGGGACATAGGATGTGGGCTTCATAATGATTAAGCCAATCCATTCCCAAAATCATTCCGAAACCAAGGTAACGCATAACATGCAAATCGGCACGGAAAGCATAATCACATAAAATAATCTCGACATCTTTACAAAGTAAACTGAGTGTTGCGGTTCCACCGACCGGATTCGCAATTCTCAGTGAAGTCATCAAAGTCATAACATTTAAAGAAAAAGTATCAACAAGTTCTTTTGATATAAAAGAGTGGGATGCACTCGTATCAAAAAGAACTCGAATAGGATGATCACGAAACATAATAATGCCATCAAGGATAGAATGAGAAATACCTTGACCAAGAGAAGTGCTATTATGGGCTTGCACAACATTTAGCGTTCCCTCATTTTTGCTTTGAAGCTTGGGACATGAAGATTTAGGATGACCCGAACTTTTGCAATAGCGACAAGTAAGGGGTTTCAGACATTTATTTGCATAATGGTCCTTAGAACCACAATTGTAGCACTCTCCATGACCAGAGGCTGGAGTCTTTGCCACCGAAGTTGCTTGCTTCCCTTTCTTGTTGGGATTAGGGCCTTTGAACTTAATAGGCCTCTTGTTGTTGTTGTTGAAGTTCTGTTTGGCACCCACAACTTCAACATCACTTTCTTTATCGGCCTCTTCAAGTCGAAGAGCGATATCAACATATCAACAAGCTGATCAAAAGAAACTTCTAGTTTCAGAAGTAAAGGCTTTTTGAGGTTCTTATTCAACCCATAGACAAACCTATGATTTTTCTTCAATAGGGTATTAATATACTCGACCCCATATTTAGAGAGAGATTCAAAAGATGCGACATAATCCGTCACAAAAGATTCACCTTGAACAAGGTCAATAAAACATCGGGCCAAAGTTACTTTTTCAGCTTCCGGCACAAACTTTAACTCGAACCTTTCCCGGAATTGCTCCCAAGTAAGATCCGCTTCAATAATTTCCGAAATCAAAAGCTCATACCAATCTAATGCTCTTTCTTGGAGCATGCTAGAAGCCACTTGGACATGATGTAATCCACAAGATTCAAGCGGTAAAAGATGCGATCGCATGTTCTAAGCCAAGCTTGGACTTCGATAACGCTTTCGAAACCCTTGAATGGCCTTTCACCCAAATTGGTATAATCACTGCACAAGCGTGCAAACCCAGATTTAGGATGAGTAAGCTCAGGATTAGGATTGGTTCCAGCAGCTTGGGCATTCTTTACAAGATCCAAAAGCTGTTGAGCAGACATGAATACTCCATCCCGAGGAGTAGCACTGGATTGACCAGTGCTGGGACGACCAAGTCTAACCATTTCTCTTCTTTAAGAAAGAAAGAAAGAAGAGGAAAAAGGTTATTCTCAGAATGAATATCAAACAAACTTGATTGATAAAACAAAGCATCATAAATGAAAATAGGATAGAATGGGTCTTAAGACTCGGATTAAATCCTAAGGCACGATTCCTAAGAGAGACTTAAGACAATGATCCTTGCTAGATTATTCTACATTGTTCCAAAGTTTGGCTCTGATACTAAGCTGTGACGCCCCACCTCTATACTCACACTAGCCAAGGACACTACGGGGTAATGCCGTCGACTAGCACGAAGAATAAGGCTGTTGAGGAGCGACCATCTGTGTAATTTCTTTGTGCGAGTACCGATATGTCAAATAATATGACTTGCATTTCATTTCAAGAGGAAATCCAACATATCAAATACAAACTCAAAGCTACTACACAGTGGCTATGTGAGCTTCGGAAACAAATATAGAAATAAGCATAACAGATATTCATATCACAAAGACGGAAACAGATATGAATATAACACATAAAAGTGTACATCAAAATAGTGGTCATACAAGATCCACTACATCACAAAAGAATAGGTACAAGTGCTAAGCAAAAGAATATGTATACATCAAGGAGTCTCTATCTCGAATGTATAAGAACAAAAACTACTAAGCTAAAGTAGTTAGCCAAAAGTTAGAAGCTAGTCCCAACTAAAAGGTCAAGTGGAAGCACCTGTAACACCTCGGTCTGACCCGAGTATTATTTAAGAAGAGAAATAATAAACGGATCAGTCTAGCTATAAATATCATATAAGATGAGAAAGGATAAGAGATACCACAAAAATGTATGATAACAATAATGCCATACTGTGACAAGTATACATTCGATAACAATAAAAATCATACAATATCTCAAATCTCGTCAAATATCCAAAAAGAATATCACATTCTTAAGTTTATTCACCAAACCCCAAATATTGACAAAACATATCAATGCTAATCACAAAAATTGGTGAAACACAAATTCCAGAAATCAACAATTAGAAATCCAGAAAACACAAAGGGGGAGGCCTATCACAAACGGGAGCATGAAACTCACCAACACGTGTATCACAAACGGGTCGCTATCCCATAGAGCCGGTGCAACGGCGTAGTGCAATAACGGTACGCCCGAGGAACCTGAAACTCAAATGAGCCGGAACAATGACGTAGTGAAATAACGGTACGCCCGATGAACCTGAAACTCAAATAATCCGGAACAACGACATAGTGCAATAACAGTACACCCGATGAACCTGAAACTTGAATAATTCGGAACAACGACGTAGTACAATAACGGTACGCCCGATGAATCGAACTCCATAAAACCCATAGGTCGCTAGCCTATAAAAATAAGACGAAGCTCAATAGAACGGGGGTACAGTTCCCCACGCGGACAAAGAAACATCGCATATCGCTAGTCTAAACCATAAAATGATCATCATTGATCAACAAGAAGCGTAAATTACACTAAGCTAGTAAATAAATGAGTTTAGCTTCATATCCCATAACCACTGGCTTAACTTAAATATTTACGAACAAATTATAGATTTCCACTCGAAAATTGTCACAAGATTTCAATCGAACAAGTCTAAAAATTAATTGACAAAGTAAACGGAAGCATGTCACTTTTTTTGCTAAGTCGTTTAATTGGATTTCTCGTACGAATGAGATAAAGGTTTGTATATACTAATAGATTGGAAAACGGTTTTAAAACGAGCTTTGTATTTAAAAGTAATGTTGAAATCATTTTTGTGAAAGAGTTTGAGTATTTACTACTAGTATAGAAACCTTTGTATTTAAAAGTGATAAATCACAGAAATGATTGTAAAAAATCTATCACCAAAAATTCACATTCGACGACGTGAATTCAAACCATAAATCGATATCATATCCCAATCAAATGGATATTCCCAAAAATCCATAAATGAAGTCATCAAAGTCGATAATAATTGACAACAACTAACCGGATCAACAAAAATCGATAAAATTTGGAAATCCACTCAAAAACAGCCAAAATAGGCAAAATTGAACAGTTCCAGACATCTGAAATTACCAACCAGACGTCTGAACCACTAACTAGACGTCTGGTTGGATATCCAGACGTCTTGATTTTGCCTCTGCCTTTTTTCTTTTTCCAGGGACCAATTCCAGACGTTTGGATTTTCAACCAGACGTCTGGATTTTCAATCTAGACATCTAAAATTTCCTGCTAGGCAAAAATCATTTTAGCCCAAAAAGAGCAAAAATCCAAACCAGAAGCGATCGAACGAGCGATGGAGGCTAGGGAATTATGCCAAGCGACAACCTAGCCTTATAGGCTCTTCGATACACCCCAAACAACATGTCCAAACATCCAAGATAGGATTTTTAAAGATTTTGACTTCAAAACACCAAAATTTGGAAAATTCACCAAATCAATTCAAATCAAAAGCAACTGAACATGAAATAGATGTTAGGAATTCATACCTAACAACAATGAAAACTATAGACATAGATGTGAGTTCAAGAACTCACCTTTAAACCCAAAACAACAAGTGAGAAGCTTTAAAACAAATGAAAGATCAACCACTCTTCAACTTCAACTCTAGAAGCTCCAATCTAAGATCATAAGAAAATATTTCCTAAGTTAGGTCATTGGAAATTTCTGAAATTGGAGAGAGATTGAGATGGAGAAGATGAAGAGGATGCATACCTAAGCTTCTCTTTGATTTATAACTTGAATTTGAATTCGTAAGAGAAATTAGGGCTTAGGAATTTTAATTTCCTCTTCCCACCATTCTTTCTAGGACTTGAGAGTGTTAGGAAATGATAGAATGAATGAAGAGGAGTTGGAGTGGGAGTTATTAGATAGAGGAGTTGGGTTCACTTGTTGGGTTAGTGAGCTGAAACCCAAACCCAAAGCCCCAAATGTAAATATCAAAATTCTAATCAACTCTAAACATATCAATGTTTATACTCAAAAAGGTCGCAAACGCCATTTTGGACTCAATGGAAGTAGTCTCGAGTCCGGATTCGACCATTTACAAAAAGTCACGTTTCAGACTTTTAAATTCAACCAACGATGCTATATTTAAATAAATTATCGTAAAAATATGCGGGTTGTTACAAAACCAATCTAGGTTTAGCACACGTCTAAGCGGTCTGGGATCATTATTGTTTTTACGGCTAATATACGAAAAGAAAAGTGCAAAAAAGAAACCAAAGCAAAGAGTTGTAGCCGGATCTAATTACGCATCCACCCCAGTTATGGAATTATCTGTCTTGGCCAGATCCCTAGGCATTCCTTGAAGCCTCTGCTGTGGGTGGTGGTTGCTCCGACTATGCTATCGCAGCTATGTTCCTCATGTACTGCGACAGTTGGTTGTTTCAAACCAGTTCTTCTATCAGATCACGAAGGTGTCGGCACTCATTCATTTCATGTCCGCCCAACTCATGGAAGATGCAAAACTTTCTTGATCCTTTTTCTCAATCAGTGGGCTCTCTTCTCAGGGGCTTTCGATAGGGAATTTGCCCCATAGTGTCTAGGTCTATCCTTTCCATAGTTTCAGCCAGCTTGGAGTAGGAAGAGAATTTGGGCTCCCTCCTTTACCGTTTCGGTTTTCTAGAATCATCATCAGCTTCTCTTTTCCATTTGTCTTTTCCAAATCCTGCTTCGAAGGATCCCTTGCAATCCACAGCAAAATTTTTGGCATCTTCAGCTTCATCTTCAGCGTCAGAATCCTCCTGACGTAAATATCTCTCAGCTTCATAGTAAAACTCAACAAGATCCATCAGTGGATCCCTCTTACGTGCAGCCCTGAAGTCGGTCTTGCTCGTGACTCCCAACACTGCTGCCATCAAAATCACTGATGGGTCCGGCCTATCAACCGCAGTTGCCGCTGCATTGAACCTTGTTAAATAACTTCTTAAGGTCTCCCTGGGACTTTGTTTCACATTTTCCAATGTCATCACATTATTCAGTTGTGAGACGTGAACTCGGAATTGTTTTAAAAATCTACCCACTAACTCAGTCCACGTGCTAATGGACCCATTCTCCAGCTGTCTAAATCATATCGCCGCCAAACCCGTTAAGTATAATGGGAAGCACCGCCCCATTACTTCCTCAGAAGCACCCAACACTTCCATATGTTGGATATATCTCATTAGATGAACGGTCTTTCTGTCGTACATTTCCAACGCGGGAAGCTTGAAATCAGGAGGATTTCTCGCATTCCGGATATTAGCAGTAAATGGGTTTCTATTCACATCTTCCAAACCCTGATCTATGGGTCCTCCTCTAACCAACCTTCTTACTAATTCAGCAATTCGATTTTCACCATCCAATGAAGGTCTTCGTCCTAAAGCGATGTTCTGCCCCATGCCTTGGCAAGGGAAATCCGACGCATACTCCACTGGTTACACACTAGTGTTCTGCTCTACTCTCCTAGTCTCATTCTATCATCTACTCCTCCAAGGTAGCCCTGGCACATATTCCTCTACCGGTTGCACTCTAGTATTCAGTTTAGATCCCGTACCACCAGTTCCCGGAGTTTCAACAGTCATTCCATTGTTGGCCCTTTCAATGCCTACTCCAATATTGATCCCATCATCGGTGTTGATTTCCATGTTGACTCTCTTGTTGCCCCCAAGTATCAGTTGCTCTGGGCATGGAGGCAATGTTCCATCTTGTTCTAGTCCAACTCTAGCAGCTCCTGTATTATTTCCTAGTGTCTAAATTCTTGTAGCTACTGTAGTTCCTTGTTATCCCATTCTTTGGAAGAATCCCATCATCATCTCTTATTGCCTAGCCAAGATTCCATCATGCATCTCCTTCATCAGTCTTCCCATTTCTTCTCTAGCTACATAGTTGGATGGTGAGAATTTGAGGAGACTTCCTGACTGCCCCCAGGCTGTGGTTGACTTGCTCCAGTTTTAGATCTAGTGTTAGGTCTCTTCATTTTCCCTCAATCACAGATTCAAACTCCAAGTTTCCGGATCTACCTTTGTTCTCGGTGAAAGCACTAAAATGTTAACCCAAAAAATGGATCAACACTCTAGATTAAGTGTGAAAGCATTAGTGCAGATAATCAGCGGCACAAATCTCAAATAAACAACAAATAAACAACAGAAGTAAGAAAAGAGACACATGATTTTTATAGTGGTTCGGCTGACTCTAGTCTACGTCCACTTTAATCAATCTTTATTACAATTATACTAGTTGAATCTCTCTGGATATCAACTAGTTAGTTCCTAGATCTAAGTTACAATGAGTTAGAATAAGTCATAAGTACAAGGATTGACTTAAGAATCACATTAACCCCCTTGATGACTGTTATGAGGGAGAAGAAAATTGAAGAAGTGAAGGAATTCCAACAGAGTAATGGTAGCTCTCTCTCCGAAAAAGACCCATCTCTAGTTGTAGGTAGGTGAGTATTTATAGAGGAATTTAGTGAATGTTGGGTCAGAAGTCCAAGTGAAGAAGAGTCCGGTTGTTATGCCAAGTCATCACCGAAAATCTCAAATCAATCCGAGTCATTTATATGGATCGCTAGCTATCCACAGGCAATGGATCGCTAGCTGTCCATAGGGGATGGATCACTAGCTATCCATTAACTTAGCATATTTTTCTACCAGAAGCCTTTACTTAGTGCTACGAAGGAGCTCAGAAAGTTTGAGGGAGATCCAACCTATCTTGATGGATCGCTAGCTATCCATAGGTGATGGATCGCTAGCTATCCATCCACTTTGCATATTTTTGAGTGATCTTTATTTGGTTGTCTTTCTATCTTCTATTTAAGTGCCTTATCCAAATATCAAGTTGTTTGGAGTTAGTTTGATCATTCGTCTTCATGGGTCATCTAGTCCAGAAGAATCATCCATAACTCGCTCAAATCTTAACGAAATCGAACAAAACTTTGTAGGAACACTCTAGAGGGTGTTCGAGACCCACCATAAAAATTTGAGGTGGTGGGGCTAACTCTAGATGGATCGCTAGCGATCCATCAAATCAACTCCAAATGCTCTCATTTTTTTGTGAGCCTTCCTCCATGTCTTCTAAATGTTCTTCCAAAATTTCAAGTCAATCCAACTTCGTATAATTTCTATAGGTCCATTTTAAGTTAGTTGTTTTTGGTCAAACAGCTTGAATCTGACGAGTTTTCACTTCTCGAGCTAGATTGTTTGGCATGCTATGAAACTTGGCAAGTGTTTCTAGGGAACATATTAGATCATGATGCAAGAGGACTGGAGGATCCACGAGTAAGCTTTATGGATCGCTAGCAATCCATCGCCTTAGCTTGTTTTAGCATTTTTCTTCTTTAGTCTTTCTCTTCTATTTTCTTTCTGGTCTTCTTGGTCGATCCTTGAGATACTTTGACTTGGTGTAGACGTTCTAGTTCCCTTTGAATTCTATTAGGTTAATAACCCAGTTAACAATTACATACCAATGTAGAAATTACTTTATATATGTAATTACAATAGGATATTAGTCTATAATCACACATGTTTGTTGGATTTTTTTTTTTCGATTAAAGTTATAAATGTGTGGTTTAAACTTTTGAGTATTTTACCACCATGTATAAATTCATTAATCACATTTAGGATTTCTCCTTTCATTTCTCAAAATGTGTTTTATAAACTTTATATTAAACCCATCTGGTCCATGACTCTTATTATCCCCTAAATTAATAATTAAAAATAATAAACTTAATTTCTTCTTCACTACTGAAGCCAACAACACTTCTTTTGAAATTGAATTTAATATTTTCTCACATATTATATAAGGCATTTGTAAATCCCCTTCACTCTTGTTAAAAATATTGCTAATATATTCAATTGCCTATATTTCATTTTTGCTAAATTCATTTATAGGAATTGCTTTATCATCAAAAATATTTCCAATATTATTTATATGCCTTCTTGTACACATTTTAGCATAAAAGAATTTTGTACTCTCATCATCTTGAGTTGGCCAGTCTACTTTAGCTTTTTGTCTCAAGTTATTAACATTAATTTGCATTTCTCTTCCCATGTTAATTTGGTTACCAACAATTTAGAGGCTATATCTCTGTGAGATGGATTTATATCTAAAAGGTCTTGTAATCTCTTTCCTTCATCTCTCAAGTTCATTATAACATTTGTTTGTCATACTTTATTTTTATTCCATTGTTTTAATTTGTTCTCTCTATGTTTTAAGAACATACTTTATATTGGCTTGTCCCTTGACATGTGAACAACATACATTTCTTCATTGCTTTCTTACATTCTTTATTGCTTACCTATCCACTAACAAATCCTAAAGGTGTATTATTTTTATTATCTTCTCCACATTCTAGATTAATTTAAATAGGGATATGATCACTAGTATTTTGTTCTATATTACTACATGTAAACTTTGGAAATGTATTTATAAATTCTTTATTTATCAATACCCTGATCTCCATGTATATTTATTCCCCTTTATGTTTGGTTCTATTAAACCTATTTCAAATAAAACCTTATTGATTTTTTCATTTTTTTTATGGAATTGGGTTGTCTCCACTTTTTTTAATGGGTTTAGTCTTGTATTAAAATCATCCATTATTACCTATGGATATTTACATGTGGTATTAATTTTCTTTAACTTAACCCATAAACTATTTCTTTCAGTTTCAAAATTGTTTGCATATATACTGGTAACTTGAATTTTTAATCCTCCATTATTATAAAAATTACAACTAATATATTGATAATTATATTCAAATTTTCTGTATTCCAACAATCTGAATCTCATGTAGCATTATTCTTCATTTACTCCCACATATATTATTATTAATACCTTTCAAATTTGTTGGTAATTTTTGAGAAAATACTTCACCATTCCTATCATTCAATTTATTTTCTAATATGGCCACTATTACCCCGCTATACCTCGCTATTTTCCATAGCGGATTCCCTCCACTACGATTTTCCCAAATAGTCTTAAATATAGCCTTTCTGCTTTAAGCCCCATTATTTCCGTTATATCATGTTATTCCGACTATATTTTGCTATTCTGCTATATTTTTTTAAAAGAAATGAGCTAAAAAATTCCATTTATACATTATACAAATTCTAAAATTAATTTTTTTTATTGAATTTTTAACATGTTTTCAGAAACAAAAATACTCTAATATTCTATTAAATTTAATCCTGACAAATAACAGTTTACGTTTATTTACAATATATTTACACATGTTTTTATTTAAAATTAAATATGTATTAATTGTAGTTAAATTGAATGTTAAATTTTCATTTAATTATCGTTTATATATTTGTAAAAACATTAAGTATGAGTTTTATATGCAATTTTAGACTCATTCACTATATCCTCACACATCTCCGCTATAACTTTTTGCACATTCGCCGCATTGAATCTGCTGATTGCTTTAATTGTATAGTTGCATACATATCTTTCCTCACTATATTATACATTTATGTTTGCTTAAATGGAGCATTCATTCCTTATATTCCATGCAATTATTGATATAATGAAATAAAGGATAAAAAAGCATTTTTGTTTTGTTCTGACTTAGGGTTGAGTGTGAAAAACAATTGGAGGGGTTCTATAGCTTATCAAAGACTTAAAGTGACTTGTATGTCTCACCCAAAAAAGCCCTCTTGTGTTATCAAAAAACACTTCGACGCCTACTGTACAAAATCAATCTACATCTTCTCAAGGTCACAGAAATCCGCAATTGATCAGTCAGGAAAATGGCCGAAACCCAACCCAAACCCGAACCCCAGAACCCATTTTCCCCTCCCAAAGATCCTCAACCCGTCAAGCGCCCAAGGAAGATCCGTAAGATCTCCCCTAACCCACCCGAATCAAACAACCAACCAATTACGACCGTTTTCCGTACAATCCCCCGTCCCCTCTCCGCCGACGGGGAGATCTACGCCGCCATCCGACACCTCCGCGACGTCGACCCTCACCTCGCCGCCGTCATTGATATCCACGATCCCCCTTCCTTCCACGCCTTCCTTCCCCCTTTCCAAACCCTAACCCGCTCCATCATCAACCAGCAGCTCGCCTTCAAGGCCGCCGCCACTACCTATGCCCGCTTCGTCGTCCTATGCGGTGGCACATCAGAGTCCTCAGTCACGCCAGAAACCGTTCTAAACCTCTCTCCTATCAGTCTCCGCGAAATCGGCGTTTCAGCTAGAAAGGCAAGTTATTTACGTGATTTGGCAAAGAAATTTCATACTGGGGTGTTGTCCGATGAAATGATATTGAATATGGATGATAGGTCAGTGATCAGTATGCTGACAATGGTAGAAGGAATAGGGGCGTGGTCAGTGCATATGTTCTTGATTTTTAGTTTGCATAGACCAGATGTATTGCCAGTGGGGGATGGAGGAGTGAGGAGAGGAGTGCAAATGTTGTATGGGTTGGAGGAGGTGCCAAGGCCTAGTCAGATGGAGAAAATTTGTGAGAAGTGGAGGCCTTATAGGAGTGTAGGGAGTTGGTATATGTGGCGGTTGAGCGAGGGTAGGGGGAATGTTAACAGTGTTAATGTTACTGTTGGGAGTAGTAATGGTGGTGAGATTGGACATCATCAGACTTTGCTTATTGATAATATCCAGGTACGCTTATTCTATGTATTATATGTAAACTGTTAAGTTTGTTAAATCTTTTAGAGTTGTTTGGTTGATTTTTACTTTGTGTGTGTTTCGTCTTGTAAGTAACTTTAGTTATTTTGCTGTTGACATGTTATTCTCATGATAGAGGTTTCGAATGTTGGACTTGAGAGTAACAAATACCTGATATCCATGTTAATTTTTCAAGTAACAAACACCAGATATCCATGTTAATTTTTCAAGTAACAAACACCAGATATCCATGTTAATTTTTTTGATATCATAATGTCGGATGTATATTGCATATTCTTTGGATAGGAGTATATCTCTCCACCTAACCACATAAAGTTATGTGTGCTATATAATGAGAAAAATATAACATAATTTTTTTTAGAACAATGGGCGTGAACTTTTCCATTCCAATTACAATGTTAACAAAAAACATAAGTTCTTATTACCAAAAAATGAAAAAGTTGTTCATTAGGACTGATTATCATTGGGTACTGCCATGTTGGGCGTATTGACAAGGTCTGAAATTGATAAATCTATCATGATATCACTTTGACTCATATCTTTGCTATCAGTTTTTTTCATAAAATAAAATTACTAATCATTGGAATGTTTTCTGGTTGTCGCTCTGACTAGCTGGCAGCAACAACATATTGGTCGATTAGTCAACATGTATGGATTTATTTTTTAAAGCATCTGATAATTCACAACCAACTAATAAAGTTGATTGGGTTATGTGTATGGTATATGATAATCTTTACTAAAAAATACTCGAGTTTGGTGGTTTAAAAGTTTATTGTAACACATAAAGTTTCACAACTACCTATCTATGTAACGCATATTATACAAAAATCAACCTTATGTTGTTTTACTATAAGTAACAAATCTTTTTCAGATCCTAAACATCAATTAAGCTACCTCTATTTATTTATTAAAAGAAATAAATTCTCTTTTGATTTTGAAATATACCTTTACACCTTTTTTTAATCTATTCGACTAGCTTTGGAATAAGTTTTATTTACAAAATTATGCTTTGCTTATTTCAATCGAGAATGTTTTTTCCAAAGTAAATCAATACGCAATTGTGTTACACCTGCAAAACAGTTATGTTAAATGTTCATTACTAACAGGATCCTCTGCTTTTATGGGGCCATCCATGGGTCATCATGAACCATCAAAGTGTTTTCTTTTTCTCTCACCAATAAATATGTATTAGAGCTTACACATTTTTTCTACAACATTGACAATGATATTCTGTATGACATTTTCTAATTATATTACTTTAATGTTCACAGCAAAACATCATTTCAGACTACTAAATATTGCTCATTAGTTATATGCTTTCGAACTAAAACGACTGATACAAAAATGTTTGCATTTACTGAATCTTTCATTATTATTCTCGTAAATAACAACCAAGTGGCTTCATCAAACATTACTTTTGCATAGTTTTTTCTCATTTTCCCTTGTCATTTAAAATTTAAACAAAAATAAGCCCCAAGTCTTAAACCACATTAAAGTTTGTAATTTGTGTGATTAAGGTTTGAGGATTCAGTTGGGTCGTCGTAATTACTGCAACCTTGGACTGGTTTACCGTAGTTGCGATGAAATAAGGAACAGAATAGGTTCTTGAAAAACTTGCCTAGAAACTGGTAAATTCACATTTTCCCATAACAACTCAACAAAAACTTCAAAAAACCAGCAAAAACTTTGAAAACACCTTCAGAAGCAGCGGTGAATTAGAGAAAATAAATAAAATACTTGATATCCAAATTTTCCATCAAGAGAAAAACCCTAATTTTCTGCAATAATTTTGAGTGACTATTCTTTCCTCCATTTTTTAATTTTGTGAAAATTGGTGATTACCATGATTATACAAGGAAAAGTGAGAGAGAAAGAAGAAACTACTACAAAGGGAAATAGAAGTTTGTGCATAATTGGAATGTTATTGTCCCTAGTATTTTTTATTACTTCTGATTTTAGTGTGGATTTACATTGAAAAATAAATTAAGGCATTGACCCCATCCCACGTTATTAGACTTTAAACTTTGGATATAAATATTTGATTATAGTTTTTGTTTTTCAACCTAATATTTTTAGAATATTGGGCCAGCTTTGTAACTTTATTCTTTTTAATTAATAATAACCATCTTATACGTTTTTCATATTACTTATCGTTAAGGCCTTTTAGAACTTGGAGTTTCGAGTTCCAATTCCGACTTTGAATAATTTCCACGGGTACCCTTGATCTTTTTGTTTTTTGTTCTTTTTTTACTAATTATTTGCAATTTTTGTCAGCTAGTATATTTATAATTTCGTGACATAGTATGATCGCTTATCAAATCTTTTTAACATGTCGGTTATTATTTCTCTGCACTTAGTTGATGTTTTATTTACACCGATACTAACTTCCCATTCTTCTCTTGAATTCTTTGCTTAGTTGCAGAATGTTTAGGACATAGCATGTGCACTCTAAGGCACTTTTTATCTTTTCAAAGAAACACCAGAGGCTTAGCTTATGTTTCCATCTTTATCTTGTTAGATATCCTTACAAAGAGTTGTTTTTTTATTTGACATTTATTATAATTGTGCGGTATCTTTATTGATTGGTTTTTGCTGGATATGTTATATAATGATTACACACACACTTGACTAGAAGCATGGGAAACTGTGTATACATACTAACTGAATTTGAAAAGAACGTGTGATTTGATTTCAAAACTACATCGTGCTAGGTGTCAAAATATCTCATTTATAATGTATAAGTTGTTATTCATATCCAATTGCCTCAACTCTGTCTAGGTTTTGCCTCAAAATCAGCATTCAGTCTCTAACATTGACATAGCATGACACATCCTTTTTTTAAGCTTTAAACACTCAACTAACCCATATCTTACCTAGAAAAGTTGGTATTCAAGCCGTTTCAAACATTTATAAATTAAATAATTACCTAATACATTAGGGACTGTCAAGTGAATGATTTTGGATTGGGATTTGTACATTGATTATCTATGCTTCATGTGGTGTTTGTCTTTTACTTGTTACATTTGTCTTTTACTTTCTGAATGTAAGAGTGGTACTTTATCCAAGAACTCATGACCTCTAAAACCTCTGTCTAGAGCGCCACACCTCTAACCACTTGAGCTAGAGGTCTTTGACACGTTTGTCTTTTATTTGTTACGTATAATAGCAAAGTTCCACAAATAATTAAGTTACATTGCTTTATTTTAATTTATTTTACATGTCAACTCGTACGGTAAGATCCACTCTTATATTTAGTAATAATCATATCATGGTTTTGAAGTTTATTTGATATTTTGATTTTTGATTCACTTCTTCATACTTAATTTGCCACTTATAACACATATCATTTGTGAAGACGACATAGAATATTAAACACAAATACATAGAATGTTAGATATAAATATTTTTGTGTGGTGTTTGTAAGAATTCTTATGATGCTTGGAATATTTTTTCATTGTTATCAGGTTATGTATTATATAAGAAAACTCATAAAAACCAAATTTGTGAATTTCATTGTGAACAGGGCAAGAATCTTTTCTGAAAATCCAATTATAGTCAAACCCTTGCTATGAAAGGTGGGCTATGGTGTGAACCATGGCGCAAGACGTGCAATTGTGCCTTTTGGCTTCGTGACACAATACATGTGAGAAAATGCACTAAAAGGCACGGATGGTGCAAAAAATGCATGCTTTTTAATTTCCACTGTCAAATAAAAAGAATTTTTTTTCATGATACAGAATTACATGAAAATTAGTATTCTACATACGATCGTGTGTGTATATTTTTTATAGGTATTAAATGATGTTTTTCCTTTTCTTTTTTTTGTTTGAAGACAACACGTGTGGTTGTTGATAGGGAAAAAATCTAATCCTTTTTATGTGTTAATAACGTAAGTTGTAAAATTTCACTGGTGTTTGAATGTATTACATATCTATTCATATGAAGATGTAATGAAATATCATACAAAGCATAATGAAATATCGTATCTTTTTAATTTTCTCACTTAAGACATAGAATAAACTATGAAATTATATGTGAAATTTAATTGCTAAATGATAACTATAAGCTTTTAAGTTGAAAATTAACTTCTAAATAGAAGATTAAACATTAAACATTAAACGGTGTGATATACTTAAATGATGTTCTATGTTAGGCTGTCAATGGATACTCAAAAAATTCAAAATTTGTCTGCATTCGTATTTGAAAAGTGGATAAACATCCGATACCCGCAAAAGCGGACATGGATGCCTATACGAAGGCATTCACATCTGAAAATTATATGTTCGGTTTTTATTCAGATTGTAGTTTATTTTATGTGTATTTTAGTATAATGAAAGAATATATGTATTTATTGTTTTATTAAGCTAATGATTTATATTAAATGAATTTAATGCATATTAACTGCTCAAAATTATTTATTATCAAAATATTTGTTGATTTTGCACGCTTTAATAATTAATGTGATTGAAAATAAAAATATGTTAAATCAAATTTTTTTATTTATGTTTTTTGATCTGTCGATCATGAGCAGATATGATAATTATCCGGTATCTATATGTAACCACTAATGCAGGTATCCGATATACAAAAATGATTTCGGGTGCGGATATGGTATCATCTGAATTCGGAAGTATCCGTTTACAGGTCTATATCTATGCTTGTGACGTTATGTCGAATAATTTTTTACGCAATAATTAATTATTTTTATCTATTGGTAAGAAATATATGAGCTAGTCCTGTTTGTTGTGATGTATAACGAATATATAATTCTTTTAGTACACAAATAGTAAACCAAAAAGGCTTACTGTTTATCATTACCATTTTGCGAATACCGTTAAAATATCTTCTTTACTGGTTGTTTACCGTTACTAATTTGTTGGTATACCGAAGGCTAATATATCGATAAATTGGTAACCCTTCCATTGGTAGTGGTAAACCATCGTTTGTCTAAAATTTTAAAAGTGATATATATTTTTACACTGTAATTGTGCTTCACATACATTTCGTTGTGTCAATACAACAACGATAAAAAAGAATTGTAATTAGCATCATTTGAACCAAATTTCTAAAAATCTAAATATTTGTCCGCTTGTAATACAACATATCAAATGAATATATATGTATTATGAATGGATTGATAAATTACCATTACAGTACCGACTATACCGATATACTAGCTCAACTCAAAAATGCTAACCATTAATAGATAATGGTAGGATAACGGGAAATTTATCATTACCGTAACACCTCTAGTGCATCATGTGCCACACCATGCGCCTAGGCTCCGGGAAGGATTTGTATCTTGTGCCGTTGATAACTATGAATCAACCACAAAGGACCGTAAATGGTTTTAATATTCATGGTCTTCAATCTCAAACGCCATCAGAAGAAAAGTAAAATAAATTGAACGACAAGAGTTTTGCCTACCTTCATTCACCTCTTCTTTTGCCATTATAGTAACTCATGTTTAACTTCTATCATTCATCTTTTCTTGAATTATTCCATTCCTCGATTTTGCTGGTTATATAAAATGCAGTGTCACCAATATCTTACGTCATGGTGGTGTTACATTCATAGTTGCACATGTTGTCTGCATCATCAAGTCAGATGTTTGAATATATGTAGTTATATTAAACATGTTAAGACATTTCTTTATTTTGTATGGCATCGTTGGTATATTAAAAGATGTTTTCTAGGGTGCACCATTTTCTGTCCAATTATTTCTTAGCCCCAGGCTTAAAAATTCCTCTGTTAATACTTATTGACTCTGTAAATGGCATCCATTCTTCTTCGAATGTGCCTTTTTTGAAAACTCACCGTGCTTCATAGTTCATACACATTAATTTGATATATTAATCTTTTCTCTCGGTAGGATACAGTATTATGATGGCTACATATTGATCATGAAAGATGCGACCAAACCCAAATCTGCATTTGTAATTTTTAATTTGAAACGTGTGCATAAAATTTACGATTTTCTGGAATGTTCATCCAAATAGTGCTATGTATTTCTATTTGTAACAGAAGAATGTGGGGGGGGGGGGGTATACATGCATATATAACTATAATATTGGTTTCCTTGTCCAACTTATTTTAATCATATCCGTATTCAATGATATACATTTATGCTATTATAAAGATCCCGAGTTCAAGTTTATCGCCAACTGTGTAACTTTTATGCATATTTACATTCGTGGTGTACTTTTTCGAAGAATTATTTTGAATCTTTTGATATAATTTTAAAGCCTTTCATATCCTTGGGCGTATTCAAATTAATTTTGTCTCATATCATATTGTATTTTCCTTGACAGTCTTCGATATTTCACACACATTCATCGTTGTGGATTCATACATATTTCTACATCATGTTTATATATGTTTGGAAAGTAACATTGGATGCATATGATTAAAGCTTTATGTATTCAATATCCAGAGTAATTACAGGTTATCGCCATGTATGGTTGTGCGCAGATTAGATCAATGTTACTATTGGCTGGTTAATGTTTAGGATATTTTTTGTTTTTGTATGTATAATCGTAGTAGTGGAAGGATAACATTGCTTTATGTTTTTTGTGTTGCTTCCTCAGTTATTTATATTAAATGCTGATTTTGGCTTGAGTGCAAATATTGAGATATTGAGATTGATCTTTGTGGAACTCCTTTACGTACTTGTTTATTGGAGCCTTTTCTACTTTGAAATAGTTTTCTTGAATAGGTTTTTGTTCACACACTTTTCGAAGTTTTAGTGTGACACTCTGTTTTGATTGATAGAGATAATAACGTATGGTCGTAGATTCACCAGTTGGGATTTATCCACCATTGTACGAGGGGATGCTATTTTTTGACATTCTTAAAAAAGTGTGAACAAAATTACAATCTGTAACCATGTTTGCGAGAAGTACCATTATAATGGTACTTCTCTCACTTGTATAATCACTCAATTTTATCGGTCGCACTTGAGAAATATAAAGTTATCAGGGAGTTGCGAACAATGTTGTGTACTGGTTAAGTGAAATGTAATGACTGAACTTGCTAATATTCCTTCCCTTCCTGTACTTCGATATCATTTAAATACAAAACTTAACATATGCTGTTAACTTCTCATTGAATGACAATAGGCTTGAGGTGAGTGCGGATCCTCTAGTCCCAAAATCCCCTATTCTTATAGTCCCACTCAACGAGAAGTTGACACATTTTAACGTATTTTACAAGGAGATCCTAATTAAAAACTTAGATGACAAAAGAATGTATCTTTTGCAAAGTACATCACTGTGGTAAATGTTTATTGGTGGGATTATGAGGATAGAGTGGGGATCAGAGGATTTGCACCTGCTTGAGTTGAGATGCTGTTATGCTGTTTTACTTTGAAATTCTTAGTATTACCTTTAAGTATGCATGAATATATGATGTCTATATCCTACCCTCTGTAGATACATGAGTTGCAATTTCAGATAAATCTAAATGGCCTTCTCCCATCTTCATACTCTAATGTTACAACTGAATTACAAGCTTCAAAATGTACATTAAGTTATAAGATCTCGGTTGTTGAATTTTAGTTTGATGATATTGCTGTTGATTGTAGAATATGTACAATCACCATACATTAATGTAAGTGGAACTATATGCTCACATAAATCCGTACTGTTACAACGTTACATTTGAAATTCATACCATCTGCCTGGGACTATCATGTACTCATAACTTTCTTATATTAATTCACGCCACATCTATTTCTAGTCCATTTTTGTTCACTTCATTTCAACTGAAGACGATTTTATTTCATGAATAACCAGTTTGTCACTTTCTAATGATATTATTTGACAGGTAGAAAGGTGAATAGATGGCATTGCTAAGGCAAATGGCTTTAGCTTCCTGGTTACATCCTTCAAAAATTAGCATGTGGTGCCATTGTAATGTAAATATGCGTTAAAAATTGCCATATTCGAGTTATAGCTTGTACCATTTGAGGTATTTGTTTGTGTTCAATGAATGACATAAGATTGAAGTTGTTAGGCAACAACTATTTTGCAACCTTAGTTTGCAAGGCTTTTTTAATTTATAACTATGATGTGCCCAAACTATATGATGTATTGCTCTCCAAACTCTGTTTTGGTGAACGCTGATTAAACATTGTTTTTGTTCAATCTTGAGACAGGCTTCACTTTTGAGGACTACTTGTTTTGCTAACTGTTCTTTTGTTGTCGAAATTGAGTTAGCTTTTGAATGTTGACCCTAATTCAAACTGAATTTGTTCGTTTTTTTTACCATTCATTTATTAATTTGTAATGAATTTATGTTTCTTGCCTCTTGAATGTTACCTCAGTAACTTAAGCTGCGTTTGTGACAAAGAATAAACAGTAGCAAGTAGAGCATGGAAACTGGGAATTTGATCCTTTGTTCGGGACTTCTCCAGAAACGGGGATATACTAAAAAGTTCTGCATCATATCATAAATCCAGTGGTTCTTGAAATCAAAAACATTTTAGCTGTATTAGTGCACTTTGATAATTTCTACTTTGCTAAGGTGCACAGAGATTCACAACAGAACAATCCAGTATCATTGGTTTTTTGGAGAAACACATTGCAAAGAATCTGATTGCTTGAAGATGCAAAAGGAACCAACTTGATAAGCATTCTTAACCATTTTTATGTTCAAACAGATGATACAAATGAAGGTAGAATTATATGCATTTTATTCGCAAATATTTTTAAGAATATAATAAATTTTTTAATAGTATGTTCCACTAGTTTTTTTTAATAAGATATTAGAATTCTTTAACAGCAGCTACTTCTATTCTTGAGGGAATACACTCAAAAGAAAAAAATGTTATGCAAGGACGATTAATGAAACCAAATAAAACGATTTACTACAAAACACAATTCAGCTCATCTGATAAATGAAAAGAAAAACGATAATGATTTATTCAAAATGATTTTCAAAGGGTTCTAATCGAAAAGAAAGTTAAAAAAAACAAAAATAATGAGTGCAGTTATGATTTATCATTATTTTGGTAAGGGAGACAACGTCTTTTACTACACCTTGTAATAATTTGAAGAAAATATAAAAAAATTTGGCTGTTTTAACAATGCTCTTCTTTGAATTATGAAAGATAAGTATGCTATTTGAATATTAATACAAAACTAAAAGTATTCAAAAAAAATTGTACTCCTATTCTTTCCCCATCTACTTACTCATTATACTCCAGAGGGCCGACCCATATGTACCGAAATGTTGAGCCCAAGGAGGATTTTGTTACGGTATTGTAAGATTTAATATTGTTTGTTTGTTAAGCGGCTTAACAATACAATAGAGTTTTGCAGATTTGCAGATGAACACAACATTTTCAGTTTACATACATATAAATAACAAAATAACAGCATTTTTAGGAAAACGGGTTTTTGGGATTTACAAATCTATTTTTGCAGCAAACAATTTAGAAAGCAAGGACTGTTCTTAGAAAAACAATGAAAACACAAAAGCAATAGGGATATACTTATGTAAGACTTCTATTGCTGCAATGAAGCATAGCTACAGCTCTGAAACTTAAAAACTGGAATGCTATCAATAATGACTATCCCAAATGGTTACAGACCCAATCCATATTTAATAAGTTTTTAATCACGTTGAAAATATTAATTTAATACGGATTTCTGTATTAAGAGATTAAGATAATTTTAGCCAACTATAAGTGAGATAATTAATTAGAGATCGTTGAACTGAGATTAGAATGAATAAGAGTGTGTGCATTGAAGATTTAATTCCAAACAAACATTCATGTTGGTCGAAGCCCATGAAGTCATGCATATCAAACTTTTTCTTTTTTCACATTTCGTTATTGTCATTCCTCCAAAAACGAAAGTTTATAACTCACTAATGATCAGGAAGAAACCTACAACTTTGTGTGCAAGTGAATAATATTATCTCAAAGCAAGGTGAAGGCTCAAATTATTTAGATTTGCTTAAAGTTGATATTGCAAGTCGTTTTCCATGCTTGGTTTGTGGATTAATGTCAGAGAAGGGATATAACAAGATCAAATGACTACGAAACAGGAGTTAGACCTCTAAAACCAAAGATTTATGCTTAGAAACATGAAAGTTGCATTATAATGATGAGCTAAAATTTAACAGAAACGTGATGTTTGTGGGAAATGTAAAAATATATATGAAGAAGTGGAAATTAGGTCGAAGTTCTTATTCTAGGGTAATAAGTTTTAAGAACAACAATTTTGAATAATTAGTTTAAGAACAATTTACAGAAAAATGATAACTTAATTTACCTTTTTAAGTTATACCCAAAAAAGATAAATTAATTTATCATTATTTTTGTATAACTGAAAATGGTAACTTTATTTATCCTTTTTCTTTAATTTGTCCTTACAACTAATTTTTCAGAATTGCCGTCCTTAAAACTTATTACCCTGCATAAAAAAGCCCTTCGAGTGAAAATCCTCTTTGAAGAATTTATATGGATTTTTAAAGGTAATAAATAAGAAAAGAATTTAAAAATGTCCTCTTAACACATGGTTTTGGAAAGAAAATGATTTTGTGATTTTACAAGAATTTTTTGAGAATTTTATAAAATGATTTAGAATGATTTTCTAAACAAGAAAAGAGTTTTGCCGAACCTCTTAGAGTAAAGTTGAGAAGAGTAATGAAATCAGAATTTTAACTAACGTCATATGTACTTAAATATAAAGAGCATAACGACCTGCCTTCCGTAATTATATTCATAATCCACGCATATAAGCAATCAGATTTCCTAACAGTGTCATGGACAACGTTCTGTTAAAGATAAGATATGTGTACAACAATAAATATCACATAGCATATTTATCGCAACCAACCAATTCTCACAGTAGATAAAGTATAATGTCAGTAGAGACTAAACGCATATCATATCAAGAGACATTAGATCTAACTTCATAACACAAATAGTAGACGATGCATCAATTCCTACAAGAGTACATGTCTCAAAATAATACATATATATACATGTAAATACATCAAAAACTGGATAGATATAACAATAGCGATAATATAGCTACGGCTATAAGAATCGCCTCCAGCTAGCAAAATCCCTATCTCTAGGTTAACTTGCTCAAAGAATAAAAAACAAAGAAACAACAATAGTGAGTCAAACACAAAGTCCGATGAAAAGAAAATATCACTACCACATGATTACTGTTATGGACAATTTTGCCCATGAGGTTAAGGCAAAGGAAGGCAAGTTAATGGGAAGAGCAAAGGAAAAGAGAGGAAGGCAAATCCCCCCTCTTGTTCGGTATCTCAGGTTACCGAACAGGATATCCTATTCGGTACCGAACAAATCTACTGTTCGGTATGTGAGGGAGCCAAACCAGAAGCATAGCCATGAGAAGACCGGACAAAAAACAAAGTAGTAGCAGGTCGAACCAAGGAGAATGGAAGCGGGAACTTCCCCAACAAAAGCGTCCACATGCACTACACCGGATCAACCTATCCCGGATAGAGCTCTCAATCGAACCAAACAGTGTATATATGGAATGAAATATGCATATATTTCGAAATTATCAATCACATTCATGATACCTAGGAATATTCCATTTGGGCGAGGTATACATGGAAATTCCCTAAGTTTTCGAATTAATCATACCACATCTTCACCCCTATAAATATCCAAGCATTTGGCATTCATGGAAGCGAATTTTGAAGCTTAGATATTCTATGTTGCAGGAAAAGCCGAACCGAGCTTCAAATCTCTATTTTTAGTTATAATTCTTTGTATTTTATCTCAAAAACCTTGCAAAGCTAAATTATAAGAAAGGGAATAAATATGAAAAGTGGATGTAGGTCCGTTATGGCTGAACCACTATAAATTCGCATGTCTTTTACTTTCTTGCATTTTACTTTCTATGGAATCTGCTACTGATAATTTGATTGGAGGTGTTTGCCTATTTTCATGCAAACATTTTTGATGCTTTCACCGACAGCTTCTTAACATGCCTTCCAAATCTAAGAGCAAGACAGACAATATCAGTAGGGGTGCCAACAACGACACTACAAAACATGATAACCATTCTTCTAGTACTCCATCTCCTAACGCCATCAATAGAGGCGACTCAGATAGAGTTGCGGTGGATCTTGATACCCCGCTTTGCTGCCCAGCAGCATGCCATTGTGGATCAAATCATGAAACAATTAAGGCAGACGCAGCCAACCATGCACAACTCTGAAACCAGTGGGAGGACCCAGTCTCGATGGCCTAGAAGACGAAGAAGGTCATACTCTAGCGGAAAATTAGAACGAGAGAATCGAGAAGTCGGATGAGCAAACGTCGAGGAAATAGATCGAGCAGGAGCTCGCCACATGCCGCACTCGGTGACTGGTTCAGCCCCAAACCGAATAGGGGAGGTGACGAACCAGGGGCGGCTATAGGTGAACCTACTTGACCTAGGCAACGCTCTTCAGTTTTGATCGAAGTAGCAACTAATAATAGGCGAACTTACCATCGTGAACAATCCCGAAGTAGAGAATGAAGCCGGGACCGCAGGACCAGTCTTCATAGGAGGGGTAAAAGAAGCCTTTTACCCCGATGGGAGTGGTTAACCCAGCTCCGCTCATCCCCTGAACCAGAAGATCGTATGGCGTGGCTTATAAGGGAATGTGTTTGTCGCAAGCAAATAACGCGTGCAATCGACATAAGAGTCGCCAGCCCATTTTCTGTAGAGATAGATACTACTCGAAATCCAATGAGTTTTCAAACGCCTACTATGGATCCCTACCAAGGCTTGACTGATCCTGTAGTTCATCTACAATGATATACGCAACATATGCTAATGAGTAGAGCAACATGGAAAGCTTTGTGTAAGTACTTTTTCCTTTTCTTATCAGATTTGGCAACTATGTGGTTCTGTCGCCTTCCCCCCAGCACGATCCACTCATGGGAGATGTTGAAGAAAAAATTCATCAGCCAATTCCGGGTCCACATAAAATAGCCCAAGGACCTGTATTCTCTGTTGGATGTGAAACAACAAGAGGATGAGACTCTACGACAGTACTTGACCCATTTTAACGCTGCAGCCGCCAAAATGCTGATGAACGGTTGACTCTTTTGGTGTTGTGTGGTAGCGTTCATCTTGACACGAAGATGGCTTGGAGATTGATTAAGGAGAAACCAGCTACTCTGCAAGATTTCTTCTATGAAGCCACAAAGTACGTGCGATTGGAGGAAGCCATAGAGGGACGGCAGACAGGAACAACTGCCAAACCATCATAGGCCTTTAATAGTGTGAATGCCATGGTTAAGAATGACAAAGGTGGTGGTGCAAGAAAAAGAAAAACAATAATCCTGGAAACTCTGGCGGGAGAAAGGTAGAACGAAGGAGGTTCCTGATACGAGGTTTGAAACTTATACGGATTTGAATGATGCTATAAAAAACATCTACCTCGCCATGCAAGGGGAGTTCAAATACAACCGGCCTGCACCAAAGAATGAAATTGAAGAGGAAATGAAGATGAGAAAGTATTGTATATTCCACAACTCTCATAGGCATAACACTAACGAATGTCGTCATTTGCGGGATGTAATCGAGGAACACATTCGGAGAAGGAAACTATATGAGTAGTTAAGAGTATGAATGCTCCTCCAACTCCTGAGAAGCAGGCCCCAAGGAAGGCCAACCTTGGGGATGGAGGTGAGGGATCCGGTGCCAGCCATGAGAAGGATGAAAGATTGGTAATCAACAACAACAGGTGGGCCACACATAGCTGATAGCAGCTGGGCAAAGATGGAAAGATATGCAAGGTCATTAAAAAATGCAGAAGCTTATGTGTGTGCTGTAGGCGAGGAACGAAAGAACAAGTCCCAACGCCGAGGGCAAGCTGAGATCACCTTCCTCAACATTGATTTATGGGGTAAGTAGTGCCTGCACACTGATCCTATGGTTATTACAGCAATATTCGGCCCAACAGAGGTGTGGAAGCTCGTTATATATTCTATTTAAAGATACGATTGATAAGACATGATTATCTATAGAGGATGTTGCACCATGCAACCAACAGCTACATGGCTTTACAAGAGAGGGCATAATGCCTTTAGGGAAGTTGGATTTCTTTGTCGAGATAGGAACCCATCCCCGATCAGCCATACAAAAACAAACTTTCATTTTGGTGGATGGGTTTTTGACATACAACGTCTTCCTAGGGCGACCGGCTCTATCGGACTTTCATGCAGTCGTGGCCCCGTGGTGCTTAACCATGAAGTTCCCAGTGGCTAATGGGATAGGAGTGGTGGGAGGAGAACCAGGATGCAAATGGGCTAGCAAAGCTGGTGAGTTTGGAAGTTGGGCCTCTGTTGGGGTCGGTACCCATTACGACCCTGCTTAGTCCTAGCATTGAGGAGGTGAACGCGATTGCAACCTTCAAAGGTGAAGAGACCTGGATGATGCCATTAATAAGGTATCCGAATGAGGGAGTATTACCTGAAAATAGGAATGAAGCTAGGAAGGTCTTATGGAAGGCACCCGACATTGTCATTTAGTATGGAGTGCTGTATCAGAGAGGAATTTCTAATTTGCTGTTAAGGTGCGTTGTCGGAAGGGAAGCTGAAGAGGTTTTGGAAAACGTTCATTAAGGGAGCTGCAGAGACCATACTAGAGGGTACACTTTAGTGAAGAAGGTGTTGCGGTGTGGGTACTTCTAGCCAACATTGAATCACAATGCAATGAAGTACTGTAAGGAGGTGCGACAAGTGCCAACGGTTCACGAAGATTCCTACGTTGCCCCCAACCAAGTTGACTCACATGGTTAGCCTCTGGCCCTTTGCTGCCTGAGGGATAGATCTAATCAGAGCACTTCCAATGCGCAGGGTGGAGCTACGTATGTTATAGTGGAGGTTGACTACTTTACTAAGTGGGTGGAAGCCGAACCCCTTACTAAGGTGTCAATGGCCAAAGTCATAAACTTTTTCATCAGGAATGTGATATGTAGGTACGGAGTCCCCTTTCAGATCATTTCAGACAATGGGGTGCAATTTGACAGCGAGGAGTTTGCCGATTTCTATCAATATCGTGGAATAAAGAAGAACTTCTCAGTTGTGGCGTGCCCGCAGGCCAATGGGTACATGAATGCAGTCAATAAATTCCTAAAGACACTTGTTAAGAAACGATTGGAAAAGGCGAAGGAAGCTAGGGTGGACGAACTTCCTCTAGCATTATGTGCCTTTCGCCTTTCCTTCAAGACAGTAACATGACATACTCCTTTCTCATTAGCTATAGGTTAGAGGCGATGTTGTCGATAGAGACACAGGCTCCGTCACACTGGAGGATTTACTATGAACTGAATGAAAATGAGGAGCTATTAAACATGTCACTAGATTTGATTGATGAAAGGCATAAGGAAGCTACTTTGAAGGTCGAAGCGCACAAGCGGAGCATAGCTGCACAATACAACTCTAATGTCAAACGTCACCTACTCAAGGAAGGGGACTTGGTGGTGAAACAAACATTCTCCAAGCAGGGGAACTCGAGCCAGTCTGGGAAGGGCCATACGTCATCCACAAGGACTTGGGCAATAGAGCTTAATTTCTCAGCACAGTAAATGGAGCTAGGGCTGTCAAGGGTACCCAAAAAATCCAATATTCGTCCGCATTCGTATCCGAAAATATGAAATATATTCGTTATCTGAAAAGCGGATATGGATATCCGATATCCGAAAATATTTACGGATACAAATATGGTAATAGCGGTATCCATATCCAAAAAATATCCATCCGATTTTCTAATGCATATATATATAATGTATAATTAACTTCTAAGTTTGAATTAATATATAAATTTCCTTAAATAGTTAAACTAGTAGCAACCGTTAGATTACACACTTAGATCAATACGCATTTCAAAAAACCAAAACCCTAGCCTTTTCATTTTCATTTCCCCCTAAAAAGCTACAGCCGCCTCCAACTAAAATAATCTAACTCCCCTAAAAACCAAAACCCTAGCCTTCAATACAAACAATCTCTCCACACACGCATGCCTACTCGACATCGCGCTCGCTTGTTACTCCACCGCCACCTGCAAAGATCGCTTCAGTTGCAAAGATTACTTGTCACATGCTAGTGAAGAGATAATCTCACTTCCAAAGGTCGCCTCAGTTGCTTCAATTAATATCGTCGCTTCCTAGTTCGCCTTCCGCCTGCCGCCTACCGCCGCTTCCATGAAACTGTTAGAAGCTTGTTTATGAACTATAAAGTATAGATTATGTAACAACCCAATATTTTGGAAATTATTTTTAATTTGCATTTACTTCATTTTAAAATATTTTTATAGTGAAGTAGAAATTTTTCTAGAATTAATGGTATTTTGTTATAATTTTCATGTTCTGTTTCCTATTTTTAAACAATTTCTTCAATTCTTTTGCTATTTTCTCTGAATTTTATTATTTATTTCACTTGGAAAATGTTTTAAAAATCATTTTATTTCCAATTTTGTTTTAGAATATTTTTAAAATGAAGTAAATAATTTTCCAAAGTCAATGGTGATTTATTTATAATTTCTAGACACTATTTTCAATTTTTAAGTAATTTCTGTAATTCTTTTTCCATTTTCTTTAAAATAAATTATTTATTTTTATTTTATAATATTTTGTTTCAGTTGTTAGAGCTTATTTCTGAGTTTATTTTTGTTTTATTGGAATTAAAAAGAAAAAGAAATATGAAGAGTTTAAATTTGCTTAGAAACTGATGTCCTTTCACCTCCTTAAGTCTTTTCAATTGCCATAACCCCTCCCTTATGCTTTGGCCGTGACTTTTACTTTTGTTTTCACGTGGAAAAACTCATTTTTCATTTCATCATTCGACCACTTCAGATCTGAAGCAAAAACTTTGGGTAATGGCTCCTTTGTTTCTATACTTTTCTTCTTATTTTCATGTCGTTTTGCCTTGTTCTCTCCATAGTTTTGCTTGGCCTCCTCCTTGTTTGCCATGGCCATGACCACCACCACCCCCTACATCTCCTCCCTGCCATCATCACCAGCTACTCCTCTGGTCTTGACCAAGGCCGAGCCACCATGATGCCAAAACTCCACAAAAATTGCAACACAAGCCATAAAAACATGTTGTTTGACCACTATTTGCTTCACCATTCCACTTTCCACCACCACCACCACCTTAGGCCGCCTCCACCACCTCTGGCCAGACCACCACACACCTTTCCTCCCACTGACCTGACCCATACCCCTCTGACCTGACCCAATTGCCCATGGCCGAGTCCAATTGGATGAACAAAATCACACTATTTTGCCTTAAACTCATCACTTTCTCACTATGTAACTTCCTCCCTATGTTTCACCACTTTTGCCATGCATTCACATGACCAAACCTGAACCAAAACTTGTTCAAACCTGAGCCAAACAACATCCCTAGGCTGAAAAAAATAAATGGAGGAAGCAAGGCAAAAGATTTGGCATTCGTATCTCTTTTTATTTAAAAGTTATTCCATTTCAAGTGTATTGAAATTTATGGTTTGTTTTGATTTTTTGTTTGGGTTGTAACACAAGATCTATAGCATTGGATTTGCTCTCCACTCAAGTCCGTAATCTTGTCATCGTGCTTTGATTTCCGTTGTGTCATTGGTTTTGTTAGCTCCAGCATTTTTAGAGGTGAGTAAATCTCACACGACTATTCATACTTATATAATTATGAAGCGACCACACCTGAATGTGTAGAATTAAAAATGATGTTATAATTGCCTGTGATTATTTTTATATGATGTTAAACCTGTTAAATTACATGTCATATCACCTGTTATTATTATATGTTGCTGACTGTTCATTTTTATCAGTTTATCACTGCAAGTTCCCTGTAGATTAGGTTCACTATGGGTTGAAATGATACATACCCTAACGGACTTTAGAATAGGGAATGATCGTTATGGGCTAAAATGATAAGCCTGAGCGACTTTTAATAAATTTTTATTTACTTGGGATTGCGGGTTTGAAATGATAAAACCCGGATTTTCTTTGTAAACTACGGATTGAAATGATATATTATCCGTATCACTTGACTTAGGCTAGTAAATATTATACAGACCCGTGGTTATTTTATATTTTTTTCTGGAAATTTTTAAGTATTTTAAAAACGTAAAAATATAATAAATTGTTTTAAATTGAATTTTAAAAGATTTATAAAAAATGGAAATGATTTTTCTATGTGTTAAATGTAAAATAATGGATAGAAAATGGTGATTTTTAAGTGTAACTTAAATTGGAAATTTGACTGATTTTTTTGAATGGAAACTTAAGTTAATTGAATTAAAAATGAACATTAAGTTTTAAATGGTGAAAAATGGAGATTTAAATTTAAGTGTTGAAATAAATTGTTTAAAATGAAAATGGGAATTAACACACTTGAATTAAACAAGTGAACTTTGGAAATTTTGGTTTTTATTTGCAAAATTTTTCTTTATAAAAATCATAAGTTAAAGGATTTAAATGAGCATTTTTAATATGGAAAAATATGATTTTTATAAGTTTAAATGATTTAAATTAAAGTTTATTTATGGCTGGAATTGTATTAAAAACCTGGAAATTCAATTTATAGCACTTCAGAAATACTATCATTTCTGGAAATGAACTAATTCTGAACTAAGTAGAATCTGCAACACTTGGTAAGTGCTGTGGTTGCATAAATGAACTTAAAGACTAAATGAACTAAGGCTATGACAGCACTTGGTAAGTGCTGTAGTGGCAGGAACTAAATTTAAAACTAATGAAGAGGCTATTGTAGCACTTGTTAAGTGCTGCAGTAGGCTGGAATATGATTTTTGTATATAACTGAACTACTGCAGCAGTTTTAAAACGCTGTCTTTGCTGAATTGAATTTAAACCTTTAACTTTGAACCCTAAACTATTACAGCAGTTCTGTAAATGCTGTCTTTTCTGAATTGAACTATTTTTCCTTTAAAACTGAACTATTACAGCAGTTTATAAATGCTGTTTTTGCTGAATTGTAGTGTTTTCAAACATAACTTACCGCATCACTTTTTAAATGCTGTGAAAGTTGGAATTTTAATGTTTTAATGTTTTTAGGTAAATAAATGAACTCAGAAAAGGCTAAATTTTTGGGAATTTAATATTTGATTTAAAGAGATAATGACTTCACTTTTAAATGGTTTAAATGAAGTATTTTGATTTGAAATATAAACTGTTTTTAAATTTATAACCACGGGTTATAATAACGATTGGTTGTTAAAGAGACCGGGATCGGATATGGACATACTCTCTGTCGATACCGAAAACCACTTTGACAACTGTGTACGCGGTGGAGTTTCCAGAATGAAGTAGGACGGTGGCGACGATCCTAAGGTATATACGTAGACCAAACTCCCGTGAGTTGGCATAAGGTGGCTAAAACAGGAGCGATTGACGGACCAAGGAGGTAGCACCTCTGATCGGACACACTTCTTCGATACCATTCTATTACTTATGATTGATTTGGTGCGCACCCTTGATTTGGGAGTGTTGTTCGAGGTGGGCGATAGTTGCTGCTATGCGTCACCACCAGTCCGGATGCGTAATTGGTATATCTACCCTGGCATTGCCTAGTTGTGCCGTGTCACCCACCATATCGAACTTTACTACGAGTTGTGATTTCTCCCGTAGCCTGTGGAGTATCGAGGGTAGCCCCCATTTTGGGAGTATGCTAATACTGGATAGACTACCGGGACTATTATGTGTTAGGGTGAGTTCAGATTAAATGTAAAGCCCTAATGCTATTTTAAAGTATGTTATTTTATGATTAGACGTTATTATTATAGCGAATATTACTATATAGTAGATAGTTTAACGGATCCTTAAAGAATGGGCAATCCCAAGCATTCTTTAAGTTATTGTACTCTTTATTACAGTTCACTTGAGTTGGTTTACATTGTATAAGTATGTATGTCCTGACTCGAGTGTTTGTGTTTTATTTACGCTTGCGTCAGCCTGAGTATTCACAGCTTTGGATTCACTTTTCTGGAGCTAGGAATCGCTGGAGATTCTGCTTATCTAGTTATTTATCTATTTCAGTTTCAGTTGTTCTATTTCAGCATTTGTATTTGAGACTTATGTATTTGGATTTCTATTGTACTTGTTTCAGAACTGTATTGGTTTTCAGACTATGTATTTTGTATCTGTTTTGAGACTCTGTATTTTAGTGGCTTCATGAACCACTATTTATTTTATTTTCGCTGCGAGTTATTCTGATATTTCTGTGTCTGTGATTCTGTGAATGATTTTATTTGCTCCAAATTTTATTACAATCTGTTATTTTGTATTATTCAAGTCTGACATGTGTGGATTATTGTCGATTTGAATGGTCCAAAATATGGGGTCGTTACATTTGGTATCAGAGCCAGGTTTTAGGCAAACCTTAGCCTATGGAGCAAAAACTCATTAGAGATAGGGTAGAAATACCCTAGAATGAGTGAAATCAAACTCAGAATCATTTCTTTGTGAGTGAACGTATTTTCAAAGTATAAAATGATTTTAAATGATTTTTCAAATGATTTTCAAAGATTATTTTGATATAAAATTTTCTTGTTTTAAAAGCAATTTTTCTAAACTTCCTTCTTTTCGTATCTACATTGTTAGAAATTTCTATTATTAGGATATTCATCCAAGTGATCTTATTTTTTCTATCTTACCTTATCTTTGTCTTCTCTGTACCTTTGTCCTAAATTCATTCTTGATATTTTCAGGATGAATCGTGGAAATGCTAGAGGTAGGGGTCGTGGTACTGCCCCAGCTCCTCAACCTGTTGCGCCTGTTAGGTTTACTGTTCTCTGTAAGGAATTCTCTCAGCTCGGTGGTACTAAGTTCACCGGTTCAGAGAGTATTATCGAAGCCCAGTAATGGTTACGATGTTTAGAGAGGATATTTACTGGTCTTGAAATTACTGATGCCTAGAAGTGTCAGTTAGCAGCTTGGCAGCTGCAAGAGTCAGCCTTAGATTGGTGGGAGTCTGTTACAGCTCACACTAACGAAGGTGATCTTTCGTGGGAGCAGTTCAGGTAGCCTTTGTGTTATCTTGAATTTTTCCCCATTTTTCTTTTCTTTTGAATCTATCTTAAGTTTTGTTTCTGTATCTTTTTCCAAGGAGGCTTTTGTGGCAAAATGGATGCCCGTAGCTGGGAAATCTCAGCTTTATCGTGAATTCATGGATCTTAAGCAGGGTACCATGTCTTTTTCTGAGTATGAGCGGAAGTTCAATGAACTTTCCAAGTTTGGTCCTGGTCTTATCGACACTTAGCTTAAGAAAAATGAGAAGTTCATAGCTGGAGCTCGCCCAGAGTTCTACGATCGTCTTATTTCACATGTTCATGGCACTTTTACTAAGCTTATGGATATGGCTTTTCGTTATGAGAACCCTACTTCCAAGGGTCCTGCTGCTTCTGGTGCTCTTGTATCTCAGTCTTCCTCTGCAAATTCTAAGAAGAGAAAGTCCAATTTCCACCAGCAGAAGAAGAATTGGCTCAAGAATCCAGGCTTGGGATCTTCATAATCTTCTCCTTCTTAGAGGCACCCTGTTGATTTATCTACCATTACTTGCTTCAAATGTGACCAGAAAGGACACTATTCTAATAGTTGCCCTACTTCGGTTAATACTGCTGTTCCTCCACCTCAGGCTACCAGGAACAATCTTTGTCATGTTTGTCTTCAGCCAGGTCATTTTAAGAATGACTGTCCTTTGTCTCAGAGGGGAAAGCCATCTGGTGTTTTTGCTGTCACATCTCCTTCTTCACCTACTGCACCTGCTCCTGCTCCTGCTTCTAGTGATGATCAAGGTACTCTTCAGGGCACCTTTACTTTATTTCATCTTCCTGTTCGTGTTTTATTTGATACTGGAGCTTCGCATAGTTTTATTTCTGATGATTTATGTGATAAGTTTGAGCATCTCCTTTCTCCTGAGTATGCTTCTGTTCCTTTATGTGTTTCAAATCCTATTGGTGGTCCCGCAAATCTTAATAAGATTTGTAGGCAAGTGAGACTCTTCTATTCTGGCCATAAATTTTCTGGTAATTTCTATGTTCTAGGTTTCGATGCTTTTGATTTGTTGCTTGGAGGTGATTGGCTTGATGGGCATGATGCCCGTATCTCTTGTAAATCCCGAATTGTTTCTCTTAAGGATGATCGGGGAAATTCTTTGGTTATTCAGGGTCGTATGCCTCATGATTATGCTAGTAGCTTTATCTTTTCTCTGGATGCTTCTCTTGTTGATCTTCAGTCGACTCGTGTAGTCAAACTCTATCCCGATGTATTTGGTGAAGTTACTGCTCTATCTCCTAAGCGGGAAATTGATTTCCGTATTGATCTTATTCTTGGAGCTCGACCTGTAGTTCTTCCCCCTAGAAGAATGGCACCCCGCGAGAAGGTTGAGTTAGGGAAGCAAATTGAGGATCTGTCTTCCAAGGGTCTGATCAGACCTAGCTATTCTGAATGGGGAGCAGCGGTGGTTTTTGTCACCAAGTCCGATGGTTCTCTCCAGATGTGTGTTGATTATAGGGATCTGAACAAGCTCACTATGAATAACAGATATCCAATACCTCGCATCAATGATATGTTTGATCAGCTTTACGGTGCTACTATTTTCTCTTAGCTTGATCTTGCCACAAGTTTTCACCAGCTCAGAGTTGCTGAGGAAAGTATTCCCAAGACTGCTTTTCGTACTGAGAATGGATTCTTTGAATGGTTAGTCATGCCTTTTGGTTTGACTAATGCTCCTGCTTTCTTTGTTGATTTGATGAATCGTGTTTTTCGTGATGTGCTTAATAAATTTGTTCTAGTCTTTGTTGATGATATTCTCATTTTCTCTAAGTCTGAGGAAGAGCATGAGTCGCATTTGAAATCTGTTCTTGAAACTCTTAGAAATCATCAGTTGAAGGCTAAATTTTCTAAATGCCATTTCTAGAAGGATGAAGTCCGATTCCTCGGGCATATTGTTTCTGGTAATGGAGTTTCTGTTGATCCAGTCAAGATCGCTGCGATCAATGTAAGTCTTTCTTTCCTTCTCTTTCCTTGTTCATTCAATTTATTCTATCTTTCTTGTTGTCCTTATTTATCCCTATTCTATAAAGGATTGGGAAACTCCTAAGACTCCTACTAATATCCGTAGTTTTCTGGGCCTTGCCGGTTATTACCGGAGATTCATTGAGAATTTTGCTCGGATTGCTGCACCTCTCACTGCTTTGACTCGGAAGAATGCTAAGTTTATTTGGAGTGATGAGTGTAAGGCTGCATTCAGTGAGTTGAAGCACAAGCTTACTTCCGCACCAGTTCTTACCGTTCCAAGTGGAAATGAGGGATTAACGGTATACACTGATGCTTGTCGAGAAGGTTTGGAAGTTGTTCCGATGCAGGATGGTAAGGTGATTGCTTATGCTAGTCGTCAGTTGAAGACCCATGAAGTAAATTATGTTGCCCATGATTTAGAGTTGCTTTCTGTTGTTTTTGCTTTGAAGCTGTGGAGACATCATCTTTTGGGTACTAAGTTCGAGCTTTTCACAGATCATCAGTCTTTGAGGTATATTTTCTCTTAGAAGGATTTGAACCAGAGACAAGTTAGGTGGTTAGAGTTCCTTGCTTCTTATGACCTCGACATCAACTATACTCCCGGTAAAGCAAATGTTGTGGCAGATGCTTTGAGTAGGAAGAAGGCTTTGTTGTGTCAGTTGGTTGTTTCTTCTCCTCTTTTAGATCGTATCATGACTAAGCAGGATGAGGATGAGATGCTTAGATTGATTAAGGAGAATGTTCGAAGTAGAGTCGGTGGTAGTAGTCTTGATGGCAGTGGTGCTTAGATTGATGATAAAGGTGTGTTGAGGATTAATAATAGGATTTGTGTCCCGAATGTTGATGGTTTGAGACAGGATTTGCTTCGGGAGAATCATTAGTCTAGACTTTCTATTCATCCTGGTGTGACCAAGATGTATCAGGATATGAAGAAGTTGTATTGGTGGAAGGGTATGAGGCGAGATATCTCCATTTTTGTTAGTAGGTGTGCGACTTGTCAACAAGTCAAGGCAGATCATCAGAAGACCCCTGGTTTGTTGCAGCCTCTTGAGATTCCCAATTGGAAGTGGGAACAAGTTTCTATGGATTTCATTGATGGATTACCGAGGACTAGAAATGGTAATGAGAGTATCTGGGTTATTGTGGATAGATTGACCAAATCAGCTCATTTCATTCCGGTCAAGTCTACCCGTTCTGCTTTTAGTTTGTCTGAGATTTACATGAGGGAGATTGTTCGTCTCCATGGTGTTCCTCTCAGTATTGTTTGTGATCGTGATCCTATCTTTACTAGTAGGTTTTGGAAAGCCTTTCAGGATTCTTTGGGTACTCGTCTGAATCTGAGCACTGCTTACCATCCACAGACCGACGGTCAAACGGAAAGGGTGAATCAGATTCTAGAAGATCTTCTTCGTGCTTGTGTGCTTGATTATGGAGGATCTTGGGAAGATCATCTCCATCTTGTCGAATTCACCTATAACAATAGTTATCAGGTATAATTTCTATCTTCTGTTTTAATCTTATCTTAATCGTTTATCTATCTCATTTCTATCTTTGAATTCAGGCCAATATCAAGACGTCTCCGGTTGCTGCTCTTTACGGACGACCTTGTAGATCTCCTTCTTGCTGGATTGAATCCGGTAATCATTTGGTTCTTGGTCCTGAGATGATTTTAGAGGCTTCTGAGAGAGTTGAGGAGATTAGGAGGAAGATGAGGATTGCTCAGGATAGGCAGAAGAAGTATGCTGATAGGCGTAGGCGGAGTTTAGAGTTTGCTATTGTTGATTTGGTTTTCCTTAAGGTCTCTCCCTTAAGGAATGTTATTCGCTTTGGTCGTAGAGGGAAGCTTTCTCCTAGGTTTGTTGGTCCTTTCCGCATTGTGGAAAGAATTGGTTCTTTGGCTTATTGTCTGGATTTGCCCGAGAAGTTCTCTGGAGTGCGTAATGTATTCCACGTTTCTCATCTTCGTCGCTATCTGCATGATCCATCCCTTATTGTTCAGCCTTCTGATCTTGATAGTTTGGATATTGAGCCTAATCTGACTGTTGAGAGGAAGCCACTTCGTATTGTCGATAGAGGTACGAAGCAGCTAAGAAGGAAATCTGTTAGTCTGGTCAAAGTACAGTGGAGTACTGATGATCGTGATTGTACTTGGGTGACGGAGGAGAGAATTCATGCTTCGAATCCGGAATTGTTTATTCCAGGTACTATTTTGTTTTTCTATCTTGTTTTCCTTATTTTCTTTGTTTTCGTTCTTTTCGAGGACGAAAAGGTTTGAGTGAGGGAGAGTGTAACAAGCCAATATTTTGGAAATTATTTTTAATTTGCATTTATTTCATTTTAAAATATTTTTATAGTGAAGTAGAAATTTTTCTAGAATTAATGGTATTTTGTTGTAATTTTCATGTTCTGTTTCCTATTTTTAAACAATTTCGTCAATTCTTTTGCTATTTTCTCCGAATTTAATTATTTATTTCACTTGGAAAATGTTTTAAAAATCATTTTATTTCCAATTTTGTTTTATAATATTTTTAAAATGAAGTAAATAATTTTTCAAAGTCAATGGTGATTTATTTGTAATTTCTGGACACTATTTTCAATTTTTAAGTAATTTCTGTAATTCTTTTTCCATTTTCTTTAAAATAATTTTTTATTTTATTTTATAATATTTTGTTTCAGTTGTTAGAGCTTATTTCTGAGTTTATTTTTGTTTTATTGGAATTAAAAAGAAAAAGAAATATGAAGAGTTTAAATTTGCTTAGAAACTGATGTCCTTTCACCTCCTTAAGTCTTTTCAATTGCCATAACCCCTCCTTTATGCTTTGGCCGTGACTTTTACTTTTGTTTTCACATGAAAAAACTCATTTTTTATTTCATCATTCGACCACTTCAGATCTGAAGCAAAAACTTTGGGTAATGGCTCCTTTGTTTCTATACTTTTCTTCTTATTTTCATGTCATTTTGCCTTGTTTCTCCATAGTTTTGCTTGGCCTCCTCCTTGTTTGCCACGGCCATGACCACCACCACCCCCTACATCTCCTCCCTGCCATCATCACCAGCTACTCCTCTGGTCTTGACCAAGGCCGAGCCACCATGATGCCAAAACTCCACAAAAATTGCAACACAAGCCATAAAAACATGTTGTTTGACCACTATTGGCTTCACCATTCCACTTTCCACCACCACCACCACCTTAGGCCGCCTCCACCACCTCTGGCCAGACCACCACACACCTTTCCTCCCACTGACCTGACCCATACCCCTCTGACCTGACCCAATTGCCCATGGCCGAGCCCAATTGGATGAACAAAATCACACTATTTTGCCTTAAACTCTTCACCTTCTCACTATGTAACTTCCTCCCTATGTTTCACCACTATGGCCGTGCATTCACATGACCAAACCTAAGCCAAAACTTGTTCAAACCTGAGCCAAACAACATACCTAGGCTGAAAAAAAAAACAGAGGAAGCAAGGCAAAAGATTTGGCATTCGTATCTCTTTTTATTTAAAAGTTATTCCATTTCAAGTGTATTGAAATTTATGGTTTGTTTTGATTTTTTGTTTGGGTTGTAACACAAGATCTATAGCATTGGATTTTCTCTCCACTCAAGTCCGTAATCTTGTCATCGTGCTTTGATTTCCGTTGTGTCATTGGTTTTGTTAGCTCCAGCATTATTAGAGGTGAGTAAATCTCACACGACTATTCATACTTATATAATTCTGAAGCGACCACACCTGAATGTGTAGAATTAAAAATGATGTTATAATTGCCTGTGATTATTTTTATATGATGTTAAACCTATTAAATTACATGTCATATCACCTGTTATTATTATATGTTGCTGACTGTTCATTTTTATCAGTTTATCACTGCAAGTTCCCTGTAGATTAGGTTCACTATGGGTTGAAATGATACATACCCGAACGGACTTTAGAATAGGGAATGATCGTTATGGGCTGAAATGATAAGCCTGAGCGACTTTTAATAATTTTTTATTTACTTGGGATTGCGGGTTTGAAATGATAAAACCCGGATTTTCTTTGTAAATTACGGATTGAAATGATATATTATCCGTATCACTTGACTTAGGCTAGTAAATATTATACAGACCCGTGGTTATTTTATATTTTTTCTGGAAATTTTTAAGTATTTTAAAAACGTAAAAATATAATAAATTGTTTTAAATTGAATTTTAAAAGATTTATAAAAAATGGAAATGATTTTTCTATGTGTTAAATGTAAAATAATGGATAGAAAATGGTGATTTTAAAGTGTAACTTAAATTGGAAATTTGACTGATTTTTTTTAAATGGAAACTTAAGTTAATTGAATTAAAAATGAACATTAAGTTTTTTTTTTTTGAAGAAGGGGTTCAAACTTTTCTATTAAGAAATAAAAACAAGGTCCAACAAGATACAAAATACAAAGCAAAGCCTATGACCGGAACAAAACAAAAACCAAAAACAATACAAAAACTAAACTCGTTGGGCTATAAAAACAAATACAACCCAAACCCAGTTTCAGGCCCAAAGAAAAGAAGCCTCCCGAAGACTCAGAAACTTCTCGATAACTCCCTAGAACAGCAAAACGACTTTTCATTCTCTTCCTAACTCCAAACTTACCAAAAGAAAACTCGCGAGAAACAGAAATGGCTGCTGCCATTAAACTTCTGATCTCCTCCTTTACTCGGAAACTCCATCTCTCCAGACTTACTTGAGAAAGTATACTATCTAAAACTACTGCTTAGTTCCTTAAAGCCTTCGAAACAACGAGGATTTTTAAATCCATGTCAGGGAAGCTGCAAGAACTTTAGATCTGAGATTCATCTCTGATCTGAAACGTTAAGCTGCTCTAAACAAGATAAGTTTTGATATAGCTTCTGTGTTCATCAGTAATTCTGCTTCCTTTGAATCTTCAAGTATATCCATATAAATATTGCTTCTTATTGTCCAGGTCTCCACAGACAAAATGCTCCACCCAATAACAGGCTCAAAAGATTAGAAGCCTCCCGAAAGATAGATCTTAGAATCTGAGATCTGAAAGACTTGCTAAAACCATAGGGAAACTCAGCTGTTTCTCAAGACGACTCTAAACAAGATAAGTTTTTGAAAGTTCTGTTTTCCTTAGAGCAGCTGCTTCCTTAGAAGCTTCTAAAATACCCATAATAAATCAGTGTCTTGCTATCCAGGGATCCACAGACAAATTGCTCCACCTGCAGATCAATAAACTTAAAAACTACTGTTTAGTAAGAGATGTAAAACAAATATAATGTAATTTAGAGAGGGAGAGAATCAATGTAAGATAAAACAGGTACTTGAGATCTGAAGCCGGAAGACATAGGAACAATAAAGTAGCAAAAGAGACAGGAATTATGATAATGTCCCCAATTCAGCGTTGGGAGGTATGACCCCATTTCAAAGCAATTTCCAAGTTCATGCCAGTGCTGTTCTGATAATATTTTGATTTTGCCATTCTGATGTTCATAGTTTGGAAAATTTTTAAACAAACTTTCGACCCTTCTGTAAAACGATTTTGAAAAATCCTTTCATTTCTTTCTTTCCAAATGTGCCAAACACAAACTGAGAGTGAGAGTTGGAATAAATCAGACTTGAAATTTCGAGCATTGGATATAGAAACAATTTTCGTTAAATCCTCCTTCAAGATAAAAGAAAAAGTACTTCTAGGATTGACGAAAAATTTTTTACAACTCCAAAACCAGATCTTTTCTGTAAAGTCACATTGAAAAAATAGATGATCTATATTTTCAATGTGACTATTACAAAACACACAATTCTGATCGACCACAATCTGCTTCTGAATTAATCTTTCTTTTGTCAAAAGAAAATCATTTATAGCCTTGAAGAGGCAGACTGCCATTTTAGGGACATGAATTTTGCTCCAAACCATAGTCGCCCAAAATTTAGTATCAAACCTAGTTCTAACCGAGTTCCAAACTTTTTTAAACTGATATCGCCCATCCGAAGAACACTTCCAAGACCAGAAATCCCTCTCTTTGTCATTGTGAATCTTTACATCTTCAATTTCACTCTGTATTTGAAATAGAAAGCTATACAAGTCCCATTTCCATTCACCATTTCTTAAAATCCTGCTAAGCATTATATTATATGTCCCAGTTCTAAAAGCAGTGTCTCTACCAATGCGTTCCATAATAGAACTCCCATTTAACCAAGGATCATACCATAACGACGTAGATTTACCATCTACAATGTTAAGGGAAAAACATTTCAAGGATTCGTGTCTATTTTTTAGAATACACTTCCACACCCCAGAATCATCCGAACGCTGGTTAATATCCCAGAAACTTTTAAATCCTATGTATTTTCCATGCATAAAAACCGCCCAGCTGCCTTCTAAGTTAATGATTTTCCAAATCAATTTGATATAAAGCGTTTTGTTCATCTCTTCTAAGTTTCTCAGACCCATACCTCCTTCTTCTTTTTGTCTACTTAGAACCTCCCACGGGATCTTACTACTGCGACTTTTCCAAAGAAAATTTAGTATCATATGTTTAATCTTCTGAACAGTAGCAATAGGGAGGTAGAAACATTGCATCCAAAACTGAATTATAGGGTACAAAGTTGATTTTATAAGTTCCAGTCTCCCTGCTAAGCTCAACATCTTAGTTTCCCATCTTCCAATTCTAACTTTGATCTTCTCTATCAACGGAGAACAATCCTTATCCCTCAAGTTAACGCTTGACAGAGGAATACCCAAATACCTTATGGGAAGGGTAGCTTGTTGAATGTTGAGAATAGAACAGATGTCTGTACAGCCATCTACCCCTTTCCCAAAAAAGATGTTAGATTTCTCCGCACTTAACTCCAATCCTGTGACCCTTTTCAAGGTTTTAAAAACTTCATTAATAGCATACGCAGTTTGCACATTAGCTTTAGTAAAAAGAATGATATCGTCTGCGTAAATCAAGTGAGTCAATTTGTTACCAAAGTCCGTAACAGGAGAGATCAGACCATCCCTTACTTTTTCTTCCATCAGTAGCGTAAAATATTCCATTACTAGGGTAAAAAGGATGGGAGACAGTGGGTCTCCTTGTCTAAGACCATTAGAGCCTTTAAAGTAACCGTGCGCTTCTCCATTAATAATGATTGAAAAAATAGGGGTCTTAATAAGATTTCCAATAATTTTTATCCATTTATCCGTAAAGCCCAAGCTTCTTAACATGTGGATAACAAAATCTCTATTAATCGAATCATATGCTTTCTTTAAATCAACTTTTATACACATGTATTTATTATCCTTTCTTCCAAGGCCTCTAATTAATTCATGAGCTAACAAAATACCATCTCCTATAGATCTACCATTTATAAAAGCCGTCTGGTTATGAGATACCAACTTATCCAAAAAAGGACCCAATCTGTTACATAGTATTTTAGAAAGAACCTTGTATAAAGTGTTACAGCATGCAATTGGTCTGAAGTCTTGAATACAGGAGGAATGGTCCTTTTTAGGTATCAAATGAATAAAAGTGTGGTTCCATTCACTAATGATTAGGCCCTTTTGAAAAACATCATTTAAAGCTTTATAAATAATATCTTTCGAAAGATTCCAATGCTTCTTGAAAAACAACGAATTGAAACCATCCGGTCCTGGCGAAACAGTGTCTTTGATATCCCACAAAGCGAATTTGATCTCTTCTAAAGAGAAAATCTTATTTAAAAAATTAGCCCCAAACTCAGAAATAACCGTTTTGCAAATCACTTCAGGAAAATGATCACATAAAGGTTGATTATAAGTTTGCTTAAAAAAATCAATAGCCTCTTCAGCAAATTTATTGTCCGATAACACCTTACCGTCTACATTAAGGTTAGTCAAACGGTTTCTACTCCTTCTGTTAGACATTTTGGCGTAGAAAAAGGCAGATCCCTCATCCCCCATCATTAGCCAGTCACATTTAGCCTTTTGTTTTGCCGCCAAGAATTCTTTCTTTAATGCAAGATCCAAGTTAGTCTTGGCATTTTGAAATTCCAAGGCTAAGTTATGGTCATTAGAATTTTCCAAAAGCTTTTGAAGCCTAGAACATTTATCTCTCATTACATTCACCTCTTGTCTGATGTTACGAGAATTAACACTCCATCTCTTGAGATCCCTCTTAATGTTTTTGAGAATGTTAATAACTTGGAACAGTGGTCTGTCGATTTGGTTGGTAACCCAAAGTTTTTCCACCAAAGGAAAATATTGGTCGCATAAAGACCAATGATTCATGTATCTAAACGGACTATTCTTAACCCTAGAGATAGAGGTAAACGAGACTAGAATAGCATTGTGGTCGCTCACCGTAGGCGGTAAGAATTCAACTGATAATTCAGGGAATAAGTTAATCCAGTCTAGGTTAGCAAACACCCTATCAATTTTAGAGAAAATATTTCTACCCGGGCCCGACCACCAAGAAAATTCAAATCCTTTAATATTTATCTCATTAAGACCAGTAAATAAAGCCATGTCATCTAATTCAAACAAATTATAAAAAGTTGCTGGATTACCTCCCTGTCTTTCTGAGGGTCTACGGATGCAATTAAAATCCCCAAGAACCATCCAAGGCCTAAAAATATTTATAGCATCCTCCTGCAGATTCTTCCATAATCTTTTCCTAAGTTCAACAAAATTTTGGGCATAGACAAACGTTAAATTACATCTAAAATTCGAGGAATTGATCAGTTCAATAGTAATGTGTTGATCACTCATACTAATAAAGTTGAAATCCCAAATTTTTGTATCAATAAGAACCATAATCCTACATTTAAAATAGCAAGATATATTACTAATTATTCTCCATCCATCATCCAACGTTTTTTCCAACTTCAAAATCTCTGGAAACATCAATTTATTTTCCAAAATACCAAAACAGCTAATTTTAAATTTGCCTATAGCTTTCCTCACTTCACCCATTCTGTTAGGGTTATGAAACCCTCTTACGTTCCAACAGGCCACAGACATTATAAAACCTTATTATTTCGGGTCCTCTGATGTCTACTGCTCGAGGACTCCCCTTTGTCTTCCGAAGGAATACCTAACATCTGCACCCACTTAGGGTTCTTTCGGACCAGCTTATCTTTCTGAATATTATCAAGTTCTATATCTTGGGGCTTCGGAAGAAGCTGTTCTTCCATTTCCTCCTGAACTGAGTCTACATTATCATAATTATTTTGTTCCTCTGCCACTTTAGTCGTTCCTATGTCCTGATCCAGATTCTCTTGTACCTGTAAAACAATACTATGATCAGTCCCTCTCCTATAATTAACATTATTATATGTTTCATCATCAAAAACTAAATCATTAGAAGTTAAGGATATTGGAATAGAATTGTGATCCGATGATGACAATGGGCGTTTAAGAATAGAAACGTGAGCCGATGGTGATTTTGGAGGAAATGATCTCAGATCATTGGCTCTCGAGATGGTTGGAGAAACAGGAATGAATGGCTCCCTGGTTCCTTGATCAGGAGGACCTTCCGGCCTGGCCAGAGGAGCATTGGAGCAATCTTCACTGACTCCTATTTCGGTAGAAGTTACATGATCTGACTCTGTACCTTCGGAAATTGCCCCCTCACACCGCTCAACTGAGGATGCACCCTTCCCCAAGTTCTGTTCCTGAATTGAATTAACAATTACATTAGAATCGTTTTCCCTATCTTCTGTGTCTTCCGCCACTACATTATTGAAAGAGACAACCCCTTCATCATTCTTGGATCCAGTTTCAGTAGCATTTATCTCCTTTTCAGGAATATTTAATAACTCAATACCACAATCAACTATACCAGGCTTATCAGAGCTAACAGCTTGGGTCTCTTTAGGGACCCAGGACTTGGTCATAGGACATTCATCAATTAAATGTCCGAAACAAACACACTTGACACAGATGGGAGGAGGGTTTTCATATTCTACTTCTTGAACGAAACTCCTCCCTTTTTCGTCTCTACCTTCAATGGATTTAGGCATACCAAATTTAACATTTACCTCCACCAAAACTCTGGCGAAGGCTAGTCTAGATTTATTTTTAGTGGCCTCATCCATCTTAATAGGAACACCTATAGTACTAGTTAGAGCGCTAATGGCCTTATTGCCCCATAATTTAAAACTTAAACCAGGAAGTCTAACCCACATGGGCAGAGAAGTAAGGAGATCTCTATCAGTTCTCATATCTGGGGATAATCTCTTCATAATAATCAAGTTCCGGTCCATAAACCAAGGACCTGATTTTAAAATCTTATTGCAGTCCTCCTCCAATCCAAATCTCACTACGAAAAATCCATTATTCCTAGAATGAACAGAAAATGGCTTCTTAGTTTCCCAAACCCTTTTAGCATAACCCTCAAAAGTACGGAGCCAAGGTTTGTACCCAACCACATACAGCAAAATGCATAAATCCCAACCTCCCTCTGCTTCTTTGATCGCTTCATCAGATAGGGAACCTATCCTTTTACCATCTGCTACAGTAGGCTCTATAAACTCCAGATCCAGGTTACCCAAATCCCCCACTGCTCCTTCTTTTACTGCCTCACTGTATGAAAATTTCTTTGCGTTTTCTGCAACAGTGAAAATGATTTTGGAATTGCCTCCAGACATCGCACTTTTCTGCTTAGAAAAATTTGTTTTGCCTGTCCGCCCCGTCTGAACCGGAAACACCCCCCTACCTTCAGATCTACCTGTTCTGTTCGAGCTTTGCCCTCCCAAAGAGAGCCTCTGATCCGGGCCAGAAGGAATAGGTGCCTTACCCCTTTTCCTTCTCACCTCCTCCCAACCTTCCGCATCCCGCAGACCCATAATGAGGAGAATGAATTGAAGAACGAAAACAAGAGAATAACGGAGAAAGATTAAGAAAACTAGGAAAAAGGAAAGGAAAAAAGAGAAAAGGGAAAACCCTAATCTCCAGATCTAGATCTGAGGGCCGCCATTATCGTATTTTAATCATATTTTATGAAGATTTTATGAAGAAAATGAACATTAAGTTTTAAATGGTGAAAAATGGAGATTTAAATTTAAGTGTTGAAATAAATTGTTTAAAATGAAAATGGGAATTGACACACTTGAATTAAACAAGTGAACTTTGGAAATTTTAATTTTTATTTGCAAAATTTTTCTTTATAAAAATCATAAGTTAAAGGATTTAAATGAGCATTTTTAATATGGAAAAATATGATTTTTATAAGTTTAAATGATTTAAATTAAAGTTTATTTATGGCTGGAATTGTATTAAAAACCTGGAAATTCAATTTATAGCACTTCAGAAATACCATCATTTCTGGAAATGAACTAATTCTGAACTAAGTAGAATCTGCAGCACTTGGTAAGTGCTGTGGTTGCATAAATGAACTTAAAGACTAAATGAACTAAGGCTATGACAACACTTGGTAAGTGCTGTAGTGGCAGGAACTAAATTTAAAACTAATGAAGAGGCTATTGTAGCACTTGTTAAGTGCTGCAGTAGGCTGGAATATGATTTTTGTATATAACTGAACTACTGCAGCAGTTTTAAAACGCTGTCTTTGCTGAATTGAATTTAAACCTTTAACTTTGAACCCTAAACTATTACAGCAGTTCTGTAAATGCTGACTTTTCTGAATTGAACTATTTTTCCTTTAAAACTGAACTATTACAGGAGTTTATAAATGCTGTTTTTGCTGAATTGTAGTGTTTTCAAACATAACTTACCGCAGCACTTTTTAAATGCTGTGAAAGTTGGAATTTTAATGTTTTAATGTTTTTAAGTAAATAAATGAACTCAGAAAAGGCTAAATTTTTGGGAATTTAATATTTGATTTAAAGAGATAATGACTTCACTTTTAAATGGTTTAAATGAAGTATTTTGATTTGAAATATAAACTGTTTTTAAATTTATAACCACGGGTTATAATAACGATTGGTTGTTAAAGAGACCGGGATCGGATATGGACATACTCTCTGTCGATACCGAAAACCACTTTGACAACTGTGTACGCGGTGGAGTTTCCAGAACGAAGTAGGATGGTGGCGACGATCCTAAGGTATATACGTGGACCCAACTCCCGTGAGTTGGCATAAGGTGGCTAAAACAGGAGCGATTGACGGACCAAGGAGGTAGCACCTCTGATCGGACACACTTCTTCGATACCATTCTATTACTTGTGATTGATTTGGTGCGCACCCTTGATTTGGGAGTGTTGTTCGAGGTGGGCGATAGTTGCTGCTATGCGTCACCACCAGTCCCGATGCGTAATTGGTATATCTACCCTGGCATTGCCTAGTTGTGCCGTGTCACCCACCATATCGAGCTTTACTACGAGTTGTGATTTCTCCCGTAGCCTGTGGAGTATCGAGGGTAGCCCCCATTTTGGGAGTATGCTAATACTGGATAGACTACCGGGACTATTACGTGTTAGGGTGAGTTCAGATTAAATGTAAAGCCCTAATGCTATTTTAAAGTATGTTATTTTATGATTAGACGTTATTATTATAGCGAATATTACTATATAGTAGATAGTTTAACGGATCCTTAAAGAATGGGCAATCCCAAGCATTCTTTAAGTTATTGTACTCTTTATTACAGTTCACTTGAGTTGGTTTACATTGTATAAGTATGTATGTCCTGACTCGAGTGTTTGTGTTTTATTTACACTTGCGTCAGACTGAGTATTCACAGCTTTGGATTCACTTTTCTGGAGCTAGGAATCGCTGGAGATTCTGCTTATTTAGTTATTTATCTATTTCAGTTTCAGTTGTTCTATTTCAGCATTTGTATTTGAGACTTATGTATTTGGATTTCTATTGTACTTGTTTCAGAACTGTATTGGTTTTCAGACTATGTATTTTGTATCTGTTTTGAGACTCTGTATTTTAGTGGCTTCATGAACCACTATTTATTTTATTTTCGCTGCGAGTTATTCTGATATTTCTGTGTCTGTGATTCTGTGAATGATTTTATTTGCTCCAAATTTTATTACAATCTGTTATTTTGTATTATTCAAGTCTGACATGTGTGGATTATTGTCGATTTGAATGGTCCAAAATATGGGGTCGTTACATTTGGTATCAGAGCCAGGTTTTAGGCAAACCTTAGCCTATGGAGCAAAAACTCATTAGAGATAGGGTAGAAATACCCTAGAATGAGTGAAATTAAACTCAGAATCATTTCTTTGTGAGTGAACGTATTTTCAAAGTATAAAATGATTTTAAATGATTTTTCAAATGATTTTCAAAGATTATTTTGATATAAAATTTTCTTGTTTTAAAAGCAATTTTTCTAAACTTCCTTCTTTTCGTATCTACATTGTTAGAAATTTCTATTATTAGGATATTCATCCAAGTGATCTTATTTTTTCTATCTTACCTTATCTTTGTCTTCTCTGTACCTTTGTCCTAAATTCATTCTTGATATTTTCAGGATGAATCATGGAAATGCTAGAGGTAGGGGTCGTGGTACTGCCCCAGCTCCTCAACCTGTTGCGCCTTTTAGGTTTACTGTTCTCTGTAAGGAATTCTCTCAGCTCGGTGGTACTAAGTTCACCGGTTCAGAGAGTATTATCGAAGCCCAGTAATGGTTACGATGTTTAGAGAGGATATTTATTGGTCTTGAAAGTACTGATGCCTAGAAGCGTCAGTTAGCAGCTTGGCAGCTGCAAGAGTCAGCCTTAGATTGGTGGGAGTCTGTTACAGCTCACACTAACGAAGGTGATCTTTCGTGGGAGCAGTTCAGGTAGCCTTTGTGTTATCTTGAATTTTTCCCCATTTTTCTTTTCTTTTGAATCTATCTTAAGTTTTGTTTCTGTATCTTTTTCCAAGGAGGCTTTTGTGGCAAAATGGATGCCCGTAGCCGGGAAATCTCAACTTTATCGTGAATTCATGGATCTTAAGCAGGGTACCATGTCTTTTTCTGAGTATGAGCGGAAGTTCAATGCACTTTCCAAGTTTGGTCCTGGTCTTATCGACACTTAGCTTAAGAAAAATGAGAAGTTCATAGCTGGAGCTCGCCCAGAGTTCTACGATCGTCTTATTTCACATGTTCATGGCACTTTTACTGAGCTTATGGATATGGCTATTCGTTATGAGAACCCTACTTCCAAGGGTCCTGCTGCTTCTGGTGCTCTTGTATCTCAGTCTTCCTCTGCAAATTCTAAGAAGAGAAAGCCCAATTTCCACCAGCAGAAGAAGAATTGGCTCAAGAATCCAGGCTTGGGATCTTCATCATCTTCTCCTTCTCAGAGGCACCCTATTGATTTATCTACCATTACCTGCTTCAAATGTGACCAGAAAGGACACTATTCTAATAGTTGCCCTACTTCGGTTAATACTGCTGTTCCTCCACCTCAGGCTACCAGGAACAATCTTTGTCATGTTTGTCTTCAGCCAGGTCATTTTAAGAATGACTGTCCTTTGTCTCAGAGGGGAAAGCCATCTGGTGTTTTTGCTGTCACATCTCCTTCTTCACCTACTGCACCTGCTCCTGCTCCTGCTTCTAGTGATGATCAAGGTACTCTTCAGATTAAATGTAAATCCCTAATGCTATTTTAAAGTATGTTATTTTATGATTAGACGTTATTATTATAGCGAATATTACTATATAGTAGATAGTTTAACGGATCCTTAAAGAATGGGCAATCCCAAGCATTCTTTAAGTTATTGTACTCTTTATTACAGTTCACTTGAGTTGGTTTACATTGTATAAGTATGTATGTCCTGACTCGAGTGTTTGTGTTTTATTTACGCTTGCGTCAGCCTGAGTATTCAAAGCTTTGGATTCACTTTTCTGGAGCTAGGAATCGCTGGAGATTCTGCTTATCTAGTTATTTATCTATTTCAGTTTCAGTTGTTCTATTTCAGCATTTGTATTTGAGACTTATGTATTTGGATTTCTATTGTACTTGTTTCAGAACTGTATTGGTTTTCAGACTATGTATTTTGTATCTATTTTGAGACTCTGTATTTTAGTGGCTTCATGAACCACTATTTATTTTATTTTCGCTGCGAGTTATTCTGATATTTCTGTGTCTGTGATTCTGTGAATGATTTTATTTGCTCCAAATTTTATTACAATCTGTTATTTTGTATTATTCAAGTCTGACATGTGTGGATTATTATCGATTTGAATGGTCCAAAATATGGGGTCGTTACATTTGGTATCAGAGCCAGGTTTTAGGCAAACCTTAGCCTATGGAGCAAAAACTCATTAGAGATAGGGTAGAAATACCCTAGAATGTGTGAAATCAAACTCAGAATCATTTCTTTGTGAGTGAACGTATTTTCAAAGTATAAAATGATTTTAAATGATTTTTCAAATGATTTTCAAAGATTATTTTGATATAAAATTTTCTTGTTTTAAAAGCAATTTTTCTAAACTTCCTTCTTTTCGTATCTACATTGTTAGAAATTTCTATTATTAGGATATTCATCCAAGTGATCTTATTTTTTCTATCTTACCTTATCTTTGTCTTCTCTGTACCTTTGTCCTAAATTCATTCTTGATATTTTCAGGATGAATCGTGGAAATGCTAGAGGTAGGGGTCGTGGTACTGCCCCAGCTCCTCAACCTGTTGCGCCTGTTAGGTTTACTATTCTTTGTAAGGAATTCTCTCAGCTCGGTGGTACTAAGTTCACCGGTTCAGAGAGTATTATCGAAGCCCAGTAATGGTTACGAAGTTTAGAGAGGATATTTACTGGTCTTGAAATTACTGATGCCTAGAAGCGTCAGTTAGCAGCTTGGCAGCTGCAAGAGTCAGCCTTAGATTGGTGGGAGTCTGTTACAGCTCACACTAACGAAGGTGATCTTTCGTGGGAGCAGTTCAGGTAGCCTTTGTGTTATCTTGAATTTTCCCCATTTTTCTTTTCTTTTGAATCTATCTTAAGTTTTGTTTCTGTACCTTTTTCCAAGGAGGCTTTTGTGGCAAAATGGATGCCCGTAGCCGGGAAATCTCAGCTTTATCGTGAATTCATGGATCTTAAGTAGGGTACCATGTCTTTTTCTAAGTATGAGCGGAAGTTCAATGAACTTTCCAAGTTTGGTCCTGGTCTTATCGACACTTAGCTTAAGAAAAATGAGAAGTTCATAGCTGGAGCTCGCCCAGAGTTCTACGATCGTCTTATTTCACATGTTCATGGCACTTTTACTGAGCTTATGGATATGGCTATTCGTTATGAGAACCCTACTTCCAAGGGTCCTGCTGCTTCTGGTGCTCTTGTATCTCAGTCTTCCTCTGCAAATTCTAAGAAGAGAAAGCCCAATTTCCACCAGTAGAAGAAGAATTGGCTCAAGAATCCAGGCTTGGGATCTTCATCATCTTCTCCTTCTCAGAGGCACCCTATTGATTTATCTACCATTACCTGCTTCAAATGTGACCAGAAAGGACACTATTCTAATAGTTGCCCTACTTCGGTTAATATTGCTGTTCCTCCACCTCAGGCTACCAGGAACAATCTTTGTCATGTTTGTCTTCAGCCAGGTCATTTTAAGAATGACTGTCCTTTGTCTCAGAGGGGAAAGCCATCTGGTGTTTTTGTTGTCACATCTCCTTCTTCACCTACTGCACCTGCTCCTGCTCCTAGTGATGATCAAGGTACTCTTCAGGGCACCTTTACTTTATTTCATCTTCCTGTTCGTGTTTTATTTGATACTGGAGCTTCGCATAGTTTTATTTCTGATGATTTGTGTGATAAGTTTGAGCATCTCCTTTCTCCTGAGTATGCTTCTGTTCCTTTATGTGTTTCAAATCCTATTGGTGGTCCCGCAAATCTTAATAAGATTTGTAGGCAAGTGAGACTCTTCTATTCTGGCCATAAATTTTCTGGTAATTTCTATGTTCTTGGTTTCGATGCTTTTGATTTGTTGCTTGGAGGTGATTGGCTTGATGGGCATGATGCCCGTATCTCTTGTAAATCCCGAATTGTTTCTCTTAAGGATGATCGGGGAAATTCTTTGGTTATTCAGGGTCGTATGCCTCATGATTATGCTAGTAGCTTTATCTTTTCTCAGGATGCTTCTCTTGTTGATCTTCAGTCGACTCGTGTAGTCAAACTCTATCCCGATGTATTTGGTGAAGTTACTGCTCTATCTCGTAAGCGGGAAATTGATTTCCATATTGATCTTATTCCTGGAGCTCGACCTGTAGTTCTTCCCCCTAGAAGAATGGCACCCCGCGAGAAGGTTGAGTTAGGGAAGCAAATTGAGGATCTGTCTTCCAAGGGTCTGATCAGACCTAGCTATTCTGAATGGGGAGCAGCGGTGGTTTTTGTCACCAAGTCCGATGGTTCTCTCCAGATGTGTGTTGATTATAGGGAGCTGAACAAGCTCACTATGAAAAACAGATATCCAATACCTCGCATCAATGATATGTTTGATCAGCTTTACGGTGCTACTATTTTCTCTCAGCTTGATCTTGCCATAGGTTTTCACCATCTCAGAATTGCTGAGGAAAGTATTCCCAAGACTGCTTTTCGTACTGAGAATGGATTCTTTGAATGGTTAGTCATGCCTTTTGGTTTGACTAATGCTCCTGCTTTCTTTGTTGATTTGATGAATCGTGTTTTTGGTGATGTGCTTAATAAATTTGTTCTAGTCTTTGTTGATGATATTCTCATTTTCTCTAAGTCTGAGGAAGAGCATGAGTCGCATTTGAAATCTGTTCTTGAAACTCTTAGAAATCATCAGTTGAAGGCTAAATTTTCTAAATGCCATTTCTGGAAGAATGAAGTCCGATTCCTCGGGCATATTGTTTCTGGTAATGGAGTTTCTGTTGATCCAGTCAAGATTGCTGCGATCAATGTAAGTCTTTCTTTCCTTCTCTTTCCTTGTTCATTCAATTTATTCTATCTTTCTTGTTGTCCTTATTTATCCCTATTCTGTAAAGGATTGGGAAACTCCTAAGACTCCTACTAATATCCGTAGTTTTCTGGGCCTTGCCGGTTATTACCGGAGATTCATTGTGAATTTTGCTCGGATTGCTGCACCTCTCACTGCTTTGACTCGGAAGAATGCTAAGTTTATTTGGAGTGATGAGTGTAAGGCTGCATTCAGTGAGTTGAAGCACAAGCTTACTTCCGCACCAGTTCTTACCGTTCCAAGTGGAAATGAGGGATTAACGGTATACACTGATGCTTGTCGAGAAGGTTTGGGAGTTGTTCCGATGCAGGATGGTAAGGTGATTGCTTATGCTAGTCGTTAGTTGAAGACCCATGAAGTAAATTATGTTGCCCATGATTTAGAGTTGCTTGCTGTTGTTTTTGCTTTGAAGCTGTGGAGACATCATCTTTTGGGTACTAAGTTCGAGCTTTTCACAGATCATCAGTCTTTGAGGTATATTTTCTCTCAGAAGGATTTGAACTAGAGACAAGTTAGGTGGTTAGAGTTCCTTGCTTCTTATGACCTCGACATCAACTATACTCCCGGTAAAGCAAATGTTGTGGCAGATGCTTTGAGTAGGAAGAAGGCTTTGTTGTGTCAGTTGGTTGTTTCTTCTCCTCTTTTAGATCGTATCATGACTAAGCAGGATGAGGATGAGATGCTTAGATTGATTAAGGAGAATGTTCGAAGTAGAGTCGGTGGTAGTAGTCTTGATGGCAGTGGTGCTTAGATTGATGATAAAGGTGTGTTGAGGATTAATAATAGGATTTGTGTCCCGAATGTTGATGGTTTGAGACAGGAGTTGCTTCGGGAGAATCATTAGTCCAGACTTTCTATTCATCCTGGTGTGACCATGATGTATCAGGATATGAAGAAGTTGTATTGGTGGAAGGGTATGAGGCGAGATATCTCCATTTTTGTTAGTAGGTGTGCGACTTGTCAACAAGTCAAGGCAGATCATCAGAAGACCCCTGGTTTGTTGCAGCCTCTTAAGATTCCCAATTGGAAGTGGGAACAAGTTTCTATGGATTTCATTGATGGATTACCGAGGACTAGAAATGGTAATGAGAGTATTTGGGTTATTGTGGATAGATTGACCAAATCATCTCATTTCATTCTGGTCAAGTCTACCCGTTCTGCTTCTAGTTTATCTGAGATTTACATGTGGGAGATTGTTCGTCTCCATGGTGTTCCTCTCAGTATTGTTTGTGATCGTGATACTATCTTTACTAGTAGGTTTTGCAAAGCCTTTCAGGATTCTTTGGGTACTCGTCTGAATCTGAGCACTGCTTACCATCCACAGACCGACGGTCAAACGGAAAGGGTGAATCAGATTCTAGAAGATCTTCTTCGTGCTTGTGTGCTTGATTATGGAGGATCTTGGGAAGATCATCTCCATCTTGTCGAATTCACCTATAACAATAGTTATCAGGTATAATTTCTATCTTCTGTTTTAATCTTATCTTAATCTTTTATCTATCTCATTTCTATCTTTGAATTTAGGCCAATATCAAGACGTCTCCGGTTGCTGCTCTTTACGGACGACCTTGTAGATCTCCTTCTTGCTGGATTGAATCCGGTAATCATTTGGTTCTTGGTCCTGAGATGATTTTAGAGGCTTCTGAGAGAGTTGAGCAGATTAGGAGGAAGATGAGGATTGCCCAGGATAGGCAGAAGAAGTATGCTGATAGGCGTAGGCGGAGTTTAGAGTTTGCTATTGTTGATTTGGTTTTCCTTAAGGTCTCTCCCTTAAGGAATGTTATTCGCTTTGGTCGTAGAGGGAAGCTTTCTCCTAGGTTTGTTGGTCCTTTCCGCATTGTGGAAAGAATTGGTTCTTTGGCTTATTGTCTGGATTTGCCCGAGAAGTTCTCTGGAGTGCGTAATGTATTCCACGTTTCTCATCTTCGTCGCTATCTGCATGATCCATCCCTTATTGTTCAGCCTTCTGATCTTGATAGTTTGGATATTGAGCCTAATCTGACTGTTGAGAGGAAGCCACTTCGTATTGTCGATAGAGGTACGAAGCAGCTAAGAAGGAAATCTGTTAGTCTGGTCAAAGTACAGTGGAGTACTGATGATCGTGATTGTACTTGGGTGACGGAGGAGAGAATTCGTGCTTCGAATCCGGAATTGTTTATTCCAGGTACTATTTTGTTTTTCTATCTTGTTTTCCTTATTTTCTTTGTTTCCGTTCTTTTCGAGGACGAAAAGGTTTGAGTGAGGGAGAGTGTAACAAGCCAATATTTTGGAAATTATTTTTAATTTGCATTTATTTCATTTTAAAATATTTTTATAGTGAACTAGAAATTTTTCTAGAATTAATGGTATTTTGTTGTACTTTTCATGTTCTGTTTCCTATTTTTAAACAATTTCGTCAATTCTTTTGCTATTTTCTCCGAATTTAATTATTTATTTCACTTGGAAAATGTTTTAAAAATCATTTTATTTCCAATTTTGTTTTATAATATTTTTAAAATGAAGTAAATAATTTTCCAAAGTCAATGGTGATTTATTTGTAATTTCTGGACACTATTTTCAATTTTTAAGTAATTTCTGTAATTCTTTTTCCATTTTCTTTAAAATAAATTATTTATTTTTATTTTATAATATTTTTTTTCAGTTGTTAGAGCTTATTTCTGAGTTTATTTTTGTTTTATTGGAATTAAAAAGAAAAAGAAATATGAAGAGTTTAAATTTACTTAGAAACTGATGTCCTTTCACCTCCTTAAGTCTTTTCAATTGCCATAACCCCTCCTTTATGCTTTGGCCGTGACTTTTACTTTTGTTTTCACATGAAAATCTCATTTTTTATTTCATCATTCGACCACTTCAGATCTGAAGAAAAAACTTTGGGTAATGGCTCCTTTGTTTCTATACTTTTCTTCTTATTTTCATGTCATTTTGCCTTGTTCTCTCCATAGTTTTGCTTGGCCTCCTCCTTGTTTGCCACGGCCATGACCACCACCACCCCCTAAATCTCCTCCCTGCCATCATCACCAGCTACTCCTCTGGTCTTGACCAAGGCCAAGCCACCATGATGCCAAAACTCCACAAAAATTGCAACACAAGCCATAAAAACATGTTGTTTGACCACTATTGGCTTCACCATTCCACTTTCCACCACCACCACCACCTTAGGCCGCCTCCACCACCTCTGGCCAGACCACCACACACCTTTCCTCCCACTGACCTGACCCATACCCCTCTGACCTGACCCAATTTCCCATGGCCGAGCCCAATTGGATGAACAAAATCACACTATTTTGCCTTAAACTCTTCACCTTCTCACTATGTAACTTCCTCCCTATGTTTCACCACTATGGCCGTGCATTCACATGACCAAACCTAAGCCAAAACTTGTTCAAACCTGAGCCAAACAACATCCCTAGGCTGAAAAAAATAGAGGAAGCAAGGCAAAAGATTTGGCATTCGTATCTCTTTTTATTTAAAAGTTATTCCATTTCAAGTGTATTGAAATTTATGGTTTGTTTTGATTTTTTGTTTGGGTTGTAACACAAGATCTATAGCATTGGATTTGCTCTCCACTCAAGTCCGTAATCTTGTCATCGTGCTTTGATTTCCGTTGTGTCATTGGTTTTGTTATCTCCAGCATTTTTAGAGGTGAGTAAATCTCACACGACTATTCATACTTATATAATTGTGAAGCGACCACAACTGAATGTGTAGAATTAAAAATGATGTTATAATTTCCTGTGATTATTTTTATATGATGTTAAGCCTGTTAAATTACATGTCATATCTCCTGTTATTGTTATATGTTGCTGACTGTTCATTTTTATCAGTTTATCACTGCAAATTCCCTATAGATTAGGTTCACTATGGGTTGAAATGATACATACCCGAACGAACTTTAGAATAGGGAAAGATCGTTATGGGTTGAAATGATAAGCCTGAGCGACTTTTAATAAATTTTTATTTACTTGGGATTGCGGGTTTGAAATGATAAAATCCGGATTTTCTTTGTAAACTACGGATTGAAATGATATATTATCCGTATCACTTGACTTAGGCTAGTAAATATTATACAGACCCGTGGTTATTTTATATTTTTTTTTCAAAATTTTTAAGTATTTTAAAAATGTAAAAATATAATAAATTGATTTAAATTGAATTTTAAAAGATTTATAAAAAATGGAAATGATTTTTCTATGTGTTAAATGTAAAATAAATGGATAGAAAATGGTGATTTTTAAGTGTAACTTAAATTGGAAATTTGACTGATTTTTTTAAATGTAAACTTAAGTTAATTGAAATAAAAATGAACATTAAGTTTTAAATGGTGAAAAATGGAGATTTAAATTTAAGTGTTGAAATAAATTGTTTAAAATGAAAATGGGAATTGACACACTTGAATTAAACAAGTGAACTTTGGAAATTTTGATTTTGATTTGCAAAATTTTTCTTTATAAAAATCATAAGTTAAAGGATTTAAATGAGCATTTTTAATATGGAAAATATGATTTTTATAAGTTTAAATGATTTAAATTAAAGTTTATTTATGGCTGGAATTGTATTAAAAACCTGGAAATTCAATTTATAGCACTTCAGAAATACTATCATTTCTGGAAATGAACTAATTCTGAACTAAGTAGAATCTGCAGCACTTGGTAAGTGCTGTGGTTGCATAAATGAACTTAAAGACTAAATGAACTAAGGCTATGACAGCACTTGGTGAGTGCTGTAGTGGCAGGAACTAAATTTAAAACTAATGAAGAGGCTATTGTAGCACTTGTTAAGTGTTGCAGTAGGCTGGAATATGATTTTGGTATATAACTGAACTACTGCAGCAGTTTTAAAACGTTGTCTTTGCTGAATTGAATTTAAACCTTTAACTTTGAACCCTAAACTATTACAGCAGTTCTGTAAATGCTGTCTTTTCTGAATTGAACTATTTTTTCCTTTAAAACTGAACTATTACAGCAGTTTATAAATGCTGTTTTTGCTGAATTGTATTGTTTTCAAACATAACTTACCGCAGCACTTTTTAAATGCTGTGAAAGCTGGAATTTTAATGTTTTAATGTTTTTAAGTAAATAAATGAACTCAGAAAAGGCTAAATTTTTGGGAATTTAATATTTGATTTAAAGAGATAATGACTTCACTTTTAAATGGTTTAAATGAAGTATTTTGATTTGAAATATAAACTGTTTTTAAATTTATAACCACGGGTTATAATAACGATTGGTTGTTAAAGAGACCAGGATTGGATATGGACATACTCTCTGTCGATACTGAAAACCACTTTGACAACTTTGTACGCGGTGGAGTTTCCAGAATGAAGTAGGATGGTGGCGACGATCCTAAGGTATATACGTGGACCCAACTCCCGTGAGTTGGCATAAGGTGGTTAAAACATGAGCGATTAACGGACCAAGGAGGTAGCACCTCTGATCAGACACACTTCTTCGATACCATTCTATTACTTGTGATTGATTTGGTGCGCACCCTTGATTTGGGAGTGTTGTTCGACGTGGGCGGTAGTGGCTACTATGCGTCACCACCAGTCCGAATGCGTAATTGGTATATCTACCCTGGCATTGCTTAGTTGTGCCATGTCCCCTACCATATCGAGCTTTACTACGAGTTGTGATTTCTCCCGTAGCCTGTGGAGTATCGAGGGTAGCCTCATTTTGGGAGTATGCTAATACTGGATAGACTACTGGGACTATTACGTGTTAGGGTGAGTTCAGATTAAATGTAAAGCCCTAATGCTATTTTAAAGTATGTTTATTTTATGATTAGACGTTATTATTATAGCGAATATTACTATATAGTAGATAGTTTAACGGATCCTTAAAGAATGGGCGATCCCAAGCATTCTTTAAGTTATTGTACTCTTTATTACAGTTCACTTGTGTTGGTTTACATTGTATAAGTATGTATGTCCTGACTCGAGTGTTTGTGTTTTATTCACGTTCGGGTCAGCCTGAGTATTCACAGCTTTGGATTCACTTTTCTGGAGCTAGGAATCGCTGGAGATTCTGCTTATCTAGTTATTTATCTATTTCAGTTTCAGTTGTTCTATTTCAGCATTTGTATTTGAGACTTATGTATTTGGATTTCTATTGTACTTGTTTCAGAACTGTATTGGTTTTCAGACTATGTATTTTGTATCTGTTTTGAGACTCTGTATTTTAGTGGCTTCATGAACCACTATTTATTTTATTTCCGCTGCGAGTTATTCTGATATTTTTGTGTCTGTGATTCTGTGAATGATTTTATTTGCTCCAAATTTTATTACAATCTGTTATTTTGTATTATTCAAGTCTGACATGTGTGGATTATTGTCGATTTGAATGGTCCAAAATAGGGGGTCGTTACAGATTAATTGTTAATTTAATCAAGTGGTTATCGATTTTCTCGCTTTCTTATAGTATAATCAAGGACTAATCCTTTTTATTTATGAACAGACAAGGAAAATGATGTATTAACATGTGTTGTCAAGAGCTGCATGCTGATTTATACAGATTGAATCAGATAGTTGAAATCGAAGGACTAATCTTTGTCAAGAAAGTGAGAACACCTGATTGATGTGCTTGGTTAAGGTACAATGTTAATTTACTTCATTATTTTAAATATTTTTTTTCTTGATTGATTTTAACTCTTACACAAGAATAAGTATAATATTAATGGGCGGTTAAGGTACAATTATAGTTTACTTCATTATTGCAAAATGAAACGTTAATTTTCTTTTGTCTATTTTGTAAGCACTTAATTTCCTCCACCGCTACCATTGTATAATAAAAGGTAATACATGTAAGAACATCACACGCCTTTCCTTGGTGCAATACTTGAACATGTTATTCAAGTAGTTACCAGCCTTTAGCTACCCTTCTAATCTATTATTTCTTAGTTAATACTGTTTGTAGTCCTGTATTAGTCAATTCTAATTCATCATGGTATAGTTTAACGATTCACATTTTCCTATAGTATCCGTTCTAGAATGCAATCACAATTGATTATTTGAATTATTAGTGTTTTATGAACTTAAGTAGTGTAGGTAAGGCTAAGTCCACAAGTTAATGCATCCCGTGCAAGTCCTTACATTCCTAGTGAGTGGTAATAAACATGCAAGAGTTTGGCACGATCTATGAATTGCTTTTGGACATGATGAATCATTGTCGTTTTAGTAAATGGATTTATTTCAACCAGTTTTATATACAAGTTTGAGAAATTCAACACAGTGAATTGTCTAACTACTTCATATGCATACCAATTGAAAATTGAAGTTTTAAATGCACGCACGAGTCCTATTTTTACCATGGTTAACAAATTCAACACAGTGAATTTTCTAACTGTTTGGCTAGTTAACAAGCCTGCTAGTGAAAGATTGCTTGATGGTGCAAGCTTGCTGGTGCAAGCTTGCAACACCAAGCTTGTTAACTAGCCAAACAACAAGCTTGCTGGGTGTGCTTTCAATAACTAGTTGGTTCTTTACTGTTTCTTGCATGTACAACTATTGAATATCAACATTTTTTCTAGCTTATTTGTTCTTTTTCAGGTTGAAGCAAAAGTTTAACTAGTCAAACAACAAGCACTTTTCAGGTTGAAGCAAAGGTTGATGCACAACTTGTAATGACCTGGTATTTCGAACCATTCAAATCGACAATCATCCAGACTTGAATTGCTCAAAACAACATATTGTTAATTTATATTTGGCAAAACTTAGCATATACAGTAAATAAAATCAATCACAGAATCATAGACATAGAGTAAGTTGATAATAAGCAGCGGAAATAGATAAATAGTAGTTCATGAAGCTACTATATAAACATCAGAGTGTGAAATACAATAGAAATCTCAAATACAAAGGAATCTCTAATACATAAACAAAATGACAAGTCTGAATAATCAACTAGAAATAACTGTAATAACCGAAAGC